>CM062820.1:1745629927-1746229927 GCA_031772625.1 Pinus tabuliformis | reverse complement strand
ATCAAAAACCCAGAAGCTGACTCACCCATATACAAACATCTATATATGGATCCCTCATCCTAGAGATCCAAAGGCTGGAATTTTGTATTTTGCAAGGAAGTACTATTGGTTTCTCTGTGAAACATTGTATTGTTGGGTGATCTAGCTTTTCATGAGGTGAAGAGGGCTTTCATGCTGAGAGGATGGCACTGGATCAAACAGCTGGGTTGTAATCCTCTCTTCTACTACTTCTATCAATAAAGCTATTTGATTTTTCCTCCATATACTTGTATATTTCTGAATCTTGTATTTGTGTATGCATTGTATGGTTAATGTACATCTGATTCTACATTGTTTATGGTTATAGATCTCTATGCTTTGATGGTATTTTGCTGCTCTGGATCTATAGGTTTTCTTTGAAGTGGGACAAATGAGAAAGGAGTGGTAAATCTCTATCAAAGGAGAGAGGAAACAAGAAAGGAGCCAAGCGAAAGACTGAGGTTGGTACTCTCTGCTTCTCTCTCATCTATCTCTCATAAAGGAAAACACAAGTTACTTTGAATTGTTTGTTTCTAAGATAACTACCCGTCTTAGTAGGACTAGCAGCTCTGAATGGGCACTAGTTCTCCCGGAAACACATTTTCACCCGCATTTTTACAAAAAATTTCATGGAGTTATGCTTTCTATCTATAAAAAATTTTACAACCAAAATACCCCTAGGTTTTCTAAGGAAGATGAGGTAGATATCCTCCCAGTGACCAGATGGTTTGGGGAGGAAACATTCACATATATCAGAGTATTTAGGAGCATTGCCCCACCGCATGTCCTCCCTTTTGGGTGTGGAGCCTGATTATCTTCTATATTCAAAGGTATCGCCACATAGGACCCCAGTTCGAAATGGGGGCAGCAACGCCGCCCGTAAAATATTCGTTGCAGGGGGGGTCCAGGGGGGGCGGCTGCGACCTTTGGGAGCCCCCCCCTAGCGGGGGGTTTCGTGGGCAGCGCCCCCGAAGCTAAAAACAGCTGTAAAATTGCCTTGTAAAAGTATAGTAATTTCTAGTCAATCTGGGCCGTTCATTAGGCGGATGATCTGATGGTAGAACTTATGTTTAGTTTAGGGTTTTTTGCCCTAGAAGGCAACCCCTCTCTTTGTATGAGGGTATTGTATTTGAGGCTGTGTGATAGATGTGTATTCTGTGAGCGAGAAACAGAGAGGTGAGACTGTGAGAGAAAACAGAGGATATTACAGCGGATTTGCTGTAGGTTGTGTCTCTTTATTTTGCTGGATAATAGAAAGGAAGGACTGGTTGTTCGGGATGGACGTAGCCCAAACTGGGTGAACCACTATATAATTTTCTAACAACTGGTATCAGAGCCGAAGGTCTATTTGGCTGATAAACTCGCAGGAAAGAAGGGTTCCTGGTTTGAGTGGGAGCAATGGCGGAAGATGGTAAGTTTAGGGTCGAGAAATTTAACGGCCAAAACTTCTCGCTGTGGAAGATGCAGATGGAATATTATCTGTATCAGAAAGATTTATACCATTGGGCGGAAAAACAAAGATGCCAACGGGTATGAAAGACGAAGAATGGAACCTTCTCGATAGAAAGGCACTTGGAACAATACGGTTGTGCCTTGCTGCGTCAGTCGCCTTCAACATTTCGAAGGAAACCACGATAGAGGGTTTGACGCAGACGTTGTCGAAACTATATGAAAAACCCTCGGCCTCGAACAAGGTATTTCTTATGAAACGGTTATTTAATATGAATATATCGGAAGGTGGATCTGTTGCAAACCATTTAAATGATTTTAATACAGTTACAAGTCAGTTAAGTTCTGTAGGGGTAAACTTTGATGATGAAGTTAGAGCTCTGTTATTCTTGTGCTCATTACCAGAAAGTTGGAATGGTTTGGTAATGGCCATTAGTAACTCCGTTTCTGGATCTAGTACTTTAAAGTTTGATGACGTTGTCGGTGCTATCCTTAGCGAGGAAATGCGACGGAAAAGCTCCGGTGAGACATCGGGAAATGCTTTGAGTGCAGAGTCTAGAGGAAGAAAATGGAAAGAGGAAAGAGCTAAGGATATCGCAGTAAATCAAGGAAAGGCAGATCCAAGTCCAGATCGGGGATAGTGTGCTGGAAATGTGGAAAGAAAGGACACCTAAAGAAAGACTGTAGATCTCGGAAGGGAAAAGAAGGAGATGCACAGCAAGAAAACAATCAGGAAGCAAATGTGACAGGTGAGGTGTTACAAGACACTTTGATTCTTTCTTTCGAAAATATTAAAGATTCCTGGGTGGTAGATTCAGGAGCTTCATTCCATGCCACACCTGATAAGAAATACTTTCATGACTATGTTCAAGGAGATTTTGGACAAGTTCGTCTGGGTGATGATAAACCCTGTAAAATCGTTGGAATGGGTAAGGTTCTTGTAAAACAGTAGAATGGAAACCAATGGCTATTAAAGGAGGTAAGGCATGTTCCAGATCTAAAGAAAAATCTGATTTCAACAGGGCAGTTAGGCGGTTAAGGTTGTGTGACAAATTTCACAGATAAAGCTTGGAAGGTCACTAAAGGAGCCCTGGTAATAGCAAAAGGCGAAAAGGTTGGTACATTGTATTTATGCAATGGTATTTCTAACTCTGTTAATGCTTTAACTTCCAAAGGAGCAGATGCAGCATTATGGCATCATAGGCTCGGACACATGAGTGAAAAGGGGATGAAGATTCTTCACTCAATGAATTTGTTGCTGGGTTTGAAGAATGTTGATTTGGACTTCTGTCAGAATTGCATTTATGGAAAACAGAAGAGAGTCAGATTTCTCAGAGTTGGGAAAGAAAAGAAGAATGAAAACTTAGAGCTTGTGCATACAGATGTATGGGGACCTGCTCAGGTATCATCTCTCGGTGGCTCTCGTTATTATGTTACTTTTATTGATGATGCAACTAGAAAAACTTGGATTTATTGTATTAAGAATAAATCTGATGTATTTGATACTTTCAAGAAATGGAAAGCTTTGGTTGAGATTGAGACAGGAAAGAAATTGAAGTGTCTTAGATCAGACAATGGAGGTGAATATTGCAGCAAAGAGTTTGATAAGTATTGTTCAAAGCATGGAATTCACAGAGAGAAGACAGTTCCAAGAACACCACAAGAAAATGGTGTGTCAGAAAGGATGAACAGAACAATCATGGAGCGTGCAAGGTGCATGAGATTGCATGCAGGATTGCCTTTACAGTTTTGGGCAGATGTTGTAGATACTGTTGTTTATCTAATAAATAGAGGGCCTTCAAGTTCCTTGGATGGTGGTGTTCCAGAGGAAGCATGGACAGGTAAAAAGGTAAACTACTCTATTTTAAAGCCTTTTGGTTGTGAGGCCTTTGTCCATATTGATAAAGAAAATAGAACAAAGCTTGAGGCAAAGTCAAAGAAATGTACCTTTATTGGATATGGTGTTAATGATTTTGGTTATCGCTTATATGATTACGAAAATCACAAAATCATTAGGAGCAGAGATGTAATATTCAATGAAAAGGTCTTGTATAAGAATCAGTTGCAGGAAAAGGAAAACAAGGAATACGCAGTTCTTAATGAAATCACTGAAAAAGTAAAGGTGCCTGAAAATAATAATAATCAACAACCACAACAACAACAACCACCACAACAACAACAGGCACCCCAAACACCTGAAAGTGGTGTTAGAAGATCTACCAGGATAAGTAGACCCCCTGAACGATACTCTCCTTCATTATATTATTTATTGTTGACTGATTCTGGTGAACCCGAATGTTATGAAGAAGCAATGCAGGTTGAAAGCAGGAAGAAGTGGGAGGTAGCCATGGAAGAAGAGATGGACTCCTTAATGCATAACCAGACTTGGGATTTAGTCAGGTTGCCTGTAGGAAAAACTACATTGAAGAATAAATGGGTTTACAGGCTGAAGGAAGAAGATGGAGGAAAACAGAGGTATAAAGCTAGACTTTGGTGAAGGGGTTTGCACAGAAGAAAGGTATTGATTTTGATGAAATATTTTCTTCTGTTGTTAGATGTAAAGACTGTTGAGATTGCAACAAGATGATGGAGCTTAGTGAAAAGAGTCGCCTTCACTAAGTGGGCCCGCAGGCTATTTTTGGCGCAAGTCTATTTTTAGACTATGT
Source organism: Pinus tabuliformis (assembly GCA_031772625.1). NCBI lineage: Eukaryota > Viridiplantae > Streptophyta > Pinopsida > Pinales > Pinaceae > Pinus > Pinus tabuliformis. The sequence continues at coordinate 1,746,225,794 of CM062820.1, read as the reverse complement.
CTATTTTTAGACATATGGATCATGTCTATGGATTGCAGGTTGTTGTTTATGGATGATTGATCAAGTTGGGAAAAAATAGATGGACTTCTATTTTTGATTAAAGTGTGAGTGATCACAGTGTGAGTGATCAAAGTCTATTTTTAGACTGGCTGTCAAAAATAGAAAAGTCAAATATTATTATCTCACAATAATATTTGGACTATAAACTTAATCTTATTCTCTTGGAGCACTTCAGTTTGAGCTACAGAGGTAGCACATGCAGTTGTCAGAAGGAAATACGCTTTTCTTATGAGTCAGTTGAGTTGTTGCATGCATGACTTCAGTTAGAACTCAATCAGTTGAGTTTGGTGGAGTTGATTGTGGAGTTGATGGAGTTGTGTTCAGTTTAGCTTTGTTAAACTGGTTGTATTTAGTCTAACTGGAAAATAGACTAGAGATGAGTTGGGTGAATTAGTTATTAATTAATTCACAAGTTATTAACTCATAATACAACTAATGAATACATCAGTTAACTCAGTTGCATGTCAGTGCATGTTCAGTTCAACAGGGACAGGTGGTAGAGAATCAGATTGCTATCAGTTGTGACTGTAGTTGTGCACCAGATCTTGCACAATCAAGGGATTGAGTATGCCAATGAGTTTGCTCACGTATTTGCCCACATTATAGCTTGTGCTCACGTCCAACAAAGAGTGAGTGACTATTTTGCAGGTGAAAAACGAGTTTGGTGAGCCATTCTCATCAGTTCTTGAGCAGGTATTGAGCAGTGGAGGCAGGCAAGCAGTGGAAGAGATTTGGAGATCAGATCTGAGCTGTATTGTGTGTAACAGAGGTGGAGATACTTGTGAGAAGTATTATGCTGTGTAATGTTACATGACTCAATCATTAATATACAAATAGTTGGGGTTTTTAGCGAGATGCTTTCCCCGGGATACATACTGTGTTAATGTGTGAATGCTCTTGATGTTTTATTGTTATTGATGCTGCTATATTGATGATCAACATAGAGGAGCTTATGTATTGTGTATGTTTTCCGCAATAGTACATGATCAGGATAATCTCCATTGAATATGTGTTAAATTATTCAAAATTTCTACATGGTATCGGAGCGAGCTAGATAATTGTAGAAAAAATTTCTACATGGTATCAGAGCTGTTGATCATCAGATCTACTATTCAGGAAGTGTTTACATTCTATTTCTCTAGGCAGAACCTGTAATCGGGCTAGGTAGCCTCTGGATTCATCCTTCCTTTGGAAGGTGAGATATCCGGTGAATGCCCATACAGTCAATCTTTGTACGAGAAATATTGTGTTCTCACGAATCTTAGATCCGAGGTAGTTGATTTGGAGCTGGTGGAATTCGAATTTGCAGCAGTGATTGTTGAAATGTCTTTCAACGGATTGCGAATGTTATTCCAAAGCAAGAGCGACCTGGCACTCAAGGATAAACTCAGTAACAATAAAGGTGAGAATGGATCTTCATCAAAGGTATCTGATGAAGAGAATTGTGCTTTGGCTGCCAAAGAAAAGAAAGGGAAGAGCAAGAAAGCTTCTCAGTCTGGTGCGAAAGACAAGAAGCAGGATATGTCCAAGGTGAAGTGTTTTCACTGTCACCAGCACAGACACTATGCCACAAATTGTCCGCAGAAGAAGAAGAACAAGCAAGCTGCTGGATCTGCAGGGGGAGAGGCCTTAGCTTCTCAGTTTAAGCTTGATTTTTCATTCATCGCATGCTTGGTTTCAAGTGTGATGGGATCAGTGTGGTTCTTGGACAGTGGTGTGTCTTTTCACATGACGGGAGATAGAGATTTGTTCTCTGATCTGGAGGACAAAGATCTTGGAGTGCACATCGAGATGGGCGATGATGGTAGATACAGTGCGACCGGTATCGGTACCATTTCCTTTGAGAGGGATTCTGGTAAACCCTTTGTATTGAAGGAAGTCATGCATGTTTCAGGATTGACAAAGAATCTCATCTCAGTGGCGATGTTAGAAGACAAGGGGTATGATGTTGTTTTCAGCGAGGGAAAGGCCTTCCTGCGCAGCAAGACAACTGGTGAGACCCGGAAGATAGGGGTTCGAGTGAGGAACCTTTATCAGTTGCATGTAGATGGATGCGCAGCAATGGCAGGCAAGGCAGAAGGATTGGTGAGCCGGGATGATGGCGAGTTGTGGCACAGGAGATTGGGTCACCTTCACCATGGAGCCTTGAAGATACTGCAGCAGATCACTACAGGGCTTCCTAAAGGCACACTTGCGCAGTCAGATCAGTGCAAGGGGTGTACTTTGGGGAAGTTTGTGAAAGCCACCTTTCACGAGAAGGATAGTCGCGTCACGACGATCCTTGAGAGAATTCACACAGACGTGTGTGGACCTTTCTCAGTTGCTTTGACAGCAAAACACAGGTATTATGTGATTTTTGTTGATGATTTCTCTCGTAAGTGCTGGATATTCTTCATGCAGAAGAAGAGCGAGACATATTCAAAGTTCTGTGAATTCAAAGCACTGGTCGAGAAGGAGTCGGGGAAGAAGGTGAAGGCTCTTAGGAGCGATAATGGTGGTGAATACATCTCGGATGAGTTCAAGGATTTCTGCAAGATAGAAGGGATTCGTAGAGAACTCATAACTCCCCATAACCCACAGCAGAACGGGGTAGCTGAGCGGAAGAACAGAACGATTGTGGGTGTTGCACGGGAAATGTTGCATGATCAGGGCCTACCCCTTCACTTGTGGGCGGAAGCATGCAATACAGCAATTTATGTGCAGAACCGTTGTCCTCATAGGATACTTGGCATGAGTACACCTGAGGAGACTCATTCTGGTAAGAAGCCTGATCTTTCTCATTTGAGGATTTTTGGTGCTAACGTTTACATGCATGTGACGAAGGATGCCAGGAAGAAGTTGGAGCTGACCGCAGAGGTTGGGATATTTGTGGCGTACAATGATACGCCCCACAACTATCGTGTGTATTTGCCAGACAGTGGTAAAACTGTTGTGCGACGGGATATAAAATTTCAGGAGGAGAAAGCCATGAAGTGTTCGCTTGAGAGGGAGCTACACTTGCATGCAGATGAGGAGCTATTAGTTCCTAAGGATGAGCTTCAGGACGTGGATCAGCCACAGGACGAGGTTCATGGAGTGGAAGAGACCACTCATGCAGCGCCAACCATCAGAGGGCGAAAGCGCTTGACAGAAGCTGAGCGACTGGCTCAAGATGCAGAGAAAGTTGTAGGACCACCTACAGCCCAACGCAGGCAGAGACAGTCACCTGATCGGTACACTGGATACATGGCTCTTATGAGCAAGTGTGTTGTGACTGAGCCATCCTCTTTCGAGGAAGCTGTGGAGGATCCCGCATGGGTAGACGCCATGGTGGAAGAGTATGATTCTATTGTCAGAAACAGTGCATGGGAGATTATTCCTAGACCAGAAGGGAAATCAGTGGTGGGTTCGAGATGGATCTACAAAGTTAAGCAGGCAGCTGACGGGAGTGTGGAGAAGTACAAGGCAAGATTTGTTGCCCGAGGCTTTTCACAGATTGAGGGGATCGATTATGAGGAGACCTTTGCACCTGTCGCAAGGTATTCTTCCATACGGACGATTCTTGCTCTCTCAGCGCAGATGGGATGGCACATTCATCAGATGGATGTGAAGACTGCATTCCTCAACGGAATCATTGAGGAGGAGGTGTACATTGAGCAACCCGAAGGCTTTGAAGTCTTCAGCAGCGAGTCGCATGTGTGCAGGCTCAAGAGAGCGTTGTATGGGTTGAAGCAAGCACCACGTGCTTGGTACACACGGATAGACAGCTATTTCACAGGACTTGGATTCTCCAAGAGCGAGGCGGATCTGAACCTATACCAGATTGTGGTGGAGGGTAAGTTGCTTATCATTGTACTGTATGTTGATGATTTGATTCTAACGGGTGATGAGCTGTTGATACTGTCATGCAAGAAGGATCTTGCTACAGAGTTTGAGATGAAGGATTTGGGCCTCCTTCACTATTTCCTGGGATTGGAAATATGGCAGCGCAGTGATGGACTGTTTGTTTCTCAGGGCAAGTATGCTCAGGAGATACTGGAGAAGTTCAACATGCATGGCTGCAAGCCTGTTGATACTCCTCTTCCTGGAGGTTGGAGGAAGGAGGATGCCACTTCGGGAGAAGAAGTGGATGCCACTGTTTATCGACAGTTGGTGGGGTCGCTGATGTATTTGGTTAATACACGACCTGATATATGCTATGTAGTTAACCAGCTTTCACAAGTTATGGTTAAGCCTACCAAGCTCTTCTGGAAGGCGGGCAAGCATGTATTGCGCTACTTGAGAGGCACATCGGGATATGGTTTGTGGTACAGACAGGAGGATGAGGTGAAGCTATGTGGCTTCACGGATGCAGATTGGGCAGGGAGCCCAACGGACAGAAAGAGCACATCAGGAGGGGTCTTCAGTATTGGATCGACAGCAGTTTCTTGGTACAGCAGGAAGCAGAGATCCGTGGCACTCAATTCAGCGAAGGCCGAGTATATGGCAGCAAGTTTGGCTGCATGCGAGGCTATATGGATGAGGAAGATCCTAGTTGGTTTGTTCGGTTCTCATTTGGATCCTACTGTGATTTACTGTGATAACCAGAGTTGCATTAAACTCTCGGCTAATCCTGTATTTCATGATAGATCTAAACATATTGACATCAGGTACCATCATATCAGAGATTGTGTGCAGCGGAGGATCATGTTACTTTCGTACATTCCAACGGAGGATCAGGATGCTGATATTCTGACGAAGGCTCTCACCAGGAGAAAATTCGAGTACCACCGAGGCAGGATAGGGGTTGCTGATAATCCATATCTTGTCGAGAGGGAGTGTTGAGATTGCAACAAGATGATGGAGCTTAGTGAAAAGAGTCGCCTTCACTAAGTGGGCCCGCAGGCTATTTTTGGCGCAAGTCTATTTTTAGACTATGTCTATTTTTAGACATATGGATCATGTCTATGGATTGCAGGTTGTTGTTTATGGATGATTGATCAAGTTGGGAAAAAATAGATGGACTTCTATTTTTTATGAAAGTGTGAGTGATCACAGTGTGAGTGATCAAAGTCTATTTTTAGACTGGCTGTCAAAAATAGAAAAGTCAAATATTATTATCTCACAATAATATTTGGACTATAAACTTAATCTTATTCTCTTGGAGCACTTCAGTTTGAGCTACAGAGGTGGCACATGCAGTTGTCAGAAGGAAATACGCTTTTCTTATGAGTCAGTTGAGTTGTTGCATGCATGACTTCAGTTAGAACTCAATCAGTTGAGTTTGGTGGAGTTGATTGTGGAGTTGATGGAGTTGTGTTCAGTTTAGCTTTGTTAAACTGGTTGTATTTAGTCTAACTGGAAAATAGACTAGAGATGAGTTGGGTGAATTAGTTATTAATTAATTCACAAGTTATTAACTCATAATACAACTAATGAATACATCAGTTAACTCAGTTTCATGTCAGTGCATGTTCAGTTCAACAGGGACAGGTGGTAGAGAATCAGATTGCTATCAGTTGTGACTATAGTTGTGCACCAGATCTTGCACAATCAAGGGATTGAGTATGCCAATGAGTTTGCTCACGTATTTGCCCACATTATAGCTTGTGCTCACGTCCAACAAAGAGTGAGTGACTATTTTGCAGGTGAAAAACGAGTTTGGTGAGCCATTCTCATCAGTTCTTGAGCAGGTATTGAGCAGTGGAGGCAGGCAAGCAGTGGAAGAGATTTGGAGATCAGATCTGAGTTGTATTGTGTGTAACAGAGGTGGAGATCAGATCTGAGCTGTGTAATGTTACATGACTCAATCATTAATATACAGATAGTTGGGGTTTTTAGCGAGATGCTTTCCCCGGGATACATACTGTGTTAATGTGTGAATGCTCTTGATGTTTTATTGTTATTGATGCTGCTATATTGATGATCAACGTAGAGGAGCTTATGTATTGTGTATGTTTTCCGCAATAGTACATGATCAGGATAATCTCTATTGAATATGTGTTAAATTATTCAAAATTTCTACAAAGACAGCCTTTCTCCATGGGGATTTGGAGGAAGAGATATATATGCAGCAGTAACAAGGATATGAGGTGAAAGGGAAGGAGAAACTAGTGTGCAGGTTGAAGAATAGCTTGTATGGCTTAAAACAGGCTCCAAGGCAGTGGTATCTAAAATTTGACAAGTTTATGTCTAAACAAGGTTATACTAGATGTCACTCTGATCATTGTGTTAATTTGAAAAAGCAAAATGATGGCAGCTATATTATATTGTTATTGTATGTAGATGACATGCTTGTTGCAGGATCTAACATGCAGGAAATAAATGTGCTCAAAAGAAAATTGGCAAATTCATTTGCAATGAAGGATTTGGGAGCTGCAAAACAAATCCTTGGTATGAGAATAACTAGAGACAGGAAAAATCGTAAATTAACATTGTCTCAGAATGAGTACATACAAAAGGTGTTGAAAAGATTTAACATGCACAATGCAAAACCAGTTAGTACACCTTTTGCTAGCCATTTCAAACTTAGAAAGGAAATGTGCCCAAAGACCCAAGAAGACATGGATTATATGTCTAAAATTTCATATGCATCAGCAGTTGGAAGCTTAATGTATGCAATGGTCTGCACAAGGCCTGATATTGCACATGCAGTGGGAGTTGTAAGCAGGTACATGAACAATCCAGGAAAGGAACATTGGATGGCAGTGAAATGGATTCTCAGATATTTGAAAGGTACCACAAATCAAGCATTATGCTTTGGTGGTTCAAACATCTCCCTACAAGGATATGTTGATGCAAATATGGCAGGTGACAGAGATAACAGGAGGAGCACTACAGGATATGTATTTACTGTTGGAGGAATAGCTGTCAGTTGGGTTTCAAAAATCCAAAGTGTTGTTGCACTTTCAACAACAGAAGCAGAGTATGTTGCTGCTACGGAGGCTAGTAAAGAAATGATTTGGTTACAAAGGTTTATCGGTGAATTGGGTAAGGAGCATGATATCGGCACGTTATACAGTGATAGTCAAAGTGCCATTCATCTTGCAAAGAACTCAGCATTTCATTCCAGGACTAAACACATACATCTCAAGTACCATTTCATACGATCAATGTTGGAAGATGGAGAGTTGAAGCTGGAAAAGATACACACTAGCCAGAATCCTGCAGATATGCTAACAAAAGTTGTAACCAGGGAGAAACTAAGAATATGCTCAGTTTCAGTTGGTCTTCAAGGATGACGATGAAGATGAGAAACAGCCAGGTCCAAAGAGGAGTCATTGTCCAGCAAATGGAGCAGCGGTGGAGTTAATACAATCAGTCTCCAAGTGGGAGATTGTTGGGTGTGGAGCCTGATTATCTTCTATATTCAAAGGTATCGCCACATAGGACCCCAGTTCGAAATGGCGGCAGCAACGCCGCCCGTAAAATATTCGCTGCAGGGGGGGTCCAGGGGGGGCGGCTACGACCTTTGGGAGCCCCCCCCTGGCGGGGGGTTTCGGGGGCAGCGCCCCCGAAGCTAAAAACAGCTGTAAAATTGGCTTGTAAAAGTATAGTAATTTCTAGTCAATCTGGGCCATTCATTAGGCGGATGATCTGACGGTAGAACTTATGTTTAGTTTAGGGTTTTTTGCCCTAGAAGGCAACCCCTCTCTTTGTATGAGGGTATTGTATTTGAGGTTGTGTGATAGATGTGTATTCCGTGAGCGAGAAACAGAGAGGTGAGACTGTGAGAGAAAACAGAGGATATTACAGCGGATTTGTTGTAGGTTGTGTCTCTTCATTTTGCTGGATAATAGAAAGGAAGGACTGGATGTTCGGGGTGGACGTAGCCCAAACTGGGTGAACCACGTATATCTGTGTCTCTCTTGTTTTGTGTGTTTTCTGTGTTTATATTTCTGCAATATTTTATGTGTTCCATTGCTCCGTAATATATATAATTTTCTAACACTCCCATACTACGTCTCCGACAAATTGATGACTAGAGAGATATCCTACCAGACAACAAGTGAGGGTGGGTTGAGAAAAGGATTAAAGGAAGCGAAAAAGGCCATTTGGCCTACATTTCCATTGCAGTGTGGAGCATTTGCACTGCACGATCTTAGGCATGCATTCAAAGAAGCAGAGATCATGAAATCTCTAAAATTACCTAATTCACAAGAAGGAAGTATGACCCAAATGGCACTGTCAAAGACTTCACTACCATGGTGAAAGTGAACGTATTCAGTCATGAGGAAGATGCATTTGATGACATCTTCCTACAAAAGGAAGCATTCACAGATGTGAAGCACATGGCATCATTACTTTTTGATCTAGAAAATCTTGAAGCCTTTCATGAATACAAAGAAAGGAGATTGTTAAAGATCCGATTGGACCAATTATAGATTGATCCAATAAGGGAGCCAACTCCCAACATAAGCCTAGAAGAGAGCGCCAGAGAAAATTCTAAAGATGATTCCGAAGTAGAGTCTCAAGAGAAGTATATTAGCGAGTTAGAGAACTCAAAGCCACAGTCATAGAATGGGGGAAGTAAAAGTAAGGAATCAGAAAAGGATACAGTCGAATCTACAGAAAAGGCAGTTGAGCAAACCTCGGCTAAAAAACAAGCATAAATTCACTCCACCTCCACCCAGTCAAAAAAACCCCCGGTCATTGATTTAGAGAAGGAATGGGAGCATTTTAATAAAAAGCTCCATACAGAGGGACAAGCATCTGAGCCACGGACTCCACAACACAAAGCAACTCAAGTAATTACAGTAGAGAAAATTGTAAGTACTCAAGAGGTAGAGCACATTCCTGCCACTCCTACCTCTGAAATTGTTTTGAGAATTGAGGAGATTCCTCCTTTAGATACGGTCTATAGCCCAACCCACAAAGTTGTTGTCAAAAGGAAAAGAAAGAAGAGGAAGTTGAATGCTATAGTTGCTACTACTCATGATAATGAACCGATGGATATTGTCTAGAAAGATTCACCCATCGACCCATCCAAGAACCTTACTAGATTGTCTCAGTTTGCAAGAGCCTATGCTACAACAACTATTGATAAAGAAACAGAGGTACAAATGTTGCTCAAATAAAAGGAAAATAAAATTCTTCTGTTGGAACAACAATTAAAGCAAGAAAAATATAACCAACAAGCGGAATTGCAAATAGCCAAGCTCCAGCAAGAATTCGAGAAGATGCAAATAAAACATCAAGCCAGCTTAACAGAAAAGGATGTGCAAATACAAGAAATAATAGATAAGTATAAGGACAGTCTGAATATTGATCAGTTTATAATTGAAGCGCTCAGCCTTAACTTCTAGCTAATGCACCAAAAAGAAATTATATTCTAGAAGCTCTCGCAGTTGAGTTCTTATTGTGAGACTAGTGACAAGTTAACAAGTCGAGTCATTGACATGAGACTCAAATATGATGAAGTCTTGAAAAGAGTTTCCAACTTCATCACCTGGAAAAATCCAGAGGATGGGAGAAAGGCTAATTTTCCTATACTGGAGGAGTCACATAAAGAAATTCTATTTGCAGACTGGGATTCTCGGCTTAGATAAGCAGAAAAGGTAACAGTAGTCGTAGCAGCAGCAGCAAACAATTTTATTGAAAACATCAATGAAAATTTACACAGCGCAAACCTGGTGGCAGAGTCTGTACCAGGTTTTCTTCCGAATATCAAATAGCTCGAACAACAAAAGAGGAAGCAATTAGGCAAATGACAAGGCTAAACTGGGAAGCATATTGGAAATATTTAGTTAAACCTTACAGCCAGTGGATGACCCTGTGATGCCTAACCTCTTCCATGCATAAAATGGTGCCATTACTGACTGATGTCGTGTTCACTGGGAAGTTCAAGTCTATAATTGGCCAACCAACACAGCTCAAACTAATGACGGACATATGCGATCACAAGGATCAAATGCAAAGGAGTTAGTCACCGTGTTTTATTTCTATTTTTGTTTTGTTTTGCATAATTTAAGGAAGGTCGTTTAAACCTCCTCAACTATTTTTGTAATAATCTATTCTTAGGATTTATAATTTAGTATTTAAACCCCTCTCATACATTTAGAGAGAGGTCCAGAAATTTTATCAGAAACAATCTTCAAAACATTCACTTATGTCCCTTTAAGGAAGTTCTAGTGAAATGAATGGAACAAGATTTATTTTCATCTTATCTGGCATATTCTACTGAAACTGCACTTTTGTACTCTTAGATGGTGTTGGATTGATTGGAAGTAGGATCAATATTTTTGAAACAGATGAGTGGAACTTATTACAAATGGACTTTTATCTTGTGATTTTGTTTTATTTATGTATCAAGCAATAACTTTTCCTTCAAATTGTTTATGTATGAAAGTTTAAATATTGGTTAGCATTATTTCACTTTTGTATGATGGTGGCCTAAGATTTATGCTGAATATATGAATAGTTTCTTATGCGATATACATTTCACAATCGTTTCGGCTAACTATTTATCCAAAACAATTATTGTTAAAACGATTTCACTTCTTATTGCAGTTGAATGATATTGATTACCAATTGCTTTAGGACATTATTGTAGATCGCATGTTTCAATTTTATTCTCGGGTATAGTCATAGCTAGATAGTGTTTAAATTAGGATATACGCATGTGATTATTAGTTTAGATTAGATTAATTTTAGCTTAAAAATTCCTCCGAACTATCATATATCACCCCATCAGCACTATCATAACTTATATTGGGAAATTGGTCCCATTATCCCCATTCGGGGCCACTACACCAAACGGAAAAGGAGCTGCCAACCAAGGTCCAGCTGTGTGGTTTTCCCCCATGTTGTAAGCAACTATTTTCGATGCTTCAACAAGCCCTAAGAATAATTAACACCTCCACCTATTAAAAAATAACCAAGAATTAAATTTATATTCAAATACACAACAAGGATTCTGAGCACTCGCTCCACCTGCAAATTTCCACAACAATATTTTCTTTTCCAATCACCATTTTATTATTTACATTAATTTACGTCATTATACACATTCATGAACATAGAAATATTTAGAAGAGGGTGATCATGGGGCTATTACAGTTCTAACTGCCTATTAAAAGACCATCATTAGGAAATAAGTAGTGAACGTGTTCTTTGGACAAGTATGTGTGTACTTCGGGATACTGAAGAGCATCATTTTAAACAGGGACATGATATTTCTCAGTGCATTCTGGACTACATTGTGGGAGAATATTGCACAGCGTTGAATAGGTCTACAAAATTCCATCAACAGATAGATGGGCATAAAGAAGTAGTCAACAGGACTTTGGTGCTTCTCTTGGGGGGTCACAATCAAAATCATATGAATACCTGGGATGAAAATCTAGTATATATACAACACTCTTGTAATAAATTAGTCCACATTTCTACTATTATATCCTTGTTTGAAACTTGTTTTGGATATTTTCCATCTTCACCAATAGATAATGCATATGGGAAACAACAAAGAGTGAGGGATAATACTACAAGAGATTCCTTGACAACTAAAAATTTTGTGGAGAAGATCAGGCAGATCCATATACAGGTACAAGAGACACTATAGAAATTACAAGAAACATATAAGGCTAGGAATGATCAACACAAAATAGAGAAGTCATTCAATGATCCAGTATTCCTCTGATACTAGCATTATCCAAGACCTTTTCTTTGATTGATGTTAGCATATTTTCATGAAAAGAGCATGTAAAAACAATATATGAAAACACTTAACGAATAAGAAACATAAAGGATACCTTAAAGAAAATGCACATAATGTTTGATAACGGAGTTTTCCAGTGTATGCTACATCTTCGGGCCCTGCTTCAATAGTAGGGAGGCTACTCCATTCATCTTATCAAAAGAAAAGGAAAGTACATGGAAAAATACATCATTATACCTCCCTTCTTGGGACTCACTTGAAATTTGACTGCTTAAAACACAATAATCACAGTACCAGTAGGTTCATTTCATCCTCTTGAGACTTTTCACTTTAAACACGACCCACTTATGAAAGACACTTTGTTGTCTCAAACTTCGTACCCAATAGTTAATGAAAAATTTGGGTTTCTTCCATGACCTCAGAAATTCAAAAACTGACTACACCATTGTGATCCTTTCAAAATTCTGGTTAAAATGAGTATAAACTCGGCTATTTTCTATCACCTGTAATTCTAGCCCCTCGAGGAATCTTTTAGATTCCTTAAAGATTCAATCTAAGAATATTCTTAGGAATATTCCCCTCATAGAACCCTGAATCCTAGTTATCGGCGTGCAAGTTTCCTCCATAGGCTTCTGGTTCCCGAGGCATAGGTTTCGCCTACCAGTGCATGCGGTTCTGTCAGTCTCTCCCTCAGTCACACCTTTGATCAACTTTAAATATAATATTGGTGGGCGGAATTTACAATGTATGATTGTTGGCCCAATGACAACCCCAGGGTAAATAGGTTGTTACGTGGTTGTTTGGTCGAGGATTCAAACCCTGCAACCAGCAACCTGTTGTATTGTTTTATTATAATAATAAAAATTGTTGGGCAGCGGATCCCCGCATAAAGGTTTTGGGGCTTAAAGCCCACAATTTTGGGTAATAGTAGGGTAGAGGCTCTGCGAAGCGCGAATTGTAATGGGTCAAGTCAAAGGGTTGTCTGCCCGAAAATAATGTAAAATAATAGAAAGTGAGTCGGCCTACCCATGGTCCACGAGCCATGGAATGTATAAATAGAGCGAGCCTCTTAGGGTAGAAGGTAGTTTTTGATAATTTTGGATTAGATCTGAAGTGTATGGGTTTGTGAAGGCCCTATTCGCTTTGATTTTGTAAGTTCGAATCTTGGGTAGTAGTAGGAGATAGAGGCTCCACAATTGTGTGCACGGAGGCTGGATAGAGTCCGCAGCTGTGTGCATGGACCCTTGCAGCTGAGTGCGCAAGACAAGAAGTGGATTGTAATGGAACAAAGACTTTAATAAAGAGAATTTACCTTTTAAATATTGTGTATCTGTATTATATTCTACATCTGGTAGCAAATCTGAATGATTGTTCTTATGTTGTAATTTTATGCATTTCTTTAAGAGTTATGGTTACGCGTGCTATAACAATTGAATGCTTGATTAAGACCACAAGAATTAGATCAGATCTGTAATAATTACAATAATAATAAGAATCTAGGAAGCGCCCCGTCACGGATCTACGCGAAGGATGGACAGCTGCGCAGAGCAGCACGAGTGCATAGGTCGGTTCACAAACCTTCCAATTCCTCATCAAGACATCCCTAGGGTGCGGAAACCTGGTTCCAACACCCTCCCATACTACCTCGAGTGCGACTTCAGTCTGCGCTTCACGGATTGTTGCTGAAAGGGCCAGTAGTGCGGGATTTGTTTGGCTAAAACAACTCTGAACCTGGATCAGGCCTCATCATGCCAACAAATGGTTCCATTATCGGGACTGGGATCTGCCTAAGGGATGTCTGATGTCGGAACACTGGAACCCTACAAAGAAAGAGATTGAAGATTGGTTGGATCAGAAACTGCATGATTTCATGGTACAGGAAAGCAAAAACCCGCAATTCTCTGAGAAGAGGTGGTTGGATCGCTACGTATATACAGAGATCCATGAGATCTTCTTTGCGACCTTCTCGTTAGAACTGTATGAGTGGATCGTGAGGCTAGTTGACAGTCTGGGAAGGTGCAAACTTGTTCAACCGATAGTGTGGACTCCAGAGTTGGTGTGCAGGCTAGAGGCATCTGAAGATAAAATCGCGTGGGCAATAGATCATTGGCTGGATCGGATAATAGGAGGGTTTATCACTGAGTTCGCGATAGACACAACCATGAGCTACAGCAAAGCTGAGTGGCGTTTTCTCAAGGGACCAAGAGGTAAGTACATCAAATCGTTTAATACCTGGATTAAAATTCCGTTATGTGAAAAATAGGTTATGTGAATCCATTGATGTCTAGGATAATGTGGAGCGGAAGAGGCTACCAAGGGATCGAAGGATTAGAGAACAGTCCCCTAATTTCACTTTCGCGAGAAAGTGAGGAGGAACTCGCTGGGTTCTCTCCGAGAAGTACGGTCCAGTTGATAAAGCAGCGCATTCCACAGTTACCACCTCCATCCACGCCATCACCCACTTCGCCTACATCAACCCCATCTTCACCCACTCCACCTCCACCACCTCCAAGGGTTGGAATGGCGAGTGCAATCAAGTTGCCTGTATTTAGAGGCGTAGGAAATGAGGAACCAGACCAGTTCTAGTTCGTGGTAAAGGAAATATGGGAAGCCCAAGGCATTACAAATGATAACAATAAGAAGGTTACTTTGGTAAGTGCACTGCAGGATCACGCGTTGACGTGGTATATAAAGCACTCTAGCGATCATCCAAATGTTGGAATAGCGGAGATCCAGGATGCATTGAACAAAGAATTTAGTTGGCCGAAATCATAGATGCAGTCGATCATCGGGTTGAATGAGATCGCGATGCTGCCAGGTGAAACCCCTTGGGATCTAGATCAGAGACTAAAGAGTAAGATCTGTGAGGCTAACATGACGTTGACGGATGCATGACACCACACGTGGTTTGTGGTGTCTTTGACACCACATCTGAGGACGACGTTGTCACAGTAAAAGATCTCAACCCAGGCTGAAGCATTAGAGATAGTCAGTTGCATGAAACTCCAATACAGGATCCTGGGTTGGGAGTTCAGCAAATCCACGCGCAACTACAAAACCTATGTTTGGAGATGCAAATCCTGAATCAATATAGGGCGCCCCGACCAGAGGCACGTGAAGAAGTGTGGTGTATCAAATGCAAAGGCCAAGGTCACAACAAGGATCACTACCCTATATTCATGAACTATTTGGCAGGAGGGGGACCGATGCCATTGAGACTGGAGGTACAAGCAAGGCCAAGTGCAGTGCCTGCACTTTGGTGCGCGATTTTTCAAGTAGGAGGAAAGCACGCCACAGACAACTGTCACCTGTTACAGAAGTATACCCAGACTCCACAGCAACTGTATTGTAACTTTTTTAGATCAGTAGGTCGCGATGAGCGAACGTGTTGAAGCTATGAGCTAATGATGGATAGGACCCAGCCTATCGAATGCAAACTGAAACGCGAGGTTTCGATCCAGCCGCGGGGGCACGCGTGGATTCCAAGGATGCAGACGAGGGAGAGGAGGAATGGGACCTGGACGAGGGCGCAGACAGTTGATATGCTATAATTGCAAAGGGCCGGGGCACTACGCTTGCGATTACACCAACCCGACAACAATATCTTATCTATACTGTGAGCAGTTTGATCATGAAATGGTAGATTGCCCGACGCTGATCGCCCAAATGCACGAGAAAGGGGTACTACAGCCCACTCCAACTCAAAATATCAAAATGATGAGGTCCAACCACGCAAAGAGGACCCCAACGTAAACATGGTACTCAGAAGTGGCACAACTACAGGGGAAGATAAGAGGAAACAGCCTGGAGAAGATTTGAAGGTTCACGAGGTTCCTACAAAGGAACCTGAGTCTGAGATGGAACATGTGAAGGAAACATTTAAGGAAGCTAAAAAGAGCTTCATGGAAGCCTCTACTTCAGGTAGTAAGGATCAACTTGAGCTGGGAATGGATCCTTTTATGCTTACTACCTTTTTAGAGACATGTATGAAGCTGTTATGCGACAATAAGGCAGTTAAGGGACTACAAGAGCTGATCACTAGGTGCGCAGGGTCAGGAGAGCCACGCGTGGTCCGGAAGCTTGGAAAGCATGCTTTGCGTATTAGATGGGAAATGCGATTGGCGACGCAAATTGGTGAGTATGAGATGGACCAGGTCATCCTGGATTTGGGTTCATATGCGAATGTATTACCAAAACAGACGTGGGAACACATGGGCAGGCCTACAGTGCAGTGATCTCCTATTCAATTATGGATGGCCAACCATCAAAAGATCTTACCAATGGGAAGGTTGCAAGGGGTGACACTGGACATTGAAGGCGTAAGTACACAGACAGACTTTGACGTAATAGAAATTGTTGATGACAGTAATCTGTACCCCGCATTGCTAGGAATAGACTGGACCACGAACATGAATGGGGTCATCAACTTAAAAAGACGGAAGATGATTTTCGAGAAAAATTCGCTCCATGTAATATTTCCATTGGACCCAGCCGAAGGAGCGCGCTACACTAAACCTGTGCACGATGAGGACAGTGATGATGAACTAGACTACATATACCAAATAATGGCACAAGACCAAGATCTGGTGAACCCAACAGCGGACGAGAGAATCTCATGGGAATGTGACAGTTCCTGCACGTCGGACTTAGATGAAGAGATAAAGCAATGGCAGAACCGATTACATGAATTAACAACACTAAATTGTAATATGATGATTATATCACTACGACACGTGACAACAGAAGTAAGGAGACTGCCAGGAAATGACGGCGTAACAAATAGGGAGGAATTCGTAGACCACTATGGAACTACAATCATGGAGCAAGAGTGGCACGATGTGAAAAAAGGGGCGCTATGCGCGCCAAGTACACAAGGGTGGAGTACACGTTGGAAGATTAGGTGGAATGGGCGCGAATGTAGAAGGAAGTTTCATGTATGGGTTGGAGGCCTTCAACGTCGAACGTGGTCTGGGCAGCCAGGATGAAGCAGTTTGGGCACCCACCTACGACGAGGGATGCAGCCATATGTTGTACAACCACCGCCCCAACTAAATCTGTGCATACGAGGGGTTCGATGGCCAGTAAGACAATAAAAAAAACAAGGTGGCGATCAGACACGATGAAACCAGGAAGGCGGAGAGAATTTCCCGACCACCGCCCCTGCAATTCGGACTAAACACGAGGACCTAGGCAAAGGAATTTGGCGGTTGCAGGAAGCCATTCGGCGTGGCAGCTTGAGACTTCGCGAACTCGATGAAGAATGGGCATGGCTGAGGACGAAAAGCATGATGTTTAACAAAGAAATCAGCAAACTAAAAATCGGAGTCACACAAGCAGGTCGCATGAATCTGAGAATAAGGGGACCAGACCTGGGCGATCCTACTACGGTACTAGAACGAGTTGTGACCCTGCTATCATGGCTGTGATCACACCAACTAGGGCATGTACCATATACAGTAGAGTACGATGGGCTACCGGATACAAAGGTACTCGAAAGGTGCCTGAAGCCTGGGCTAGCAGGAAAATTGAAGTCTCGCACCAGGGGTGCGACCACTTGACTATCCATAGGAGGCCCAGTCTCAGCGCTCCACGCGGTTGGAAGAGTGCGCGGAACTATAAAGGAGTCTGTAGGGGGGTTGTGCAGCTTGGTCGTGGTGAGAAAAATCAGTATGAAGCACAGAACGTGTCCGCATACAAGGGACTGCGCTGCCGCGTGGGGAGGATGGAAGGTGACCGTTGCAGATACTGTTCATGAAAAGATGTCCCACTTAAGACACCGAGGAACGGATGGTGTGCAATTAAGACACAAGGTTGAACAGATCTACTACCAAAATTTCATTAATGAGCCACGAAAGGGGGGAATGGTCGTATTTAAATTCAAAGAGGCATATAAAGCACAGATGGCCAGTCACCAAGAAACCCTTGGCACTTTTCATATTAAGTCATTTTGTTATCAAGTAGACAGGAGCATGATGAATGAAGCACCCGTGAGAGAAAGTCTGTGGTTTCAAGCATTGCCGAAGGATATGCAGGAGTCCCTAATTAGGATGATATCCATAACCAAGGATGTTATGTATAACCCTACGCCGTAGGTAGGGGGTACAGCCGAGATCCTAAATCACCCTGGACGCTGCGGACCAAGAAGGACCCACAGGTAGCAGGATTGGTCCGAATGTCTCCGTGAAATTTTTGATTCGGCAAACTATCAATGGAAGAAATGGGAAAAACGGTTACTATTGAGAGTGATGATGAGGAAGAGGATTCTCCGAAAATTGTCGAGGAGATGGAACCAGAGGAAGATATGGAAGAAGATATCCACCCAATACGGGCTCCAGCAAAATAGCCTAAGTATGTCCTTCTACGGAAAGGGAGGGTCAAGGTACCTAAATATTTGGATCGTTAAACACACATTTATAACCCTGTCCTTCCGCAAAGGGGTTCTTGTTCGAAGGAACGATGATTGGCCACATTCCCACTATGAAATTTGAAGACTGGGACCTTGCGGATAATGAGAGGTTTCCCCATTTGGAAACTAATGAACTGATGGAACAAAGCACGAAGGGGACCATTACAACACTACAGCCGCAGAAATGGCTGCGAGGGGTGGAGGAGGCCGGGCTACCCCACCTCCTATCAATTCCACACTTTCATCGAGCCCCAATCACAATATTTGTCATCAGGCAACTGCTTTGCCTAGTACACGATGGGTACTTATGGCTAGAAAAACCCATCCCCATCACGGTGGATCTCATTCATAGGATCTCTTGGCTTCCCTGTGAAGGAAGGGACCCCGCGGAAACAGTTGTAATGAGTGACGACGTGACGATTGCAGAAGCCATGAAAAAGAAATATAAGTTGGAGAAAAAGCAGAGATGGTATGTTATTACTAGTATTCAGGACAAGGGGGTCTGCATTGCTACCCAGTTGTTGGCAGGAAAGGTGATGAGAAAATGTCGAGGCAGTGAGGTACCAGCAACGGTCATCTCATTAGTTGAGCAATGCACAGAAGGGGTACGGTTCAATTGGGTGCAGTTCCTCCGCGACGAATTCCTGACAAACTACAGGGAGGCCCAGGAGCAAGGTAAGACCTTCCACTACGCGTGGTTGCTCTTATCCATCTTATTAGTTACAGATGAATTGCTCAAGGATAGTCACTTTCCTCCCCTAGACCAAGATTTGCCAAAGGCAGCAAAATACACATCACTATGGGCGACGAAGGATGCCACAAGAATCCGAGAAGTCAAGATTTTCTGGATATTGATGGACGCGAGCATACGATAGTGGATCAACCAGCAAACCCGCCTATCTGCCGAGGTATATGAAAGTGTGAAGAATGTGGTTGACTTTAAGGCGGATATGCACCGTGTGTATATCCAGGCACGCAAGGATCCAGAGTAGACGTGGACCACGCTTCCCTTCATCGCCATTATCGATGTTATTTTCGCGGTGCTCGATACATGGCCACCGGAGTGGCGTGGACCAGATGCGGTAGGACACAATGAGACCGCAATCCAAAAATAGAAGGTTGCTGCCAAGTTCTTAGCACAACAGAAGTGGAACGAACAGCTCGTTGAGGAAGTACGGGCATCCCGAGAGGCAGCACAGACTGCCACAAACAAGGCGACAGCAGGAGGGGCTGCTACAATAGAGGACGAAAGCGGCCCGAACGTGACCATAGAGCTAGAAGTGGATAATGTGATGGAAGGTGTGGAGCCAACCACCACCTATTCGCCCTTAAAATGACCACGTGCGACAAAACGGTCAAGGTCATGAAAGAAGACCAAGGCATCCAAGTTGGATGGGGAACCTATCACATTGACCGAGGGTGACCTATGTGACATTGAGGATACAGTTCATGAAGTCACTAGGGAGGTGCTCGACAAGGCCAGGATAGAGCAGCAGACTGTGTTGGGGGCACTCAGGATGCAACTGCAGGAACTTCAAGCATGGGCCCCACAGCTGGGAGTGGTAGCTACCCATGGAGCTATGGGTACATCAGCAACTGAGCAGTTGCTACAAGCCAAAATGGCTAATACGGTCGCGCTACCGAAAGGAGCACTGATAGTAGACAACGTGGAGGATAGAGCCATGGTAGGCCAGATCAAAGGATTGGGATTAAATTTGGTTGCCCTCCCGCATGAAATTTTATACCAGCTACAGGATGGAGCAATGGCAGAGCTCCGCACTAGGGAAGGTTGTGTAGTACAGATGCTCAACGAACAGCGAATTAACATCGAGTAGTTGAGCCTCCAACGTGATGAAGCAGTAGCACAGAATCGACAGTTGGAGAAAATTGTTGAGGAAGTGTGTTGTCGTGCCCCTGAGCTCGAGATTGCGGCAAATTTACCTGTAGGCATACGGATCCACAAGTTGGCCAGTGGGTTCTGCGAAGCGAAGGAAGAAGCAGCAAAAATCCAGTTGGACCTCAATTTGCAGATCACAGAGCTGAGACTCAAGGTGCAACCCTCTACACCACCAGAGGTTAGAGAGCAGCGGCAACACGCCATCCAATCCGAGTGGGAAGTAATAGCACGTGCCATACAGGAGTGCACCGGCTTGTTAGATCAATCATTTATCATGGTCACTTCACTACAGGAAGACCCGACCTTACAGCGGTTAGAGATCGAAGCACGGGAGTTGCAGTAGGCCTATGATAATGTCTGTGGGACCACGCAGATGGTTGCCCTTGCTCAGCGAATGGCCAAGATGAGGGAGGCCTAGGCTCTCAAGACACAAGTTGACGCCGCTCGACAGAAAGAAGCAGTGCTTAAATAACACATCCAGCCTTGGCTTGATGAGGCATTCACGGTCACCACCAACATTGAGGGAAAGTTAGCACACATGCAAGCAGTATACAAACCCAGCCAAGCAATTGAAACAGATACTGATGCATCGGAGGCTCGCGTACAATGGGTACAGCAGATGGCGGAAAAATTTGTTGCAGACATAAGCAAAGCGCAGAAGTTGCTGGAAGACCTCTGCGCGAAGATTACTGCACCAGCCGAGTGACTTGGGACGAGTCACAATGATTGTCTTGGGGGCCTGTTGGGCAGCAAATCCCCCGCATAAAGGTTTTGGGGCTTAAAGCCCACAATTTTGGGTAATAGTAGGGTAAAGGCTCTGCGAATCACGTGAAGCACGAATTGTAATGGGTCAAGTCAAAGGGTTGTCCGCCCGCAAATAATGTAAAATAATAGAAAATGAGTTGGCCTGTCCATGGTCCGCGGACCATGGGAATGTATAAATAGAGTGAGGGTCCAAGGGTAGAAGGTAGTTTTTGATAATTATGGATTAAATCTGAAGTTTATGGGTTTGTGAAGGCCCTATTCGCTCTGAGTCTATAAGTCCGAGTCTTGGGTAGTAGTAGGAGATAGAGACTCCGCAGCTGTGTGTGCGGAGGCTGGATAGAGTCTGCAGCTATGTGCACAGACCCCTGCAGCTGAGTGCGCAGGGCAGGAAATGGATTGTAATGGAACAAAGACATTAATAAAGAGAAGTTACTTCTGAAATATCGTGTATCTATTTTATATTTTGCATCTGGTAGCAAATCTGAATGATTGTTCTTATGTTATGATTTTATGCATTTCTTTAAGAGTTATGGTTGCGCGCACTGGTTATAACAATTGAATGCTTGATTAAGACCGCAAGAATTAGATCAGATCTGTAATAATTGCAATAATAATAAGAATCTAGGAAGCGCCCCGTCGCGGATCTATGCAAAGGACGAACAGCTGCACAAAGCAACGCGAGTCCACAGGTCGGTTCCTGAACCTTCCAAGTACTCATCAAGACATCCCTAGGGTGCGGAAACCTGGTTCCAGCACCCTCCCATACTACCTCGGGTGAGACTTAAGTCTGCGCTCCGCGGATTGTTGCCGAAAGGGCTAGTAGTGCGGGATTTGTTTGGCTAAAACAACTCTGAACCTGGATCAGGCCCCATCAAGCCAACAAAAACCAACGTTTGAATAAAACGTTAGTCGTTTGAATAAAAATCATCCATCGTTAAACTTGTTATGTCGCCCACCCAGATTTAACCATCCAAAAAAACAAACAAAATCATTCGTTGTTGACTGCCAAATTGTCGTGTGGTTTCTTAGGCCAATTTGACCACCAACTAGGTGCCAGGTACCACCATTTTATTGGGCCACATGGCCCCAAACCATTGGGCCACTTAACATGCCAACTCACACCCGGTCATACCATTCATGCCATGTGGTGCCCCGTAAATCGCTGGGGATATTTTGTACCCACTAACAAGGATATTGATAGGGAATCCACGTCGCAGTCTATGGGAGTGCTATGCAGCACCCTACAGGTCACCTACAAAATAATTTTGTTATTTTTGGACAAAAAACTTAGATGGGAATAACTTTTGCATACGTTGTCAAATTGAAGTGTTGTTCACACTATTGAATTTATAATGATGAGATCTTCAATTTGATATAGGTATCACTGAGATTGGATGAATTTGAAATTTTGACCTTTTGGGATCCTCCTATACCATTTATCTCCACTAAAGGACTTTTAGTCCTCCAAAATTATAAATAGTATTGCAACATTAATATGCATAGCAAATGTCTCTAACAAGCCACCTTCCCCTTCCTTCACCTTTGTACTTTAGAACTAGGAATGATGAAACTGAAACCTATATCCATATGTTAATTTGTAGTTGTCAATACATGTCCAACTTGCAAATCCTAAGAAATATCATACTTTCCAAGAGTTTATAAAATGCTCATGCTCAAGTTTTACAACACAACCCATATCCCATGTTATCCAACGAAACACCAAAATATCACTATGTTTCATTCATAAGTGATGGTATACACTTCATCACTTTTACAAACATTTTTGGACCATGCAATTTACAATGGTGGTCATGCCAAACTACTTGGAAAAACTACCCCTTTCTTACCTAACCAGGTTAATAGGCTTTCTTCACGTAGCTAGCTTCCTTGTTGAATTGCTTCATCAGTTGGTTCCTTCACAGATGTTTTCATATGCTCCTTATCCTTCTTTGGGTGTAGATCTAGATGGAGCTTCCAACATGTGGATCTATGTTGTCCACCCTTATTGCAATGGCTACAATGGTTCTTCTTCTTCTAGACTTTCTTGACCTTCTTTGAACAATTGTCTCTGGTGCGGCTTTGGCAAGGGGATCCTTAGCTCTTCCTTCAAAATTATCACTATCACTGGAAGGTTGTGATGTTCTCCTAGCATCCTGCATTGTATTAGACTTGTCGCTTGAAGACTCTCCTATCTCCATGGGTGTGGAGTGTTTTTCACCAATGATCTTGGAGAATGTCCCATCTTCTTTTCCGACATATCCTAGTCCTGCATATATAGGTAGTTCCACCAATTGGATGGGATTCACCATGCCTTGGCCATGAACTCCTAGGACCTTTCCTTCATATCCCATATTCTTCAGTAACTTCAAATCAATGTCTATAGTGTGCTTTTCAAATGCACCAAAATCATCATCATAATGAGGACATGAAACTGAAAAATTACTGACATTGTTTACCTCAGTTGTCGATTCTGGAGTGGGTGATGATGACTTCACTAGGCCTTCATTTCACTTCAACTTTTCCAAGGCCTCCTCTACGGCTTGTAACTAAAGTTGAAATCCATGGTTCTCCTCTTATACTTCTTGTAGAAGTCTTCTCAATTCAAAATTCTCTGCTTGAATGCTCTGGTAAATCTCCTCAAGTTCTTAGAGCTATGCATTCTTTGGTTCTCTTCTCATCTTTGGTACAACACCTGTCACAATCTTCGTCTCATTTCCTTAATTAGAACCCAAGTTAATTGGTCCATCACTTGCAATCCCAACAGCTACAATCTTCATCTCATTGCATGAATCAAAACACGGGTCAGTTAGTCCAACACCTGCAATCCCATCAATTGTGACCTTCATCCGATCGTTTGAATTGGAATCTATGTCATGTTGCACTATAGCAATAATTTTTTGCTTTCCTTTTCCGCCATTCCTCTTTGGCTTCAATTCTGGATGTAGTTTCTAGCAATGCTAATCATCATGCCCTTCTTTCTTGCAATGGGTGAAAGAGAGCTTTCCTTCCATTTTCTTTGTTGGTGCTTCCTTCTTTGAATGGTTGTCGTGTTCACACTTTCCCCTGATTTCAAGGTGAATGGATTTCACACTAGCCACATCAAGAGTAGTGGGTTCAAATAACAACAATGAATTTCGAAGATAATTACGTGAAGAACTAATATATTTCATCAAAGTATCAAGTGAATCTAAAGGAATGCCCAATGCCAAAGCTTTCTTCCTAAATTCCTCTGTGAAACTTTGAACATCTTGACCTTTGCCTTGTTTCAAATGTTGTCATTATATCATCGCTTTATGTCGATATCCTAATGGATAAAATTGTCCTTCTAAAGCAAAAACATATTCAGACCAAGAAGAAAGGAGTTTACGCACATGCTTGCTACCTTTTGGAAGTCTGCTCTCCCACCAACAAGAGCGGTTCCTCCCAGTGGAAGATATGCTAATGGGATTTTTGCCTCATATTCTTCGATCTGGTGAGGGAGAAGTTGATGTGGGCGGTTATGGAAGTAGAGGAGACATCCTCATTTCCTTTTGTTAACAGCTTTACTTGTGCTTTGAATGGCTTCATGCAATGTGAGTGAATGGATTCATGCAGGAAATTAATGAATTGCATCTTGTATGTTTGTAAACCAATAGATTGCTTATGTTAATGGCCTCTATGTGTTGTATCCATAAATACACTTCAAACTGTATAATCTAATTGTTTAGCTTTTCTGCATTAGATTCTTTATTAAACATAGGAAATCAAACTTTACATCCAACTTAAAAATCAAAATAAAAAATAAAAATAAATAAAAAAAATAAAAATAAAATAAAAAATAAAAAATAAAAAATTTAGGATCATTTCTATGTTGTATGTTAGAATTATGAGAATGAGATGAGAAAGAAGAAGAACATTCAATTAAAGATGGAGGTTTAAGAAGTTCTCCATTTCCTTGATTTACCGAAGCATTGTCCTCTACTTTCTCTTCCTCCTTTTCTTTCTTTGCCAATTTCTTCTTATAATCTGCAAACATTATATGTACCTTACTTTCCATGGTGTAGAATTATTTATGGAAAGCTTGCTCTTCCTCATCACAAACATCATTCTCTGCCATTTTCCTTCTTTTTGTTTCACGTCCAATTTTTCGTCAAGTGACTTAAGTTTTCCTTCTCCTTGTTTTAGTTTATCCCTGGTTATCATGCACACTCACAATTCACATCAACAAGAAGAAAGCTCTAATACCAAACTTGATCCAGTATTCCTATGATACCATCATTATTCAATATCTTTTCTTCAGTTGATGTTAGCAGAATTGCATGAAAATATAATTCAAAAACCATATATGCAAGCACTTAAAGAAGAATCAACATAAAGGACACCATAAAGATAGTGCGCACAATGTTTGATAACGGAGTTCATCCAGTGTGGACTACATCTCTAGGCCCTGCTTCAATAGTGGGGAGGTTGCTTCAATCATATTATCAAAAGAAAAGGAAGGTACATGGAAAAATGCATCATTATACCTCCATTCCTAGGAGTGACTTGAAATTCGACTGCACAAAACACAGCAATCACAGCACCAGCAGGTCCGTATCGTACTCTTGATACTTTTGACTGTAAACATGACCCACTTATGAAAGGTGCATTGTTGTCTCAAACTTCTTGAACAATAATTAATGAAAAAGGTGGATTTCTGCCATGACCCATGAAATTTGTTGCTTATATGCAAAAATTGACTTCACCATTGTGATCCTTGCGAAATTCTTGTTAAAATGAGTATAAACTTGGCTATATTTTGTCACATGTAATTCTATCCCTTTAGGGAATATTTCATATTCCTTACAGATTATGTTGAAAAGTGTGCAACAAGAAATGCTTGTTGAGAATGCAACAAGATGATGGAGCTTAGTGGAAAGGAGTCGCCTTCACTAAGTGGTCCCGCAGGCAAGTTTTGGCGCAAAGTCTATTTTTAGACTATGTCTACTTTTAGACATATGGATCATAGTCTATGAGTTGCAGTTTGTTGTTTATGGATGATTGGTCATGTTGGGAAAAATAGATGGACTTCTATTTTTGGATCACAGCAAGAGTGATCAAAGTCTATTTTTAGGATGCTAGTCAAAAATAGAAAAGTCAAATATTATTGTCTCATAATAATATTTAGACTATAAACTTTATCTTATCCTCTTGGAGCACTTCAGTTTGAGATACAGATGTGGCACATGCAGCTGTCAGAAGGAAATACGCTTTCTTTGTGGTTCAGTTGAGCTATTGCATGCAGGACATCAGTTAGAACTCATGTGGTTGAGTTCTGTGGAGTTGGATGAGCAGTTAATGGAGTTGTGTTCAATTTGACTTAGTTGAACTAGTTGTATTTAGTCTAACTGGCCAATAGACTAAGTGATGAGTTGTGTGAATTAGTTATTAATTAATTCACTAATTAGTAACTCATAATGCAACTGAAGGATACATCAGTTAACTCAGTGCATATACAGTTCAGTGGAGACATGTGTTAGAGGTTGAGATTGCTATCAGTTGTGACTATAGTTGTGCAGGAGACTTTGCACAAGCAATGTATTGAGTATGCCCATGATAATTGCACAACATATGCCCAGTAGAATAGCTTGTGCTCATGTGATTCCCAGTGTGAGTGATTTTCACAAGGTAAATAGGTGTTTGGATCAGCCATTCATCATTCATTCTCTTGCAGGGTTGTGCAGTGGAGGCAGGCAAAGCAACGGGGGAGATTTGGAGATCAGATCTGAGCTGTATTGTGTGTAACAGGTGGAGATAGTGCTGGATACTTGTGAGGATAATTGTACTATGTAATGTTACATGTTCTCAATCATTAATATACAAATAGTGTGGGGTTTTCAGCTGTAAGCTTTCCCCGGGTTACATACTGTGTTAATGTGTGCATGCGATTGATGTTTCATTGTTTTTGATGCTGCTAAATTGATGATCAACATAGAGGAGGTTATGTATTATGCATGTATTCCGCAATAGTGTATAATCGGGATAATCTCTGTGAATAAGTGTCATATTATTCAAAATTTCTACAGATTATGTATCAGAATATTCTCAGGTATATTCCCCTCCTGGAACTCTGACTCATGGTTCCTAATGTGCAGTGTTCTGTCATTGACTCCTGGTTCTTGGTGCACAGGTTTTTCCTCCCTCCACGCATGATTCTGCTAGTTTCTTCCCCAATCGCACCTTTAATCGGCTTTAAATATAATATTGGTGGGCTAAATTTACAACGTAGGATCATTGGCCCAACGAAAACCTCGTCGTAAATGTGTTTCCCAGTTGGCCGGTCAAGGGTTCAAACCATGCGGCCAACGACCTGTTGTATTGTTTTATAGTATATATATATATATAAACAACATTTAAATAAAATGTTCGCTATTGAAATAAGTTAAACTTGTTTGTCCAGCCACCCAAATTTAACCAACCATCAAAAAAAACAAAACCATCCATCATTGACTGCTAGGTTGTCACATGGTTGGTCGGGCTTTTTGGCTGCCAACTAGGTGCCATGTAGCAACATTTGATTGGAACACGTGGCCCCAAACCATTGGGCCACTTAACATGCCAACTCACACCTAGTCATGCTAGTCATGCCATGTCGTGTTCACTGATTGGTGAGGGATATTTTGTACTTTCTCATAAGGCTACCACGTGGCAGTCTGTGGGAGTGCCACATCTCACCTTGTGGGTCATGTGCAAAAAAATAAAAATTATTGTTGGACAAAAACCTCAAATGGGCATAACTTTCGCATATAGTGTCAAATTGAGGTATCGTTTGTGCCATTAAATTGTAAACAACAACCTCTTCGAATTTGTCTAGGTTTCACTAAGATTGGAGGACTTTAAAAAAATTTCCTTTCGGGATCCTCCTGAATCATTCAAGGTGTGAGAAAAAGTATGGTTACAGTTGAACAAGGAGAGGCTACAGGATCCTAGTAAGAAAATCAAGCATATGCAGTATAGTCCCTTTGAGATACTAGAAAAGGTGAGAGATAATATCGATAGATGTATTCTACCCCCATACATGTGTATTTACTCAGTTGTGAATGTATAGAATCTGAAACTCTATCAGTCTGTCATGTTAGATCAGCAAGAAGAAAAGGTCCTACCTTATGTAGAGTATTTTGCACGAGATTCTTAGGCATAGTTGACAAAAGATATAGTTTTTTAGAATAGGTCCAAAACTATGAGACAGGGGAAGCATGACCTTTGGGAGATTGGGTTGAAAGGACAACTTCCAGGCAAAGCTAAATAGTACACCTAAGAGAAGGTGGAAGAAAAATTTCCTCAACTCATTCACTAGAAGATTTTTGGGACCAAACCCTCCAAAAATGGGGAGGTGTGATCCATATTGGAACATAATATTGTTTTCCATCTATCTCGATGCTTTTAGAGAGGAAAAAGTGGACGAATTAGCTCATAGGACCATTTTTACTGGCAAGTCTTGGTTTGGAAAATTGCGGTCTAAAACCTTTTAGGAGATTTTGAGGCATAAAGAATATTTTTTCGGATAAAACTTGTCGCTTAAGCATGGTACCTATTTTTCCTATTCTACATAAAAATACCTTTCCAACAGCATAATAATCGCCTCAATCAAACTATGTAAGCAAAAGTTATGCCAGGTTACTTAGAAGCTTACCTTCCTATTTTTGGCCACCAAAATTTGAGAGGATGCCACATCAGCCCCCATTATTCTTAGAAAAGGGGCTAGCCATGTGATTATGATAAATAATAATCTATAACAGTCCATTTTGTAACTCTGGTTAAGAGTTGAGGGACTCAAAACCAACCACTAGTAGACTATCGGGCTATGTTATAACCGAGCCACGAGGTGGAAAATGGGTTCCATTCTTTTCGAGTGTATTTTGTTCCATAGACAAATAGAGTAGCCAAGAGGGATAGGGATAGATCAAACATAGAGGACCTATGCACTATAGTAGTCCATGGGACATAGGCCTTACTTCTTTGTACTCGTAACCATTTTCTATTCACAAAAAGAGAGCAGAGCATCCTCACTTTCCAACTACATTTTCTGTCACAAGGGTTTCCCTAGTTATATCTTGTGTCAATCGTAGTTTTTGAGTTTTTATTTTGTTGTTCTTGAATTTCTAAATAATTATAATTTGCATGCCTACACAGTAAACATTAATTTATAGATCCATAAATCTAAAGAGAATAAATGTTCATACTATAGATTTCAAAATTTAAGTATAATTTATCACATCTATCATGACGAAATATCTAGTGGAATATCAATTGAAGTTTATGGATCAAAAATTATTTTGAAATACCACTCAGGGGTATCAAAATGAACCTAATTATGCCACATTTCCACTCACGAAAACCATGGTTTGGATTTCACCCCTTACCTCCCTCTAATTAATGTCAAGCACGTTAACCAATCGAAATGAACCATGGTTGTCAATTTGATCAAACATATGATCATGAGTTTAAAGGGGGTAAAGACCTAATAAATGCTTATGATCATCCCTTACATCATCCTATTCCAACTATATGCTGAAATTACAACATATTAAGAATCTATATGTCATTCAGGGATTTTATAGAACACTTTAAAGGTTGACTCCATATATGTGAATTGATATACATGTCTCTAAAACCACATGTCATAGGAAAGACCCAAATAATTCCATCACCTTCTCTAAAAAACCATTGAGATAGTTTGATAAAGAATTTATAGATAATAAGCTACAGTTGTTGCTTTTTCTCTCTTTCTTTGGACCATGCAGACTCGGGGTTGCAACCTAAGCTATGATACCACAACCCCTCCATGCTCCCATTGGGACATATTACTATCTTTATAACTTCTTAATTTTTTCCTTGAATTCGATGCATATAAATTTTATCATGCATATCTAATGCATTCTATCATGTAATTCGCACACATACATGAACGTAAAAGCGAGAATATTAAATTGTTAACCATATGTAGCATGTGTAAATACATAAAATGGTCATAGTGTAAAAACAAATAAACATAATAATAAGCACTTATCTTTTAAATTAAGCATTGACTAGTGCAGACCTCAAATGTTCCACCCATTCATAGACAGCATACTTCATAAGCTTTCTACCGCAAATCAGAAGGCCGAAACTAGGGAAATTTCCCACCTAAAACAATTTATGTTCCACGGTTGGACTAACAAGCTAGAAGGCCATAGTACTTAACTCTAGAAGGCTCCAACCAATATTATATCATCCATAATCGGCCTATAGAACCCAAGGTAGTGGAACCCATTCTATTCACCCACATTCCATCAAGTAGTGCCACTACCCTTCTAAGGTTTTGTTGTAGCGGCTGCAACACCCTCCAAAATTTTGGCTTGCACTTAAATTTTGAAGCCTTCCTTGGTCTTTCCCTTGATTTTTTCAAACACATAAGCTCATTTCACGAGCTTTCCCCAAGTTCTTTGAACCCTTTTCCTTGTTGGATTAATTTTTGCCTTTTGGAATGTTTGACTGATATGTCATGTTTCGAACCTTTTCTAATGGTTTCAAAGGTTGGTATTTGTGTATACGATTTATCCTAGTCATGTAAACACATGTCGTACTCACACACAAAGTCTTGAGCACTGTCGCACAAGTGTCGTCATGGTCGTCCAAAGGTCTATCTCAAGTTTTGCACTTGTCACTTCTTGTCATGAGGCAGTCACATAGAGGGTAGTGATTTGCCTTGTATTCTTGTGGTCTATGTTGTCGTGTCATCGAAATATGCTAAGAGTGTGATCACATTTCAAGTTTACCACGAGCATATCTCCTTCCCGCACTTAGCCATTTTCAGATAATCTTCCCGACTGGGCAACTCAGCTTTACCAGGCCCCAACTGAAATGTGCAGTCTCAACCCTCATTGATATGACCTTGCTACCTAGAATTGCACAGTCACTGTCCTCCAGGGAATTTGTACTGCGTGATTCCAGAGCCCAACAGCCTTCCTTGACCCCCAGAATTGCGCATTTTTTCCTCCCAGTCTCATTTGAACTGCACAATTCACACTTTCAGTCCTCAAGGTTTTCCCTTTCCTGTTGGAACCCCGCAATGCGTAGAGAGACCAACTTCCCTTGGCCTCCAGAACTGTGCATATGTGTCCTCTAGTGCCCTTCCTCAACTGGAGCTCACTGATCCAACTATCAAAATTTTTCCTTTGTCCCTCTCTACTTCCCAGTCCCCCTTTGCCTTTGAAAATTGCACAAATCTGACCTCTCAGGGCCTCATCCTGCATCACCCATCATTGGCTTGACCTGTGCAATCCTAACTCCCAGTGGCCACTGCACAATTTCTTTCCCCATTGGGCATTGTTCTGAAAATTTCCTCAGTCAAGCTTGATCTATGTTATGCACAGTCTTAGTGATCAATTTCTCTCCCTGTCACCTGGAACTACGCAATGCACAATTACTGGGCCCTCTCTCCCAGCCTATCACCTATCCTAGGCTCAATTCATGGATAATAATGCACCATCTTAGGATAAGGAGTTTTCAAATTAATGTCATTCCGTAATGAGTGAATTACAGGAACAGGTACACTATCAATTCATGGTGAGATGATGAAAAAAGAGAAGAAGGAGGTAATCATGCCTAAAGACTTACTTGTAGCTAGTGTTGAGAAATGGCAACAAGAAATTCCAGTTTAATTTGTCCTTGAATTAAACTGAGAATTAAAATTGAATTCTATTCTCATAGCAACTTGTAAATAGTTAATTAAGTTTAATTAACTTAATTAACTTAGGAATTTCAAGTTGGAAGACTTTATGAAGTCATGTATATGTTCTCCCTAAATTTCAGGGGTCCAGTATGAGTTTAATTGTGATTTGTAATTAAATCGCTCATTTTACTGAGTTATGTTCAGTTAAATTAGTTCCAAATTGTTTGTGGAACTAATAGAGAGTTAACAGTCAGTTGGTGCACTATTGTATCCACAAATGTCACTCTAGTTAACTGAAGATTCCCTCAACAAAAAATCATGCATTTTGATTCTGAGAAAGACCCGGTTGGGACTAGAGTGCAAGGACAATGTATTAACAGTTGTGTGATTTACTGAGTTGTAAATATCATGCATGCAATCATAGAAGGACCTATGTTTGGATTGTGCAGTTTTGGAAGCATGAATTCCCTTTAAATATGGGTTACTCATCCTAGGAATTACGCAAGAGATTAAGGGCTTCAAGAGCTTCTAAATAGGCTAAGTATTTGGCTTGAGATAGCTTGTGAGTTGAGAGAGTTGAGCATACTTGTGCAGAATTGTTCTAGTGAGAAAGCTTTGTATCTTCACTCATATTCTGATATATGCAATATAGATAGCAGGGTTTTGAGCAATGTCTTTCCCTAGATACATATTGTGTTATGTGCCATTGAATTATCTTCCTCTTGGTCATATTGTTTTCATCGATCTATTGGTTTCCACTGGTTAAAAGTGGAAGTAGAATTGTGTCCTGTGTTTTAGTACATTGCATGAGATTTTGAATCTACAAGATTTTCTACATGGTATCGGAGTTGAATTCAATATATTAGAGGAGATTTTGAAGTTTTGAGTTTTGGGTTACAGGTGAAATTCGAATTTGCAATACATACTTCAGGATCGGCAGATGGCGTTCTCCGGTTTGCGGCTTGAGTATGCCTTGGAAGGAAGCTCAAATTTTATAACCTAGAGAGACAAAATGGAGGTCGTGCTAGAGGATAATGGCTTGAAGGAATTCATTGATCAAGAAATTCCTAAGCCAGCAGCATCAAATGCATAGAATTTGGTCGATTGGAAGAAGCATGTTGCGAAGGCAAGGCTGATAATCCTTGAGGGAGTTTGAGACAACATTATATCGAGTCTCCATGGAAAGGAAACTTCATATGCTATGTGGAAAGCATTGACGTACTTGTATCAGAATAGCAGTGACCAAAGGAAATTGGTACTACAGGACAAACTTTGAAAAATCAAAATGGGTAAAGGCGAGACGATTCCAAAATACTTTACCAAGATCACTCAGTGTCGTGATGAACTTGGAAGTGTTGGAATCACGGTTGCCGAGGATGATATGGTGAGTCATACTCTTCTAAGACTCCCAAAGAGTTGGCATAGTTATCAAGACCTTATCAATGGTAGGGAGAAGTTTCCAAATTAGGAACGACTGTGGTTGGATTTGATGCAGGGGGAGATTAGGAGAAGCACCAGGGATGGATCTTCATCAAACACTGATGATGAAGAGAATTGTGCCTTAGCGAGTAAGGCAAAGAAGGGGAAAGGGAAATATTCCCATTCCAAATAATATTTTTATCATGGAGGTAAGAAGAAATACATGACGAAAGTTAAGTTCTTTCATTGTCATGAGCTGAACCATTTTGATACAAATTGTCCACTCAAGAAGTCCAAGAAGAAGTCCTTAGGAGGAGCGGCGGGTGAGGCTTTTGCCTCTCAATTCGAATTGGTATTTTCCCTCATATCATGCATTGTGTCATCAATGATGGGAAGTGTATGGTACTTAGAAAATGGATCTTCATTCCACATGACTAGAGACAAAGAGTTATTCAGTGACCTGGAGGAGAAATATCTCCAGATGCATATCGACATGGATGATGACGAGAAGTATAGTGTTACTGGATTGGGCACGATTACTTTTCAAAGGGAGCATGGGGCTCCACTCACCTTGAAGAATGTTATGTATGTGCCCGGGCTAAAAAATAATTTGGTATCCCTTTCCATGCTTTAGGATAGAGGCTATGATGTGATCTTCTCGAAAGGAAAGTCGTTCCTTCGACACATAGCCACAAGTCAAGTAAAGAAGATATGGAGTCGGGTGAAGACTATGTATAAGTTGGATGTAGAAGAGTGTATTTCTTTGAGCACAAAATAAAAAAGGGTGCAAAGCTGAGACGTTGGCAAGTTTTGGCATGGGCGAATGGGCCAATTGCATCATGGGGCTTTGAAGATATTGCAGCGGATCTCTATCGGTCTTCCCAAAGGTATGCTTGAGCAAGTTGATACATGCAAGGGTTGTACTTTGGGAAAATACACCAAGTCTTCCTTTCACGATAGAGATAGTCGAGCAGAGGCTATTCTAGAGTGATTCCATTCAAATGTGTGTGGACCATTCTCGACAGAATCCACAGACAAACATAGGTATTATGTTATATTTGTTGATGACTTTTCTTGAAAAATCCAGATATTTTTCATGCAGAAAAATGATCAAATCTTCATAAAGTTTTGTCAGTTTAAATAATTGGTGGAGAAAGAGTCGGGCAAGAAGGTTAAATCTCTACTTAGTGATAACGGTGGTGAGTATGCCTCAAACAAGTTTATTAACTTATGTACAACATTAGGGATTAAACGGGAGTTGACGGCACCCCATAACCCTCAGTAGAATGGGGTGGTTGAGAGGAAGAACAAAATCATAGTAGGGGCAGAAAGGGCGATGTTTCATGATCAAGGCCTACAACTACACTTGTGGGTTTAGGCATGCAACACAACGGTTTATGTTCAGAACCGTAGCCCACATCGGATACTTGAGATGAAGACACCAGAGGAGGCTTGTTCTGGTAAGAGGCCAGATATTGGTCACTTCAATATTTTTGGGTCATCGGTATATTGCCATGTGACTAAAGATGCATGGAAGAAGCTTGAGATGATAGCATAGTTGGGGATATTTATGGGGTACACTGATACACCTCACAACTATCGAGTGTACTTGTTGACCATCAAGATGAAAATGGTTCACAGGGATGTCAGATTTGATGAGGAGAAGGCCATGTGAGTTTCCCTTGAGAGGTAGCTTCAACTACATGCGAATGAAGAGATTTTAGCTCCTAAGGTTGAGGAGCCTCAGATTGATGTGGAGCAACCACATACAAAGGATCTGGGAGTGGAGACATCCACTCGGGCAGAGTCTTCCAGAGAGGGAAGAAAGCGCACCAGAGAGGCAGACAAATTGTTGGATGATGCATGGGAGATGTGGAAGAATGTGGGAGAACCCACTTCTCAACGCAGGTAGAGGAGGTCACCTAAGAGGTACACTGGATACATGGCTCTTATGGGCGAATGTGTTGTGACAGAGTCATCTTCCTTTGAGGAAGCAGTGCAGCAGCCGGTTTGGGTTGATGCCATGGTGGAGAATTATGACTCCATAATTCGTAACAATGTTTGGATGTGGTCCCGAGACCAGAGGACAAGTCAATGGTGAGATCTTGTTGGATTTACAAGGTAAATCAAGCTGCAGATGGCAGTGTGGAGAAGCATAATGTTAGATTTGTGGCTTGTGGCTTGTGGCTTTTCACAGCTAGAGGGGATTGACTATGATGAGACCTTTTCTCCTTTTGCAAGGTATTATTCAATCATATCTATATTGGCACTATCAACACAGATGGGTTGGAAGATACATCAGATGGATGTAAAGATAGTCTTCCTTAATGGCATGATTGAGGACAAGGTGTACATAGAGCAGCATGAAGGTTTTGAGACCTTTGATTGTGAGTCGCATGTGTGTCGGCTCAAGAGAGCATTGTATGCGCTGAAGCAAGCACCTTATGCTTGGTACACTAAGATAGATAGCTACTTCACCAGGCTGGGCTTCATGAAGAGTGAAGTGGATGTGAACCTATACCACATAGTGGTGGAAGGTAAATTGTTGATCAATGTACTTTATGTTGATGATCTCATACTGATAGGTGATGATCAGCTGATCAAATATTGCAATGAGGACCTTGCAAGAGAGTTTTAGATGAAGGAAATGGATCTCATGCATTACTTTCTTGGCATGGAGGTATCCTAGGGTGATGGGGAGTTGAAAGTGTCTCAAGGGAAGTATGCCAATGAGATACTCAGGAGATTTTTCATGGAGAGCAGCAAAGCCATGGAGACTCCTCTAGCAGGTAACTGGAGGAAAGAGGATGCTACTTCAGGGGAATTAGTGGAAGCTATTGTTTACAAGTAGCTTGTGGGTTCACTCATGTACTTGGTGAACATAAAACTGGATATGTTCTATGCAGTTAACTAGCTTATTCAAGCGATGGTTAGGCCTACCAAGATGTATTGGAAGGTGGAAAAGAATGTGTTGAGATACCTTAGGGGCACTTCTCAGTATGGATTATGGTACAAACGGCAGAGGGAGTGAAGCTTCAAGGCGTCACCAATGCAGATTGGACAGGAAGTCCATCCGACCATAAGAGCACATCAGGAGTGATCTACAGTATTGGGTCAACGGAAGTTTCTTGGTACAACAAGAAACAGAGATCGGTTGCACTCAGTTCGATAGAGGCTTAGTACATGGCTGCAATTTAAGGAGCATGTGAGGCCATCTGGATGAGAAAGATCCTGGTTGGTTTTTTTGGTCAGCAGATGGATCCAACTGTGATTACTGCAAATTATAATTAGAGTTGTATCAAACTCTTTGAAAATCCAGTTTTTCATGATCGGTCCAAGCATATTGATATCTGGTATCATCATCTTAGAGAGTGTGTATTGAGGTGGATTATGTTGTTAGAGTACACTCCCATGGAGGAGGAAGATGCCGAAATTTTGACAATGGCATTGTTAATATGTAAATTTGAGTTTCACAGAGACAGGATCGGGGTAGCTAATAATCCTTTTCTTGTTGAGAGGGAGTGTTGAGAAATGGAAACAACAAATTCTAGTTTAATTTGTCCTTGAATTAAACTGAGAATTAAAATTGAATTCTATTCTCATAGCAACTTGTAAATAGTTAATTAAGTTTAATTAACTTAATTATCTTATGAATTTCAAGTTGGAAGACTTTCTGAAGTCATGTATATGTTCTCCCTAAGTTTTAGGGGTCTAGGATGAGTTTAATTGTGAGTTGTAATTAGAACACTCAGCTTACTAAGTTATGTTTAGTTAAATTAGTTCCAAATTGTTTGTGGAACTAATAGAGAGTTAATAGTCAGTTGGTGCACTAGTGCATCCACAAGTGTGACTCTAGTTAACTAAAGATTCCCTCATCAGAAACGCATGCATGTCAATTCTGAGAAAGACCCAGTGGAGGCTAGAATGCAGGGACAGTGTACTATCAATTGTGTGATTTTCTGAGTTGTAAATATCATGCATGCAATCAGAGAAGGGCCTATATTTGGATTGCGCAGTCTTGGAAGTATGAATTCCCTTTAAATAAAGGTTATTCATCCTAGGAATTACACAAGATATTAGGGGCTCGGAGAGTTGTTGAATAGGCTAAGGATTTGGCTTGAGCTAGCTTGTGAGCTAAGAGAGTTGAGCATACTTGTGCGGAATTGTTCTAGTGAGAACAAGCTTTGTATCTTCACTCATATTTATGATATATGAAATACAAATAGTGGGGTTTTGAGTAGTGGCTTTCCTAGATACATCTTGTGTTATGTGCCATTGATTTATCTTCTTCTTGTTCATATTGTTTTCATAGATCTATTGGCTTCCGCTAGTTTAAAGTAGAAGTAGATTCTTGCCCTATGCTTTAGTACATTGCATGAGCTTGTGAATCTACAGGATTTTCTATAGCTAGATGGACAAGTGGACCTACCAAGCACAAGCAAAAGGAACACAAGTGTCCAACCACCTTCCAAGATCGAAGATCATTGAATACCCTGCATCATCTAGCTATTCGGAGGAGAAGAGAAAGCACATACGAGAACACATCTATCACTCACCAGAAATAGCTACTTGACATTGCCACATCATCAAGCCAATCCATATCAGCAGTGTCATGACAAGTCGTGTCATGAGTTGTCATATGCCACATCACTATTGTGGGCCATGTATATTGTAAATCAAATGTATTATATAGTGGAAGTTCAATGGACACATGTGAATATTAAGAGTCATGTAAGTTGAAAATTCATAAGAATTTGAATAGTCATGATGGTATTCAAAGAGTCGCAAGGGGTAAGCATCACCACTCGGTTATATATACCTCATCATTGTATGAGCAAAGGACTCTTCACCTTAGCTCCTCCTGCAAGGCATTAAAGAGACTAGCTAGTTCTTTGAGGAGCAAGAAGTGGCTCCAATGTCCCACTATTGGGGTTAGTGATGTACAATGTAAATATGTGTCTTGGAAATTTTTCTTAATAACAAAATCCTTATAAGGCCAGCACGTTCATGCATGACTTATCAATGTTTGTAAGACTATTATGTGAACGTTTGTATTTCATGTTTGCTTTCACAGTACTAAGATAGTTGAACTATTTCGGTTATTTTAGTGCTTATCTTGTTGAGAATCTATTGTAATGGTTGTTACTATTGTCTCACCCTTGTGGACTATTCTGCGGGATACTAGATAGACCTTTCTTTACTTATCGGTTATAACGACAATCACATCCACTGTGGACTATTTTGATGGATGTTAGATGGACCTTCCCTTGTTTATTGGTTGTAACGACTACCGCATCCACTGTGGACTATTCCAATGGATGTTAGATAGGTCTTTATGGTTCATGTGTATCTCTTCCTGGGTGGTATTATTACCTCTCACTTAGAGGCTCACTTTTCTCCCCCCTTTTTGCAGTAAGAGAACCTAGACACAGTTGTGTTGCACACTCACCTTTATTTCGAAGATACCATTGCATTACTCTCTTGTGCTGGAAGTTAGAGCCAGTGAAAATCTTAAAGGATTTTGCAATCAGGCCTTTATACCAGATGTGACTCCTACACCAAACGGTGTGAGGTCTGATTGGGACTTCATATCAAGGAGATCCCTTGAATATTGGCAAGTCCAGCACTGTCAACATTGATGGCGCTAGAAGGAGGGAAGCTAGTATTTTATGGTTGATTGACCCACTGACCCCACTCATCCATCTTCTGGTCAAGGCAGTCATGTTCACTCTATCCCCCTTACTCATAATTCTAAATTTGGTAACTCTTCACCGCCTAGGCCTAAACGTCAAATCCTGTATCATCAACTTTAGGTTGTCCACCCCATCACCTATCAGTTTGTAAAAGTTGTTGGATTGATTCCGGGAGTAATCACTCTTCCATATTCTCAAAAGAAGAACAAGACAACCCCTATAGGAGTAGTAGTCTCGTCTATTGAAGAAGCAGTTCTCGCCACTCTTGAAGAACTAGCAGACATTGTGGAAAGGGAAGAAGAACCTCCACTCTTTCAAGGATGAGAAGGAGGTGTAGAATTTCCTACTATAGATCACCTGATAATGCAATATACTAAAGTAAAATACTTGACCTACTTCTACAAACAAACTTGCGGAAGCTTAATCGATTTTGAGCAAGATAAAATAGAACACATATAACAGATGAAGAAGAAACAATCACACATGAACACAGAAGAATACTCTAGGGAAATCCTCAGCTAAAAACCCCGCTATCTGTATTATCATACAAGTGGAAATACCTATGGATTACACAAAGCTTTAGCTCACAAGCTATCCAGCTCTCAATACAATCCCTCAATGATGGTCATACATTGAATAGACACAACATATGCCTTCCCTCAATCCTCCAAACCTCCTATTTCTTTGCGTAGTTTCTCCTAGGTCCTCTGGCTTCCACCTGTGTGAATTCTCCTCTCACACAACTCACCAAACTCAGAAATAACTGCGCAATCCTCAAGGAATGAATTCCTTCTGCATGCGAGAGATATCCTCAATGGAATATTCCTGCAACTGATAGTACACTATCCCATCCTCTAATCTCAACTGGGTCTCTGACTGAACTGACATGCATGATTTATTTATGAGAGAATATTCAGTTATTTGAAGTACACTAGTTACATGCATGTGGTGGGCTCCAGTATTGTAGCAATAATGCTACAGCTCCTGGAGCTTCCTTCTCTAATTTTATCAACCTGGTAGTTCGTAACAAACTTGGAAGCGACGGTGCTGTATGCACAAGTACTAGCTCTTGTCGCAGCTGTCACTTGGTCAGCTGGCACAAGTCCGCTAGGGCTCAAGCCAACTTCTATATGTTCTCAGAAGAAGCTTTCTAAATGATGAACGAAGGCTATCTCAAAGGAAATTAACCTACTTTGCAAGAATGAACTGAAAGCCAACCAAACATGGAAACTCTACTAAACCCTAATCTGACTAGCTTAATCCTTATGATGCAATGGTGGGAATGCAACTTCCAGAAATGATGCCATTACTTCTAGTGAGACGAGATGCATGAATTTAAACTACTTCCATTGAAGAGAACACGTTTTTGTATTTTTGCTCAAGTGGGTGGAGTTATTATGATTGTGCTTCTTACTGGGTCTTGACTGTGCAGGGGTAGTTCAAAGGGGAGGAAGGCTTGGGAAAGGTCAGGAGGACTCTGAGAGGTTCCAGGGGATCCCTAACATCATTCCACAGAAGTTCACGACGTTCAGGTGCTTGGCAACCGTGTTTGCAGGCTTCTACAGGATGTCTGCAGGGGATCCTACAGGAAGCTCGGGATTTCTACAGGAAGTCTGCTAACTTCTACAGGATGTTCTGCAGTCGGAGTTTTGGGTGATGGAGGAGTGAAGGAGCTGTATGGGTGGATAGGTAAGATGAAAGAGGATCTTTTGATGGCCTATGGATAGAGAGATGAGATGGGGAAGGTGTGTGTAAAGCTAGTTGGTCTAGAGGAGGGTAGTAGTAGTGGAAGGTCAAAAAGATTGAGCAACATGGACAGTAGAAGGGTTGGAAGGCAAATGAGTTGAACAGAGGATGAGTAGGTGGCTTAGGCACGGTTTAGAAGGATAAAAACACGATGAAGTGGTGCTGCGCAGTGTAAATGAAACAAATCACCCTTATCTTGCATGTAAACGAAAGTTCACCAACCTATTCTAACTGTTTTATTAGAAATCAAAGAACAACAATGTAAGTTGAAGGGAAACCGTGCATGATGCTGAACCAGAGAGTCATTACCCAAGATATAATCCTATGGACAATTCTTCAACCGAAAACATTACATCAATACTTGCATGCATATGTTAAAACAGTGTTTTTGGCAGTTGGCACGGTCTACACTTCCGGTCCCCAAACAGAGGTGAAAGTGAGCATGCATTCAACCCTTTTTTTGAACTCAACGTAACTTCAATCTCCCTACGCTAATTCTAAACTACTGAAACAACTGCATTCATGAAACTAACTTACATAACCAAACCAAAACAGTCAACTCAGCAAACTGTGTTTTCCAAGTGCATGTAAAGGAAAGAAATGCAATGATAAAAGAAAGACAAGTAACAATACAAAGAAAAGGAGGTCTATTGCTCTCAGGTTGGGCCCTAACCTGAGAGCTATAGCTCCTCTAAGAACTCAGAATTGAATCCAAATCTGCCTGCCTTTTATTAAAAGATCATAATCATGAGTCTAACAACATGCCAAAATTGGCTTACAAAGAGCAAAAACAGAGCTACAGCTCGTAATTCAAAATCTACAACAAAGGTCAAGAGTCTTTTTCGAAGGCTACAGCCTCAATATTTATACATGATGAGGGCCAAGCTGGCCTCCTCAATTAGTGGGGCTTGGCTGTCCAACTAAAAGTAAACTGTTGTTCCTGTAGAATCCGTTGGCTGCCTTCTAGCTCGGTGGTGATAGCTGTTGGAGCTCGGAGTTGGGGTGGAGATCACGAGGAAGGTCATTCAAGGCTGTGGACAACCTCCCTATAAACCCGCAATGCCACCTTGGCTGTCTCCTTGTCTCCATCTGCGTGTTCTTTGCTCCATTTAATGTCAAAAAACCTGAAATCATCATGTATTAGCCACATAGGCATAATGACTGCCCTTCTTCCTACAAATAACACGAATATACTAAGAAATGATGCATAAGTGATAAAAAGTGAAGGGTTGAGCAAGGTAAGTAGGCCAAATGAGCCCAAATTGTTACCAAAAATTGGGGCTCATCATCACCCACAGCTAAAATATTTGCTCATCCTTGAGCAACTAGTCCAAATCTTCATCCTTCATTGCCTTTACTGCTACCCTTACATCCCAAGCCTCTGTAGTAGTGTCCTCCTTGCTGATATGAAACCCAGCCCTTCTGTTTACCTCTTCCCACTGTTCATTATCATCTTTCTCTGTGCTGCCTTCCATCAATCCTAGCAGCAGTGGTGGGCTGAGTTTAAGGCCAATCCAGCTGGCCTAGAGGTTTTGCATGGATTTCTTATAGAGGGCTACCCGTACCAGAGCTTCCCTCATCCGAGTTGGGGTATGGTACTCTCGGATTTTCAGACTGTGTGCCAATGTATTCCATCTGCGTGTGCATGCTTGGACAGCGTTGTCTCCTAACAGTCTCTCCATGTCCTCAAAATGAGCTATGGCTTGGGCCTGATGATCCATATATCTTAATGAAGCTTGAGGGTCAGTGGACAAATGTTGGTGTGCCGAGATTAGTGCAACTGGATCTCCTGGTTCTGGTCTAATGAGCAATGGCTCGTTCAGCTCTCGATTC
Source organism: Pinus tabuliformis (assembly GCA_031772625.1). NCBI lineage: Eukaryota > Viridiplantae > Streptophyta > Pinopsida > Pinales > Pinaceae > Pinus > Pinus tabuliformis. Next base: position 1,746,183,689 of record CM062820.1, on the reverse strand, counting down.
ATGATTGCTTTGGCTTCTGCTGCCCTTTTGTCCTCATGGTTCAGCCATGAGGCAAAGGCCATTAATTGCATATCTCCCAAGGCCGTATTGGGATCCCATGAAACTACATTAGGCAGGGCCAGATTATGGAGGTAGAACTCCGCTAATTTGGCCCTATCCTCTGATGAGCTAGTGCTGCAAACTTCAGTGAATTGCTGCGGGTCTTGGAGCTGAGAGATACCTTTTTGTGCCAAGGTATTGATCTGGAATTGCAGCCATTGGTCTTTCAAGTACAAGCCATAGGATTTGGCTGGCTGCCTGCATTGGATAGCATCCATGGCCCAGCTGGCCATGCAGGCCAATTGTGCCTCTTTCTGCTGCAGTTGTTCTCTGAGAGCTTGCACCTCAATTTGTGCTTGCTGTTCTGCTTCCTGTAGAAGTGTGGTTGGTTCCCCAAGACCGGTGTTCAGTTCCTTTTTGCCTTGCTGTTCCTCTGTGGTGTCCTTGGAGGATGTACCTGTCCCTGCCCTCAGCTCCTGTAGCTGCAATCTCAGCTTCTGGTTTTCTTCCTGTAGGAACACGCGTTGGAAATTTGCCACGTGTTTAGCCATGGACAATTCACTTCTGGCCTCCTTGAGGTTCTCCTGTAAGGGACCTATGTCCGCCACACCCTTTGACTTGGCTATTTTCATCCACGTGTGTGTACGGACTCTTTCTTCCTCTAATGCAAAAAACAGTGGCACAGTAAATTTCTGAGGTATAATTTTGCCAGCCTCTAAAAAGTTGTAATATGAACTCAGACTTGGCTGAGGGCTGGGCTCTGGTATATGCTCTTTCTCCACTTCCTTTGGTGGCTCTACTTCACCCTCCCTTGGTGGTGATAAGGGTGCTTCTTCTTCCATTCTCTCAGTTTCTTTAAGCCTGGCTAAGGTTTCCTGTAGAGCATCTTCAGCACCCTGTAGCCGAGCTTTTTCAGTCAATTGGTCTAACTTTTCTTGCCATGTAGTTTTCTTCGGGCTCCCCCTCTCATAGGTGACTGATATCCTCGAGGGGGACCTTTCCTTGGGCGAAGTAGGGGCATCTTCAATGATGATCAGGCTGCTGGACGGAGGCTATGGCTTGCCCGTCTTTATTCTCACACTTCTTCGAGCTTTAAAGTATAGAGGGGTCTCCCTCTTTCTCTTCTCCTTTGGCTTAGGAGGTGTGCTGAGGGCGGCCAGCACAGCTGCTGCCTCCCTTTCACGAATGTCAGCTTTCTTCTCCTTGGGTTTCACTTTTTCGGGGCTTCCTGTAGAAGACCCTGTTTTAGTCAATTTCGGGCTTCCTGTAGAAGACCCTTTTTCAGTTAATTTCGGGCTTCCTGTAGAAGCCGGTTTCGGCTTTCCTGTAGAAACAGGTGTCACCGCCTTGGTTTGCTTTGCTGCATGAGTTTTGCTTTTTGACTTGGTTGCGGTCGCTGTCGAGGCACTCTTGCTGATGTGGACCTTCTCAGCCTTGTCCACTCTGCCTTGCAACCTTTTCTCTCTTGCTGTCAAGATGGGTGTGTCATCTTTCTCCTTGTCACCCTTTTTCTCTTGTTTCTTCTCTTGCTTTTTCTTCTGCTCTGTGGTCGGGGTCTTTTGGCTTTTTTCTTTCTTCACTGCGGGCACTGACTCTTTCTCCTCACTGCTAGATGAACCGAGCTCTTCAGTCAGCATCTTTATATCCCCATCCTTTGTCAAATTTCTGAAGGCTTCCCATGAGAGAGGAACCTTGTATGTGTGGAGCGCATCCTCCACGAGGAGTTTGATCAGTCCATGGTGGGCTACCTGGTCTGGTGTGCCTTCTTTCAACTTGGTTGCACACTCAATCAGAGACTGTAGTAGAAAGTAAGGGAGACTGAGTTTGTTTTCTACAGGTACATCCATCTGGTGCCGTAATTCAGTGAGTAACCGAAAATGATACCCATATACAATGCTAAAACGGCCTTCGCAGGTGATGTACTTCATAATTTGCAGGCTAACTTCATTCCACGGTGGCAGTAAACTGGTTCTACGAACCCCATTTTTGTCTTCTGAGAATTCCTCCTCTGGTGGAAAGAATTCTTTCTTAGCCTGTTGGCCCAATTTCCTTTCTTCTTTATCCCATGGTAATCCCATTGGGAGCTCCGTAACTCGGCTAATGAATTGTGGGGTGAGTTTGAGGTTTAAACCCCTGAAGTTAACGGTGGCCAACGTTTTAGATTTCGGCCTCAGAGATTGCAAAAACTCTTCTGCCACTTCGTCGTCATAGCCCTGCAATTTGTCATAGAAGGATATCCATTGTGCTCGTGTGAAGAGCTCCGCCACCTCGGAATTTTCTCTTAACTTCGTTGAATCAGTTGGTTCCCTTCTGATGAACCCACCCGGCATGGTGAAAAACTGTTGCGTTAGCTGGAGGTGGCAAATGCAGAAGAAATTTGGTCTACTGGGACAGAGCGTAGGATTACGCCTCTGTCGTGCACATAATTCACAAAGCTTATCCCCTGAGAACCTTAACACAGCTAATTATACTGACATCCTGTAGGACGATAGTTCATGCACGGCAGACAATATTTGCAACAATTTTCTACGACCAGACTGTAGACGACGATTCTGCCACCCTCAAAAACCAATTGCATGAAGAGTTCAGGCCTACCTTTTTAATCCGCCACCTTTTGACGTGAGGAACCCAACTTCCTGTAGAAACAGCTTTCCTGTAGGAGCAGCGCGCGATCTCTGGGGGATACTGCAGTAGGTCTGCGCTCTTGGTGTTGCTTCACAGGCGTTCTGATGGCCAAAGACTCTGAGTATCGAGCTGCAGAGGGATCTGGATGATCACTCGAGTCTCAAACGGTGAATGATAAATGCATGGGGTGGAAATCTAGCTGATTAGATTTGAATCGGCGGAATCCGTGGCGCGGGGGGTGAGCTGTCCCTGCCGGACCGTTGGACGACGTCATCCCATCATTTGCCTGCGAGTTCCCTTACTGCCGCATCATTCCCCGCAGATCCGCCGCCGTCTCTTCTGTTAAACTCGTTTTTTCGACGGGATTGCTCTCACGTGTGTACTGCCCGTTTCTTTTTGCCACGACCGCCACCCAAACATCCGACTAGACCATTAACTGATCGACGTGGCCAGTCGAATGGCCATACAACCGCTCAACCCATTCACTTCACACTTGCAAACATTTTCAAAGTAAAATTCATGCAATTCGACGGAAGAAAGGGTCGAGACAATTACCTGTGCGGCCGCAACACGATTTTTCGGTTCTCGGACGATGATGAGTGGATTTATTTGCTGCTGGTGGATTTACACAGGCCCGGAGGTTCATATTCACAGGCCGCCGACGATGGATTTGATGCTTCGGCTGCATGCGCCCGCGTTTTCATTGTATATGGCAAGCGCTGTGAATGGTGTGCACTCTAGCGGGCTTAACTGTTACGGGACTCCTGCAGGATGTCCTGTAACAGTTTTTTCCTCCTCGGGTGCATGCTGCATGACGAAGGCAATGGCCCCACGATCACGCTCACAGAGCTCACGGATGGTTGGGATTGATATGGTATGACATCTCAGCGTTTTTTCCATCTCAAAAATTTCTTTTCTCTTGATAACTCAATGATCTACTTTGATGGTGCAGGTAACTTCATTGCATGTCGACAGGGATGGTAGAAAGAGGTGACAGCAGTGTATAAGGGTGACAACAGTAGCTTGCATGCGTCCCAACTGATCCCTGGTCGTTAGATCTCCTCATAAAATGAATTCTGGGCCGTCCCGAACTTCTACAGGAAGTTTCCTGTAGAAATACAGAACTTCCTGTAGAAAGTCTGTGTTTCCTGTAGAAAGTCTGCACCTTCCTGTAGAAAGTCTGCATCTTCCTGTAGAAGACTCAAGCCGTGATGAAATTGTGCACATACCTTGGAGAAAATGAGTATTCTTGGAGGAGGTGCTGGTGAGGTCTCCTGGCAGCATGATAAGGATCTTTGGCTTTGCGTTAAAAGACCTCCTCTCCTTCATAGAACACCTGCAATCTGCATGCATTTTCACATTATAAACTTGATGTCCCTATCTCTTTGCTTATTGTTTTCTTTTTCCTTTCCTCTTTTTTCTTTTTTTTTCCTTTTTTTTCTTTTTTTTTTTTTTTTTTTTTTTGAAAAATAGCAGGGGTGCCTCAATGAGGTTTTCACCCTTGCCATCTGCCTTAAGCGCCTCAGAGAGGTTTTCACTCAAGGATCTTTTTCAAATCTCTTTTTTCTTTTTTTTTGAAAGACAATAGGGGCGCCTCAATGAGGTTTTCACCCCTACCACCTGCCTTGGGAGCCTCAGAGAGGTTTTCACCCAAGGATCTTTATTATTTTTCTTTTTTTTTTTTTTTTTTTTTTTTTAGATCTTTCAGGGTATGCCCAAAGCAGAGGCAGAACCCTTCTCTATGACCAACACTGATTTCTCCATAGTTTTGATGAACTCGTGTCTTGAGAGAGGTTTCCTGTAGATCTTCAATCGATGCCCATTGACAAGCATGGGGATGGCTTCCTCATCAATGGTTCGAATAAGAACAGATCCATTGTCATGGCATTTTTCCACTGCATATGGTCCTAGCCATCTGGTTCTCAGCTTCCCCTTGAAATCTTTGTACCTGGAGTCATACAACAAGGCCCAATCTCCCGACTGGAATTGCTTGTCATGGAGGTGTTGGTCATGCCACACCTTTCTCTGAAGTTGAACCACTTCTGAGTGAAGGAGGGCCTGCATCCGGTGCTCGTCCAGTCCATTCAGCTGCAATAACCTTTCTTGTTGTGCATGGCTGAGATCTAGGTCCAGCTGAGCTGCCATCCTCAAAGTGTTGTATTCAAATTCAATGGACAGCAAAGCTTTCTTCCCATAGACCATCTCATAAGGTGTGAAGCCGGTGGTGGTCTTCCAGGTGGTGTTGTAATTCCATGTGGCCTCAACCAGGCGATCTGCCCAATCTTTCCTACTGCTGCTCACCACCTTAGTCAAAATCCCTTCCAATGCTCTGTTGGTGACTTCCACTTGCCCATTTGCCTGTGGATGATAGGGGGTGGAAGTCCTATGCTTGATTTTGTGGTGAGCTAGCAGGTCTTCAATCAAGTTGGATGTGAATTGGCTCCCTTGATCGGTGACCAGCTCTCTTGGGTAGCCGAATTTGTAGAAGATGTTCTCCCTTAAGAACTCAGCCACCTTTTCTTCTGTTGCTGCCTTGATTGCTTTAGTCTCTGCCCACTTTGTCAGGTAGTCAGTGCACACAATGATGTAAGACCTTTGCCTCGAAGGAGGGTTGATTGGACCCACAAAATCCATACCCCACTTCTCAAATGGCTCAAGAGTCACTTGAGGTTGGAGAGGCATCTCATCCCTTGGAGTCGGTTTCCCCATTCTTTGGCATCGGTCACATTGGCTGATATATCTTCTGACATCTTGATGAAGTGTGGGCCAATAGTAGCCTACCTGCAGGATTTTGAAGGCAGTCCTCTTTGCTGCAAAATTTCCTCCACAAGGCCCATCATGACAGGTGAGGAGGATATCAAAGACTTCCTCCTCCCTTACACAACGCCTTAAGATCTGATCAGGGCCAAGCTTGAATAGATTGCCCTCGATCCAAGTAAATGAGGCACTTTTTCTGATGATTCTGCTCTTCTCTCTTGAAGATAGGTGCGGCGGGAACTGTGCTAAAACAAGGTAGTTTGCTATATTAGCAAACCATGGAGAGAGTACTGAGATAGCAAACAGATGTTCATCGGGCATCTGGTCATCCACTGTTCCTTCCTCATCTGCAGACAAATCCAATCTAGATAAAAAGTCAGCAACAACATTTTCTTTACCTGGTTTGTCAACAATGGTCAAATCAAACTGCTGCAACAAAAGTAACCATCTAATAATACGAGCATTCACATCTGGTTTATTCATTAAATATCTAATTGCAGCATGATCCGTATGTACAAAGGTTTGATAGCCAGTAATATAATGTCGGAACTTGTTTAGTGCATGGACCACAGCCAAGAATTCTTTCTCGGTCACAGTGTAATTCAGCTCAGCTTTGGACAAGTTTTTGCTAACAAAGTAAATGGCATATGGAAGTTTTTGTTCAACTTGTCCTAAAGCTGCCCCTATGGCTTTGTTCAAGGCATCAGTGTGGATGTGGAAAGGTAGGGCCCAGTTTGGACCTCTCAATATTGGGGCTGACACCAACTTGTCCTTTAATTCATTCAAAGCCCTCTGACAATCGTCAGTCCATTTAAACTCCACATCTTTTGCCAACAGGCCAAACAATGGCGAGGCTAGCTTGCTGAAGTCTTTAATGAATCTCCGGTAATACCCTGCTAATCCCAAGAAACTCCGGACATCCCTTACCTTTTGGGGAGGTGGAACCTTCTTGATGAGAGCAATTTTGTTAGGATCCACTTGCAACCCTTGGCAAGAAATGGTGTGGCCTAGCACGGTCCCTTCAGTCATCAGGAATTCACATTTTTCAGGACTAAGGGACAGGTTCATCTCAATGCATTTGGTTAGGACCTTTCCCAGATTGGACAATGCTTCCTGGAAGTTGGACCCATAAGGAGTGAAGTCATCCATATAGATTTCCACCGCATCATGGACCAGCTCCGAGAAGATGCTCAAGACAGCTCTCTGGAAGGTAGCAGGAGCATTGCATAGCCCAAAGGGAAGGACTCGGTAGGCAAAGGTACCCCAAGGACAAGTGAAGGTGGTCTTATCTTGGTCTTCCGGGCTGATTTGGATTTGGTTGTACCCGCTAAACCCATCCAGGAAAGAGAAGAACTTCTTTCCTGCCAGTCCGTCCAACACTTGATCTATGAAAGGTAGAGGGAAATGGTCTTTCTTGGTAGCTTTGTTCAGTTCTCGATAGTCCACACAGATTCTCCACTTCCCATTTTTCTTGGGAACCAACACCAGAGGGGACACCCATTCACTATCTGAGATGGGGTAAATGAATCCGGCATCCAACAGTTTTTGCAATTCTTCCTTGACAATGTCCTTAAGGGCTGGATTCATTCTCCTCTGAGGTTGCCTAACCGGTTTACAACCCTCTTTGATGTATATGTGATGGGTACAGACCGAAGGATGGACTCCTTTCATCTCCTTATAGCTCCAAGCAAAAGCATCTAGGTGACTGGCCAACAGGCTACACAGCTCCTTTTCCTGGGAAGGAGATAGGGAGGAGTTGATCTTTAACGTTCTCTCAGGGCCGAACTCCACATTCTTGACTCTGGGAGTGATAGGGTTGGTGGCACAAAGGTCCATTAAGGTGCTGGCTTGGGCGTCTTCCACCAATTTCTCTAAGGATAATGCACTGGAAGGTGGATTCTGGATCAAAGTCTCAATCAAGTCATCCTCGGTTGGGGGGTCTCTTCTAGTGGTATCTAGGGTGCACAAAGGTGCTGAGTACACCTCATCCTCTTCTCCTTCCTCCAACCACAGTGGTAAGTCATGCTCTAAGGAGGGTTGGGCAGGAGGGTATAGGACTAGCTGCTTGGACATAGGACCGTTTTTTATGGTTGTTACACAGTAATTTGTCACCATCCATGTTACTCCTCTTGTCGTACCTTGGAGGACTCATCCCGGGAGTTATAAGAAGTGACAAAGTCTAAAAACACTTGCATTATGTTCCCCTGAGTATGTACTTCATGTTCCCTAAAGACACCTTCTACAGATTATCCCTGAAAAGTGCTCTTTTTCCATTGGCGCATGTCCACAGTATCTTACCCGCGCCAATCATGGAGAACCTCAAAAGAGGGCGCGATCATTGGCGCTCTGTCTTAGAGCAGCAGTCGCGCCAACCAAGTTTGGTCATGCTTTTTGCCTTAACGCACGTCCGACTGTTGTTTCCTTCATTACATGGAGCTTTTTGAGGATAAAAAATCAGTCTTATGTCGAGCTCTATCCTATCTCCATCTTTAATGGCTTTTGGGGATAATGTTAATCCACAATAGGTGTCCCGGTTCATCATATCCTCCTCCCTTCTTCATCTATATGCATTTGACAAGCTAGAGTTAGAGTGAGAGTCATTAGTCATGGAGTGCTAGATGTTGAGTTCTTGAGTTCTTGGAGGAATGCTAGTGAATGCTAGAGAGGTTATGCTGCCGGAGAGGAGATGCATTGCAAGACACATATAGTTACTCGCCCAGCCAGGAGAGGTTCAACGTCAGAACCATGGTTGTAACTTTTCCTGTTTATTATTAATTAATGAGCGACTGCTATTATAGTTCCAATCTCATTGTCTATTATGGTGATGTGTTGATTTATTTCCTTTCTGACTGAAATATAGTTGTGCCTTGGTAGATTTTATGTTGGTATCTGTCCCTTCCTTTGCATGTGCAGGTGTTCGTTTATGATCTGCTGGAGCAAGGGAGCGGGAATATCAACTCTGCTTCAATCATAGCATTGGACTCCAGGTTGGTCTTCTTAATTCACCTTTGATGCATAACTAGGAACTTGCGTAGCAGCGTGGTTTGATTGTGGCTAGTTTTGTTTTAGGCTAGTGGGATCGCCTCTGTCCGCAGAGGGGATTTACCTATCCAACAATGGTCATGTTTCCTGCAAGGCAACTTATGTAAGCATCTGCAGTGGCTAACCAAGGCCTTCCCAAGATAAGAGGATATCCAGTAAGCTTTGCCTTGGGTTGCAGAACCAAGAAATCTGCAGGGTATTCCCAAGAGTCGACAGATACCAAGACATCCTCCACAATCCCTTCGGGAGTCACAGTGGAGCGATCTGCTAGTTGCAGGACTGTCGAGGTCTTCCTCAAGGAACCCTGAAGATTGAGTTTGAGCATGGTGTCCCTGGTCATCACATTAATGGCAGCCCCCAAATCAATCAAGGTGTGAGGTATGATGGTGCCATTGATGTGGACATCTACTACAGGACTCCCAGGATCTAGATACTTTGGGCAGATGACTTGTCCTAACATAAGGTCAGACAGTTGTCCTAAGACATTGATGGTTGAAGCATCTCTCTTTCGCCTGCTTGGGTGTTTGAAACACCTTTCCTTAACCAGTTTGTTGTATATTGGCACATCCTTGATGGCTTGGAGAAGTGGTATTTTCACACACAACTGCTTGAGCTCTCCCAGAAGCTCATCCTCCTCTGGGTTGGGTTGTGTGGTGGCTGTTAGTCTCTCAGGAAAGGGTGGAATAGCCTTTGGTTCACTTTCCTGTTTGTCTTCCTCGTCCTCTGGGGGAGGAGGTTGGCGATCCGGAAGAGTCTTTCCAGATCGAAGATTGATCTCCTGGATCTCCACAGCATAGGTAGGGCATGATGTTTCCCCAGTGTATACCTGCTGGGCCTGTCTATTGTTGGGATTCAGGTTCGTTTGAGCAGGCATTTGAGGTTGCCTTGGAGGAGCAGGAGGTAATGGTTGAGGTTGAACTGGTGGTGGAGGCAAAATGGCGGGAGGAGTGTTGTACTGGGGCCTCCACCCCGACTGAGGTGCATTCCACTGAGGCTGTGGCTGGGCATGTGAATGATATGAATGAGTAGTGGGTTGAGTAGGGTACTGAGGTGGATAAGACCATGGAGGAGGCATAGACCAGGAAGGATGAGCAGGGGGACCCCAGGAAGGCATAGGAGTCGATTGGTTGGGGCTGTAATAAGCTTGAGGTGCCCCTTGCATCCCCTGCTGGTAAGGTCTAGGTCCTTGTGGCCTCCTTTGGTTGAGGAAATAGAGAGGTTCAGTGGGAGCTTCTGTCCCTTGGTACATAGCTTTAAGCCCAGGTAAGGTTGGACATTGATTTGTGGGATGGTCCTCCTCACAAACGAAGCACACTTCAACCGAATGCAATGGGCATTCGTTGTTAGGGTGTCTCCTTGTACATCTAGGGCAGAAGATAGCCAAGGCCCTCTCAGCTTCTTCCTTCTTCTGCTGGATCCTGAATGTGTCCAGTTGCATGGCGATGGTCTGTCTCACCTCACTCTTAAGATCTTCTAATTGATTTGCAAACTCATGCTTGGAGAAAGGAATACCAGCTGAGAGAAGGTTTCCTCTACCTCGTTTCCGGGCTGCCCTAGAGTGGTTTCTGAACACAGTCTTGATATCCTCATAAGGCAGTTGGTAAATATCTCCCCCAGCTAACATGTGAAGGGTATCTAAAAGGTCTTCAGGGACTCCTCGGAGCAGGACCAACTTGAGGGATTCAGGGTCAAGTGTGCACCTGGCCCGCTTATAGCTAAGTTGGAACCTCTCCTCGTAATCCTCTAAGGACTCATCATTTCCCATGGTCATCCGAAAGATTTCTCCCTTGGTTTCCTTGGACCTACAGTAGTCCCGGTACTTGGTATTGAAAGCTTGCTGCATCTGAGCCCAAGTGGTGATACTATTCCCAGGTAATCCCATGAACCAGCGTAATGCTGCATCCTTAAGAGTTGAAGGGAAGAGTTTCAGCTTCTGCTCATCTTCAGTATAGTCATAGGTTCTACAAAGGACAGCAAACTCAAACAGGAAGGTATCAGGATCTTCAGTAGTCAGTCCATGGAAGTGAGGCAGAGCGGAGGGCTAATGTTTTTCATTTTCATATCTCCATTGGTTTCTCGGATGGGGAAGGCACCTTCTATTCTCTCATCTTCTCCTCTATTGTCAGCCATAGCTTCAGATGGGATGGTCTCTAATTCTTCTTCTGCTATAGGATCTTCGTATATCTCAGGAGGTTCACCTATAGGTTCTTCTGGATCACTGTCACCGAAGAAGAGAGAAGGGTGACTCAGTGATGTGGTGGGGGTGTTGGGTAGGAATTTGCCTGTTTTATCTCGATTCCTACGAGGCATGAAATGGAAAGACTTTTTGATTGCTTTTGTTTTTTTCTTTGGTACCTGCAAAACTGAAACAGATTGATCTACAACTAACTATCTTGCTGAAATAAAAATGCAGAATTGAAATGAAAGCAGGAAAGGACTAATCTACTTTGCTCAAATGGAATTGCAGGAATGGAAATGCTAGTCTACGCTTGCAGAATTGAAATGCTAATCTATGAAAGCAGGAAATGTCTATGCTACTTTTGCAGAATGGAAATGAAATAACTACTTGGCAGAAGGCGAGAGTAAGAAAACAGAAGGAAAGCAACAATTACTAATACTCTGACGCTTCCCCGGCAACGGCGCCAAAAAGATGGTGGGCTCCAGTATTGTAGCAATAATGCTACAACTCCTGGAGCTTCCTTCTCTAATTTTATCAACCCGGTAGTTCGTAACAAACTCGGAAGCGACGGTGCTGTATGCACAAGTACTAGCTCTTGTCGCAGCTGTCACTTGGTCAGCTGGCACAAGTCCACTAGGGCTCAAGCCAACTTCTATATGTTCTCAGAAGAAGCTTTCTAAATGATGAACGAAGGCTATCTCAAAGGAAATTAACCTACTTTGCAAGAATGAACTGAAAGCCAACCAAACATGGAAACTCTAGTAAACCCTAATCTGACTAGCTTAATCCTTATGATGCAATGGTGAGAACGCAACTTCCAGAAATGATGCCATTACTTCTAGTGAGACGAGATGCATGAATTTAAACTACTTCCATTGAAGAGAACACGTTTTTGTATTTTTGCTCAAGTGGGTGGAGTTATTATGATTGTGCTTCTTACTGGGTCTTGATTGTGCAGGGGTAGTTCAAAGGGGAGGAAGGCTTGGGAAAGGTCAGGAGGACTCTGAGAGGTTCCAGGGGATCCCTAACATCATTCCACAGAAGTTCACGACGTTCAGGTGCTTGGAAACCGTGTTTGCAGGCTTCTACAGGATGTCTACAGGGGATCTTACAGGAAGCTCGGGATTTCTACAGGAAGTCTGCTAACTTCTACAGGATGTTCTGCAGTCGGAGTTTTGGGTGATGGAGGAGTGAAGGAGCTGTATGGGTGGATAGGTAAGATGAAATAGGAGCTTGTGATGGCATATGGATAGAGAGATGAGATGGGGAAGGTGTGTGTAAAGCTGGTTGGTCTAGAGGAGGGTAGTAGTAGTGGAAAGTCAAAAAGATTGAGCAACGTGGACAGTAGAAGGGTTGGAAGGCAAATGAGCTGAACAGAGGATGAGTAGGTGGCTTAGGCACGGTTTAGAAGGATAAGAACACGATGAAGTGGTGCTGCGCAGTGTAAATGAAACAAATCACCCTTATTTTGCATGTAAACGAAAGTTCACCAACCTATTCTAACTGTTTTATTAGAAATCAAAGAACAACAATGTAAGTTGAAGGGAAACCGTGCATGATGCTGAACCAGAGATTCATTACCCAAGATATAATCCTATGGACAATTCTTCAACCGAAAACATTACATCAATACTTGCATGCATATGTTAAAACAGTGTTTTTGGCAGTTGGCACGGTCTACACTTCCGGTCCCCAAACAGAGGTGAAAGTGAGCATGCATTCAACCCTTTTTTTGAACTCAACGTAACTTCAATCTCCCTACGCTAATTCTGAACTACTGAAACAACTGCATTCATGAAACTAACTTACATAACCAAACCAAAACAGTCAACTCAGCAAACTGTGTTTTCCAAGCGCATGTAAAGGAAAGAAATGCAATGATAAAAGAAAGACAAGTAACAATACAAAGAAAAGGAGGTCTATTGCTCTCAGGTTGGGCCCTAACCTGAGAGCTATAGCTCCTCTAAGAACTCAGAATTGAATCCAAATCTGCCTGCCTTTTATTAAAAGATCATAATCATGAGTCTAACAACATGCCAAAATTGGCTTACAAAGAGCAAAAACAGAGCTACAGCTCGTAATTCAAAATCTACAACAAAGGTTCAAGAGTCTTTTTCGAAGGCTACAGCCTCAATATTTATACATGATGAGGGCCAAGATGGCCTCCTCAATTAGTGGGGCTTGGCTGTCCAACTAAAAGTAAACTGTTGTTCCTGTAGAATCCGTTGGCTGCCTTCTAGCTCGGTGGTGATAGCTGTTGGAGCTCGGAGTTGGGGTGGAGATCACGAGGAAGGTCATTCAAGGCTGTGGACAACCTCCCTATAAACCCGCAATGCCACCTTGGTTGTCTCCTTGTCTCCATCTGTGTGTTCTTTGCTCCATTTAATGTCAAAAAACCTGAAATCATCATGTATTAGCCACATAAGCATAATGATTTCCCTTCTTCCTACAAATAACACGAATATACTAAGAAATGATGCATAAGTGATAAAAAATGAAGGGTTGAGCAAGGTAAGTAGGCCAAATGAGCCCAAATTGTTACCAAAAATTGGGGCTCATCAGCATGCATGCATTAACTAATTGAACTCACAATTAGTTCCACAAACTGTTGGAACTAATCTAATTGGACTTAACTCAGTTAACTGAGCTAACTAATTACAACTCAAAGTACAACTCATACTAATCTCCTTAATTAAGGGATAACTTCCTCAATCAAAGGGATAATTGTTGCATGTCTTCACATAGACTTCATGTTTTATTTTCTCCAACTAATTAACTCAAGATGAATTAATTAATTATTTTCAAACAGCTGCTAAGATCAAATTCGAATTTTAATTCTCAACTTTAGTTTAGGGACTAACTAAAATTGGAATGTATCCTGAAATGCTATTTATAGCAATTTTATTTTTAACACTTCTATATTTAGAATTTATCGTTGCTATTGTCAACACTCCCTCTCAACAAGAAAGGGATTATTTTTCACCCCAATCTTGTCTCTATGGAACTCGAATTTTCATTTTGACAATGCCTTAGTCAAAATATCTGCATCCTGCTCCTCGGTCAAAACATACAGCAACAACATGATCCTCTTCACCACACAGTCTCAAAGATGATGATACCGAATATCGATGTGCTTGGACTTGTCATGAAATATTGGATTCTCAAAGAGTTTGATACAACTCTTATTATCACAATAGATCACAATTGGATTCATCCTCTAACCAAACAATCCAACTAGAATTTTCTGCATCCAAATGGACTCACATGCTACCTGACTGGCAGACATGTATTCAGCCTCTGCTAAGCTAAGTGCAGCTGATCTTTGTTTCCTGTTGTAACAAGAAACTGCAGCTGAACCAAGGTTGAAAATTCCTCCTTAAGTGCTCTTCCGATCTGATGGACTCCCTACCCAATCAGCATCTGTGAAGCCCTAAAGCTTCACTCCCTCTATCCGTCTGTACCATAATCCATACTGGGATGTGCCTCTGAGGTATGTCAGCACATGCTTCGTTGCCTTCCAAAATAGCTTGGTAGGTTGAACCATAGCTTGACTCAGTTGGTTCACAGCAAAGCAAAAATCTGATCGTGTGTTCAGTAAATACATCAATGAACCCACAAGCTACTGATAAAAAGTAACAGCTACTACCTCACCTGAAGTAGCATCCTCCTTCCTCTAGTTACCTGCTAGAGGAGTCTGCATGGGCTTGCACTTCTCCATGTGGAATCTCCTGAGTAACTCATTGGCATACTTGCCTTGAGACACAAACACTTCCCCGTCCTTCTGCCACACTTCCATGCCTAAAAATTAGTGCATAAGACCTATGTCTTTCATCTCGAACTCTCTTGCATGGTCCTCCTTACAAGACTTGATCAACTGATCATCACCTATCAATATCAGATCATCAACATAAAGAACAATGATCAATGGCTTACCTTCTACCATGATGTGGTAAAGGTTCGCACCCGCTTCACTCTTTATGAAGCCCAACCCAATGAAATAGTCGTCAATCCTGGTGTACCAAGCACGAGGTGCTTGCTTCAGCCCGTATAAAGCTCTCTTGAGTTGGCACACATGCGACTCACGATCGAAGGTCTCAAATCCTTCCAGCTGCTCTATGTACACCTCTTCCTCAATCTTGCCATTGAGGAACGTAGTCTTCACATCCATCTGATGGATCTTCAAACCCATATGTGCTGATAGTGCCAACATCGATCTGATAGATGAGTACCTTGCTACAAGAGAAAAAGTCTCATCATATTCGATCCCCTCGACCTATGAGAAACCACGGGCAACAAACCTTGCCTTATGTTTCTCAACACTACCATCAATTGCTTGCTTTACCTTGTAAAGCCATCGGGAACTCACCACTGACTTGTCCTCCGGTCTTGGGACAACATCCCAAACACTGTTCTGAACTATGGAGTCGTACTCCTCCACCATAGCATCAACCTAGACTGGTTGTTGCACTGCTTCCTCAAAGGAAGATGGTTTGGTCTCTACACACTCCCCAACAAGGGCCATGTAACCAATGTACCGCTCAGGTGATCTCCTCTATCTGCGCTAAGAGGATGGTTTTCCCACATTCTCTCTCACATCCATCACCAATCTGTCAGCTTCCCTAGAGCGTTTCCACCCATCTCTCAAAGACTCTGCATCATTAGATGTCTCCACTCCTGGAACCTCTGCATGCGGCTGCTCTGCATCAGTCTGAGGCTCCTCCTCCTTAGGAACCAAAAGTTCCTCCTCTGCATGCAACTTGAGCTCCCTCTCAAGGGAAACTCACATGGCCTTCTACTCGTCGAACTTCAGATCTCTGTGTACTACTGTCCTCTGACTGGTAGGAAAGAACACCCGATAGTTATGGTGTGTATCAGTGTACCCCTCAAGTATCCCCAACTCAGTTGTTGGCTCTAGCTTCTTCCAGGCATCTTTGGTCACATGGCAATAAACCGATGATTCAAAGATCCTGAAGTGACTCACATCTGGTCTCTTCTGAGAGAAGGCCTCCACTGGTGTCTTTATCCCCAGTATACGATGCGGGCTTCTATTCTGCAAGTATAATGTTGTATTTCATGCCTCATCAAATAAGTGAAGTGGTAGGCCTTGGTCATGCAGCATCGCCAGAGCTGCTCCCACAATCATTATGTTCTTCCTTTTGGCCACCCCATTCTATTGTGGGTTATAGGGTGTCGTCAACTCCCGTTTAATTCCTTCTACTGCACAGAAGTCCTTAAACTATTGGGAGACATACTCTCCACCATTGTCACTTCACAAAGCTCTTATTTCTTTCCAGATTCTTTCTCAACCAAGGCTTTGAACTCACAAAACCTTGAGAAGGTTTGATCATTCTTCTGCATGAAGTAGATCCAACATCTACAAGAAAAATCATCAATAAAAATAACATAGTACCTTTGTTTAACGGTGGAGGTTATCGAGATGGTCCACACACATCTGTATGAACTTGCTCCAGGATTGCTCCAGCTCGACTGTCTCGATCCTGAAAGGAAGATTTTACATACTTACCCAAGGCACAACCTTTGCATGTATCCACTTGCTCCAGTTTACCCTTGGGAAGTCCGGTAGAAATCTGTTGCATGATCTTCAAGGCCCCATGGTGCAAGTGGCCCAATCTTCTATGCCATAACTCATCAATATATTGGCTTTGCACCAACTCTGCTTTGGAACTCAATGCAGCACAGTCATCTATCTCAGCATTGTAGAGATTCTTTACTCGAATCCCAATCCTCTTGGTCTTTCTAGTGTCGATGTGCCTCGAGAATGCCTTTCCTTTACTAAAGACTACATCATAGCCTTTGTCTTCCAACATAGCGACGGACACCAAGTTCTTCTTCAGTCCAGGCACATACTTTACATTAGTCAGGGTGAGAGGAGCTCCATGCTCCCTCTAAAACACAACCGTACCTTCACCTGAAACACAATACTTTCCATCATCGCCCATCTCTATGCACATCTGGAGGTCCTTCTCCTCCAAGATACTGAATAAAATCTTATCGTCGGTCATGTGGAATGAGGCTCCACTGTCCAGGTACCAAACACATCCCACCATCGATGAAACCATGCATGCGATGAGGGTGAAATCCAATTCGAACTATGAGGCCAATGCCTCACCATCTGATCCTTTCGAGGATCCCTTCTTGGATTTCTTCTGTGGATAATTCGTAGCATAATGGCCCACCTCATGACAATGAAAGCATCGCACTTTCAATTTGTCAATCTTCTTCCCACCATGGGAAGAACTCGATTTGGAATGGGAAGCCTTCCCCTTCCCTTTCCTCGCCTTACTCGCTAAGGCTAGATTTTCTTCATCATCATGCTTTGATGAAGATCCATCTCTGGTGCTTCTCCTTATATCCTCCTGCATCAGATCTGACCAAAGTCGTTCCCAATCTCGAAGTTTCTCTCTTCCATTTACTGAGTCTTGGTAGCTATGCCAGCTCTTAGGAAGACTGAGGAGAGCAAGACTCACCATGTCATCATCGGTTTTCATGATTCCTACACTTCCAAGCTCATCCCTATAGGTGGTGAGCTTGTTCAGATATGTAGAGATCGTGTCACCCTTTTCACACTTGATTTTCCGAAGCTTTTCTTTGAGCACCAGCTTCCTCTGATCGTTGTTGTTCTGATATAGATCTTTCAATGTTTTCAACATTGAAAACGGTGTCTCCTTCCCATGGAGACTCGAGACAATGTGGTCTCGAACTCCCTCCAGAAGAATCCTCCTCGCTCTAGCCACACATTTCTTCCATTCCGCCAATTCTTCGGCATTAGCAGTTGTTGGCTTGGGGACTTCTTGATCGATGAAGTCCTGCAAACCGTTGTCCTCTAATACCACTTCCATGTGATCCTTTCAGGCTATATAATTCGAGCTGCCATCCAAGGTATACTCGAGTCTCAAACCGTTGAACGCCATTGGTGAAATTTGAGATGTGATAAGAATTCGATTTCTATAATCAAGAACTTCAAACTTCAAGCTTATCCCTTCTTTGTATATTGTTCCTCACTTTGATCAACTTTTCTCTGATACCATGTAGAATTTCTCACTGTAGATCACCTGACAATGCAATATACTGAAGCAAAATATTTGATCTACTTCTACAAACAAACTTGTGGAAGCTTAATCAATTTTGAGCAAGATCAAATAGAACACATATAACAGATGAAGAAGAAACAATCACACATGAACACAAAAGAATGCTCTGGGGAAAGCCTCAGCTAAAAACTCCGCTATCTGTATTATCATACAAGTGGAAATATCTATGGATTACACAAAGTTTTAGCTCACAAGCTATCCAACTCTTAGTACAATCCCTCAATGTTGCTCATAAACTGAATAGACACAACATATGCCTTCCCTCAGTCCTCCAAGCCTCCTATTTCCTTGCGCAGTTTCTCCTGGGTCCTCTGGCTGCCACCTGTATGAATTCACCTCTTGCACAACTCACCAAACTCATAAATGACTACGCAATCCTCAAGGAATGAATTCCTTCTGCATGCAAGAGATATCCTCAATGGAATATTCCTGCAACTGATAGTACACTGTCCCATCCTCTGATCTCAACTAGGTCTCTGACTGAACTAACATGCATGATTTATTTATGAGAGAATATTCAGTTATCTAAAGTACACTAGTTACATGCATGCATGCATTAACTAACTGAACTTGCAATCAGTTCCACAAATTGTTGGAACTAATCTAACTGGACTTAACTCAGTTAACTTAGCTAACTAATTACAACTCAAAGTACAACTCATCATGATCTCCTTAATTAAGGGATAACTTCCTCAATCAAAGGGATAATTGTTGCATGTCTTCACATAGACTTCATGTTTTATTTTCTCCAACTAATTAACTCAAGATGAATTAATTAATTATTTTTCAAACAGCTGGTAAGATCAAATTCAAATTTTAATTCTCAATTTTAGTTCAGGGACTAACTAATATTGGAATGTATCCCGAAATTCTATTTATAGCAATGTTATTTTTAACACTTCTATATTTAGCATTTCTTGTTGCTATTTTAAACACTCCCTCTCAACAAGAAAGGGATTATCTGTCACCCCAATCGTATCTCTGTGGAACTCGAATTTGCATTTTGACAATGCCTTAGTCAAAATATCTGCATCTTACTCCTTGGTCAAGACATATAACAACAACATGATCCTCTTCACCACACAATCTCAAAGATGATGATATCGGATATCGATGTGCTTGGACCTGTCATGAAATATTGGATTCTCAGAGAGTTTGATACAACTCTGATTATCGCAATAGATCACAGTTGGATCCATCCTCTAACCAAACAATCCAACTAGAATTTTCCGCATCCAAATGGCCTCACATGCTGCCTGACTGGCAGCCATGTATTCAGCCTCTGCTAAGCTAAGTGCAACTAACCTTTGTTTCCTGTTGTACCAAGAAACTGCAGCTGAACCAAGGTTAAAAATTCCTCCTGAAGTGCTCTTCCAATCTGATGGACTCCCTGCCCAATCTGCATCTGTGAAGCCCTGAAGCTTCACTCCCTCTGTCCGTCTGTACCATAATCCATACTGAGATGTGCCTCTGAGGTATCTCAGCACATGCTTCGCTTCCTTCCAAAAGATCTTGTTAGCCTGAACCATAGCTTGACTCAATTGGTTCACTGCAAAGCACAAATTTGGTCGTGTGTTCACTAAATACATCAATGAACCCACAAGTTTCCAATAAATAGTAGCATCTACTGCCTCACCTAAAGTAGCATCCTCCTTCCTCCAGTTACCTGCTAGAGGAGTCTGCATGGGCTTGCACTTTTCCATGTGGAATCTCCTGAGTAACTCATTGGCATACTTGCCTTGAGACACAAACACTTTCCCATCCTTCTGCCACACTTCCGTGCCTAGAAAGCAGTGCATAAGACCCATGTCTTTCATCTCGAACTCTCTTGCAAGGTCCTCCTTTCAAGACTTGATCAATTGATCATCACCTGTAAATATCATATCATCAACATAAAGAACAATGATCAATGGCTTACCTTCTACCATGATGTGGTAAAGGTTCACATCCACTTCACTCTTTGTGAAGCATAACCCGGTGAAATAGTTGTCGACCCTGGTGTACCAAGCGCGAGGTGCTTGCTTCAGCCCGTACAAAGCTCTCTTGAGTCGACACACATGCGACTCATGATCGAAGGTCTCAAATCCTTCCGGATACTCTATGTACACCTCTTCCTCAATCTTGTCATTGTGGAACGCAGTCTTCACATCCATCCGATGGATCTTCCAACCTATCTGTTCTGATAGTTCCAACATCGATCTGATAGATGAGTACCTTGCTACATGAGAAAAATTCTCATCATAGTCGATCCCCTCGACCTGTGAGAAACCACGGGCAACAAACCTTTCCTTATGTTTCTCAACACTACCATCAATTACTTGCTTTACCTTGTAAAGCCATCAGGAACTCACCACTGACTTGTCCTCCGGTCTTGGGACAACATCCCAAACACTGTTCTGAACTATGGAGTCATACTCCTCCACCATAGCATCAACCCAGACTGGCTGTTGCACTGCTTCCTCAAAGGAAGATGGTTCGGCCTCTACACACTACCCAACAAGGGCCATGTAACCAATGTACCGCTCAGGTGATCTCCTCTATCTGCGCTGAGAGGATGGTTGTCCCACATTCTCTCTTGCATCCATCACCAATATGTTAGCTTCCCTTGAGTGTCTCCGCACATCTCTCGAAGACTCTGCATGAGTGGATGTCTCCACTCCTATTTCTTCTGCATGCGTCTGCTCCGCATTAGTCTAAAGCTCCTCCTCCTTAGGAACCAAAAGTTCCTCCTCTGAATGCAACTTGAGCTCCTTCTCAAGGAAAAATCGCATGGCCTTCTACTCGTCAAACTTCAAATCTCTGCATACCACTGTCCTCTGACTGGTAGGCAAGAACACCCGATAGTTATGGGGTTTATCAGTGTACCCCACAAGTATCCCCAGCTCAGTTGTTGGCTCTAGCTTCTTCTGGGAATCTTTGGTCACATGGAAATAAACCGATGATTCAAAGATCCTGAAGTGACTCACATATGGTCTCTTCCTAGAGAAGGCCTCCACTGGTGTCTTCATCCCCAATATATGATGTGGGCTTCTATTGTGCAAGTATACTGTTGTATTACATGCCTCAGCCCATAAATGAAGTGGTAGGCCTTGGTCATGCAACATCGCCCAAGCTGCTCCCACAATCGTTTTGTTTTTCCTTTCGGCCACCCCATTCTATTGTGGGTTACGGGGTGCCATCAACTCCCATTTAATTCCTTCTGCTGCACAAAAGTCCTTAAATTGTTGGGAGACATACTCTCCACCATTGTCACTTCGCAAGGCTCTTATTTTCTTTCCAGATTCTTTCTCAACCAAGGCTTTGAACTCACAAAACCTTGAGAAGGTTTGATCCTTCTTCTGCATGAAGTAGATCCAACATCTACGAGAAAAATCATCAATAAAAATAGCATAGTACCTTTGTTTAACGGTGGAGGCTGTCGAGAATGGTCCACACACATCTGTATGAACTCGCTCCAGGATTGCTCCAGCTCAACTGTCTCGATCCTAATAGGAAGATTTTGCATACGTACCCAAGGTACAACCTTTGCATGTATCCACCTTCTCCAGTTTACCCATGGGAAGTCCGGTAGAAATCTGTTGCATGATCTTCAAGGCCCCATGGTGCAAGTGGCTCAATATTCTATGCCATAGCTTGCCAATATCTTGGCTTTGCACCAACTCTACTTTGGAACTCAATGCAGCACAGTCATCTACCTCCAACTTGTAAAGATTCTTTACTTGAATACCAATCCTCTTGGTCTATCCAGTGCCGATTTCCCTCAGGAATTCCTTTCCTTTACTAAAGACTACATCATAGTCTTTGTCTTCCAACATAGCGATGGACACCAAGTTCTTCTTCAGTCCAGGCACATACTTTACATAAGTCAGGGTGAGAGGAGCTCCATGCTCCCTCTGAAACACAACCGTGCCTTCAACTGAAACACGATACTTTCCATCATCGCCCATCTCTATGCACATCTGGAGGTCCTTCTCCTCCAAGGTACTGAATAAACTCTTGTCGTCGGTCATGTCGAATGAGGTTCCACTGTCCAGGTACCAAACACATCCCACCATCGATGAAACCATGCATGCGATGAGGGTGAAATCCAATTCGAACTGTGAGGCCAGTGCCTCACCATATGATCCTTTCGAGGATCCCTTCTTGGATTTCTTCTGTGGACAATTCGTAGCATAATGGCCCACCTCATGACAATGAAAGCATCGCACTTTCAATTTGTCAATCTTCTTCCCACCATGGGAAGAACTCGATTTGGAATGGGAAGCCTTCCCCTTCCCTTTCCTCGCCTTACTCGCTAAGGCTAGATTTTCTTCATCATCATGCTTTGATGAAGATCCATCTCTGGTGCTTCTCCTTATCTCCTCCTGCATCAGATCCGACCAAAGTCGTTCCCAATTTGGCAGTTTCTCTCTTCCATTTACTGAGTCTTGGTAGCTATGCCAGCTCTTAGGAAGACCAAGGAGAGCAAGACTCACCATGTCATCATCGGTTGTCGTGATTCTTACACTTCCAAGCTCATCCCTGCAGGTGGTGAGCTTGTTCAGATATCTAGAGATCGTGTCGCCATTTTCACACTTGATTTTCTGAAGCTTGTCTTTTAGCACCAGCTTCCTCTGATCGTTGTTGTTCTAATATAGATCCTTCAATGTTTTCCACATTGAAAACGTTGTCTCCTTCTCGTGGAGACTCGAAACAATGTGGTCTCGAACTCCCTCTAGAAGAATCCTCCTCACTCTAGCCACACATTTCTTCCATTTTGCCAAGTCTTAGGCATTAGTAGCTACTGGCTTGGGGACTTCTTGATCAATGAAGTCCTTCCAACCATTGTCCTATAATACCGCTTCCATGCAATCCTTCCAAGCTATATAATTCGAGCTACCATCCAGGGCATACTCGAGTCTCAAACCGTTGAACGCCATTAGTGAAATTTGAGATGTGATAAGAATTTGATTTCTATAATCATGAACTTCATACTTCGAACTTCGAACTTCTTTATATAATGTTCTTCACTTTGATCACCTTTGCTCCAATACCATGTAGAATTTCTCACTGTAGATCACCTGATAATGCAATATGCTAAAGAAAAATACTTGATCTACTTCTACAAACAAACTTGCGGAAGCTTAATCGATTTTTAGCAAGATCAAATAGAACACATATAACAGATGAAGAAGAAACAATCGCACATGAACACAGAAGAAGATTCTAGGGAAAGCCTCAGCTAAAAACCCCGCTATCTGTATTATCATACAAGTGGAAATATCTTTGGACTACACAAAGCTTTAGCTCACAAGCTATCCAGCTCTCAGTACAATCCCTCAATGTTGCTCATAGGCTGAATAGACATAACATATGCCTTCCCTCGGTCCTCCAAGCCTCATATTTCCTTGCGCAGTTTCTCCTAGGTCCTCTGGCTACCACCCATGTGAATTCACCTCTCACACAACTCACCAAACTCAGAAATAACTACACAATCCTCAAGGAATGAATTCCTTCTGCATGCAAGAGATATCCTCAATGGAATATTCCTGCAACTGATAGTACATTGCCCCATCCTCTGATCTCAACTGGGTCTCTGACTGAACTGACATGCATGAGTTATTTATGAGAGAATATTTAGTTATCTGAAGTACACTAGTTACATGCATGCATGCGTTAACTAACTAAACTCATAATTAGTTCCACAAACTGTTGGAACTAATCTAACTGGACTTAACTCAGTTAACTGAGCTAACTAATTACAACTCATCCTGATCTCCTTAATTAAGGGATAACTTCCTCAATCAAAGGGATAACCGTTGCATGTCTTCACATAGACTTCATGTTTGATTTTCTCCAACTAATTAACTCGAGATGAATTATTTAATTATTTTTCAAACAGTTGCAAAGATCAAATTCGAATTTTAATTCTCAATTTTAGTTCAGGGACTAACTAAAATTGGAATGTATCCCGAAATGTTATTTATAGCAATTCTATTTTTATCACTTCTATATTTAGCATTGCTTGTTGATATTTTCAACATGAGGCAATCCCTTACTCTCGGGTTCAAATTCCTGCGGGACGGGCGAATAAAAAGAAAAGGAAGAACAAGAACAAGAACCATCGAATTCGAAAGAGGAAGAGGAGGACAATGAAGAAGAAGACATGGAAGAGAAAAATTTGGATTGGATGACTCAGGGCCCACTAGCACTTTTGGGTGTCATGCACAAGACCCTTGATGAAATATGACCCTAACAAGACAGTGAAGGTTGAAGACCACCTGGATAATTTCTACCTACATCTGCAAACACTTGAGGTATGTTACGATGATGTTGCATGCAGATGTTTTCCATGTACCTTGGATGGTAGATCAGTGGTATGGTATCACAGCCTTCCTCCAAACTCCATCCAAAATTGGAGGGAATTCAAAAGAATCTTTCTTGAGAAATTTGTTGAACATAAGACCCGTTCCATGTTATTGAAGGAGTTGGTTAGTCTTAAGATGGAGCAGAAGGAAAAAGTTAAAGATTTCAATCAGAGGTTCAATCGCATCTTGAACAATTTTTTGGAGGACACAAAACCTTATGACTCCATCATCATAGACTACTACACTTTTGCCTTGTCGACAAGTATTGTGCAGTTTGTAAAGAAAAATGCGAGACGAACATTGACAGAAAACTATGAAGAGGCTATTTCTGTTTAGGACTTGTGCGTTATTGGAGTCATCTCAAATGATGAACCCACAAAGGACTCCAAGGACACACGTAAGAAGTCTCAGACCTCTATGAGAAAGGCTAAGGAAAAGGAATTGAATGATCTCGAAAGCCTTACTCGTCTCATCAAGTCCCTAACCACCGAAATGGATGAACTCAAGCAAAGGAAAAGTGAGACTACCGTGAGAAGAAGGCCCCCCAAGTTCATGCTTAGAAGGAACACAGTTTCTAGTAGCAGCAGCAATCAGCCAGAAAAATTTGCGCAGAGTTCCAAGGTGGTGCTGAACATTAAAAAATTGGCACAGATTCGTATTGCACATTTCATAATGAGCATCATTCGAATAATATGTGCCCACAATGGAACCATCTCATGAGAAGAATGGATGCGCAATTTGTTGACTCAGTCATGGTTGAGCAGTAGGCTGAGCCCGATGAAGGGAAGGAAGAAGTTGTTGCAGTGGATGAAGCTCCAAGCACTGGTCATGCAGTGAACATGTATCATTGTGTTCTCGCAACCCATAGAAGTATTATCGATAAGAAGCCTCAAGGTGATGGTTCGGACTAGAAGCAAAGTAACCGATATAACTTGAGAATTCAAGGGACAACCACTGTGATTGAGGTGGAAAAACATAAATTCAAATAAAATTTGTTAAGAAAACCCAATCTTCTAGCTAACTTAGCGTAGAACACTCAAAATAAGTCCGAGAAAACAGTTCCAACAAAAATTGTTTCAGACAACAGTAAAGACAAAATTATCCCTCTGGAAACCTAGGTCATTCTTCTCGTTGTAGATTATAACATTGTAAAGGGTATGAAGAAGGCTCGTGCAAATATCTCCCTATTCAAACTTACAAAGATCACAAGCCAGCGAGACATCCTTCTATGGGCACTTGGAGAAACTTCTACTGGTAATGTGACCTCTTCAGACAAGGGATCTAGTAAGTCTATTGACGCTGTCACATATGTACTCAATGCACCCACGATGGAAGAAAACACATTCTGCCCACCATTCTTGTTAACAATTAAAATCTTCAACTTCAATGTACACAATTGCTTCGTTGATTCTGGTGCATCAGTAAATTTCATGCCACTATTTGTGGCCAAGAAGATCAATGCTAAATGGGAAAAGACATATGCACAAATCATTCAGCTAAACAGAACTCATGTCCAAGAAATTGGTGAACTCAAGGATGTCATCATTTGGTTATCAGCTGAGGGAAGAGTTCACCAATATATCAACATTGTGATTGTGGACATTCTGAAAGCATATGGAGTGTTACTGAGTAGAGACTGGTCAAGCAAGCTGCAAGGATACTTTGCCATAGACTGGTCACACTTATGGCTTCTGTACAGGGGCAGAAACAATCAGATCTGGATAGAATCAGAGAGATACATGAAGCACACAGTGACTCCCTTGAATGGGCATAACAAGCCAATGGCTTTCGCAGAACTTCTATTTGGAAATTATTTTCTGGAAACACAGTTGGGGTGCTATCTTGCAGAGCCATCCCCAGTTCCACCAGATGCACAATTGGATCTCCTTCCATGTCCAGCTGGTGATAATGAACTTTGTACAATTAGTAGTAGTAGTAGTAGCAGTAGTAGTACTAGTGCAGTGAGCAGTCCCTGTACATATGATATGTGGAAAATGTACTTTGACGGATCCAAGACACAGGAGGGCTCTGAAGCTGGTTGTGTTTTAATAGACATGTTGTAGATAAAACACTTGATCTCTAGTCAGTTGGAATTCTAGTGCACGAATAACACTGCAAAGTATGAAGCACTCATCTTGGGCTTGCAGAAGGCCATTAACCTCAACGTTGTTGTTTTGAAAGTGGTAGGTGACTCTCAAATCGTGGTGCGTCAAGTATGTAGCACTATACATTGTGTCACCTCATCTTAAGAGTTATGGTGACTCATCTCTCACTTCCAAGCTTTTAATATTATTTCAGTACCAAGAATGTGTAATGCAATTGCGGATGCCTTGGAAAATGCAGCTGCTAGGATGTTACCTTTAAGGGATGGCTTTTCCATTGAAATTTTGTATAAACCATATGTCCCATATAACATAATAACTTACGCATTTTTTATAATGACCAGCAGATACTTTACTTTATGGAAAACTCTAACATATTCAAAGATGTAGCGATCGACGAGGACGATCATGAACAGACACTCCATGGCACAGCTAGTGCAAACAAAGGAAACCTCATCCCTAAAGGTGTGGTGTCACTAGAAAAGAGGTATGATCTATAGAACCACTTACAGGGACCTTTGAATTCCAAGACCCACAGTTCTACGTTGTTGCATGAGCAAATCAACTTGGGAACTAAGAAAGATCTGAAATATGTCAATAACGTTACTTGTTGCACACCATAAGGGTGGCAAGCCTTCATATGCATATTCAAACAGTACCGTGATGTCTTCACGTGGACATATGATGAACTAAAGACTTATGACACATGAATCATCTAGCATGTGATACCAATCAAGGAAGCGACCAAGCCATTTCAACAAATATTAAGGAAAGTTCACCCAACACTTGAGCCCCTCATACAGAAGGAGTTGAGAAAATTGTTGGATGCTCGGATCATCTACAAGGTGCGATATTCAACGTGGGTATAAAACTTGGTTCCCGTAAGAAAGAAGTCTGGGGAGATCTGCCTATGCGTAGATTTTCACAATCTCAACCACGCCTCGGACAAGGATAATTACCCAATGTCTTCCATGGAGAAAATATCGCAAACAGTATCTAGGGCCGAAATGTTTTCTTTGTTTGATGTATTTTCTAGTTACACCTAGGTTCTTGGTAGCAGAGCCTGACAGATTAAAAACTATGTTCTGAAAAAAGTGGGGCACGTTCACATTCCGACAAATGTCGTTTGGGCTAGTCAATGTTGGTGCGACATTCCAACATGCAATGGACATCGCCTTTTGTGGGCTTATTGGATAGAGCATAGTGGTCTACCTTGATGACGTGACAGCATTTCCCAAACAATGGTTAGACCACCTACGCCATCTAAGAAATATTTCTGAGTGATTTCATAAATACGTGATATCCTTGAATCCTAAGAAGAGTATTCTTTGTAGTGTCCAAAGGTAATCTCCTAGGACACATCATTGCTAAAAGTGGGATCAAGGTAGATCCGGACAGGGTCCAGACCATCACGCAGATTCCCCACCCAGTGAACAAGAAATCCATGCATTCTTTCTTGGGGAAGATCAACTTCCTCTGAAAGTTCATCTCTGACTCTGCTCAGATTGCTAAACCAATAAAGTAATTGATCAAGAAGGACGTAGTATATAAATGGGATAAGAGGGAAAATGACGCATTTTCCCGTATCAAACCAGATATAGCAGAAGCACCCGCATTGTACATCCCAAACTTCAGTAAAGACTTGTTTCTCTACACTTTTTCTTCTGAAACCTCTCTTGTTGTTGTGCTCACTCAGAAGGATGAGTTGGAAAATGAACAACCTATCTCCTTCATGAGTGCAAGCCTGCAAGAACCAGAGCTCAATTACCCCGTTGTGGACAAACAGGGTTATGCAGTGTACAAGGTCGTAAAACACTTCAGACCCTACCTGTTGAAAAAACGTTGTATTATCTTTGTTCCACACCCAGCAGTAAGGTCATTTCTCGTTCAGCAGGAGATGGTAGAAAGGAGGGAAAAGTGGATAACTGGATTACAGGAATACGATCTTGACATCAAGCCAGTTCACATTATAAAGGGTCAGGGTCTTTACCAATTAACAACAGAAGCAATCAATGAAAAGAGGAAGAGAAAGATCTTGCAAGATGGGAGCAAGAGATCGATATGTACAACACTGAGCGAGCCTCCCCCACTTCGAACATAAACTCTTGGTACGCAGATGTGCACCAATACCCTAAGCATGGCATCGTACTCTCTCACTTCTCTATGCGGAAGAAGAGGGCACTCTGACTCAAAGCACTGTCGTATCAGTTGGTGCATGGGGTGTTGTTTAGGAAGCACCACAATGAAATATTGCTCAGGTGTTTGGAGGCACACGATTTAGAAAAGGTGTTACGCGATCTCCACAATGGACCAGCTAGGAGACACTTTGCAGGAAACACTACAGCGCATAAGGTTATGCGGGTCAGATTTTATTGGCCTACATTATTCAAGGATGCTCATGCCTATGCCCGTAAGTGTCTAATCTGTCAAAGTTGTGCCGACAAAAATCAGAAGTCAACATCCCCGCTGCAGCCCGTTGTAGTGGAAGAATCGTTTCAATAGTGGGGCTTGGATATAATTAGGGAAATTTTCCCACACTCATCAAAGTAGCACTGCTATATCTTAACTGCGACAGACTATTCCATGTGGTGGACAGAGGTAGTTTCGCTAAAACAGGTGAACGATCAGGGAGTCATCAGCTTTCTGCAGCAAAACATCATCTCCAGGTTCGGTGTTCCTACGTCACTTGCTTTTGACAATGCAACATATTTTTCATCGTTAATACTTTATGATTTTGCATTGGAAAGTGGTATTATCTTGAAACATTTTGCTAATTATTAGGAAATGGTCTTGTTGAATCCACGAACAAGAACCTCATTTGTATCATCAAAAATACCATATTCTCTGAGAAGAAAAACTGGCACTCCTCTTTGGTGAATGCCTTATGGGTTGACCGAGTCATGCCTAAACCTTCTCTAAACACCTCCCCTTAATTCCTGGTATATAGAAAAGAAGCCATCCTCTCGTCGAACATCTACTTTCCTGCTCTCCAATTGTCCCAAGAATCCCAAGGCAAGCCATGTCTTTTAGTTTAGCGTAGGATGGACACTTTGCACAAGCTATAGGAAGAAAGGTTGAAAGCAAAAGAAAAAAATTCACTTCACCAGAGTCGTATCAAGAGGTGGTTTGATAGAAAGTATATAGGGAAGAATAGCTTTAGTGTGGGTGACTTAGTCTTGTAGTGGGACAAAGCCCACAAGGACAAAGTCACACAGACTAAGTTTCAATCCCTGTGGATTAGTCCTTAAACAGTGCACGAAAATCTTGGCCAACACACATATCGTCTTCAATCACTTGACGGGAAGATTGACTCTCTCCCTGTCAATGGCCAAAACTTAAAACAATATTTTCGATGAAGACTTGGGGTCACGCCCTACACTATGTACATAGTCTTTTGTTTTTTGTTGTGTATGTCTTTGCTTTAGTTTTATGTTGTTTTGTCATGTAAATAAGTGTTGTGCCTTACTGCGTTGTGGATCTAAGTGTGTGTGTGGTTGAAGTTCAAAGAGCCTTGTGACACTACAGCACTTGGCTAGCCTTATGTCTATGTTCCTTGTGTTGGTTACATCTTTTTGCTGATGAAATTCTGACGGAAAATACGATTCATCCATAAGGAGAGTTTTGGTCCAACCATGAACCCGTCTCTAGTGTAGAAACTCCATGCCTATACTCAATTTTATGTTTTGGTGTTTTCAAGCCTATCCAACTCGTAGAAACAGAGAAGGGGAAAAATCTAAACAAGTAAACCTAAATCAGATGTCTTTATATGCTTCTCTGAAGGAGCAACCTCTCCTACTCTCAATAAGTCAGGATCCCTCTTCTACCCAAAATAAATAAGTTTTGATGACAAGTTCTCTTTAAATAAATAAATAAAGGTGAAAGAAGAGAAAGGCTTCCTATGCAAAGAGGTGAAGCAAGCAACTCCGTCAAGGTATTGTCCAGGCTCGCTAGTAGCAAAGCAATGTTTGTGTTCCTGTGTGACTCTGTCGGGGTATTGTTCAGGCCTGCTAGTAGCAGAGCAACACCAGAGATGAAAAACTATACTCTGAAAATATTAAGCTCGCGAGCTAAACTACCCTTCCCAACTCGAAACATTGTGATTATGTTGAATCTTATGTTGTGTTCAACTGAGAAGGTATAGAGGGGACCATGTCTGCCCATGGGGTAAGTGGGGAAGCCAAAGTAATCTACATGATGAATCAATACTCCCTGAAGAACCAAGGCCCTACACAGAAGAAACTAACCAAGATATAGAAGTTGGAATTCAACTAGTGTGTCACCAAGTGTTGTAGCGGCTGCAACACCCTCTAAAATTTTGGCTTGCACTTAAATTTCATAACATTCCTTGGTCTTTACCTTGATTATTGCAAACAATTAAGATTATTTCACGAGCTTTCCCCGAGCTCTTTGAACCCTTTTTCTTGTTGGATTAATTGTCGTCTTTTGGCATGTTTGACTGATATGTCATGTTTGTGAACCTTTTTGGTAGTTTCGAAGGTTGTTCTTTGTGTATACAAGTTTTCCTAGTCATGTAAACTCTTGTCACACTCATACACAAAGTCTTGAGCACTATCGCACAAGTGTCGTCCAGTCATCCAAAGGTCTATCTCAAGTGTCGCACTTGTCACTTCTTGTCATGAGCCAGTCACACAGAGTGTAATGCCTTGTATTTTTGTTCCAGTGGTTTATGTTGTCGTTTCATAGAAATATGTTAAGTGTGTGATCACAGTTCAAGTTTACCACGTGTCTATCTCCCTCCTGCACTTAGCCATTTTCGGAAAATCTTCCCGACTAAGCAACTCAGCGTCACCGAGCCCCGACTGAACTTCACACTAAACTACGCAGTCTCAGACCTCATTGATGTGACCTTGTTGCCTAGAACTGCGCAGTTCCCAGTCACTGTCCTCCAAGGAAGTTGTACTGCACAATTTCAGAGCCTAGCATCCTTCTTTGACCCCCGAATTGCACAGTTGTTCCTCCCAGTCTGATTTGAATTGCGCACTTCACACTTTCAGTCCCCGAGATTTTCCCTTGCCTGCCGGAACCCCATAATGCGCAGAGAGCCCAACCTCCCTTGGCCTCTAGAACTGTGCAGATGTGTCCTACAGTGCCCTTCCTCATCCAGAGCTCACTGACCTTAAGAACTGCACATATTTGTCCTTTGGGCCTCTCTGCTGCCCAGCCCCACTTTAAGAGTCATGTAAGTTGAAAAGTCATAGGAATTTGAACAGTCGTGAGGGTAGTCAAAGAGTTACAAGGGTTAAGCATCACCCCTTGGTTATATATACCCCATCATTGTATGAGCAAAGGACTTTTCACCTTGGCTCCTCCCGCAAGGCATTAGAGAGACCAACTAGTTCTTTGAGGAGCAAGAAGTGGCTCCAATGTCCCACCACTGGGGCTAGTGATGTACAACACAGGTGGGACTACTACAAATCAATTCCAAACACCAAAACTCCAAAGGTCGGAGTTGGTGATGGGACTTGATTTCATATTGCTTGTATCCTCCTACACTATGGCCATATGAGTGACGCCTCCAATGATTTGAACACGGGTGGGACTACTGCAAATCGATTCTAAACACTAAAACTCCAGAGGTCGGAGTTGGTGATGGGACTTGCTTTCATATTGCTTGTATCCTCCTACAATGTAAATATGTGTCTTGGAACTTTTTCTTAATAAAAAAATCCTTATAAGGCCAGCACGTTCTTCATGCATGACTTATCAATGTTTGTAAGACTATTCTGTGAACGTTTATATTTCATGTTTGCTTTCACATGTACTAAGATAGTTGAACTATTTCGGTTATTTTAGTTCTTATCTTGTTGAGAATGTATTGGAATGATTGTTACTATTGTCTTACCCTTGTGGACTATTCTGCGGGATACTAGATAGATCTTTCTATGCTTATCGATTATAACGACCCATCACATCCATTGTGGACTATTCTGTTGGATGTTAGACGGATCTTCCCTTGTTCATTGGTTGTAACATTTGTCGCATCCACTGTGGACTATTATGCTGGATGTTGGACACGTCTTTTTGGTTCATCTATGTCTCTTCCTGGGTGGTAGTATTATCTCTCAATTAGAGGCTCACTTTTCTCCTCCCTTTTGTAGTAATAGAACCTAGACATAGTTGCATTGCACACTCACCTTGCTTTTCGAAGATACCATTGCATCACTCTCTTGTGCTAACAGCTAGAGCCAACGAAAATCTTTAAGGATTTGGCAACTGGACCTTTATATCAAATGGGACTCCTACACCAAACAGCGTGAGGTCTGATTGGGACTTCATATCGGGACAATCCCCTGAATGTTGGCAGGTCCAGCGCCATCAACAAGTTCCTAACTCAAACCAACTATTGAATATCAGAGCCCTATAGCTTCTAAGAGTTACAACTATCCTCAAGAATGTCCAAGTACCTTACTAGCTTCACACAAGGGAAACCTATCCCCATGCTCCCTCCAATCCACCTAGGATTCACAAGGTCACAGAAATCATAGGCTCACATCATCTTTCTCCACTAAGAAGTTTAGTAACTATTCATGGAAAAAATTATGGAAACTGGAATGATCAAAATGAATGGAACAATACAAAAATTCCCCATTTTATATGCATGTGCCCTTTTTGACAAGTGGCACTTCATGAAGTCCCTTTTATATGCACTTAGGATAAAAACACGTCAATTTGGATTTAAGCATATTTTGAAAATGGATTAAGCCCCTCATCACTTATTCCTTAGACTCTTTTTCCCATTCATGGTCCTACCGCCCTTCCCCCTCCCCCCCATACTCTCTTGTTTGATCTAGTTTACAGCAACAATGTATTTTACTAATGTGTGTGATTACATAGTTACAAATCTAGGTTCAATGGCCTTTTAGCACATAGGCTCAACATCCTCAAAACACATTTATATACATAGGAACAATCTTCTAAAGCACATATATGCATCACCATGTAGGCCCAAAATATCTCATGGCTCATGAGCATAAAACATGATATGTACAATACACACAATGGTTATCCTTGGGGTGTTACATTTGCATGTAGGCCCCAAAATATTTCTCAACTCACTAACCTAAATATTATGTATAATACACATATGGGTCATGCTTGGGTTGCTACAAAAGGTCTAATATAATTTAGTTCAATGGATTAGGGGCTTTCGATGTTGCAGGATCCTATATATTGTATTGTAAATGATGAGTTTGATTGATGATAAAATTAGAGATGCAGCCCTAAACAATTTTCTAGTTTTCTTGGTCAAGAATTTCTAAGTAAATCTATGAGTATTATGTGTGATTGTCATTATTTACTTTTATATTTATAAATAATTTCCATATTCATAGATTGACTATAAAGGTTTAAAACTTGCACAATAGATCCTATCATTGGGTGGGACATTACTCTGTGTTAGTAAATTTCAACACTCAACCTTCAAAACAAATAAGTTCTTTTTTTGCTTGTTTAACTAAGTTTTCATGATAATTCATATTGTTGTTAATTTATTGGTTGCATGTTGTAGAATGATAACTACAAACTTGAATATTTATTGTGTGTCTCTTGGGTGTTTCCAAGGTGTAAACTTTGACAAAAGAATCATATTGACATCCTTTTAAACTTCATGTGAAATTTAAAGGTTATACATTATGAAAGAATCACATTTAAATATATTTTGTACTTCTTTGGTATATATAGGAATACCCTTTGTTCATTATTATTCATACACTAGAATGAATACCTACAAAGTACTTGTAGAAATATGTCAATGGCTTAAATAAAAATATAGCATGCAAAAGTGTTTGTAGAAAGACTTCAATGGCTTAAATAAAATGAATGCTTACAGAGTGCTTATAGAAAGATGTCAATGGTTGAAATAAAAATAATGCCTACAAAGTGTTTGTAGAAAGATCCCAGTGGTTGAAATAAAAAGAATTCTTGCAGAGTGTTTAAAGAAATGTGTCAATGGTTGAAATAAAAATAATGCCTACAAAGTGTTTATATAAAGGTGTCAATGTTGATGTAACATATATGCTTGTAAAATGGTATGAATGGTTGTAGTAGAATATATGCCTGCAAAGTTTGTAAAAATGTGTCGATGATTGAAATGAAACCACTACTTATATATAGTTCTTATCTTGAAACATTTTGTAGATATAGTCATATTTTTAAACTTTGTAGAAATGATATCCAAGAGTGGATTGTCATGAATAATGGACAAAACAAGTTGTGTCGCCATATGTACTTATGAGTATGTGTTTATGGCATTTCAATCCAAGTTTGGTGTTGTATTTAAAATTTTATTTTCAGACATAACTATTTATGGTTGTCTTTTTGGCCTTGGAATCAAGTGTGATTTCATATTTAAATTTTTATTTTCAACCACATATTTTTGGATATATGTTTTCAGATCTTTTTTTTAATTCTAGAGGAATTGGAAACTGGGACAAGCTTGTAGTCGCATGACACAGAGTCGATTCTGGTTGTCACCACTATACCTCTAGGTGTAGTTTCCCTACCCCTAAGACAACCCACAAGTCAAGAATTCAAGTGAAATTAACTTTTAGGCCCCTATACTACTAGTGTAACCCCTTATTGTTATTAGTATAACCCACTTATTATATTGATGTACCCATGTAGTGCCCATATTGTTACTATTGTGCCCCATAGAAGCACACTATTGTTATTACTTGTGCCCTTACATTATTATTGTTATGTCAGCTATGATTATGTTATAACCCCTTAGACTCCTATATATAGAAAAGAGGTCTTTTCATTTGTATCATCGAAGAATTGTTCATTTATGAAATGTAAAGGAGGTTGCCCCCTCGAAGAGGCTGAATTATAAGGCGTTGATCTATCTTTTCTATCTTTTCTTGAGTTGGTTTCATAACATTTGGTATCAGAGCTTTGGATTCTAGGGTTTTGCTGCTCCAAACAGGTCATCGTGGCATTTTCGCTATAACTTTGTTTCTGTGACGTTTTATAAGTCGCAAAAAAAACCCATTTGAGAAGAAATCTCGTTGAACCGTGGGTCCGAATTTCAGAGCGTTTCACGCAATATTTGCAGAGATATGATCTGAGGAAGTTGGTCTTTTTGCAGACTACTGAATTACATTCAAAACAGGTGACCTAGGGAAAATCGTCATAACTTTCTCTTTGGAGATCAGATTGAAATTTCGTAAGAAGGTATAGAAAGAGGACGGACTGTAGTTTCTTGTATGCATTTTTCAGATCCAAAGGTTGAAACAGTGACACGTGGCACTTCATACATTTTCGCTCTTCTGGAAAGGTCTATAATCAGGTCATCTTGGGAGATTGTGCATAACTCTTTCTTAGGGAATCCAATTTGGATCAGATTGGTGGCATTGGAAAGAGGACACAGAGGGCTACTATAGTTCACAATTTCAGAACTTAAAGATCTGAAAGTACAGAGTTACAGTCGTTTCAAGGTCGAGCTCCTAAAATCAAGAAAAAGCAAGATGAGGAAGTTTGATGGCAAGGATCCAGTAAATTGGATACTTCAAATGGAGCAATATTTTGATCTACATGGTGTACAACTATTACAAAAGGTATGTATTGCATCTTCATATTTAGAACCAGATCAATTTTTATGGTATGAAGGGCTTTGTTCTCGTAAAAAACTTGTTACGTGGTCAATTTTCACGGAGGAAATGATAGCACATTATGAGGATACAAAGAGCAGCACCTTCTTTAGAGCAACACCACAACAATTGGAAAGAGTAAAAGGGCTTTGTGACATAATGGAAAGCAAAATTATGGAAACCAGGAAGCATACCCCTCACAACTATAAATATGGAAGTGTTGTTTCTCCTAGCCTTCCACAACCTACAAGGGTTACACCACAACAATTGGAAGAAAAAAGAGAAAAAAGGCTTTGTTACAATTGTGATAGAAAATGCACTAAAGGTCATAGGTGTGCTGAGAAGAAATTATTTTACATAGAATATAAAGAGGAGGAAGAAAAGGATCAAGAAACATCAAAAGAAGAGGATATACGCCAAGACACCACCCCAGAGAAAGAAGAAATGAATCAGACCATATCTTGTAAAGCATTGGCAAGAATTACCATTCCTCAAACTCTCAAGATAGAAGGACATATCAAGAAGAAAAAGGTGCAAGAAGTGAAAGATCACATCGAGAAAGAAGAAATGAATCCAACCATATCTTGTAATTCAATGGACGAAATTACCACTCCTCAAACTATCAATATAGAAGGACACATCAAGAAGAAAAATGTTCAAGAAGTGAAAGATCACATCGAGCATCAAGAAATGAATCCGACCATATCTTGTAAAGGACTGGAAGAAATTACCACTCCTCAAAAGATAGAAGGACATATTAAGAAGAAAAAGGTTCAAGCAGAGAAAGATCACATCGAGCATCAACAGCAAGTTCTCCAACTTTTAAAAGATAATGCCACTTCGGTGCAAAATCAAACGAAACAACAGGTAGATCAACATCGTAGTGAAAAATGTTTTGATGTAGGTGATTGGGTATTTTTACTGCTACATCTCAAGCAAGCTATTTATGAGAAGGAAATGTTGACAATACTACATGCACTTAAAAAATGGCGACCTTACCGAATGGGAAGACTCTTCAAGGATGAGGATGTGGAAGCATTGTTTTGTGCTATTTATATTATCCAACCAAATTGGATAAACGAAGCAAGGGATGAATGGAAGAAGGACGAAGAAGTATGGCCACTTATTCAAAAGTTGCAAAAGATCCCAATTCAAGCAATATTGCCGGAAATTGAAGAGGAAGGAAAAATCATATTGGAACCTGGAGCAGTCACAGAAACAAGAACCCGACAGCTACGAAATCGATCAATTTCAAAGTATCTCATCAAGTGGAAGAACTTACCAGCTGAATATTCCACATGGGAGGACAAGAATTTTATACAGAAGCATCAAGAACTACTCAAGCGTTGAGGACAACTCTTTTTGAAGGAGAGGGGCATGTTAGGCCCCTATACTACTAATGTAACCCCTTATTGTTATTAGTATAGCCCACTTATTATATTGATGTACCCATGTAGTGCCCATATTGTTACTATTGTGCCCCATAGAAGCACACTATTGTTATTATTGTGCCCTTACATTATTATTGTTATGTCAGCTCTGATTATGTTATAACCCCTTAGACTCCAATATATAGAAAGGAGGTCTTTTCATTTGTATCATCGAAGAATTGTTCATTTATGAAATGTAAAGGAGGTTGCCCCCTCGAAGAGGTTGAATTATAAGGCGTTGATCTATCTTTTCTATCTTTTCTTGAGCTGGTTTCATAACATTAACATGGGACCCTAATCACTCAAATCACTTTGCATCACACGGGCTTGCAAAGTGAGCTATCCACGGGGGGCTATGTTTTTGGATCTTGAATCCAAGCTTGATTTTATATTTATAAATAAATAAAAGTAACTATGGATGAGATTTGAACCAAGGATAAAATGATATGTTCTTTAAATTATAGGATTTGAATCTTTTTATTAGCTTATTAAACTCATATACGGATTTGCACTGCTCATGAGTTTAAATTTAAGCTTATTCTAGTTTAATTTTATATGCAAAAGTGTGTGTGTTCGTGTGATTTTTAGTACTGGAAATTTTGTTTAAGATTTATTTCAACACTAATGAGATGAATAATTTTTTTGTAGCATTCAATGTGCTTAAATCTCGTAGTAACCAATCGAAGATTTAATAATTATATGTGATATTTCAATCTAGAATTGATTTCAAGGTATTATGAATTACAAGTAGTGAAACTAGGTTATGGCAAATAAACCAAAAACTTGTTTTGAGTGAATGTTCCATGGTATGTAAATAAATAAATAAAATTATTTTTAATTTCATTATTTTTCCAAATTGGAAGCATGAAAAAGTGGTGTCAAA
This sequence comes from Pinus tabuliformis, assembly GCA_031772625.1. NCBI lineage: Eukaryota > Viridiplantae > Streptophyta > Pinopsida > Pinales > Pinaceae > Pinus > Pinus tabuliformis. Next base: position 1,746,145,565 of record CM062820.1, on the reverse strand, counting down.
ACTAATCATTAAGTTAGTGAAGGAAGAATTTAGAGCCCCCTATCCTCAATTAGGCGTAAAGGGGATTCGGTATGTTGTAAATTGTTATTAGAGCATGGTTACAATACTACACTGTATGGGATCAAGAATATTATCATTTATTATTTTTGGTACTATGTTACGATAACAAACACATCATCTTCAATACAAGGAAACTAGTTATTTTCTCCATATTTAAGAGTGTACAAAACTATTGATGGGAGAATGTTTGATGATTCTTATAGAGGTGTCTTAATGATGATGTGTTGATATTGTCATAGGCTTAATGATGTACACTGTTTAGAAACTCTAATGTGTTCAAATATTGTGCATTATTGATTGATATGTTTGGTGGCTTGTTTCCAAATGAATTAAACACCTAGAAAGATAAAGTGCACTCTAAGTGTTGTTAATTGGGTTAATCTTGGGTGATTAAGAGGAATGATAGTTATCCTCCCCATCCAAGTTCAATTCTTGTAAGTGACAAGTTGAGCTCATATTGAGTATGGTGTAGTAATGACTTCAATCCTTATTGTTAAACGGCCTTGAGCCCTAAAAAATATCTTACCCTTGCCTATCGGCTAGATGGTGGGGTAGTTGATAACATGGAGAAGAAAATTATGCCATAAGGGTTGTAATATTTTGCAATTGAAGTACACTTATATGATATATTTTCTCTTGTGTTTCTTAGTGATTTGAACTCAAATGAAGTGAGTATTTTTTTTTTGTTCACCATTGTTATTATATGTTTCAAATCAACCCTAATACTAAAAGCTCTCATGGATTAGATATGAAAAACCTCTATTGAGGTCTGATATTTTATATTTGTATTAATTTCCCTAGATCCCAAATTTTAACATGGTATTAGAACTATTTTCACTAAGATTTCTCCTTTGGTGAAAAGGGCACTAGATATCCTAGCTTTATTGTACTTGTTGGGTAATTTAATTATTATTTTAATTACTTGCATTAAATTATCAATCTAGGGTTTGTATTCTTGCAAAGTATGCTTGCACTATATATGCTAGGCTATCAATTTTCAATTAAAAAGAAAATAACTTATGGAAAGGATTGCAAAGTTAAAATGAAACCTACTCATGAAAAGTTCTAAGTGAGCACACACACACACGTTCTTTCTCAAAGACTATATCAAATAAATCATCGAATTCAGAGCTTGAAAAGTAAAGGAATTCAAAACAAATATATTCTAGTTCTATACTATGAAAGCTTTGAAATTCTATTCTATTGAACAAGAAATGAAACTTATTCTATTGGGATTTGAAAATAAATCTAATCTATTGAACTTTGAAAGGAAATCTAGTCTATTGTGCTTTTTGAAACAAATATAATCTATTGAATTCAAAGACAATTCTAATATATTATACTTGAAAGCAAGTTTAATCTATGAATCAAAAGTAGGTCTATTCAATGAGGCTTTGAAAGCAAATCTATTCTAAAAAGCAATAACCAGGAAAGCATTGAATTTTACTCTAAAATGAAAAGCAAATGACATGAATTAAAGTGCATGAAGCCTAGGAGATATTGATGTGTGCATACTGAACCAAAGCTAATCATGATTGTCAACTATAAATTTGAGACTAAGCGATAAAAGAACAATGAAGTAAATGTTTTCTGTTGTTTTTTATCTTTTTCTCAAGCGCTTGACCTGTGGGAAAGAAAAACAAATAAGTAAAATATGAGATAAAATCCTAACTAAGAAAATAGAGCATCTAAATCTAAATAAGAAATAGAGCATAAAGAAATCAAATGGATAATAACTATACTATTGATCTCGCACATCTTCAGGGAGCCCTCCTGAGGAGTACGAGGTACTAGAAACTCAGATCATGAAATTGAAATCACTAGCAATAGTTAAATCAACACTATAACTGAGTTTTGTATTATATGAAATGTGTAAACAGAGTCTTCTCCACAACAATAAGTCTCAAAAAAAATATTAACTTATGAACTATATCTCACTTACAAATAAAGTGCTTATAAAAAGTTTCAAATTTAAACAACTTGACAGTTTGCTGCCTAAGAACTAGAATCAAGATTGACATCTCAGTCTCTGAATTAAAATAGGAGTCTTTATTCTCATGATTCACTACTGAAGGAGTGAATCGTGAGAAGACACATCATCACACAACATCAGTGTTCAATCTTGTCTTCAAGTCTCACTCACTTGATTATAGAGCTAATCCACTGGATATTCTGCGTGTTACAAGTGCGACATGGCTACTTTAATCGTAGATATGACTTAAGCATTGTGTTGAACCTGCAATCTTCCACATTTGGCCAAAAGGTGGATTTCCATATTGAGGACATTTGGTAGCTTCCCATGTACTCCAACTAGTTTTTAATATTCAGGAACCTATAGAACCTTGGATCTAGATGCAGAATATTATATTATATCTGATAGCTATTGTCTAGTCAAACCAATTTCACAAAGTAAAACATATAGACTTGAGTTGATATTAATGGACATTTACCTTATCAATGTAATTGCATGGCTAAGATGACTCTTAACCCATGGATAAAATGGAATAGAATGGGAACAGGAGACAAAACAAGTGAAAAAGGAAAGATAAATTGTCAAAAAGAGGACAAATTTGGAGGCTCAACAGTATCTAGGAGTGGTACTTGACATAGTACAAGTTGATTAGGTATGAAACCCCAGGGAACTTGGAATAAGAATTGGAACCTTATTGACAGGGGAAAGAATACTTTCAATAGACAAGGTTAGTCCTATATATGAATTCTCAATTAGACCTCATACCATCTAGGATAAAAGACCCATTTGAATTCTACCTCAACATCTATTAATGAATAGTTATGTTGTGATATTTGAAATGCATAATGTAATATGCAATATGCAACTAATATAATTGAAAAAAAAAAAAAACTACTCTATCCTAACATAGCCTAGGAACAGGCTAATTAGGTAAGAAAAGGGAAAATAATAAACTTATTTTTACAATTTCAAATCAATCAATTATTATGGAAGACAAAATAGTTGAAAATGGTTGTTATTGATGTTAAAAGTTCTCCAAATGAAAGAGGAAAAGACAATAAAATGACATATTCTAAGACATTTCCAACGATATGTGGCACTTCCTCTAATTCCATAGGAATGAGGATATATGAAATATTTTTCCAAGATGACCCAACCAAAGTACAAGCATGCCCCATTTGGATAACCTATCTTTGAAGAAGTCAGCCCTAACCCAGTGTTCAAACACACTATAAATAGCACGAGAAGGAACATTTCTAACCACTTGACTCAACCATTTGGTTGTGTTTAGGAGAGTGAAGGAGAAGGTTTGAAGTTCATACCTCATGAACCTAGAAGAAGCGAAGTGAAGCCAAGTTGAAGTGACTTTATGTGGAAGGGTTTTGGCACATCTTTTGAAGGGTTTTGGCACATCTTTTGAACGGTTTTGGAATTATTCTTGGGAAGGGTTTATAGTTTGTTTGAGGTCTATTTTTTAGGGCTTGGTAATTTTGTTTGAATGATAAGTTTTAGGGGACAAGTTTTGTTGTTTGAAGGTTGAGTTCAAATATTTGAATATCTAGTCCATGCATAATTTAAAGGCCAAGTTTTTGTGTCTTGAAGGCCAAATTCAAGTTTGATTTGAAGTCCAAGTTCTAGTGTATTGAAGGTTGATTTCAGGTTAAAGTTTGTAGCTACAATAAGTTGGCACTCACTGAGGATTGGTGTCTGCATCTTCTTGATAGGATGGAGCATGCAATTTTTGTAAGTTGGTGCTTACAGAGGATCAGTGTCCTCATAAGAGATTGTAATAAATTTGAAGATTGTTTTCAAGTATTTCATCTTCAAATTTTGATTTGCACTTTAATCTGTGTTCATACATTGTGGATGATTAATTATGTGATATGAATTCAATTTCAATAATAACTAATTGAAACTTTGTCAAAGGTAACAAAAGATGGATTCACTTCCCCTTTTAGTATTTCCAACAATTAGTATCAGAGCAGGCCTCTTCAAGAACATTCTAGTAGCTAGAAGAATATCTTACAGGGGGGCATGGCCAGTGGAGAAGCATTAATCAAAATTCATTTATTTGATGAGACTTCTTTTCTTTTGGAAGATAAGAATGAGAACACAAGTGATGTCTCTTGGTGTTGAAGTTTGGAAGTCTATTATAGATGGATATAAGGTCCCATGCTCTCCTCTAACTGATAAAGATGGGAGAAAGGCTTATGTATACAATGCAAAAGCTATGAACTCCATTTTAAGTGGCTTGTCAAATTTAAAATTTGTTAAAGTTATACATTGTGAATCCACTAAAGAGATGTGGGACAAGCTTGTAAGAAACTACAAAGGAGATGACAAAGTAAATAAGGAAAATATTCAAACTTTTTGGAGACAATTTGAAAGCTTGAAAATGAATGATGAAGAAGATGTTGCTACTTATTTTCTTCGAGTAGATGAAGTGGTTAATTCTCTCAAAGGATTTGGTGAAGGAATTATAGAAATAACATTTGTTCAAAAAAATTCAGGTCTCTTCCTTTGAGTTCTGGTGCCAAGGTCTCTGCCATAGAAAAATTATGAGATTTGGAAAATTTGAACATGGACAAGCTTCATGGAATTCTCACCACATTAGAAATGAGGATGGGAAACTCATCACATAAGGAAGCAACATTTAAAGTATTTAAGAAGTCAAGAAAATGCAAGTTTGTTGATTGTACCAATGATGAATCTGATACATAAATGCCTCAACGAGTCAGAAAACTAAATAGAAAAATCCAAATTCAAAGGTAACTTACAGCTCATCTATTTTAACTATGGTAATACAAGACATTTGTATGCTAAGTGTCCTTACAGGGAAGATAGTGATGATGATGAAGAAAGGGTCTTTGAAGGAAAATCTTTGAAAAATAAAAATCGTTATTCCAAAGAGGATAATGATTTTTCTAAAAAAGAAAAACATGATTTCGATGATGATAGAAAAGAGATCTTATTTTTAGCCACAAATGACGAATCCAACATAGAAAAATTAGAGGAGCAAAAAGAAAAGGCAGAAGGAGAAAATGTTAAAGGCGTAGCGAATCTTGAAGCAGGTCTTATCAGTGCATTAGAAGAAATTAATAACCTCGGGAAGAAAAACAAGAGACCATCCAAGTAAATCCTGTTCATCAAGACTGGAAGAGAGGAAGAAAAAAGACTGGAAGAGAGGAAGAAAAAAGAGTGGAAAAAGTTTTGAATAGTCAGCTAAAAGAAAGGGAAGAAAATTGTGAAAATCTTGAAACTTAAATTATCTATAAGCTCAACAAAAACATGAAAGGCTCTAAAACCCTGGATGTTATTCTCAACAGTCAAATATCACCAAATGAAAAGATTGGTCTTGGTTATATGGGTGAGAACTCATACAAAGAAGATGCAAACACCAAGTCACCAGGTAAGGAAGTTGAAGAAAAACTCGAAAGCTCCAATCTCAACAAGAGAAAGGACAAGAGACGAGGGGAGTTGATGAATTTTCGAGTGATCATGATGGAAATGTTGGAAATACTGAGAGGGGGGTGAATCAGTATTTCTTTTTCTCACTATTGTTTTACTAGTTAAATCATATATGTTCAGAACACAAAATGAACAGCAGGAATAAATGCTTTTATTAATATAACTGTGCAGTAAAATAAATACAATAAATAGAATGTCACAATTGGTTGCCAAGCTCCAACTTGGACTTTGGTGAGGCTCCAACCTCCTGAGCACCAACTCTATTTTGCCAAGACACCAATCCTGGATTTAGGAGCACCAACTCCCAAGGACTTCAATCCTTTTCAATTCTGAGGCTCCAACCTCTTTGGTATACACTGGTGTGCTGTTGCGTTCTTTTCAGCTTCCACTACTTCTGCTGCCCCCTTTTCTTCTGCTGCTTCCACTATCTCATGCTCAAGTTATGCCATCCACCAACGACAACACAGTTCTCTGTTTTTGCTGCTTTTATATGCTCCATGCCCCTGTCCATTCGTTTCCTCTTACGTGCTGGCTCTTTGGCTTCCTCCTCACTTGATCGCTTGACACTTCAGCTTCCATTTCTTTGCTTTCTTCATTTTTTCTTACAGGCTTTATCGGAGGCGTTTAATCACCCATCGGAAGCGACCACCTGAGCGTTTTAATCAACCATCGGAAGCCACCAACCGAGCCTTTTAATCAACCATCACCGAGCACTTTAATCAACCCGCCACACTTATAGAATCAGAGCCACCCTTTTATTGCCGCTTTTATGTCTATCGGAAGCCACCGCCCAACCATGTCCACACATACAATCAACACAAGCATTTCAATATATGTCTTAAGGCTTAAACCTGCAGCCACATATAATATATGGGAAACATTATAAAACCCCTTTATAAAGATTTCGGTCACATATACATTACTACACAGGAACCCATGTAAATCCGCTCAAATGATCATTCGCAAAATTTCAAATCTTATCCGCCCACCTTTATAGTTATCGGCAAGTCCGGATTTTGGCGATCACAATAAATCCCTTTACTCCGACCTCCGATGAGGAGCGGACCCGATGCTCTTTAGACTCCCTTTAATACTGGTTTCGGGTCCGATGTATATCGGCACTCGCTGTAAACAATAGTCCCGATCCTCCGACGGAACGCGGACCCGACACCTTCTTATACTCCCGTCTCTATATTGAATTCGGGTCCGGGATATCGGCAGGTTCGCTTCGGCGGATTTGTAACGCGAAGGTTTAGCGGACCCGATCTCCCTTTAGGCTGCTCTCTAATATGATTTCGGCTCCGGATGATTTCGGCGATCGCTACCTCCGCTGCTCCGATGCGATACAAGAGTTCTGCGGACCCGATATGGTTTTACACTTCACTTGATAATAGTTTCGGCTCCAGATTTCGGAGCTTGCACCTTGAACAGTTCCGACATTCTGGATGCGATATATTATAGACTGTTTTTAATAAGTCCATCGGGTCCATGCCTCTATCGCAATCGGCAGATTATAGCGCCATCCCTTATGACTTGCGATCACTGCGAATGCGATATGATATTAAGCCACAGTCTATATTCCCGTCGGGTCCGCAGCCTTATCGCGATCGGCGATCGGGAGAGTGTCATGCCTTTATGTGTTGTTGCGATGGGCAGATGCGATATAGCATTCAACCATAACATAATTCTGCATCGGGTCCGCATTATTATCGCAATCGGAGGTTTTAGTGGTGGCACATAGCTGAACCGCCGATTAGCGATGTCGTCGATATATATATATATATATATATATATATATATATATATATATATGCCTTTATATATAAACTTCTACGCCGATAGTGTGTTTGTAATATGTGCCCGCCGATAGTTGTGAATGCATATATATAAGATTTTTCACTGCCGATAATGTTAAAGCATGCATACATGGGTTTTACAAGCCCGATAACATATCTATATGAGTTCTGCTCCTCTTGGCATATATATGGCATATATATATGTGGCTCCTCCTATAGCTCCTCTTTGCTCCAATGTGGCTCCTCTTGGCATATATATGGCATATATATATGTGGCTCCTCCTATAGCTCCTCTTTGCTCCAATGTGGCTCCTCTGGGTTGGTCTGCTCCTCTTGGCTCCATTTGCTCCTCTTGGCTCCGATATGCTCTGTCTCCTCCTCTTGAATATTGCCATATTGACATCAATGACAATTTGTGTCCAACAGGAAAGCGTCGGTGCTAGATTTTTGTTTGTTGTCTCTAATGGTTTGGGCCTAATCAAACCATGCAAGCCCACTACGGGTCTCTAGGACGACTATGGACTTGAGTCATCAGGCCTCTGGTGGGATCGCCTTACTAATGGCGTTAATGGCGCACTCATTCTTGAAGAGGTGTGTTCCAAAGTATCGTTTTTTATTCGCATGGAATTCGCTGAATATGATTTTTGTGGCACTAAGGAGGCTTTATTCTACGGGCCTTTCAAGTTGCTTGATTCTAGAGACAAAAGACACTTCATTTGTGAAGTGATTTGTGATGATGGCACCACATTCCTGCCACATTGTTCATGCCTAGTTTGCCTCACAAGAAAATTGTGGGTATTCTACTTCCCCTGCTCAAACTGTCGTTATATTGTATATATTCCAGAATTTTATGAGGGAGTTTCTTTGAGGGCTACGAAGCCTGTTTTAGTGGAGCATTGGTTAATATGTTGTGTTTGGCTAGATGTCTTGTGGTTTGTGTCATGCATCTTTTTATGGCTTAACTTATTTGTCAAGTCACAAATTTGTCAGTGTATATTGTGCCACCCCTATTTGCACACTGAAGATTCATGTCCACATCTGTGTGAATATCTTTCACTCCTTGAGACTGTCCATACAGAGGACTACAGTTTTCGTATTTTTATTGAAAATTTTAGTGGTAAGCCCCAAAAAAATTGGATCAAATCCACTAATATTGTGGCCTCACTTAAGGAGTACATAGAAATGAATAAGGGGATTCCCAAAATATTTTAGTGCTTATATTATGTTGGGAAAATTTTACAAGATTTTGCACAGTGAAAAGACCATAGTATCAACAATTATTTTGAACTCCATAATACTAGGGGGTGCTCCTGGTATCAAAACATCAAATGGGCCTCCAGCCTTCTTTAAAGATGCAATTAAATCAGGCGCTTCCAAGGAAGTAGTATCAGGGAAGTCTTTGAAAAATACAAATCTAAATCGAATCATTCCAAGCTCATACATTTGGAACAAATGGAACAAGCCCCATCTATGGAGTTCAATATCCCACAGGTATTCCCCTTATTCATAACATTGGAATCTAGAGCCATCATTTGCATATTTAATGGATTCTATCCAAAACCTAAAGCATTACATCAATGGATGTTTTCTTCATGGACACCAATTGTGATATTTACCTTTGCTCTAAGGGATTTTTTTGTAGTACAATTTGATATATAGAAAGAAGTAGGCATTGTACTAAATGAAGGGCCTTGGTTCTTGGGGAGAGATTAACTTTCAATTACCCTATGGTTTCCATGGTTTGATGCTACATACATCGTGGTAACTACTACGCCAGTTTGCGTTAGACTCCCATATCTTCCCTTGCCTTTCTGGCACCATCAATGTAGAAATATGGAGATAGAATTGTAACTAATAATGAAACTTGATCTAAAATCAAGAGACACAGTCCTACTCTACTTATCTATGGAATTCAATTCACTTTTTATAACAGCGATAACACATATGCAATAAGAGAAACCACACATGCACAATATTTTTCTAGGGGAAATACTGCTAAAAACCCCTTAATCATGTTTGCATTAATCAAATGAATAGAGAATGTATTATATCTCTGCTCAATGAGAATTTTTGACCCAAACGTAGTCAAATCCTGCCTCAGCTAGAGCCCCTATTTCCTTGCGCAAATCCTGAGGAATTAGGCCCCTATTATTTAGGAATTTTCTTCCAATTGATTATGTCATTTCCAAGGTTAATCATCTAGTTGGATGCAACACTTGTACACTCGAATAGTCTACACCTGATGTTACATTGCTTTGTAATATCCACCACAGTGGGGAAACTTGAATTCTCTGCATGCACTAGCTATTTTAGGTTGATTGATCAGTTCACTGGATGATCACTCAGTTAGACTGTTGTCTCACTACACAACTGGCGTTCCACTAGTTCTATCAACAATTAGAACTAGTTTAGCTGAATACAACTTGTAACTGACCTTGATTGCTACAAATTAGCAATCACACATGCTTAACTGAACTCCAAGCCCTCTAAGTCAAATTTACTAAGTAAACTGAGTAACAGGATCCATTTCACACAAGTTCACTACATCCAAGTTATCTGTTGATATGGAAATTCGAATTTTCTCAATTTGACCAAGGCAAAGTCAAAATGAGAATTTCTTGTTGCCCTTCTCAACACTCCCTCTCAGCAAGAAAGGGATTATCAACCACCCCTATCTTGCACCTGTGGAACTCGAACTTCACTCTTGACAAGGCTTTCGTCAATATGTCAGTGTATTGTTCCTCTAGCAGAATGTATTGTAGCAACATTATTTGCCTCTGCACACAATCCCATAAATGACGATATCGGATATCTATATGCTTGGATCGATAGTGAAATAATGCATTCTCGGAGAGCTTAATGCAACTCTAATTATCACAATAGGTCACAGTGGGATCCATCATCTGAGCAAATAGTTCCACAAGTATCTTTCTCATCCAGATCGCCTCACATGTTGCTTGAATTGCAACCATGTATTTTTCTTCTATAGAGCTAAGAGCCATAGCTATTTGCTTCCTGTTGTACCAGGAAACTATTGTGGACCCAACACTGAAAATTCCACCTAATGTACTCTTTCGGTCGGATGGACTCTCTGCCCAATCTGCATCTGTAAAGCCACACAACTTCCCCCCCTTTGTCCGTTTGTACCATAATCCATATTGGGTAGTGCCTCTGAGGTACCGTAAAACATGCTTTGTTGCCTTCCAAAACAATTTGATTGTCTTAACCATAGCTTGGCTCAATTAGTTGACTGCATAGAACATATTTGGTCGTGTGTTCACAAGATACATCAGTGAACCCACTAATTGTTGATAAATGGTAGCATCCACCTCTTCAACTAAAGTGGCATTCTCCTTCCTCTGATTGGTCACTAGAGATGTCTCCATGGGCCTACAACTCTCCATGCAAAATCTTTGTAGTATCTTGTTGGCATATTTTCCTTGAGATACAAACAATTCCCCATCACCTTGCCATACTTCCAGCCCGAGGAAGTAGTGCATGAAACCCGTGTCTTTCATCTCAAATTCTCTTGCAAGATCCTCCTTGCAAGAGCTTATCAGTTATTCATCACCTATTAATATTAAATCATCAACATATAAGACAATGATAAGCAATTTACCTTCTACCAAAATATGATAGAGGTTCACATCCGCTTCACTTTTTCTGAAGCCCAAACCAGTAAGATAATTGTCAATCCTGGTGTACCAAGCTCGGGGTCCCTGTTCAAGACTGTGCAATACTCGCCTAAGTCAACACACATGAGACTCCTAATAAAATGTCTCAAAAACTTCTCGTTGCGCAATGTACACCTCCTCCTCAATAACCTCATTAAGAAATGTTGTTTTTACATCCATCTGGTGGATCTCCCACCCCATCTGCGCAGCCAGTGCAAGAATAGATCTAATGGATGAATACCTTGCTATGGGAGGAAAGGTTTCCTCATAGTCAATTCCCTCAACTTGAGAGAATCCTTTGGCCACAAATTTGGCCTTATACTTCTCTATGCTCTTATCTTTTACATGTTTAACCTTGAAGATCCATCTCGCACCCGCAATTGATTTATCTGTCAGTCTTGGGACCACTTCCCAAACACTATTCTTCATGATGGATTCATATTCTTCTACCATTGCATCAACCCAAACAGGTTACTCTACTACTTTGTCAAAAGAGGATGGCTCAGTCTCTACTAGCTTAGTCATTAGATCCATGTAGCTAGGGTAGCCAGTTCGCTCTAAGTGAAGGAAATTTATTAGGGCACATCGTGGCAGAGGAGAGAGTAAAAATTGATCCCAAAAGGGTGGAAGCTATCAACAACATCCCACTACTACCAAGGAATAAGGAGATTTAGGTTTTCTTGGGCAGAATTAAATTTTTGAGGAGATTCATACCTAACTATGTTGAGACAGTTAATGAGATCAGAGAAATGCTAAAGAAATATAAAGAAGTGAAATGGATTATTGAGTCTCGTGAAACATTCTCCAGAATTAAAAGGGATTTTACAAAAGCTCCTGTGTTAGTCAGTCCATATTATAAAAAACCATTTTTCATTTTTTCTTTTGCTTCTCCTCACACAGTGGTTGTTGTCTTGTTGCAAAAAAATAGTGAGGGGCATGAGCAACCAATAGCATTCTTCAGTCAAGTGTTGCGAGATGTTGAGCTAAAATATAACATTCTGGAAAAGCAAAGCTTATGCCTTGGTCAAAGCCCTAAAAGCTTTCAGAATTTATGTCATGCAATCAAACATAACAACTTATGTCCCTACAACAACATTGAAAGGCATTCTAGTTCAGGGTGATAGTGATGGGAAGAGAGGCAAATGGATTGCTAAAATTGAAGAGTATGACATGGATATCAAGCCTACCAAGCTCATCAAAGGACAAAGGCTAGCTAAAATTCTATCTGAAACAAATTGCCAAGCATTGGGCATAAATTTACTGGAAATAGGAGACGGAGAAGGCGGAAATTTGGAAACAACAAGAAGAGATTGAAACATCAGCACATAGAATTCAAATGAAGTATGTTGTATCTCCCTGGTATAAAAACATTGTGCATTATCTACTTTTCATGAGGTGTCTAGTGAGTTTTGATAAGATTAAATACAAGGCTCTAACCTCAGAAATGTGCTATCTCGAATGGCTAATTGCACTGGAAGGATCCTATGGGGATTTTGCTTTTGTGTTTAGTGGGGGAGGAAATCCACAAAGTAATGGATGAATTTCATAATTGTCTTCGTTGAGGACATTATAGTTAGAGGGATACAGCAGCACAAGATCCTTAAAGCAGGTTTTTACTGGCCCAAATTATTTGGTGAGGTACATACTTATGTTAGGGCCTGTGAGAAGTACCAAAAGTTTGCTGAAAAATAGAAATTAGCATATCTTCCTCTAATCCATTTTTTTTTAGGAACCTTTCAGACATTAGGGGTTAGACTTCATTGGAGAAATATAGTCGCCCTCCAACGATCAGCACAAGTGGATACTCACACCATTGATTACTTCACTAAGTGGGTAAAAGTTGCCCCAACCAGGAATGCAACTAATGTGGTAGTTATTAAGTTCATGGAAGAAAACATCCTTGCCAGATTTGGCTGCCCCAAGAAGATTGTTACAGAAAATGCTCAGGTGTTCAAGTCTACCAAGTTTATAGATTTCTGTCAAAAGTATAACATTGTAGTAGGCCACTCCACCACCTATTACCCACAGGGAAATGGATTGGTTGAATCCTCAAATAAAACATTGGTAAGAACTATAAAGAAAACAGTATCATAAAATCAGAGGAACTAGGATTCACAGCTAAAATTTTCCTTATGGGCGAACAGGTTTACCACTAAGAGAGTTACTGGAAAATCCCCTTTTGAGTATGTTTATGGAGAGGCAGCCATTTTTCCCATAAACCTAGCCATGTCAGTGGCTAAAGTCTTGCAAGACATTGAGGAGGAGCCAAATGCTTTGACCAGAAGGATAAATTAATTGGTGGAACTTCAAGAGAAAAGAGAACAGGTGAATTAGAATCTGATCTGTTATCAAGAAAAAATGAAGTCCTTGTTTGACAGAAAGGCAAAAGATAGATATCTACAGCTAGGAGACTTAGTATTGAGATGGGATGTTAGGAGGGAACAGAAAGGAAAGCATGGAAAGTTTGTCCCCCCCTAGTTTGGACCTTTTAGGATCACTGACGTAAAAGGGAATAACACCTTCCTGCTAGAGAACCTAAAAGGAAAAGTGCTTGGGCTTCCTATGAATGGATAGTTTCTCAAGCTTTACTTCCAGCACTGAATGAATCCACTTTTATTCACTGTAAATACTAGTGAGCCATTTGTAAATAATCATCACTGCTTTTGTTTCTATTTTTTTTCATGTTTATGAAAGTCTAAATAAAATGACTCCATGCCCAAGGAGTAAGGAACTAATCTGCAAGTTCTCAGTGCATTGTATCCAATACATTGTCCCTAGTTGGAGCCTGTAGGAATTTACAGGGTAAGTTCCTCAGAAAGAATACCAAAAAGACACCGCTCACAACCAGATCACAGATCAATACACCAGTATTTTTGACGTGGTTAAAACCCTCAAAGAGGGAAACAGTCCACGGCCTGTCCCAACGTGGGTACTACAGGCAATTTATTAATCAAATAATGAAAATTTACATAAGCTTCTCTCATGCACGGATTACCCGAACAATGACCCTCCATGCGCTTTAAATAGAACTCATGGACCAATCGGGTGTCAAGCCACGGATCAAGTGTCGGTAATACCAAGGAGAGAATGAACCGTTGGATCACTACATATCGTGACCGTCGGATTGTAAGTTACAAAATGTACAACGGTAAAGAAACACACTTTACCTAACTCTATACCTAACTCTACACTAGACCAAGTTGAACTTAACTATATCCTATGTGCCGGAATATCCTAACATCCCCCCTTAAGAACAACTTGGGATAGGATTGAAGGATTTACAAATATGACACAATAGGAGAAGGAAGGAGGCACTAGAGCCTATCCCCCCTTAGTGACAACTCCCTGAACTCCAAGCATATATCGAAGTTTAGTGAACTTCGCCTCTGTGAGAGCCTTTGTGAAGATGTCTGCAACCTGATCATCTGTTGAACAATATTGCACTTCAAGAACATGGTCATGAATGAGCTTTCTGATGAAGTGCATGTGTAGTTCAATGTGTTTGCTGCGCTGATGCTGGACTGGATCTTTGCATAGCTGAATGGCACTTTGATTATCACACCAAAGTGTGGTTGGATGCTGCTGCTCAAAGCCAAACTCTGATAGGATCTGACGAAGCCACAAGGCTTCCTTACTAGCTTCCACGGCACCACGATACTCTGCTTCTGCTGACGAAAGAGAAATGGCAGCCTGTTTCTTACAAGCCCATGTAATAGGTCCTAAACCAAGAGTGAAGACATAACCGGCAGTAGACTTCCGATCATCAGGGTCACCAGCCCAATCAAAATCAGTGAAACCAACTAACAGAGGAGCTGCTTTGGCATTGTAATGAATCCCAAACTATACTGTACTTCGAACATAACGAAGTATTCTTTTAGCTGCTTTCCAATGACTTTCACGGGGGTTTTGCATAAAACGAGCAACAAGGCCAACAGCAAAGGAAAGATCAGGACGAGTATGGGTTAAATACAAGAGTTTTCCTACAAGTTGACGGTATAAGGTAGCATCAACTTCAGGAGAAGTACAAGAGACTGAAAGGGAGAAGGGGCTGGCTTACAGTCTTCCATGTGAAAATGACGAAGAATATCACAAGCATACTTGGACTGGGAAAGGAAAATACCCTCCTTGGATTGCAAGACTTGAAGACCGAGAAAATAGTGTAAGTGTCCTAAGTCTGTCATTTCAAATTTCTTTTTAAGGCTGGACTTCACATGGTTTATAAGGTTGGGATCACTACCAGTAAGAATAAGATCATCAACATAAAGAACAAGGATGATAAGAGAGTTGCCCACTTTCTTGGTGTAGACAGTATTGTCAGAATGACACCTAGAAAAGCCAGATTCTAAAAGAAAGCTATCCATTTTGGCATACCAAGCCCGAGGAGCTTGCTTGAGGCCATAAAGGGATTTCTTAAGTCGACAAACAAGGCTGGAGTCTGTTTGTATGAAGCCAATGGGTTGTTCCATATAGATTTCTTCCTGCAAGTCCCCATGCAAGAAGGCAGATTTAACATCCATCTGATGGACTTCCCATTTTAAAGAGGCAGCAAGGGAAAGAACAAGGCGGACAGAGTTCATTTTGGCAACAGGGGAGAAGGTTTCAGTGTAGTCAATGCCTTCAACCTGTGAAAAGCCCTTAGCAACGAGACGAGCTTTATGTTTATCAACTTTCCCATCTGGTCCATACTTGGTTCTGTAAACCCATTTACATCTAACAAGTTTGCGTCCCTTTGGTAGAGGAACAAGATCCCATGTATCATTTGTCATCAATGAATGATATTCTTCATTCATAGCTGCTTCCCAATGTGGATGGCCTGAAGCTTCTGCAAAAGTGTCAGGATCATGATTTACTGGAGCTTGAGCCAGTAAAGAAGAGGCTCTTTCAAACTGAGAACGTGTACGTCGCTGATCTGTAGGATCACCGGCAAGATCACCTGCTGCATCCCGAGTAGCACGGACCCATCTTGGAAGTTGAGGATCCTGAGAAGGTGGGGGAGGATTATCATCCTCACTTTCATCATCTGAAGAAGAAATGTTTTCAAAAGTAGAAGAGATAGGAAGAGGTGGCACATCCGCCGGACTAGGCTCGCAGGCCGATTTATTTTCATCAAATTTTACATCTCTTCTAATGATAACATTTTTGGACTTAAATGGAATAAGTCTATAACCTTTTACATCTTCAGAATATCCAACAAAAGTACATTTCTCACTCTTAGGTTCTAAAGCTTTATGCTTTTCATCTGGAATATGGGCCCATGCTTCACTTCCAAACACACGAAAGTGACTTACATCTGGTTTAATGGAACTCATGGACCAATCGGGTGTCAAGCCACGGATCAAGTGTCGGTAATACCGAGGAGAGAATGAACCGTCGGATCACTACATATCGTGACCGTCGGATTGTAAGTTACAAAATGTACAACGGTAAAGAAACACACTTTACCTAACTCTATACCTAACTCTACACTAGACCAAGTTGAACTTAACTATATCCTATGTGTCGGAATATCCTAACAGAGCCAATGTCCTCATGTGCTTCAAGAAATTGATGGGTCAGAGCCATATTTTAGATTCAAAATGCCTTATAAAGCACCCCTTGAATCATGGGTAGAGCCTCCTAAAGTCACAGAATAGATAAATCAACAGTGAGGGCCACTATCAAAGCCTGGAGGTGTGTTGGAGGGTTTAACAGTGCAAGAACCACTTATCACACCCCTACCAGATGCGCACAACAAGCCAAAAGGGTGATTTTTATGCAAGTGCGCAATGTCGGTTAAAGTTCAAGCATCTTTTGGGCGGATCATCGTCCATCTCTGCCCAGAGGGTAACCTGCTCAAGCATTAAACAAGCCCCCTCCACCCCCCCCTGGACAGATCCGCAAGTCTAGATCCAACAGTCCAAATTCATTCCGAGGAGGGGCACAAGGTCTGCCCTCCCATTATCTGACCCACTAGAGGATGGCTAGAGTGGGGACCACCCGCCACCTGGACCAATCCGCTGACAGCATTGCAAGCGCGCATGATTTTGAAAAAACAGTAACTCTACCCCACCCCACTCCTATCCACCTGCCCTCTCCATCGCCCAACCACTTCCTAACGCGTGACCATTCCATGACGTCACCCGACCGTTGCCCCCATGCCAACTATAAAAACCTTCCCGCCTCTCCATTTTTGAACTTGTTTTCAGTTGCATCGTTCTCCCACCAATCACTCGTCTAGAACATTCTTCAAGGTTTTCCGACATAGTACCTCCACCCCGACGTTCTTTTATGCTCTCTTTGAGACAATCAGGGAATCCTAATCCTTCTGGTACACCTGTTATTTCATTCAGGGGATTTTTAAGATGAAGTGATCCCCCAGGCCCAAGAGGCCAAAACCTCTGCCATAATGGAACCTCTCATGGACACAGAGGCCCAAACAGTTGACCCAGCATGTGTCTATCACCTAGATGACATCCGCTTCGACCTATATGACAACCACATTAGGGGGGAGGATCCATTCCAATTAGTGGAATCTGGTCTGTATACTCTGAAATTCCAGGAATAGAATATTTACTCTACAAAAAGAGGCATTGTTTCCGTAATCCAATCATTATGTACTTGCATATTTGTGGTATCTTATAGTATCCAATCATTGTTTTATGTTTGTATTATCTTCTTAATTCTTCAATTTATGCACTTTTTTGTTCATGTTGATCTTACATAAAATAGGATTGAAATGGTTAGGTAATTCAAAATATATCTTGAAGATGACAAAGGGAAGATTTACTACCATATATTATATTGCAAGAAATTTATTTCTAATTTGTTATATGCATCAAAAAGTGTGCTTCGTGAGCTGTAATTTGTTGCAATCATAGTACACTTGTTTGGTACCCTTTCTCTTGTGCTACCTAGTGATTTGGATTAAAGTGAAGTGAGGTATTTGTTATTGTTTGTTGTTGTAATTACATATTTGAAATCAGCACTAAGATTGAAAACTCTCAAAGATTAGATTCAAGAAACCATGGTTGAGAAGTGAAATGTCATATTTTCATTGATTTTCATAAATAAAAAAATTCTACAAAACAATTGGTGGCCCTTGTTCACTCATTAATTGGATAAATCACTATTGCATAAACATCTATAATATTTCATATACTTTTGATTTGTACTTGGGTTGAACTTGTAAGGCCTTTGTCTTACTAGTTTTGCATCACGTTGAAGCTCAATCTCGAGTTCTCCAAATTTATTGGGTATCCCAACAATGTAATACCATTTATAAGCAAATCCATCAATTAATCTAACAAGGATATGCGTTGTATTTTCTTGTGAGGTCCCAAATTCATATGATGTATTTAGTGCACATTAGTATTTTGTAATGTTTTTCTCTTTCTGAATTCTAGACCTTGCATATAAAGTGTCTTCCGATTTTCGCACGCTAATGCAAGGTATGGAATTAAATGTCATGCACCATTGGGAATTCATTCTATGTGTGTATTTTTTCAAATCTTTTTGTGTATTTGTTTTATTGAGGCCTGATGATCTTCATATTCTATCATTACCTTCATGCTTTATGCTTCAATTTTAAATAAGGTTTTGACATAACGTGTATACTTTATTATTTTCATGTGCCCATTTATATAACAACTTACCATAATATTCTCTCAATAATATATTCATGTGTAGAAAACAAAACATTTTAATAAAAATGCACTACTCTCACTCCAAGAGTGTGCAAGCATTTCTACTAGTCTCAATGGTTGTCTCAACCCTCTCTACATGCTCAAAACCTCCCTCTTCTCAATCCACACCACATTGTTCTTCGTCAAAGAAGACATCCTTGCAACCTTCCTCTTCTCCAAAGGCATTAGTGATTCTCCCCTTCATTTATGCTTGATCAACAATTGGGGACTCTTCTCAACTAGGAAACGATCATTCAACAATTGGTGTGAATTCGTTCACAAGTATTTATTATGCTTCATTCATCGAAGTGGTGAAAAATGACATCAATGAATCCTAGCCTCCAAGACATCATATGGTTCTCAAGCCACCTACCCTATTCATTCCCATTATGAAAGACATTGAAAATCAAGCCACCTTCTATTGAGAAATCTATTAGGGCGGCATTAGGGTGATTTCTCATGAACTTGACAGTGACTTGTGATGCTTTTATTTTTTCTTCTTGATTATTATTATGTTCGTATGATCAAATAATTGCCAAAACACTGAAGATCATAAACAATAGAGATGAACACAAGATATAGGCTCTAAGCCAGGGAAAAATCCCTCAAAGGGTAAAACCTAAAAAGAACTTCTCTCCTTATAGAATCAATTCAAATGAGACTTCCAAGACCCAAAATAAAAGACCAAGAACCAAGCCAACCATCAATACTTCTTCCTCAAGACAAGAACAAAATATCTCAATAACAATGAAGCAAAACAAGTCTCTTCTAGCCTTTGGTATATTCACAAAGAGTTTTAACACCTTCTGCAAATTTCGCCCAAGCATACTTCGCACGTGTGAGCCATATCAAGGATATTTCATAGATTCAAATTCTTCTGAGGCTTGTCACTTCTTTACTGGAGTTCTTCTAGCCATCTAAGGTCTTTGTTCTTCCTCTTCCACTGCAGATTGAACTCAAGTGTATATATTCTCAACTGTGATTGAATGCTTTTCTATTTATACACTTTTCTGGGGTTTGAATGGCCACAACTGGGTCGACTTTGACTGGCTTGGCTGACTTAATCTTGGAGGCCTCTAAACACTCTTAAACATAAAAATAATAATTTCTCTTGGTTACAAATTTCTTGGAAGTGTCTTTTACATATGACTAGGACCTTCTTGACTCAAAGAAATATTTTCTTGACTTTGACAAACCCTAGGAGCATCAAATGGATGCTTGACCTAGATGACCATATAAATGAAGCATGAAACCCATGCTTAAAAATAATTTATTTTTTCTTCTTTTTACAATTTATAATAAGTAAACAATGACATATGTATAATGACAATATGAAGACTAAACCTAGTCACATACTTCGACACTCCCTCTTTACTAAGGAGGTACTCATACAATTCGTACAAGCATATTCTCAAATTGAAATGTTCTCATAAGAGTATCACAATCAGCAAATATAATGTTAGAGATCTTGATACCATCTATGCTAACTGCCAAGGTATCAACCCAACAAAGGATCCAGGGGTCATCTAGACTACTTGCCAAGACACCAACTCAACAAGGATCTCATTGTCATCTAGGCTATTTGCCAAGACACCAACTCAACCAAGGATCTAAGTATCATCTAGGTGTCATCTAGGCCACCTGCCAAGATACCTACATGGATCTAGGTACCATCTAGGCCACCTGCCAAGGTACCAACCCAAAAAACATATAGGTATCATCTAGGCTACATGCCAAGATACCAATAGAGATCTAGGTACCATTTAGGCCACCTGCCAAGGTACCAACCCAACAAACATATAGGTATCAACTAATACCTGCCAAGATACCAATATAGAGCTTAGCTAAAGCCTCCTTTGTTCGTCTAGGAAAGTGAACTTCTTTATTAGTTCGAGTTCTGCTATGTTTTGTGCCACATGTTCTTCAATGATAATGTCATCCACTTAATCCAAACATTATTTTGTCATCTGCATCCTTGCAATATGTCCTTTCGGGTAGCAAAACCATGTCATATGAATATTTATTCAACAATGCCAAGTCAATACAATAGCCTCTATTGTTGCTTGCTTCTTCGAAGGTCAAATATTCCTATAGAGCTCAGCGTCACATCGATCTGGAGATCAATCACCATGTTCCTGGAACGAACTACACAGCAATATTCAGATATCTAATCTAACAAGTATTCTATATTACCCATAGAAGATGTATTTTCTTCCTCTCTTCAAGAATCTAGAACGAATGTTGACCAATATCAACAAACTTATTGTATGAGGATTTTTTACAACTCCCTCTTTCCATCATGTTCATCATCTTTCTCAGAGTCATCAACAGGCATGAATAATGTATCTTCTTGTCTTTCTATAGCTCTTTATCATGTATCTCAATTATAAGCACAACCAAGCAAATTATATAAGGGCATGATGTTAATTTTGTTAGTCTAGGGTTTCTTCTTATAGCGAAAACAATTTGTGCTAAGATTTTGACACGAAACCCTAAGATCCATCTTCATCCCAACCTTAAGTAGGGTTTAGAACATACCCTAGAACCTCTCGCAAAACTCTATTAGGGTTTCAGGATACTTATTCAGCAAGCAAACCCTAATGCCATATTCCAATAACTAGGGATTCATAGAGGTAACAATCAATTAGAGTTGGGGTTTTTTTTGTTCCTGGTGTTTACATACATCTATGGTTTGGAAACCCTAAATGCCGTCAAACCTTAAATTCTCAAGATTTACAAAATAGCTTCAAAAATCCCAATAGATCTAGAACCAAGCTTATGCTATTACTCTGCAACTTCAACCCTCTAGTTAAGTCTTACCACAATCACTGCAAAAACTTTGATACTAGGCTAGAAATGCCTCTCCAACCTATGGTATTGTATCCTCTTCAATGTGACTCTTTTGTTGACTTAAAAGACTACTACTATACCACTGAAGGCCTCCCAAACATAATTTTATAGAACTCGATTTTCTTGACAAGGAGGACAAAACCTGTGACATAGGATAATAGGCCTCTTCTTGGGTTGCTCGACCTCTTGCAATATTTCAAAACCCTATGACTTCGTGCTTTGAATTGCAGCCTTGAGATGGTCCTCTTATTATGCTTTTCGAACTTCTAAATAACCTCAAAACCCACAGATTTCTTACACATAAGTTCATACTAGTTCCAAAGGTTTATATTCACTGTAATTGGTATAACAGCGATCCAGAAATGTTTTTTATATTTGACTTGCCTCTCCTTCGGTCCTCTTGGAGATCACAAACAATTCCTTACTCTTCTTTTGACTTCAAACAATAGTGATCTTCCAACTACCTATTCTTTTAACCTTAGCTCTGATACCATGTTAAGAAATCTATTAGGGCAACATTAGGGTGATTTCTCTTAAACTTGACAATTACTTATGACGCTTTTATTCTTTCTTCTTGATTATTATTATGTTCTTATTATCAAATAATTGCAAAAACACTGAAGATCATAAATAATAAAGATGAACAGATGATATAGGCTCCAAGCCAGGGCAAAACCCCTCCAAGGGTACAACCCAAAAGTAACTTTTCTTATAGAATCAATTCAAATGAGACTTCCAAGACCCAAAATAGAAGACCAAGAACCAAGCCAACCATCAATACTTTTTCTTCAAGACAAGAACAAAATCTTTCAATAGCAGTGAAGCAAAACAAGGTTCTTCTAGTCTTTTGTCTATCCACAAAGAGTTGTAACACCTTCTGCAAATTTCGAACCCGTGGAGAACCCAAAAACCCAAGCATACTTCACACTTGTGAGGTATATCAGGTATATTTCATAGATTTGAATTCTTCTAAGGCTTGTCACTTCTTTACTAGCCTTCTAAGATGTTCGTTCTTCCTCTTCAACTATCAAGTGTGTATATCCTTACATGTGGTCGAATGTTTTTCTATTTATACACATTTCTGGGGTTTGAATGGCCACAATTGCGCCAACTTAGACTCGTTGGGTCAACTTGGTCTTGGAGGCCTCTAAACACTCTTGAACATAAAAATAATAGTTTCTCTTGGTTACAAATTGCCCAAAAGTGTGTTTTACATATGACTCAAAGCAATATTTTCTTGACTTTGACAAACCCTAGGAGCATCAAATCGATGCTTGACGTAGATGACCATATAAATGGAGCATGAAACCCCTGCTTAAAAATAATTGATTTTTTCTTCTTTTTACAATTTACAATAAGTATACAATGACATATATAATAATGACAATATGAAGACCGAAACTAGTGACATACTTCAACACCTTCTACCTAAAAAAAATGGTCTCGTCTATTGATTTAATGGCCTCTAGCCAAGATCAATAGATCCAGTGGATCTATTGAGCATGGAACCCAAAAATCGAAAGAAGAAGCTTGTACCTACATCCATGCTAAGGACTTATTCATTGTAGAGTTTGTGACTAGTAGAGGATTAAGGTCAAATCCTCAACTCAGTTCCTTGGTTCTATGGCAACAATGTCTATGCATGAAGGCTTGGACTCCATCTTGCAATCCAACATCAAATTCTCTTTCCATGGCTCAAATTTGGGTTGAAGTCCCCAATCTTCCTCTCCACTTTTGGGGTTATGATTCACTTAGTCATATTGGCAATGCTTTTAGCAAATTCCAGTTCAAAAAAAAGGAGACAAAACACTAACCCAAAACCACATATGTAGACAAGGGTTGTCACTAGATATTATAGAAAGATTCAAACATTGGATTATGAGCAAGTATTCTTTTAATGCAATGCATGCTATGAAACAAGGGATATTGTGCTAATTGCACCAAGCTTCCTAAGTGTGAATGATCACAAAAATCCTAGTGAAAATGTACATGATGGGATGGTGCCAAGGGACAACTGCATTTGAATGGCAAGGGACTCCTTCGATCAATAGGGATCCCTATTCCCCTTTTCTAGCTCAGGAACCTTAAATTTGATATTGCAAATAATCTCAACCTAACCCTTCATGCCACATGAGTTGGACAAATCAAGGAAAAGAGAAACAAGTAGCCCAAGAAGAGGAGAAGTAGATCAACGGAATCTAGGGATACCAAAATCCTCATTTGAGAATCCAAATCAAGGCATTGAGGAACACTACAATCGATTAACACTAACCAAGACTCAAAGGAGGTATGTATGAAAGTAGTGAAGAAGAAAAAAAAAACACTCATTCTACAGGGAATGAATTGACATTGAATCCTGTTTATAAATGTATTGTTTTTGCACTCTTATATTCACAATTTGTCGAAGCTTACTCATATATTCCAAGCTATGAAAGAAATTATGGGAAAATAGAAATGTAGGAGTTGGAAAAATAACCAACCTTTTAGAAATAGAAACATCTCCTACATTTGGCCGGCCATAACCACCCTTTTTTGCACTACAAAATTGTCGAGTTCAATCACAACATTTTCTAACATGAATCATATATAATATTATGAAAAAAATAAAAATATTATATATCAGAGACTTTGTTAGATTCAATATTTGCCACTCCTAGACTTTGTTAGATTCAAGAGTTGCCACTTCCACAACTTATTTACCCCTATATAAAGGAACAATTGTTTTCCTTCTATGTTTTGTTAACATACATCATAACCTTAGTTAAGCATGTGATACCTCTCATTACATTTACCCATCCCAATAATCTTTATTTCATTAATTTCGGCTTCAAATGCAGCATACATTTTAATCCCACATTTGTGTGCTTTCACTAGCACCAGTGTATCACTAGGTTTGCAAGTCATATGGCTTGCTACTTTTATCATCGCATTGTTATGTGTCCACAAGGTCTTCCCAATACTTATTCCATGTCATGACCATGCCTTGTAATGTAACAAATGCCTCAAACTCTATTAGGACTAGCATTAGTATTAATGTTAGAGTTGTTGATTTTCTAGGTTTGGTCTTAGAATCTCTAACACTCAAATGCCTCAACCATCCTACTTTGCACAGTGGAATCTACACACATCAATGAATCAACTAGCGCACATCATAATTTTAAAAAAAATCAACCCTTCTTCATTATATTAACAAACTATTATACAACAACCTAGGGATCTCGTACCAGGGATCATCAACATTTACAATCACTGATACAATAATACAACTATGGCTTGGTGTCAATCCTTTGACAACCAATCTACCCTGAACAAGACAACACTTGACCTACTTATGAGTCTTAGATCAGGAGTTGTCTCCTGGAGGTCACGCAAACAATCAGTTCCAACAGATTCCACAAGTGAGGCAGAATATGTGGCAACAGCTGAAGCAACGAAGGAAATTCTATGGCTCAGGAAAATTCTATAAGATTTGCAAGAGAAACAAGTGCATTCAACTCCTCTTTTGATTGACAACACTTCTGCAATAAAGTTGGCCAAGAACCCAAAGTTCCATGATCGAACCAAGCGCATCAATACAAAATACAATCTAATTTAACATCATGTTGAGGCCAAAACAATCCACCTACAACATTGTTCCACCAATGAGTAGATTGCAGACATCTTCACCAAAGTGCTTGGAAGGGAAAAGTTTGAAAGATTCAAAATTATGTTTGGACTCACCAACATCCCTTCAGATTAGGGGGGGAATGTTGACACCTAATCTTTCGGATTAGGTAAATCCATGTAAATATTGTAAATAGCAGAATGAAGGGAATTGGAAGACAAAGAGACATTGGGCGCTGAAACCAAATAGTCTTTGTCTCTATGTATATATCCATGTTCTATCTTAATGCAAAATAACAATCACATTGGTGGAGTTACTCCTAGTCTGACACTCATCAACACTCCTTTTATGAGCTTTCTCTCTTGTGACTAGTGTCTCGACCTCCATTTCTTTATTGATAGGTCAGGAGTCTTAATTAGCTTTCCATTCTAACTCAGGTCTACATTCATGTTCATAAGCAAAAGCATTGATTTCTCTCCTCTTAGATTAAATACCATGGGGATCATAGTGCCAAACCTCCCCTATCTCAAGATTCATCTCCTTTAACATAACTTCTACCTGTTTGAAAGCCTGTCTTGCGTTTACAATGAAGGTGCCCATAATTTTTGCAAGTTTAAACATATAACATTTCTTAGCATGGACAAAGTGGATTTTATCAGCGTTTAAACTCTGCCTATTAAACTCCAGGGCAATGATCCTCGTAGGCATAAACACATGTAATTGATAAGAAGGCATATTAGACCCATATACTCTGATTTCAATATAATCTTCTAATAGGAACCAGCCACCTATCCTGGTATCCTTGCTGAGTTGAAAGAGCTCTCTCTATTAAGCCGAGACTCTGGGTGGGAGACATTGTTGATGATCTTATATGCAGTAGACATAAAGGTGGAAATAAATTGGGAAAACCCTTCATTGTTGGACTTCTTCAAGGCACTGTCCCAGTCAACTACATATTTTCTTTGCTTGTTAAAGTCTATGATGCTCAGGCCTAGGTAGTCAAATTCCCCATGAGTGTATAGGAACAGATACACTAGTATGTAGTATCTAATATAGGAGGAAAGGTAAAAATAGTTAAACTGAAGCTTGACAGCTTCAGCAAGAAAAGAAAGAATGTCAAGAACAATAGCAAACTTCATCATTGAACGCAAGAACCCTAGCACTACTTTGGTGACATTTGTTGTTTCATCCTCACCTAGCAACAGTAGAAATATGGCCAAAATAATCTGCACAGTTTCTGAAAACAAGGAAATAGGGAATGTTTCTAAATTTGAGGGCAACTAAGCAATGGGAGCTTAAATATGTTGGAATATGGTTTGTCTTTCTGCAACTCAATCCATTAAAATTGCAAATAAGTGTGGTCTCAGTGAATTTCTCTAGTTTTGGGGATTTATGGTAGACAAACGCGTTTTGGATCAATTCTGGGGTGACTTCCAAAATTTTCTCCTCGGTGCATGAAATGCAACAATTTTTCTGTTTGATATAGGTGGCCATAGCCAAGACACGAACTCAGGGAAAGGGTACACAATTGGGGCAATAAGGTAGTATAATCGAGACTCTACGACTCGAAGCAGGTCTCCTTTTCTTATATAGTTGTCGTATAAGTCAAATGGGAGGTCGACCAAGTGCAGAAGGCAAGAAGGGTCATGAATCTCCACTTCAGTGTCCATAAGCAGTTATGTGTGGCCCGAGGGTTTTGTTTATTGGGGTTTGGGAACCTTAGATGCAACCTTCTTCATTTTAATCCTGATAAGGATGTTGCAAGAATGGGGAATTACGAGTAAACCGGCGATTGGAGGCAGTTAGTGACGCAGGAGCATCTCGGTCTAGCCAGCAATGTGATGGTGTGATCACATGTTGTGGCTAATGAAAGTTTGGAGGAAGAATTGGTTATTTAATTTGCATTAATTTCAAATTATGTAAGTGGTTAATTTGTTGCCTAATTCTGAATAGAATTGGGTATAAAATGGCAAATGATCCTCCTTGTGTGGAGATCAAGCCAATTAGCTATAGTGATTAGTTCGAGTAGGACTTGATTTCTTAAAATATAGTGAATTTCATTTGTGGAAGGAGACTGTTAGATAGAACATATATGTAATTTCCTTTCTTTTCTGGAAGTGGGATCGAGAGACAAAGAGAGAGGATTCACGAGGAAATTGTAAGCCTACAGGCAGGTTAGGAATAGAGGCCACTAATTTGTAGAATCAGGCCAAAGAGGAAAGATTCAGGAGAGTAGAATAGTGTGTGGATTGTAATTGAAACAGAGGTCTTTTAATTCGTGTAATCGGCCAAGGCGAGACTCTGTGATCGTTTTATATTGAATGAATGAAATTGCTATGTTTATGATTGATTATCGGGTCTGCGGAAACCCTTGTATGCTTTCAGATTCTTTGCATTCAGGCCGGGTGATTATTCCTTAGTTTTGTTGTGTTTAAATGCCTAAACGTATGTTTGATAGAAGTCGGGGCCTTTCTTTTAAATATCATTGTTTGAGGCGTGTCGGCGAGTCTTTTTACATAGTTTTGGTCCCGCAAGAGAAAAACCCATTTTACACTAAAAATGAGCGCAAAACATAGTCGAATTTGGAATCCGGACTTGAACCGTTTATAGACGAGGGACTATACTTTATCGAGTCCGAAAAACTGATCGGAAGGGCGCTTTGAAGCGAAAGGAGTCTGGCTTGAAGGATTGCGACTATGCGATATGCGATTAAATCGCAACCGTTACATCGCAATCAACCGTAGCCATTGGATAGTGAAAGCGGTTTGCTACAGTGCACAGTATTTCGGGTGGCGGAAGGACTGTAAGTGGTATTGAATAGTGATCACCCGATCCCATTCACCATTCGACACGTATCACGAGGAGAACAAGGAAGCCGCTTTATCAGGCGGTTAATCCCCGTATAGATTGTCCACCCAAAATAAAATGTGGGTCGTCAAATCCGCTACGCGCAGATCGACGGTGGAGAATTGGCAACAGTTTAAATATTCGAGTCAATGTTGATCGTTGGATCGACGATGTATTGAACGGTGGAGATCAGCTTATCAGGAATCAATGATCGAAGCACGCAATAGGAAGGCGATATTCCAAAGGACAGATCCGTCGATATATATTAACGCGGATGTATAATATTTGAGTTCCGGGTATATGTGTGGAGCGAGTTTTTCCTGGGTATTTCCGTGTTTCTGTGTATTCATATATTTCCGATAAAAAGTGTTGATCAGGGTTTTTAAGGCCAAAAGCGATATAAAACACTTCTGATAGTGTAATGGTTTAAATAACAAAGTACTAGCAATTAAGCAATATTGAGAGATATAACTCAAGATGATAACCTTTCAAACCTACAATTTGGTTTTGAATCCCAAATTGCAATGGCACATGCCATTATTACCAAATATTAACACCGTTTCTAAATTGGGGTCATAATAGTAACAACAAGCAATAGAGATAAATACAACCAATCTTAGTTGATATTATGTTCAACTTAAAAACCCCAACAAAAATAAAGATACCTTGAATGCAAACATTTTTTATGTTTGTTTTTAAACCCTAGCTCTAATACTTAAGAGTTGAATATTGCATTTCATATAAATATGCATTTACAAACCTAGCATGGATCCATCCACTGAAGATAATCTTCTCTTACTTTTGTTTCTACATGCTATATCTTCTCTTACTTTTGTTTCTACATGCTAAATCTGAGTAGAGGATTGCATTTCATATAGATATGCATTTGCTCTCCTAATCATGGATATGTTATCCCCCCTCATTGAAATATTTGAGTTTATGGGAACCCGATGTAGAAGAGAACCCTCAAGAAAATTAATCTAAATATGTGCAAGGATGTGAAGAACATACTAGGACATGGTTACTTTCAAGTTGAAAACAAAAATCAAAGAAAACTCAAATAACAAAAATCCCTTGAATATAAACACTTGTTATTTTTGTTTTTAAACCCTAGCATTTGATATAAGTCCATTACTTTTTAGTGCAAGCGTTAAGGACGAAACTTTTCGAAATGAGGTGATGTGTTATAACCCTACCAAGTAATATATTTAAGGCTTAAGCATCTATTAGGAATAGAGTGCACATTAATATTAAAGCCCCAAGTGTGGATCCACATTGGTCTTTTAATGACAACAAAAATTTTGTACACGGTATATGCGCCTATGGAAGTTGCCCAATCTCAAATCTCAAAATTTATCTACCAACTCAACTCCTAGATATTTTTGGCCACTACAGTTTATTTCATTTTCATCCAAACACTTTCCTCATTTGATTCTCCTCTTCTCTCCTTTCCCTAATTGCTTTTAGCGGAGGCTCGAGGATTTGTTTTTAATGAACATAATCCCAACCATCTTCACTCTCTTTCTAGTTGTCATCAAATCGTTGTCTTCCATGTGCATCCAATTCCTTATTTCGCATAGTCATTTTGCCATTTTTGGTATGTATCTCTTTCCATCTCATGTAGTGTAATGTATCATAGGTATTGGGTCAACATAAATAATAACAAATAATTCTAGAAATTCCAAAAATACAATGGTGTTGTATGCCCTCATGCCTTGCATGCAAAACAATTGCAGGTATGTTTATATTGAGTAGAATAACGATGGAGTTGTTTCTATTATGTGGTTAAGGCCTAATTAAGTCTTGGCCTTGTTAATGATGCCCTTGCTACGATTCTTGACTCTTAAAAGGGTTCCAATTATTTCCTTGATTCCATTTCCTTCCGGAGAATCAACCTTGCTTCCACAAGGTGTGTAAATAATCATTTTGTGAAACTCAAATTGTTCAAGGTCTTTGAGTTTCACAATGGAGTTGATCCTATCACTTGGGCTCTAAATATCTCTTGGCCTTGACAATGCCCTTGCTACTATTCTTGAAGCTCAAAAGGGTTCAAATCCATTTTCTTTCGGTGAATCAACGTTTGCTTCCATAAATTCCATGAATGCTTGTTAGCATAAGATGTTCTGGAAAAACTGAATGTCGTATTTGTCTTCCTATCTTGATTATACCTTGATTTCCCACTAAGTCCTCTTTTTGGTTCATGCCTTTTGGGATGAACCAATTTTTTCATGTTGTGCTCATTCCTCTAACATAATTTTATGATCTCTATCTCGTGGAGTTTCCTTTTCTTCCTCCATTTCTATGGTTGCATAAAGGGCTTCCCTATATATTTTAGGGTTGTTTCTCAGACACTTTGCCGATTACTAAAGCACAGTCCAAAATTGTACTGTAGGTTTGATAGTTCTTGGTACTCATATTAGAGTTGTCCAAATAGAACCTTTAACCTGAATTATAGTCAACATATTTTCTCCTGTTTATGGTCTTAGCCTTCAACTAGTGAAGGTTGAAGGTTTGTCATCGAAATACCCAAATGACTAATTGAACTTATCTACTACCTTAGACCAACTCTTAAAAATACCTCTGTATATTGACTTCTCAATTCTGAGTTGATGTTGTGCCTCTTACGGTTCCTCTAAATGTTGCCCATTTGCTTGACTAATCTCCCCCAAATCCCTGCCATTTTGAATCTAGTGTAGCTAAGCAATTGCTCACTAATCTTCCTCAATTCCCTGCCACAATGAGTCTAGTGTAACTAAATAATCATCCGCTTTTGTTGAACCACCAGAGGTAGGCCACGTTGACATGTTTGTCTAGCCGTTTGGTCTACTTCTTTTCTTATCTTCATCAGAGCCATCTCTGTACTTTTTTATATGATCTATTTTCCTTTCTCTGTGATCTTTTCTCTTTTTTCATTCTATGTGAGACCCATCAGAATAATATTCAAATTCAATTTGAAATGATGGGTTATTAATCTTGCATTGCTTCACATTTCCTATTCTTTTTTGCTGCCATGTCCCACGGTTACCATAGTCTCCCATGGTCTTCTGTTCTCCATTGGGGTCTTTGTTAGGGTAAGGGCCTCCACCTGTACCTTCATTGTTTAGAGTATCTTCATTGGCAACATTTTTCTTTGCCTTTCCTACATGATGTCATGTAAATCAAACAATTAGTACCCTTCTAGCTCATGTGCAACAAAAACCCATGCATGATCCCCATTGACTTAGCCCTGAAGTAACCACACCACAACATGAGTAATTAAAAGCTGATCCCAATCACTATTCTATTCTTACCCGCTTGAAAGGTGAATGAACTGCAGAATCTTCTGGATCTGCAGTTCACTTGCAAAAGTTATAACCTGGCATTTAAGATGAAAGCAGTGGAACCAGTCGATGAACAAAGGCAGGAGCACATCCACTTGTTATACCACTTCTATTCTATCTTTGACCCAATTCCGTTTAACTGATATAGCTAAGGTCTTCATTCACCAAATAACGGCTACTAAAACTAATAGAATAATACTTGTATTAAGCATTTCCTGATGAGATATGGCTCCCGATTTGACCTTTTTATTTGGACCATCAATGTGAAAGGATCTGCCTACCTGCTGTTCACTGGACATACCGTATGCCTTCCAGTTCAACCCTATATGTTACTATAATGCACCATCTTCTTTTGTATATGGTATCTTGTGGAACCCCATGCCTGCACCTAGGGTGTCCCTGTTCTAAAAGACCATATAATTGATATCAAATGTTTGGTATAACAAACTTTCATCACAGAGTGAAAAGAATTGGAATGAATATCAAATTTTGGCTGATCCGAATGCATACTGAAAACACACATGTTAAATATAAGAAGCCAACATTAAATTAAAAGAACTATAATTTCAAATTTAGAATGAAACTAAGCTAAGCCCAGTAACAGACAGCAGCAAGAACTGTCAAAACTTATTTCCTTTTTGAGATATTAGGACTCATCAAGATTATCAAATAAAACACAAAAGTACACAGATGATCCCTTCACATACATTAGAAAATATCTCAGGAGAGTCCACTACCTTCACTTTAACACAGCTGATAGGATACTCAGCAAGGATCAATTTAGTCATAAGCAATGACAATTGAGCCAGTTATCCAAAGAAGCAATGAAGATTGTAACATTACCTTCAATTTTACTGCAAATTCCTGTGTCATGCTGCATTTTGCAGCTGAGATCTGTCAAGATATTGAAAAGCAAAGAAATGTGCAAACAACCATGTAATATAGTTGTTTCAGTTTGCTCCACAAGACCCTGAAATAGAGCATGCAAAGAATTCTGCTAGATCTTCATTTCTTATATATACTTGTACAGGTACAAGGTCATCTCTCTTTTGGATCTGAAACACCCATCCATTTTCCTGCAAGTACATGATGACATAAAGTTCGTCAGCAATCAGAAAAGATATGTCAATTAGTTCAGACAATATCCATCTAGTTATTGCAGAAATAATTAATATAGCAAAAATTTCACATATCTTCATTTCTTGCGAACTAGTTTTGAAGCCCTACATAAATTAATATAGTCTGCATATCCTAAATGGCAAGTAGATATGTGAAGCAGAAACATGTCAACAAATGACAGCAAAAGGAAACATGCATACATGTTGGATGTCCAACACTTCAAATGGCATGCAATATAAATTTCTGTTGCAACTGATCCAACTTTACAGGGGCCTGGTTTTTCATCTCAGTGTGAGTATGTTGCACAGATCAAGATCTAGATGATTCAGCAATCTAAATAGAAATAGCTACTGAAGCACTAGAAAACTGGCAATCTATCATGTGCTTTGACAAAAAGGCCCGCAAGTTGGAACCTCTGCAGCATTCAATTTAGCTAGGTATTAGATAACTCGTGCACCAATTTTCAGCACAATTAACTTCCCATTTATAATTCTATTTTAAGGAGAATATGTTTGTGTGAGTGCACAATGTATTAAATAACAGAAAACAATAAAATCGCATGATAGTTTCCACTAATAACAGGCTCACGGACATCTACAAAAAAATAGAGATTAGATAATCCATTACATCAACATGCAATGGCCAATATCATGAAATTCCAAAAATTATAAGACACATTAGTTTACAGATAACATCAAACATTAATATTTGACAGACAGCCTAGTAGTAACCTAGAAGCTCTGCAACACTCAACTTTGGCACCAACTTTCAGCCCAATCATTTCGCTATAACATCTAAGGAAGAAGATCTTGGGAGGACAACCTCATGAAGATTAAATAGCCTTTTCAGCACATGACATCTGTCATCAACAAAAGGTAACAGCAATCTAACACTAAATATAGATTTACTCATAGACTAACTGATAGCGTTTAGAAATTCAAATTAAGAATGAAACTCACAATAAGTTGACCAACTAATAGGCAGCAACAACACATACATAATAAGAACCGTTACAATAAAGATGGCCCCTTCAGAGATTGAAAGCTATTATTAGATAAAAATTGTTGAAAAGCATCTCGCAACACCCATCCTCCATTTGTTAGATTCAGCAGATAAATGGCAAAATAAGATATCCAGTCAAGTACAGTGGAAGATGCTGAGAAATACCATAATCAGAGATCTGAGCAAAAGACCCCCAGTTCAAACCCATTCTCTCTCAGTGACATCTAGTCACCCTACATGGCCAATTAGTGTGACCATATCTTAGGAATGCCACATCCCGTGGGTTACTGGGACAAGTTAACAATTTGACCTAATTTCAGGAGGCAGGGAGATGGGGTTCACAAAACAATTTTATATATATATATATATATATATATATATAAACATTTTTTCTATTTTGCAGTGGTTAGTTCTGGTAGCATATGAAGCTTATTTTTTCGTGCACTTAGATGGGATCAAATAGCCAACAGCTCAATCTGGTAATGGGATCAAATCAGAGGAATATGATGTATTTTTGTGCATTTTGTATAGGAAAAAAATAGAAAACAGCATTTTTTGTAATGAGATAAAACAGGAGAGATTTAGATGTAATGTAAGCCTGAGGGCAGGGAAGATATGTACAGCTGTTATGGACAGAGTTATAAAAAACCATGTATTGAAAAGCCAAAAGGCTGGAACATCTATATTATAAATAGAATATAAGGATATTTTTCTTTTGAAAAAACAAATATTGACAGATCTAAAACCAATAAAATCCATAAAACTATGCATCACATTTGATTATTGCATCTTAGTACTAGGCAACATTTTTCTTTTCTCAAGTGAGTTTTAAAAAAAATCAATAAATACTGAATGGTATAAAGAAGTTAAGAACAACCAGACGTACCTAATGCATTTAGCATGTACAGCAACAAACTCCCAAACCATAGTGAGAAAGTAGGCACCTAATAACCAGAATTAAGTTTGAGCCATCAGCATTACCAGCTCAAATGAAAGCACTGACCATATTACATACATCAATAAACAAACTTGGCACTTGGGAGACATTCCTCTCACCGTTTAGGGATATTCCTTCATATCCCCATGCCCACAGAACTATAGGGAATGCATGGGGCATTTCACATGCAACAGAGTAGATGATGCACGTCTGTGGAGGGGGCATGAAATGTACAATTTCCTCTTTCAATTCATGTGACTGCATAATTCAATCTGTTAGAGATGCATGCCTATCTGAATGCACGCCATTAGGTTCCTCAATTTTCCATTCCATTCACACAGACTTGCCTGTAGGATGGACTTCAGTGTGCATAGATTAAAAATTCACGTAAATTACCACACAAAGCTAGGAGGATAAATCAATAAGAGATGCAGACTGAACACCAATGACTAGAGGCAAAGGGATGAATCACTCGATGTAACTGTTATTTAGATGGGTGGCTATGATGCTAAAGATGCCAGATCGACAGGGCAAGATAACAATCACAAAAAACAAATCATGCCAAAAGGCAAAAAGGTCGAGGATGTCAAGTCGTAATCTAAATTAGCAAAAAGAAGAAAGGGCTGCATTTAACAAATTCCAAATGGAGTGAAATTTCCAAGTAGTAATCCAATAGCCAACTTGCAATGGGATCAACAACAGAGAAATGGCAAGTTGGCCAAAGGCTTGACCAACAGGTGGTATATGGATGAAGGGAGAGCCAATTCCGAGGGACATGGCAAAGGAGAAGACCTAGATCTAATTTCTCAAGGGACTATGCTCACGGTAGGCAAAGGGGTGAAACCAAACTTCTAAAAGATCACACAAAATGCAGCTAGATTTTTAATGATGCCCCTTGAAAGAGGAAGATGACGGCAAGTTGGTCAAAGACTTGACCAACACGTAGGAGATCATTGAATGAACAGCCAATTCTCAAGGACCACATCTATATTTGCGAATGGGATATGTCAATGGTGGCCAAAGAGCTGAAACTAAACCATTAAGAGATCACACAAAATGCAGCTACATTTTTTATGATGCCCCTCAAAAAAGGACGAGGAAGATGAATTCAAGGAAAAAATGCTTACTCCAAAGAAGCAGATTAAAACTCTTCACTACAAAACATCAAAAAGAAAATAAACTAAAATTGAAATGCAAAAATAAAAAAGGTAAACGGAAACAAAATAAATAAACCTACTACAATGCTATTCATCCAAAGGGGTAGAAGCCAATGTGTACCTCGAGGTGGAATTAGCTATCTAGCATACTTCTCCATAGCAAGGGAAGAGGAAGGTAAATAAAAGGACAATTAAACAAGTCAGGTATTTATAATTGAATTTCAAATGCAACATCACAATAGCATTGCAATCACATCACTGAGGATCATGAAATGAGACAAAGAGTAACAATATTATTAAGAGGATGACACAAAAGAAAATTGGATATGGAAGTATATGAAGATATAACTAAGCTTTTCACACTTAACTTCCAATTCCTATTACCATTTACTTGCCCAATAACATTTCATTCCATGTTCTCTCTTTGACACACGCTAATGTATTACATAAACAATTTACATAATGTGACCATTGCTATAACGCCATAACACTGTGACACCACCCTTGATGGTCACAACAATCACAAACATAGCTAAAAACATCCCTTCCAGCAGTCCAATGAAGATGTCTTAGAGGCTAGAGTCTATTCTATTTTGTACAGCCTTCTCTGATGATGTGATACTAAAGATTCCTTTTACAAAATTTTATTGATCCTGCAAAGCTAAAGAGAATATTGTACCCTGTACATCTTGTACTCTCTACTTCTGATCTGTACCTGTGACCTGTACATGAGATATGTACCAGAATCTTGTTCCAGTATCCTATAGTTGTACCATAGCCACCTTGTCGTCTGCAACTACTCAAGACTATATCCTGTTGTGCATGTACCCAGCCATATCCCAAGCTATTCTGTTGTATATGCACCCAGTTCTATTCTAATCTATATCCTGCTGTCAACATTTCCACTTACAACAATATTATTTGTGTTGGAATCAGGAAGTCTATAGGCCTTTGAAAAATCAATGAATTGAACAAATACGTACTTGTTGCCTTTTTAGCTTTTTGTTTTGTATCACAATTATAAGCAGGAGAACCAAAAATTATAAGGTATTTGATTGAAGATTTTCTCTTGGGTGACACTTCTTCAGATGTCCTTCCTCAGAACTGCTTTACTTGGATTTCAATTCAATAAGGAAACAGAAGTGCTGGTTGCTTCCGCAATGAACTTGTTAGGCAGGCCTTTATCTTCAACATGTTCCCAGCAATTACCATCATGGTTCTATTATTTCATTTAGGCACCCCATTTTATTGAGGCATATATGGAAGAGTCGGCTACTTTTTATGCCTTGGTGCTTTGGTGATCTTTAAAAAATATCTTGAAACATATTCCACTATCACCTGTCCTCAGACTCTTCATCTTTTTGTCACTGAACTTTTCAGCTTCTGCCTTGAAGGCTTAACTTGTGAAGTGCTGCAGACATGGTCTTCATGAAACAAAGCCAATTCTTCCTTGCCAAATCGTTAGTGAAAGTGATGAAAGAGATTGATCCTCAAACTGATTTTGTTTCATAGAATCACAAATGTCACTATGAATAAACACAAGATCTGTGTTGCTCTAAATTTAGATATTTCAAAGCTATCCATCTTCTGCTTTCCAAAAACACAAGCTTCAGCTCTGATGCCATGTTGTCAAATTGAATCACATCAGCATCATGTTATCATTGGAACTAAATCGCATAGATACTATGAAATGAGATACTGACAATTATTACAAAGAGAGCGAAAAGCAAAAGGATTTGGAAGCGCGTGAACAGATAATAGAGCTTTTAGAACTAAACATTCCAATTCCTATGACTCTTTATTTGTCAAATGACCTTTCACTTCCTATAATATCTCTCTCGCCATATATGTAGCCTTTTTTGTCCTCTTATTGACTTGCCATTTTATAGACCCTCAAATTATACCACACACAATTGTTTCATGTACACTAATTTCAAAATTTGACCATTACTTTAATGATCTAACATTTTAACAACAGAACCAAGACAAGCCTTTCAAGACCTTTCCTATAATAGCCCACATCAAATCAAAAAAACCCAAAATGACTTTTCCTGGCTAGGGTCACCCTCTGACAGATACATCACCTGTACAAAGGTGACACAAGAAACGTGTTTGTCATAATGTATGACACAAATTCATGTCACTAAAGATGGTGTGACCCACCATAAGCCTTATGCATTAGATAGGACATTGTTTGCCAGTGAAAATAAAGTGGAAATATGAATAAAGTATTGGGGGATTTTGGTGAGATCCAACCATAGTTTTAAAACTAGGCCAGTCTGACTCAGAATTGGCCTGGTTGACCGAGCCATACACCCCTGCCCAGATCGACTAGGTCAATTATCCGTTCAGCGGCGGGAAAAAAGGCGGGCTGGGCGGACTTGAAATCAATTTTTTTTGTTTAAACTATTTCCTAGACCCTCTACCCTTCTCCCATGCCTATAAAGGTGACCCCGACCCCCTCATATTTCCTCACAACTATCTCATTGCATTTATGTGAACATTTGTGAGAAGTTTGTGAGCAGTTGGGGTTGGTTTTTGGAGCAGCATTGGGGAAGTTGTTGGGCAATCTTTGGAGCAGAATTGATGAGTTGGTTTTTGGAGCAGCGTTGGTTATGTGTTTTTGTTCTAATCTCTATATATTATATGTATTGGACAGTGCAGTCAGTGCCATTTTGATATAATAGATATATTCATGAGAATGCTTTGATCAAGTATTGTCTTCTCTCTATTATTCTAATGCTTTGAGTTTGGAAACATGAATGAAAATCTTTAAAAATATGATTTTTCATTAAAATTAAATATTTAATGTACTTTTTACAAAGACCGGGTCATTGGAATCAACCAGTCCAAGTCGATACCAAGTCGGAGTTGACCCTCGGCCGGTTCCGAGACCGAGTCCTAGTTTTAAAACATTGGATCTAACCAATTTTGGGAACAAAAGCGTCATCACAACAAATATGCACAACTGTGGTATCATTAAAAGAGCTTATTTAATGTTTGTGCACAAAGCTATCAAAGAAACAATGATCCTCAGTAATCCTTAGTGACAAACAAGGAGCATCATCACAAAGTGTGCTAAAATAGTTTGTAACGGTAGCTAATACATGTAAAAATTACCTTACTGACTTTCTTGGAAGTTGTCTAAATCAAATCCTGTTGGAACTCTCCTGCTACAGGAATACAAATACACATAAGAACCACTAGACTATATTTTCTAAAGCTTGTTTACCAAAACCCTAGTTGGTTATTAGAGCATGATGGAATTTATCTTCTGTCATATCTTCACTTTTATATATAGACTTCTGTGTATGCAAGTTTAGCCTCTTAGAATCTGAAACACCCATCAAACTTCAAAGTGCCTCTGCATATCATTGATCACAAAAAAAAAAGTTTGTGAACAGTTGAACAAATACGTGAATACACACTAAGAAACAAAATCTGCATAGCATATTGGCAGAATATCGAATATAACAAAAATTATTATGCATTCAACCTTTATATATTATTTTTGAAGCCAACCACAAATGAAAAAATCTTTCATGTCCTCAATAATGGCGACTAAAGTAAAAATATGTTAATGAATGTCAGCAAAAAAAAACATGTGTATAACATGTTCAAGTATGTACAGCATCAAGGCCCAATGATAGACTTATCAACTAACTTATTCAATTATACAGTACAGGGCCCTACATTTTGATTTGATGTTGGGATCTGGCACAACTGAAGTACCATCTAATTCATCAATATAAATAGAATAATATTCTAAATAACTAAAAAATAAACTTTCTCAGAACAGCATATATGAAACTTATCCAACATTATACATAACAAGGTACTAGCCAACTTTTGTGCCACTTTTCAACACAATGCTTTTGTTGTTGCATTTTGACAAGGAGATACATGGAGGAGTGCACAACCTTATAAAGATGGGGCAGCCATCACAATATAAGATATCTCCACCAATAATAGCTATCTCACACAAGAAATAGAGATTAAATGATCCCTCCAACTTTTCGAATCACCTATATCAAAACATTTGCATCTGCTTTAACCGTTCAGCCCTTAGTGGGTCTGACTCTGTACATAACTTGATAATCAAAATATGGATTATGAGATCATGTGACCAAAACAAACCAAAGAAATGTAAAGATTCCTAGACCACTTTTCTTGAAAATAAAGAATAAAAAAATAGCAGATTAGCTTCCAGCAGTTATAGTAACCTAAAAGACTTTGATGAATCAAATTTATTAGTATAAATCAAACCTTTACATGAGTGCTAGGAAAAACAGATGTTCGAGGCGTTTCCTGTACTTCACTTGACAATTTCTTTTTTGGCTTTCTCGGGATGAATGCAGCTTGATGAGGTGTTACAGTAATAAAAGTTATTCAATAGCCACTGTCCCAGCGTCTGTGAATACCTTCACTTGGATAGAGAAAATCAAGCTCAACAGCCTGAACAGGTGCAACTAGTAGTTAATGAGAAATAATGGTTTATTAAAGAGATTCAGATTATAAAGCAAATAGCATGGCAAATGCAACCTGAACTTCTGTGAAGAATAAAAATAATGCTATCTAATTTTTCAGAACAAAAAGATCACCTGATTTGAAAACCCTGCATTCCTTGACATAACCACACCCCATTGATTTCCAGCAGTTGCCATTGATGTCACATAAAATCCCTCTTTCCATTTCCTACTAATCCATTTAAATGGAAAAGAATCGCTCACTTTATATGATTGTTGTGTATAGAGTGTACCTAAGAAAAAACGGTGCATCATCAGATCACTACAAGGAAGTTTAGTAAACACTCAAAAGCCTCAGCATCAAGAGTATTTCCCAGAAGCACAAACATTACAGATATTACTCCAACAGTCCAGAGTAACAATCAATACCCCAACTGCAACAACATGGGTTGCTTTATTTTAGGAACTACTATGGCTAAATCAAACTCCAGCAAACATTTATGCTAGCTTCTATACTCTTTAACTTCGAGATATCTAGCTTCCAGAATCTATACTCTTAAACTTAAAAATATTAATGGCACAGAGATCTAATTTTAAGGTATTAGGACCATTTTTGTCGATGCATGCATTTCACTTCAACAATGTTCCCTGCTATGTTCAGGTTGTTTAGAAGTTAGAACGTTGTATAGGTTCTATCAAAGAAAGGTTATGCCCATTTAAAACCTGCATCATACATCCTCATATTTTTCTCTTTACTGTAACATCCTTTTCAGCCAAGATAGACCCTATGACATAAGAACAATGCAATGATGATTTTGTCATTTAATTTGATCAGGGGAGTCAATCTACTAAAATGAATGCATAGTACACCGTGTCTAATTTATAACAATCCAGTGTTATTTCAACCACGTTTTTGCTGCAAAGTAAAATAGTAACACAAAATGGAAATAGTGTTGCGTTGTAAACAGCTAGAGATATAAAATTAGTATATGGTAGTAGACATGACCATATGCTTGAAACCCTATACTGTGATTGTAAATGGCATTTGCATGAAAACTGAACATACACTGTATTGACTAAGTATCAAATACAAAATTCCTTTAGATAATGCCATCCACTGTAATTTATGAACAATCCAATGTTATTTCAACCACATGTTTGCTGCAAAGTAAAATAGTAACACAAGATGGAAATAGTGTTGTAAACAGCTAGAGATATATAAATTAGGATATGGTAGTAGACGTGACCATATGCTTGAAACCCTATACTGTGACTGTAAATGGCATTTGCATGAAAACTGAACATACACTGTATTGACTGTAAGT
This sequence comes from Pinus tabuliformis, assembly GCA_031772625.1. Lineage (NCBI taxonomy): Eukaryota > Viridiplantae > Streptophyta > Pinopsida > Pinales > Pinaceae > Pinus > Pinus tabuliformis. The sequence continues at coordinate 1,746,104,307 of CM062820.1, read as the reverse complement.
ATCAAATGCAAAATTCCTTTGGATAACGCTATCCACATGGACAATGAAAAAATAATCTATTGATGGTATGGGTGTTACAATAAAAGAGCCCTTTGAATGAGGCCTTGTACAAAGTGAAAAATCCTTTGGTTGAGTCTGAGTCAAAGAAACAAGTTTGTGACCTAACACGTAGCATTTGAAGCCATGATCTTGCAAAATGCTCTCACATAGTGAACAATAGTACATTTATGGGACAATGTCCAAAACATGAAGGATATATAGGTGAAATGATAATGAATATGTGTGTTGCAATGAGCCTTGTGACAGTATATTTACATGCATCGACTGGTCACAAAGGTAAAGCATTTTGTCCCTTAGTTTATTATTATCATTATTATTGTGTAATGTGTATTTATATATTTCATATTTGTCACATTGCCACTCCCTTCAAATATGCTTTGCCCTCAAAACATAATCTAGAAAACAATACATCTTTGTTCTTGCATGTAACTTTTTGACTTGATGCTCTGATTCTAATAGTGTCAGAGTTGAAAAAATGAAACCTTATGATCTTCGAAACACCAAACAGAACTGTTGCATTGTATGAAGACTGTTGTTTATATTCATATTGTTTTTGTAGTTGATGACAATGACTCTTGTGACTTGGATGATAATAAGGCATCCTTCTATCCCTTGTCTTGATTTTAGTGCTGGAACATTCACCGTGTGTCAATTCTAGTGATTTATCCATTAATAGCATTCCAACATAGATGTCATTATGATCTGTATTGGATCCTTTCTCCAAGGTTTGGATTTTTACATATGATGACTTCTGCATCTAAATTGGGACAGTCATTGCTTCTATAATCAATGAAACCTTGCTCATAAACTGTTATAAGTTATAACCTTTCTTGTTGTCACTTCTTATTCTTTACCTTCTTGATTTTTGCAACCAAGCTTTGTATATGGTTCCTTAAACAAGAAATTTCTTCATCTTTGCTGTTACCCACCAAAAGTGGGTACCCCTAGAGAACTTTTCTCCTATTCATCTTCTACCAACCGGCAAACAGCAGCCCCTGATAGCCACCTTATAGCCGATGTGATGTGCCACTTTATCTCCACCACTTGCATCAATCATATGTTTCATCGCCGATTTGTCAAGAGCGCATGTGGATCTCCTTATCATTGCTACCCAATATGTGGATCTCCTTATCATTGCTACCCCTTTGGCCCATGGCATATGGCTTCGAGATCCTTTTATCCCAATCTCATTCCATCATTACTCACATGCCACTTACTGATTAAAGGATGTACCAAGGACTTGTTTTTCCCCTTAGGGGTTGGGAACACCTAATAGGATCATTTATTAGCCACTCCTACATAGGGAGGTAACACTATTACGAGATCAAAGCCCCAAATTTGGAAGGGACGCCCCACATGAAGTGTCAAATTGCCCTTGATTAACAAGCTTGGTTCACTTAGATGAACTAATGCTTATTGTACCTAATGGTGAAGATGTTGCGCTGGATATTGTGTGTGATTAGCAGGTGGTTTCATCATGGGTTGAGCAACTTAACTAGGGCTCAAGTCCACTGCAGGAGCAATATGACACCCCACAAGTGAAGCATTGAGAGCCATGGAACTCCTATCACTTACAAAGCATCATTCCATTCCATAGGAAGCTACAACACCCCTACAATTTGCGCTTTGCCCCACATTATTCATAAGATAATGCACTTGGACCAACATGCCCCCAACCGGCTTAACAATATACATAGGCTTTGGTAGTTGATATGAGTCCTAGATGAGGTTCGTATCACTATTGAGACATGGGACGGGATAGCACCATCATCTGAGCCCTCAACGATGGAGTAGAACCAACCTATTATATCACCAGGAGACCCATGAGACCCAATATTGCCCCAAACACAAAATTGGGGCCCACAAGGTGATTTGCATGGAGGTTAGGGGCCAATCCCTAGATCGTGACTTATGGAGCCATCTACACTCGACCTAACACATGCCCTAAAAGGGTCTTCCTAGGCATGACGTCAGCATTTCCACCTCCTTTGTGGGTTAATTCTTATGTTTTGCATTAGTTATGAGGTTGGCTTGTAACCTCAATTAGTTTTGCCCGTCATTTTACAACTAAGAAGGGATTTTAGGCTAAATTAGAATTCATTAGACATGTATAAATAAGAGAGGTCATTTGATCCTCTCATTATCATCACTTGGAGAATTCGAACCCCTAAAAAGAATTTGCACTTGTTTCTTTGTTGGTTATTGGAGTATCTTGGATGCATTATCATGTGTGGAAGTTATTTTGGATTGTCTTTGGAGCTATTTCTTTGATTAATGGATGGATATACTACATGTTATCTTGTATGAGCCTATTGTTGAAGATTTTCATGTTATCTTGTCTAATGTATGGAATTGTTGCTCTAACTATGCCAATTTGTACCCTAATTTGTTGAAAATTAATTTTAAAGGCTATCTAGTTGAGAATTGTATATGCTACTCATTGTAGAACATGTAATGAATGTTCCTGGTGGAAGAATTCTTACAACTCTCCATTAAACTCCTTTATCATTGAAGGGGTAACTATTAGAATTTTGATACCTAGGGCATCAAATTTCGACCTCCTTACGACCAATTAGGCTTCTCTAGAGCATCCTTGACTCCATGTGCCCAAGTCTCTGGTGATCAACCTTAAATTTTCTCCATAACTTTCTCCTCTCAAATTCGGTCCTTTTAAGGCTAGGGTGAAAATCTAGGGCTTAGGGCGAAATTTTAGGGAGGAGGTTTTTTGGTGATTTGAGAACCTAAACATCAAAAGATAGGTCTAGGCTACCTAACCTATCAATTTGGTGGGCATCCACTCAAATTTCATCCATCAAAACACTTGCCCTAGGTGTTGCCCTAAGAGGAAACCCTAGTTATTCTTCCTCAACTTAGGGGCTTTCTTGAAGGTTGTATGAGATTATTTCTTGTTGAAGTAGATCATAAGAAGCATTTTCTCCTAATTTCCTTGACCTTGGGAACTCTTAGACCTAAGCAAAAACAAAAAATCCTAGGCCTTGTGCATTTTCTTTCTAGATCTCTCATAGAAATTGTATTGCTTCTTGAAGCCTCATACCTAATTGGGTCTTTCTGAAGAGATTCTAGCATATCACCTTATACCCTAACCTTAGAATATCTTGCATAAGGTGATCCTATCCTACTGGGAATCCTCCCATTGGTGAAAATCTGTAAAGAGAAAGGCGTTTTGGCTAAGGTGACATTGGGCCTCTACCCCATTGTTAGCACTTTGTCTAGCTTTTGTCTTGCAGGGTTTCCCTCTCCAAGGCCTGTAGATTTTGTGGTAACATTTCCCTCACAAGTCCTCGTCAAATTTATTCTTGAGATCTGGATAAAGTAAATTAACCAGGCAACCTCGCTAACCTTTCTTCAATTGGTTGGACATATTTATGATTTGGTTGTGGAGTAATATTTTATTATTGAGGTCTAACCACTCTTGGGACATTCTCTTAGGGCACACTTCATTGGAGAGTACTTTATTATTTGTGGGTGGTTGAGGTAGTTACATGGCACACTTTTCTAAGGCACACCTCTCCTAGGTGCTCTCTCATCTTTATTGCATGGATATTTCAGCTACACTTGTCATCATTTGACCTTCATTGGAGAATGCCCTCACCTCTTTGACTTGGCATATATATTATTTTATTGGAGGTGGCTATGGAGAAGTTTTACAGAGAAGAATATGGCATACTTGGAAGGCCACGCATGTGGATTTTGCATGCACCTACTTGGTCCTACTACTATTTTTGAGCATATTCTTGAAGGGCACACTTTTGGAAACACTTCTCCCTATCCTTGGAGATAAATATTTTATTATTTCATGGAGTTTTGGTATGGTCAAAACCCTAATCTGCCCTTATCTCCTTCGATTTGTATTCTATAGGTGGTCCAATTGCTATTTTTGGGTTTTTAATACTTCATTTCTTCTGAAGCACTCTATCTACTTGGCATCTTGCACATTCGTACATGGAGTTGGTTGCCTTGTGATTCACACATGTAGATTGGTTACATGCATCTTGTGGATCACTTGCTATTTTTGGAGGTTGGATATGAAGCATTCTCATAGGTGGAATATGTATTGTTTTATCTCTCATGCACCTTCGAGGGTGCTCTTTGTGAGCTCTTCTAGGTGGACCCTTGAGCACATCCTCCTAGGTTTAACATTATTTTATTATATTTTACACGCAACTATCTCAAAGGGAAAATTTATCGTGGACATCTCATATGTTGACATAGTTATCATGCCTATTTTTAGTTGTACACCCTCTCGCAAAGACTTTGGATGCAACTTTTTTTCTATTTTTGGAGTGTCAATTGTCCCTAAGAGGGTTGTGTCCATATGTGACATGGTCAACCATAGATTGAGGAGTTCTAACTACTCCAATATTCTACTATTCATTGACTTGTCGTGAGATTAGAAGGATAATATTTTTTATTGTATGAGATAAGAGACTCACTTTATAAAGAAGAGCTCTCTCACACAAAGTGCCCTCCACCACCACCCCTAAGCCTTGCATGCGGAACTCATGGGCACAGGTAGCAATCAAACTGAGTAAAACCAAGGTCATTATCTTCAATGCATCGAAGAAGATTAGAAGGATAATATTTTTTATTGTATGAGATAAGAGACTCACTTTATAAAGAAGAGCTCTCTCACACAAAGTGCCCTCCACCACCACCCCTAAGCCTTGCATGCGGAACTCATGGGCACAGGTAGCAATCAAACTAAGTAAAACCAAGGTCATTATCTTCAATGCATCGAAGAAGATTCTCTCTGATCACCATTTCTTTTTCAAAGGTGAAGAGATTGAGAGCATCGCCATATACTTATTTGGGGGATACTAATCACAAATCCTCGCTTAGTTTGCGGCATGCACTTCAGCCCCAAATCATTGAAGTCATTTATTATTCACCCTTAGTGGGCTGTTGTAACCAACATTAGTGGGTTGTGCGTGATCTTGTGGTCCCACATTTTATGGGTTTGGGAACCTCTAATCTAAAGACCTCACTCATATACAATTGAGGCCTTGCCTCATTTGTAAATCCTCATGTGAGAGACGCTTTATGCTATTCATTGATTTATTTGGGTGTGATGGATACCTGCCAAATCTTGTGTTCTGGGTTATTCATGTGTTCATTGTGTGCAGACTCTACTTTCCTAATGGTTGTAGGATTCTATACTTTTAAAAACGGATCCATGCCTTTGTAAATTTGGCATGGATTCAAACGTGTTCTAAAACAAGAAAATGTTTTGGGGCACATGTTCATCATTGATTATAAATAAGGCGGATCACCTAATTATTTATACTTGTGGAAGTTCTCTGTAAAAGTTATCCCTGAATTGTAGGTGTGTTAAAAACGCTTTCAATTTACAACCAAAATAAATAAATAAATCTCCAAAACACTATCTAATAGGAAGTACATTTAGGCATATGAACAGATAATCGAATGCATACTAGTTCCATGTCTTTCAACTTAAAAATTACGGCCATAAAACACAAAGATTGAAATAAAAAATGGAATACCTTTAGACATGACAACAAAAGAGCTTCCATTTAAGGCACCACTAAAGGCAGTGATATAATAATTCTTTTCCCAATGTTCCATTATCCATTCCTGATACAGTCATCACAAATATTGGGTTATATTCTCAGATTGAACCAATGCCACCACCAGCCTTTCAACAGAAACATAGAAACAAGTAGTTTGAATATGTAAATGACAAAAAAACAACTAACCTTGTGCAAAAAAGCATTTGAAAGTTTGTAAACCTGAGCAGTGAAACTTGTTCCTGCATCCATAACAACAGTCCATAGATTTTCCATTGATGCAACACAACCTATAAACAAGCCATCATTATTTCCCTTTTCAACATGTTGGTGCAGTCGAGAGTCCACCACGTTATAATGATATCTGGCACATCAGAATAGGTAAGAGTGAACATTTATGCACTATGGATTAATCAATAACCAATCATCCGAATATTCTGTATTAGAAGTTCATGTAATATTAGCATAATGTTAGAACCCCAAAAGGGCTTACTCAAAAATTAATAATATTAGAAGCCATCAAAAATTCTAAATAGAAGCTAGCAAGATTAAATCCCTGGCATTCAATTCAATATAGAAAAAATTGTTTTACCTCTGTTTCATAGGCCGACGAGCATCATAAATAGAAATCCACTGTGTTGCCGGTGCTCCAAGTCGAACTTTCTTCATAGGTTGTTCATCCTCATCCACATCAATCACAATTCTTCCACGCTTCTGCCCAACCTATAATAAAATCGATCCAACTTTTCAAATGTTGCTTAGGCTTCCCAAGAGGGACTTGCCAAAACGGATCACAAAGAAAGGCAAGCAAAACAGACAAAAATGAAAATCATTATAAAAGGCCTTGCACTTGCATTTTCACAAACTCGATATGCAAACTAAGTTAAAATCTCAATCACATTCCAGGTTTAAAACCCTAAACAAAATGTATTCAATACCTTCTGAGCCCCATCTGTGTTGAGTGGCCTCATTGATGGATTTGACCCCAAAATGCCATCAAAAAGGGTTATAAGCTTTAAATAGTTTGGTTCTTCATCAAATTTCATATTGACAACCGCTTCAAGAAATTTTTTGAAAGGAGGTGGGCAGAGACAACACATTGCTTCCGGTGAAGTTGCCATCTTACTTTTACAAACAAGAAAACCTTTGGTGTCACCCTGCAAAAGAAAGAATGAGAGAAATTATACTCCTTACAACTACATAACAGAGGACCTTATCTTGAAAACATGAATATCAAAACACTAAATTCTTAAATTACCTGGTAACCTTGCCAAGGTAGCCTGCCTCGAAGAAGGAATATCAAGGTGTATGCCAATGACTCAAGGTCATCTCTTCTACTTCCTGTTCTACCTAGGTGGGCATGGACACTTGCATACCGTACAGTTCCCCTGATCACTAACAGAATGTTAGTTCTTATTTGAGACGAGACAGAATTAAAACTAAATTTACCATCATAGAATTCACAAGTGCAAACACTAACCTGAAAATGTCTGGCCTCTGGTCATAGTCAACATGCTTACCCGTCGACACATCCTTCCATCTTGAAGCTGGATAACAAAGGTACATTAGTGGTGTACATAGAAATAATATGGGATTATGATTAATTATATATAGAACAAATTAACAATAGTCCTTTGTTCAGTTTTTGTTTCTCTACTTCTGAATTATCCATAAATAATATTGATCTTTTATTTGGCGATGCATGGTCCTGCAGCATTTTTAATTAATTTCAAATTATTTGGCCAGTTGTTTAGACTTTAGAGTGATGAATTGAGAGATTTGCATGGATGAACTAGAATAATTTTAAATAGAGAGCAAAATATCATATAAATTGAAAGTCCTCAGCTAAAATGATCGTAAGCCTTATAGGAGTCGGTCAGTCACATGTTCAACTCCATTCCTCTCTCTGATATATAACTAGATCAAACAAGAGTTATGATGGTACGGAAATAAAATGATGTCTACAACATGCTTTATTCTTCACACATGATTATTCTTATATGCTGAGTTCTACCTGGAAACTCCCTTATCCTTAATAATATATGTTTTGAAAAATATTCAAAGCAGCGCTGTAATCCTCAAAAATAAGTAAAAGCATAAAGAGTGTTTTAACTTTTAAGGTGTTACAGAACAACACTATATGTGTGAACACAAAAACCCCAAGCCTGCTACAAAAAAGAAACATCATGAATCCCCATGTTGATTATTAAATATCTGCTAATGAAATTTAAACAAAGAAAGGTAATGCATAAAACTATATATAAGGAATCTCACTATTGCCAATCAATGTTGCAGTTTCTCTGCAGACTTCTGAAAATAAATTGATAAAAATTTAAAAGACAGACATTTAATGCAGGTTAATGTCATTTTGAAATCATGTAATCAAAAAGGGGTATGAATTACAAGAAGCAAATCCTAAGACAGCCATGTGAAGCTATATAATAAAATTGTTATGTTTAAGACTCTAAAGTAAATTAAATAAAACTTACCCAAACCAAGATCTACCAAAAACAGTTTTTTCTCATCTGAGGTACCAGGCGGTCCTAGTAGGAAATTTTCTGGCTTAATATCTCCATGGACAAATCTAGAAAAGAAAATTAGAAAAACTATTAGTATTTATGTAATGAAATGAATTACTCCAATAAGACACAGAATCTACCTCAAAGCATACCCTTTAATGTGCAGCTTTTCCAATATTGATAATGCCTCCACTGCAATGCACGCAACCATCTGAGGAGACATCCTATCTCAAATATCCATTGGCAATCACAATTACAGCAACAATTAATTAGAACATGTCATATAGGCCACGCTAACACATTAAAACAATAACAGAATAATGATTTCTTACACTTGACCAGCATTATTCCAAACATCCCAAAGACTAGGCCCCAACATATCCATAACCTGTAAATTTGGATAAGATATTACCATGGATAACAAAAAACAATAAACAAGATATGTTCAGGAAAAATGCTGTGCCATGGACAAAAAAATGGAATCAATGCAGTATTACCACTAATAATGCTCCAACATACCAGAATATAGTAATCTCCCTGTCGCCCCTTATAATGAACTCGAGGCAACCCATGAGTTCCACTAAGCATACTGTCGAGACACAATAAATACATATAAATAACCATACCCAGTAAAATGAACACTGGAGCAAAGAACATAATAAATCAAACAGCAAAGGGTAAGAAAGATATTTACTTGTAGACTTCCCACTCATAAGGTGGACCATTGATACAGCTTTTATTGCGATGCTCAAACTTCAAAGCGACCTACACATAAAACAATACATCTTTTTTAAGAAACCACTCTAGCTCAAAACAAGAACTTCATCCAAATTCACAAGAAAGCTAATATCATCCACGTAGTCTATGTGTTTACAAGTTTTTAGTTGCCATTAGGCAATCCCTACCTCCAAAGCATTCGCTCCTGTGCGATCTGTGCTTCCACATAATCTGCGCCCAACATAAACTTGACCATATCCACCATTACCTAATTTTTTATCAACTTTGTAAACTGGTGAATTACTGACCTGAACCTGCATAGTAGAACAATATTTGCACCATAAGCACTGAAATTATCAGCTCCCTGTCAACGAGTCCTTTTTAATAAATATAGCATAAAAGCCAACTTCAATATCCCAGGTCAACGGTCTCCTTCCCCTAAGAAGCCCTTATCATTTAAGAATGTCTTAGATGAGTTACGGCATTTGACTGTGTGTTCAGCAATCAAGAAATCACCAAAACTTCACCCATGAAAAGGAAAATTTTGTTCAAATAGATTTTCTATAAAGCATTGTGTTTTTTGATAACATTCAAAAGCAAATACATTAATACAATAGCTCAATCATGCAGGTCGATAGAGATTTATAATTAAGTACAACCAAATACATAGAATCAAAATCCAGCCAAAAATGGTTGAAATATGGACTATGTTCCACTAAAGCAGGAGCAGGGAGGCACACAAAGGGGCTTGTGGGCACTGGGAGCACCCCCAAATTTTAGGGAAATTCAGGGGGGCATCAAAGCTCCTGGCATAGGGGTCCCCGTCTCTAAAATTATAAAACTAATATCCCAACAATAATAAATCATCCCATGCAAATTCATCATTGTTCAATCCAGTGGAAACACTATAATCCTGCCAATCCTAAAATCCTTAAAACTGTTGAGTCTGCTGAATTTTGAATGGGATGTGCTTATATTTTCTCTATATGAAGTCAGATGAGGTTGGAAACACACTCTCAAACATCCTGAAACAATTAATGGTACTTAAATTTACTTTAAGAATTTAATATTACAGTTAATTACCAGGGTCTCAGACTCCTCAAAGCTCTAACCTCGTCTTTGTTCTATCTTCATAGGTTGTTGGACCCCCACCTTCACAGGCGGTCCCCAGGGCATGGGAAACATGGGGGGCACACCCCCCTGTGGAACACTGAATATGGATCCTCAGCAAACAATATAAATTTGGCAAGCTAGAAAAATAGGTATTGTTTACCTACGTTGAGGCAGACATTCAAATATATTGATTCGTAAAATTTTAAACACCCAAAATACAACAAAATAAATAGTATGAATGTTAAAGCTCGAAAACAATTTCCATTATTTTAACCAAGATTATAAATGCAAACAAACTGCTTTGAAGTTTCCCATGAAATTATACCTTTTTTTTATTACCTAAGAACACTGAAATCATATTACATCATTTAGATATACAACTGAGATAGAATATTATTATTGAATAAGTTCCAGTAAAAGACGTGTGAGATTTTAATGCCATCCTCCCTCGTCTCAAGTACATTCCCCAGTAGCATTGAAGTAGCAGTAGTCTTTGATTTGGATTAAAATCCCCAACAAGGATATGCTACTGTCATTTTGATAGGTTTGCATTTAAGGAGACATTACAAAGACAACAATGCTAAGCAAGAAGGGCCACATAGCACACAGGCACTGTAGGAGCTCCAATTGATAATTTAGACATCTAGTTTAACTCCATGTCCATGTCCAAACAAATATGTTGACACAAATATAGACATGAACATTCAAGATAGCTTATTTTTTGCCAAAAAAAATAATTATGCTTGTGAAACTGAAGATTCAAATATAACTCCATGTTTATTAGGAACCAGTTGTGGCTTTAGAGGTTTTTGAGGTCTGTACCAGCGACTTTCGAATTTACAACCATCGTGATCTATTGATTTATGATTGGACTCAGTGTGTTTCCAGTGACCTAGGAGACATAAAATTCCCTTATCACATAGATCAAATAAATTCCTCCAAAGGGATGGGTCAGGGAGGAGAGAAGCGAACAGTAATGTTCAAATCTTCGTGAGTCCAAAGTGTGCCCATTAACTGCTATGCCCTTCAAATCTTATGTTTATTCGCATAGTGTGCCCAACAACCATATTTTTATTTTTTACAGCAAATTGACTTTTTCCGAAATTACCATGAATAATAAAAATGAAAACTACGAATCAGAAACCAAACAAATATAAACTCATAAAAAAACCAAAACAAAACAAAACTTAAAAAACCAAATGAAGGGCATAGAAGTTACGTACCCTCTGGGGAAGTGGAGCACTGCATGATTCATCCTCGCCTGATAGCTTCTTCTTTCCTTCCATTTTTTCAGTGTTCTGATCAAAACCCTCTTCTTTTATTCCTCCTAATCTCAAACCCTCTTCTTTAATTCCTCCTAATCTCAAACCCTCTTCTTTATTTCTTCCTAATTTCAAACCCTCTTCTCCGTTTATTTCAAAATTTAAATCTAAGCGAGACTTCACTCGAATTTTCAATTTAGCCTTTATCTTTGTATGACCCCGTTCTTCTCCAGAACCAGGGGCGAAAGAAATGTCTCGAGAACCTTCTACTGGTTTCAATCGACAGACTACTCTTCGCAGCTCTGGCATGCTTGATTATTCCACGCAATGCAATGGATATATTTTAAAGGCGGCATAAATGAATCCAAATTACCTCCTTTGCGATCTTTATAGGGCACCAGGTAGCGCGCCAATGGATTATTTGCAGGTCAATATGGCCATGAGGGGACCCGTATTTCAAACTCTCAGAGCAATCCTAAACTAACACCAATCGAAAGAAAAAAAATGTATATCCCGTTCATTCTCGCGGGGGCATGGGTTGTTGTGTTCCGCCCACTTGGTGATTTCCGGGCTCATGTGACCATGAGGGGAAGGGCTTTTACCATCTCGGAAGCTTTGATAGAGTACATACAAGGTTCGGGGCCGGGGCGCTCTCAGCTCGCCCAGCATTTTGACCAGATAAATTTGTTGTGTTTTGACTTTGGAGTTCTAATAGTTATTTTCCTTGGAGTTTATGTTTTCTTGGGAGGAAATGATTATTTTTGAGTATTGTTTGGAGAACATGACTCTCCGATGCATAATATAGGCTTTATTCATGAGTGGCACCTTAGTGACAGTCTATTTTTAAATAATTTTTAATTAGGTTCACCCTTATGTCATTTGTATTGTATAACATAATGAGAATGAAACTTTGGTGAAGGGCTACTTTTAAATATTTTTAAAAATGGATTTAATTGTCTTTTTATCTTTATGTACAATGGTGTAATGCTTTTATTTTTTTAATATTTTTTAATTTTTTATTTACTATATTATTTTTTTTAATAAAAAATCAAAGTATCACTTTCTTAGTTATTTGTAGGATTTTGTTATTATAATTTGACTAAAAATGTATTAGTTATTAAATATAAAGGTGACTATTAGTTAGGTGTGGGTGTTTTTAATTATATATGTATGACTTTGTTAGGGTAATTTGAATATAATATATTAGTTATTAATTATGAAATTAAATGTGTATGTAAAATTATTAATATAATAATTTGGATTTATCAAGTACAAAGAGGGATTAAATCTAAAAATAGGTTATAATCTATATGAATATTATAGGTGAATACCATAAAGTTATTTTTATTTTAACATTATTTTTTTCACCAAGTAAAAATGTTTTCACGTTCTTAATTTTATTTTATTTCATTTTATTTTATTTTTTATTTTTATTTTTATGTAATTTGACTGACTCAAAATATTTACAAGACAGAGATTACAACATCTCTTTGATACTCGGCGTGACAATAGAGACAATCTATTGTCATGACTCGCAACACACTTTTTAAATAATCATCTTAAACATTCCTATTAAATTCAAAACCCTTTAAAAGTTCTTCACATGTTTTTATCAAAAACCATCCATGGAGCCATATCCACTCAACATACTCAAGCCCCACTTTCTCATAATATTTTTGCACTGAGATAGTTCTCATATGAATATTCATTTGATAAATCAATGGAATGGTCACCCCAATCCCTTTTTGCATTTGTAATCCCACTCGAAAGATGGCCAATGTTGATTAAGGAACCAAATGTTATTGACATATGATTTTGTGAAAATCAATATGTTCCCTTCATGCCTATTACTGAAGGGCATGTCCAAGTTTATACAATGTTAACCCCCCCCCCCCCCGGGTGTTAACCCTGAACCCCTTATTAACCCCTAGTATTGAGTTATTGCATTTCTTTTATTATATTGTTATGTAGGTCAAACCCTTTCATTGTACCCTTTCATTATAATTGTCTCATTTGTCTCCTATATACATACTAAGGAGACCTAGAGTTAGAATCATCATCTCTTGTCGAGGCTCCACCCTTGAAGTGAATTGTACTTATTGACTTCTTATCATTTTTAAGGTGCATGGTTCATAACATCTGGTAACAGAGCATACAAACCTAGGGTTTGGTTGATTTAAATGAGGCATCATGGAATTTTTGCTATAACCTTCTTCTTGAAAGCTTCAGATCATGAAATTTTGAGAAAATTGAGAAATGATCCTGAAGTACATCTGCTCAAAATTTTAGATTTTGGTTCACTATACTTTCACAGGTATAACTTATGGAAGTTAGGGTTTGTGAATGGTCCTGATATCAATTTCAAATGAGTAATATTCAATTTTTCAGTATAAATTTTGTTCTGCACTTCAGACCATGCAATTATGTAATGATTAAGGAAGGATCTCGAAGTACATCTCATCAAAATGTTAAATTTTGGTATTTTATACTTTCAAAGATATACCTTGTGGAAGTTTGTAAATGGTCCTAAAATGAGCCTCAAATGAGTGATCTTGACATTTTCACTACAATATTTTTTCTCGATCACTTCAAACCATGAATTTTTTAAGAGACTTTGGAGAGATCTTAGGGTATATCTAGTGAAAATGTTAGATTTTGGTTTGTTACAATTTTAGAGATATACCTCGTGGAACTTAGGGTTTGTGAATAGTCCTAAAATTAGTTTTAAACGAGTTGTCTTGGAATTGTTGTTGTAGCTTTCTCCCAGAGAAGTATAACACTGTAAAATTTTCAAGGATATGAGGAGATATACTGAGATACCTCGGGTAAGAATAATATTTGAAAAATTGGACATGTGGCATGCTACACAAGTTCGCTCATGGGAAGAGGCCAAAAATCAGCAAGTCTTTGGAAAGTTACCATAACTCTCACTTGGCATGCCAAATTTCGGTCAAACTTGCAGATTTACAAAGAAGACATATCAGAGTACTACAAGTTCAAATTTTAGATTCAAGAGGGCTCAAATTTTAGAGATATATCAGGACAATTGTCAACCATCTAGATAGTATACAAATTTGGGTTTTGAAACATATGTAACTTACATTTGGCATAGCTTTTGATTGAAAGCTCTATTTTTGGTGATTCAAAATTTGTGATAATGAGGAAAAAGAGGAGCATTATTATTTACATAAACATCTCCTAAGGGTGCTTCAAAAGTTATTTCACCACTCAAACCTCTAAAAATTTCATCCATGACTCACGAAGAAACCAGTACCGAGTACCCAAGTTTGAAAGTCAGATGTCATAAGTGCAAGGATTAGTAAAAAAAATATGGAACAAAAGATGGAGGCAAATAAGGAAGAAATACAAAAATCCATGAATTTCATGGAAAATCTTCTCTTGGAGAGGCTTCTTTAAAGAGACATGGAGATCTAAGGAAGTCTTGAAAATAAGGAGAATAATGATGTCGGGACCCAATCATATATGCAGAGTATTTTATCACAATTAGATAACACAAATATTGAATCACAAAATCATGATTCTTCATCACCTCGAGATACATGAATTCAATGCGGCACCAATGAACTACTTAATTTCAAAGATCAATGTGAGGAAGTATGATGGTAACAATCATATAACATAGATATTCCAAATTAAGCAATAATTTGATCTATAAAGTGACAGCCTTACAGAAGGTAAATATGGCATTCATGTATTTAGAATAAGATCGAGTTGTATGGTATTAATGGCTTTGAGAAAGGAAAAGGGATTCTATTATATCCTGATCCATTTTTACTGAGGAATTGATAACACATTGTGGGGATATTAAGAGCAATACATTCTTTTGTCAATCGAAAAATCTTTAGTAAACGGGTCCACTTATAGAGCATATTCAATAATTCCAAAAGTTGAGTCTCAGGGTAAAGAACATTTCAGAGAATAATTTGTTAGACCTATTTATGGGAAGTTTAAGGGAAAGCATCAACCCTGAGATGCATCTCTTTGAACCTAAATCCCTAGAGCATGCTTTTAGTTTGGCAAGGAAAGTCGAAAATAAAAATATGGCTACTAGAAGAGTGATCACTAATAACTATATAGAAGATCATCCTCCCACTCCTAACCTCACTCAATTAACAAGGTCAACACATGAAAAAATGGATGAAAGAAGCAAAAAAAGGATTATGTTTTAATTGAAATCAAGTATAGTAAGGGACATAAATGTAGTGAGAATAAATTATTCTACATAGATTATGAAGATCAAGAATTGGAACCGCCATAGGATCCAAAGCTAAAAGAGACTACTCCAACAATATCTTGTCATGCATTGGTTGCCATCAATAGTCCATAAACCCTCAAGGTAGAAGGATATAACAAAGAGCAAAAGGTAATAGTGTTGGTTGATTCTAGTAGTACTCATAACTTCATCAATTACAATTTGGCAAATCTTCTCAATTGCTTTGTATTGTAGCACCATAATTTCAAACTATGATTGTTGATGGAAGTACAATAAATTGTTCAACGAAGTGTTGTAGTATTAAGTTGAATATGGGGGAGTATTTATTGGATAGCCCCATGATTGCAATCCAAATGGGTGGTGTTGATGTTTTATTAAGGATATCATTACCAACATTATGAACAATGGCCCATAATTTTCAAGATCTTTTCATGAGTTCTCCTTAAAACTCTAAAGTGATAATCTCTAATAGCATGACAAAAGTAATCAAAGAGGGACAATGTGGTGTAGTTGCACAATTGTGCTCATTAGATATTTAAAACATCTATATGCTTTGCTTTAGTGGATCTCAGAAAAGTTAACAACAATCATTCCAAGGTATTTGGAGAGATGCCCAAGGGTCTTCCACCTACTCAAGATCATGACCATGTTATTCATTTGCAACCTAGAGGCATACAATCTAACATTGGGCCTTGGATGTAACCATAAGCACAAAAGAGTGAGAGTAAGTATATGATTCAAGAAGAGGCTAGCATCACTCAACCTAACCAAATTGCTTTCTCTGCACCAATGATGATTGTTACAAAAAAGGATGGTTTATGACATATGCAGTTAGATAAATTAACATTGAATTTTTATGGCCCTTATAAGATGTTGTAGAGGATTGGAAATACAGCTTACAAATTGGAGTTGCCTTCTCCAAATGCACATCTAGTCTTCAAAGTTTCTTGCTTAAATAAGGTAATAACTAACAATATCCCAATCTAAGTTATTTTACCATAGATTAATGAAGAAGGGAAAATCACTATGACACAAACTTATGGAACATTATGTGATATCGTTGAGGTGTTTGACATTTTGGGTGAACACTTCACCCATCCTCAGGGACAAAAAGCTCAAATGATGAATTGAAGAGTGACAAACCAAGTATAAAGGGAAAAAGTAAATCAAAAAATGAAAATGATCGTTAGAGGGATGAAAAGGAATGTGAATATTTATGATTTTTTTTCCAAGGAAAATAATTGTAATTTCATTCATTCAAATAAATAATCATTTATAAGGAATTCCACCTTGCTAAGAGTTGCAATCTAGTAGAATGTGAAGCAAAAAATAGCTACAAAATAAGTCATTGTACTAGAATTGTATGTCCTTTCTGCCCAAGTAAGACTATCCCTATATGGCATGTGGTAAAAGTTAGATGAGTTTTGTCTCGC
This sequence comes from Pinus tabuliformis, assembly GCA_031772625.1. Lineage (NCBI taxonomy): Eukaryota > Viridiplantae > Streptophyta > Pinopsida > Pinales > Pinaceae > Pinus > Pinus tabuliformis. Next base: position 1,746,087,423 of record CM062820.1, on the reverse strand, counting down.
TACTCCTCAATCCACCAAAGACCTCGTTCCATTACCATCCCGTCTTTTGAGGGACAATATGCTACCTTGTTTTGTTCCCTGTAGATGTGAGAACATGAAAAATAAATAAACGAGTCCTTGAGCCTCATTATTTCTTCCATTATAGGCAGAAGTAAAATGTTTCTGCAAGCTTGTGTTTTGTTGAGTCAATTAATTATTAACATAGAATCCCCCTATACTTAAATCTATGTGCAATCTTTTTCTAAAGCGAAGAGCAACATGTTTTTGCAAGCTAGTATTTATGCCTGATTATTTGTCCCTGAACGAAGACTCAATTTTACTTAAAAGAAGTGAGATTCTGAGAGGAGGATAATGAACCCTCCTCTTCTCCTCTGCCTAGAGTTACTTGAGGCTCCATCAAAATAATCCCACGACTTGAAGCGATCAAGATTTTTTACTATTATCACTCTTGTTGGGGTTGTTGTGAATGTTGATGAATTATAATTATTAATTAATTAATAATAATAATATATATATAGAATCGTTGTTGCTGCTGTGCGCGCGCGCGCGCCTGAGCCCGCCCTCGAAATCGCCTGCTGCTGCTTCTGCTTGATCGATCAGCCTCATGGATCCTCCGGATCCGCCTGGGGGGGATCCGGAACTGCAACATGCTTTCTCCAAACTGATCAAATCTCTGCCACAGCAAAGACCAAGGCCATCTGCAACCAAGTTTGTGAAGAAACTAGATGTGTTACAGGAAGTGCATTTGCCTCCGACTATCCCTCGCATGGCAGCCATCTCCTTAGCAGAAAAAGGCTTAATCGGGCAATTTACAGGACTATGGCCTTCGCCCAAAACAGTGCAAAGGTGGGTTGAACGGAACTGGGCTGATAAGACCCAAGGGAAAATCTCCATCAGATTCTGTGGCAAAGAATATTTTACATTTCACTTCGAAACTAAGGAAGACAAGGACCTAATCTTCAGGAACGGGCCGTACTTCATGGATTCCAGGGGTCTCTATCTCAACAAATGGACCCCGGATTTCGATCCAGAGCTAGACATACCAAGCGCAGTTCCAGTCTGGGTCAGGCTGCCCCATCTCCCTCTTCACTGCTGGGGCGATGATTCGGTCAAAGCAATAGGGAACGCGGTCGGAAAATACATAGATCGCAGCGAACCCAAGGACAACCTGCAGGCCTGTGCGCGGATCTGTGTTGAAGTAGATCTGGGACGCGGACTACCGGAAGCAATCAAACTGAAAGTAGACGATTGGTGCCATATTCAGCAGCTGGACTACGAGCAGATACCCTTCAAATGCAAGGTATGTCACGAATATGGACATTTTGCAAATAGATGCCCTAAAATCATAAATGTAGGATCAGAAGAGCAAGAAGGGCAATGGGAAACTGTTAAAAGAAAAAAATCATCTCCACCACTGAACCCTTCGGAATCTGAAGCCCCTGGGCCTTCCCTCCAGCATCCCATCCAACCTCATTCATCCCTCCAGCACCCTTCTTCGTCCTCTCAACAGCCCCCTCCTCATCACCCCTCCTCATCCCCCCGACCTTCTGATCCCTCCATTCCTCCTTCCTCTAATCCCTTTGCTGCCCTCTCTGAGGAAGAATCTGAGCAGGATCCCTCCCCATCTGATCCTCATCCTCATCCCTCCCCCCCTCATTTCTCTCAGCCCTCCCCTGACACTCCCTCCGCTAGGATCACCAGAAGTTCATCGAAGGATCATGGAGCGCCCAGCGATATACCCAAAAAACACGGACCTGGCAGAAAATCGGCGAAACAGCATAGAGAAGAAAGTGCACAGAAGGACATTGCCATGGGATCTCAGACTCCTATAGAATCCTTCATACTAGGACATTCGGATAAAGAAAACAATAACAAAGGCAAAGAGAGGCGAGCACCTCTCCATGCTACCGGCAAATCATGATGAAAATGCTATCCTGGAACAGTAGGGGACTAGGGCACCCCTCCAAGATAGCAGCCCTAAAGGAATTAATCCAAAGTGAAAAACCGGAAATTATCCTTATTCAAGAGACAAAGCAAGACCAATCCGAAATCAACAGAATCATCAATCAACAAAAGCATTACAGTGGCTGTGCCAGTGAAGCAAGAGGAGCCTCAGGTGGCATCCTAACAATGTGGGACAATAGCAAATGGAGCTGTAACTATGTCAAAATACATCAGAGTTGGATCAGTGTTAATCTAGAAAGCAAGGAAAATGGAACGACTGTTAAAATATACAATATCTATTCTCCGAACCAATACAGGGAAAAAGAAGTGTGCTGGAACACTTTGGAAACAAATATAGAAGAAGACCAAGACAACAATCTCATTCTTGCAGGGGATTTCAATCTGGTTTTGCATGCTAATGAGAAAAGAGGGGGAAACTTCAGCCCAGACCCATTCAGAAACCGACTTGAACATATTATGCAGGAGCAAGATCTGGTCGATATAAAGCCCAAAAACCGCAGGTACACCTGGAGCAATAGGCGCCTAGGAGCAGGCAATATCATGGAGAGGCTTGACCGGTTCCTCATTAATATCGCATATCTGTCCTCCTTCGTTACCGGCCAATCAAACATCCTCAACATCTCCGCCTCGGATCACTATCCAATAACGCTCACCTTGCACAGTCATTGCCAGCTTGGACCTCTCCCTTTCAGATATTGTTCCCTCTGGAATCAAATTCCTGCAGCTAGAGACGCGGTGTGGCAGGCCTGGACCCAGCACGTAGAAGGCTCCCCGACATATATCTGGGAAACAAAGTTGAAGCAGACTAAACAGGCTCTTAAAACCTGGGCAAAGACGAATTACAAGGAGCCCGAGTTGATTAAAAAAGACATCAAGAAAAATCTTGAGGAAGTACAGCAAAATATTGAAGCTGAAGGCCTCTCCCAGCAAGCTAAAGAAAATGAGATAAGACTGTATTCCCAGCTGAGACAAACAATAAGGGACGAAGAGACCAAATGGAGGTTAAAGTCAAGACAGTTATGGCTACACGAGGGAGACAAAAATACATCTTATTTCCATAAGCAGGCGACAGTTAGAAAGGCCAGGAACACTGTGAGCACAATTAGAGATAGTGAAGGGATCAGCTACGACACCCAGGACACCATAAAAGAAGCAGCCACTATTCATTTTAAAAATCTCCTGACAGAGGACAAAAGTGAGGAGGACTACTCAAGCTTACTCCAATACATGACTAAAGAAGTCACCCAAGAAACGAATAGCAGGCTCACGCAAGAGGTAGATGAAGAAGAAGTTCAAAAAGCAATCTGGAGTCTTCACCCAGACAAAGCTCCAGGACCTGATGGGTTTCCAATTAGTTTTTATAGGGAGTACTGGCAGCTGATCAAAAAAGATCTCCTAAAGATGATATGCTGGGTTCTTCGGAAAGGCAAACTGGGGGGATACACCAACTCAACCCATCTAGCCTTAATTCCAAAAGAAAACAGGCCCTCTACCTTCTCAAGATTCCGACCCATATCCTTGTGCAATTCAGCATACAAAATAATTACAAAAATTCTGTCAACTAGGCTCAAGCCTCACCTCTCCTCTTTGATCTCAGAAAACCAAGGAGGCTTTCTGCCCAATAGACACATCTCTGATTCCATTCTTCTCGTGCAAGAGGCCATCCATTCAAGCATAAGCCGAAAGGAGAAAGGATTTGTCCTAAAATTAGATCTTGTTAATGCCTTCGATAGGGTTAGACACTCCTTTCTGTTTGCAGTGCTTCATAAAATGGGATTTAACCCCTCTTTCATTAATATGATCAAAGCCTGCATCTCGAATCCTTGGATCTCCCCTCTGATCAATGGTAGACCTTGTGCTGCTTTCCAATCCTCCAGAGGCCTTAGACAAGGCTGCCCCCTGTCCCCTTACTTATTTATCCTCATGGCTGAGTCTCTTAGCAAAGCCTTGGATTACAACCGAAGAATTGGTCTAATTACTGGCATTAAATTTGAGCAAGGTACAAAGAACATCAATCACTCCCAATTTGCAGATGATACCCTCTTGATGGGAGGAGCGTCCGTCACCATTGCAAGGCGTTTCAAAAAGATTCTAGATCAGTTCATGGATTATTCAGGAGGGAAAGTTAATCAGGTAAAAAGTTGCATCTATGGATGGAACGCAACAAATCACACCATCCACAGCATTGCAAATACTCTAGGAGTCTCATACAAGCTAAACTGGAGCCACTTCACATACCTAGGGATGCCGGTGGGTACGGGACCTCTGAAGGCCGATACATGGAATGAAACCCTTGATAAAATAAAGAGGAAAATCCAACAATGGGGCTCTATGTGGTTGAACCCAGCAGGGCGCCTTGTACTACTAAAATCTGGTCTGGCCTCCCTGCCCATTTATCGCTTCTCTTTGTACCAAGCTCCAATGGCCTTCCATCAAAAAATGGAAAGAGCTCTTAGACACTTTCTCTGGCAAGGAGGGAAAACGGAGAAAAAAAAGTTCAATTTGGTTAGCTGGAAGAATGTCATTCAGCCTCATGAGAAAGGAGGGCTTGGAATAAGATCTCCAAAACTGCTGAATTTAGCTCTTGGAGCTAAAATAATTTGGAGACTGATTTCAGGGGCCTCAGCATGGTGGAAGACGGTCCTAGAGGCCAAGTATCTAAACAGCACAAGACATCAACTCTTGGACACCAACATCCCCAATAGAGAAAGCACAAAAATCTGGAAACTCTGCAAGAAAGTCATACCTTTTATGTCCCAAAACATATCAAAGGTCCCAGGAGGGGGGAGCAGCATAAATTTCGCCACTGACAGAATATTAGGACAACATCCTATGGGATCAAACATTGAGGCAACTCCGGCCACAAGTTGGCTTAATGACAGAGGCATATGGAGCCTAGCTCAATTAACGCATTGGGGAAACCATTCCCAAGCTTGGGAAGGTTGGCAACTTCCGGACTACCCTAGAGAGCTAGAAACAAGCGTTGTAGCTTTAAAGAACCTTCTGCACAGTAAAGCTCCGACCCAAAGAGGTAAGCAAGATAGCTACCGCTGGGACCCCACGGGAACCCAATATACAGCCAAGGCAGGGTATCAACACCTTTGTGACAGCGCCTTTCCACAGGTCATATGGAGTCAATGGAAATTGGTTTGGAGAGCTGAAGCCCCCCCTAAAGTAAAATTCTTCTTCTGGCTTCTCCTGAAAGGGAAGATTCTAACAGCAGAAAACTTAAAAAAACGGGGCATTATGGGCCCATCCAGGTGCCCAAACTGCTGTCAAGCAGAAGAAACAATACAACATCTGTTCATAGATTGCCAGGTAGCAGATGATTGCTGGAGACAGATGGCCTCGATCGGGGAAGTCACATGGGAACCAAAGGCAACCATTGCAGAAACTGTCTACAATTGGAGGAAAAATTGTCCTTGGAAAGAAAAGAAGAGCAAAGTAACGCAAAGGATATGGAATACCATACCTTTAACCCTTGTTTGGCGCATATGGCTTGCAAGAAACAGAAAGGTATTTCAAGACAAAGGATGCAATACTAGAGTCATGTGTCACAAAGCTAAGAATTTAGCGGTGGAAGCAATTCTAGTCCACACTCAAGGCAAGATAGAGACAGCCAATTACAGCGTTGAAGAAAGAAATTTAATCAATTATGTACAAGGAAACAAAATAAGCTCCCAGGCACCAAGGCAAGGGAATCTACAATCGAAGGAGACAAGCAGTGCTTGGAAACTGAGGCTCAAGGAGGAGGAATTCGCACTCTGGCTGAGCAAGTGCAATAGGTTCTATATGTTCTTCGACGGCGCCTCAAAATCAAATCCTGGCCTAGCAGGTGCAGGGGGACTTATCTGCAATGCCAATGGCGAGACTATTCTTCATTTCGAATGGGGGCTGGGAGAACTCTCCAATAACAGGGCAGAGGGACTGGCTCTGTTCCAAGGTCTCACCCAACTGATCAAGATAGGAATTAAGAAGGTGATAGTCTTTGGCGATTCAGCAATCATCATCCGACTCATGGTGCAAAGGCAGAGCACGCCAAACACACTACTGCAGCAAATCATCTGTAGGAACCAGATCCTTCATGACTTACTGGAGGAGGTCCGATATTACCATATATTACGTGGACTAAATAAAGCTGCCGACAAATACGCCAACAAGGCTTGTGAACGCCCCAAAGGAAGTCTTAGCTGTAATAATATCTTATCCTTCCAATCATTACCATGAGAACCACGCAGCTAGTCAATGCCAAGGGAACTGTAACCAACAGAATCCATGACTGCAGGCAAATCAGCAGTGCAGGGGACAGTACAGGTAAAGTAGCAAGAATTTGTATCAGAATCCAGATTAGGAAATCTACGCAGAGCATGGGAAACAGGCATCGGGCAGAAGGAAATCGTCCTAACCATCAGGGATCAGATCCTGATCAAGATATGCGTTGGAAGGTGCGGTGGAACATTGGGAAGCGCAGATCTTTCTCCCAACACAGCATTCTGCAAAAATCTTTATATGGCCCGGGTGTCCAGACTCATCTTCCCACAGGAGAAAGTTATAGTCACAGCTCCAAGAGTAGAATAGTTGCTGCATCTCTCCAAGCTATTCGCGGTCGTCTTCACAAGCTCGAGGTCTTATCCTCAAGCGGTATCTGTGTTTGCAAGAGTGGCGCTGCCACTGTGCGAACGGAGGCCTTCGCCAGAAGTCAGAAAAGCCCCCAGAGGCACCGAGATAAGAAGCGGATTAGTGTCAGCATCTGCATTCCAGACCCAATGGAACGTCCAGAGCAGTGTTTCCATTGCAGGGATTTACAAGCAGAATTCGAAGAGGTGCGTGCACAACAGCAAGCCCTGGAGGATCAAGTGCGCAGTCTGGAATCTAGGCTTGAAGAACAATGTAGAATTCTCCACGAGAAATACAGGGCTGAGATGAATCTCTTCTTGCATAGAGTTCACTCCCTGCATGAACAGTTTAATAGTTTGAGCAACAGATGCAGCCATGCCGAAGAAACGATATCCATCCTCAAGGATATAATGGATAAAAAACTCAAAGACGCAACATCCTCCTCTAGTGCAAAGCAGATCGAACCAGACCTGGACCCAGAAGGATCTACTGCAAGGAAGATAAGCCATATCGACATAGATTAGTCATGGTTTGTAAATGTAAATTTTGGGGCTTTCAGTTTGTAAGAGTCTACAGTAGTATAAGCAGTCTTAAGGGAAGGAAAACAACAGTAAGAATCAAGGAAAATAAACTTTTTGTAATTCCTTGGATTCAAAATGCTCAGGAAGCATCTTATGTACGACAAGCTGCCCTCTTTTTTCAGATTAATATATAGCAACCGAACCTTGTCTCAAAAAAAAATTAATAATAATAATAAGATTAAGCTAAGAATGGATTAGGAGAATAATTAGAGAAAGTCAAACTAAAATAAGAAAGAGATAAGAGGAACAATTGAAATTGGTTGGTGAAATAATAGAAAATAGAAGTCAAACTAAATTGACGCTAGAATTAAATATTTCTATTAGATATAAAATTAATATTACAATAATATTAATTTAAAATATTATATTAGTAAAATATAATTAAAGTAGAGTTGAATTTAAAGTTATTAGATTTTTAAAATAGTGTAGAATTAAAATAGAATTTGATTAGAATTAAAAAATAGATTATCAATAACAAAAGAGTATTGGTCAGATTAGGATTATAAATAAATATGTCTATTAAATTAGTATTAAAATAGAATTAAAACGGGATTGAAATAAAATTAAAGATTAGATTTTTAAAATAGAAATAGAATGAAAAGAATAATCAATAATGAAAAAGAAAGGGAAGGCATTAAGAGGATAAAAAAATATTAGGTAGGTAGGTAAACTCATAGAAAATATACGTCAAACTACATTAGGATTAGAGTTAACTACTTATATTATAATTAAAATATTAAAAATAAGAAAAGAATAGATTATTTTAAGAGAAGAAATTAGATAGGATGAATAATATTAGAAAAAGGGGGCGCAGGGGGGTTGGAACAAGGTACAAAAAAAAGACTAAAGAAGATCAGGGGAATGACGAATGGGAAAGGGTACTAAAGATGGTTAGGACTGACATCAGTGTTAGGGGGATTGGGTTTATAGGACAAAAAGTGGATAGTGGATTTCCAAGAATGGTTGAGTTTATACTCATCTTCGCCATTAAAGTTGTTAGGGTGCTTTTCGATTTCTAAAGCTTCTATGATGACACGTTTTGAGTGGAAGGGGGCAAGGGCCAATATTTTGGTTTTATCAAAACAAATTAAATGTTTGGTATTATGGGAGTGTTAAGTGATGACAGATTTAATAATTCAATTATGGTAGTTGTCAACCATATTTTCTTTAAGGTGAGCTTTGAAGGATCTCCCAGTTTGTCCTATGCAAGACATTACATAGGAGCAAGGGATCTCATAGACTACGGGGCTAAGCATAGGGTCATTCTTATCGGCGGATCTGAAGAGCTATTTGAGGGATTTTTTGGGATTGAAAAAGGTTTTGATGTTCTTTTTAAAAAGGATTCTCGAAATATGATCAATAACCCCTTAAATGTACGGAAGGGAGACTTTGGCTAAGGGTGAATTGCTATAAAGGATTTTAGGATTGGGGTGGAGAGTGGAATCGAATGTCTTTTTTATCTAGGATGATAAGTAACCATTGGCTTTAAGGGTTGTGGTAATATGGCCTTTTTCTTTGGAAAAGTATTGAGAGGAAGAAATTTGAATGGCTCGAGTAACAAGATTTTTAAGCACAATTGTGATGTTCCCAATTTTGTGCGTGCAAAATTCACTAAGGAATTTTTGCCAATTTTTGGTAATATTTACGTCATAGGCATTTCTCTTTGCGGGTAGGAATCGGCAAACATTGTTAAGACCAACCAATCAAATCGATGGATTTTCATCCTCCTGGCGAAATATTTTTTACCACATGGCACATGGTAACTAGCATGGAATTTCTCCTGCTCCTCAACTTCTTCCACATGACCACCACCTAACAATTGTCATTGTTGGTCCTGCTCTTCCCCTATTTGCTCTGTGGAAGCCAATCCCTTGCAAGGCATCTTCATGATCTGTCTGCGGAAAACACCACCAAAGATACCAATGTTTTCGCCTTGGCAAAGCCTCCAACAAAGAGCACCGACCAACACAAACGATTAGAACCTTTATGGGTTGTGTCAAACCTCATATGTGCTTTAGCTTTAAAAATTTGACCGTCCATTACTATGCAAATAAAAATGTTTACATTCTTAGTAGTTTTTTACTTTCTAACACATACCGCCAACATGTAACAGTTAAAACTTTATTGTGTGTATCCTCTTCAACTTCACACATCCTTGCTCCCAACTCCTCCAAAGATACCAATGTTTCCATGCTTGGTAGCTCGTCTAACTTAGAGTAGCCACCGACACGTAAGAGTCGAAGCTTTATGGCTAGGTGATCGTGGTATGCTTTTCAGCTTCACACAACCCTCCACACAACTCCTCCAAAGATACCAACATTTCTGTGTTGGGAAACTCGTAAAACTTAGAGAACCAGTCAACATGCAGAAGTCAAAGGTTTTTGGGTTGTGCCAACCTCTATACACTCTTCAACTTCACACATTCGTTTGCCCATAACTCCTCAACCCCTAAATGTCAGCTTTTCGTAAACATGATGATATTTACGTGGTAATCTGTTTTTTTTCCAAATTAGAAAAAGTAAGGCATCAAGTCAGGGTTCTATAATCAATCAATACTACCCAAAATCTCCTTAAACACATGCACATATCTTTGCCTATTTATTTTCCTCCATGCTTTTACTGCTTCTTTTATTTTTCGCGAGGCCTTAGGAGGGTCAAGGGTTTGATTTCTATAGCAACAATGATTGTGAGTTCAGGTTATTTGAAAAATGCCTGTAGGATCCATCTATGTTAACATTTTCTCTTCTGAAAATTGCTAAATTTGTGGATCGTAGGGTATCAATTTAATTACCAGTGGGAAGAGCAAGAAGACTAAGCGTACAACTCCCAAGAGCCAAGATATTTACCTCAAGCTCCTTGTCAAGGTATTTGTCTTTAATCCAATTCGAAATACCCATTTTTCATGGTTCATAACATTTTAAGGCTTCTTGTAAGTCTTAATTCTATCTTCCTTCAGGCTTTTTCTGGGATTGTGTAATATTGTGTGCTTATGTCGTTCTTAGTGAGGAGAGTTGGTTTTGTTAAGGTTTCGTGGCATTTTAGAGTTTACTTAAAATCCTTAGTTGGTTTTGTTAGGGTTTCATGGCATTTTAGAGTTTACTTTAAATTCTTAGCTTGCTTTCATTATGAATTGTTTTTGGGTTTTTATGATATTATGTAGTTATACCGTCTTTTGGTGAAAATAACCAATAACCGCTTCAACGCAATGATTTTAAAGAGGTTATTCATGAGAACAACCAATAAGCCACCATTATCTCTTTCTCGTATGGTTTGTTACATGTAGGGGAAGATTAGTGATCTGTATGTCTTCAATTTAAATGGCTTTTCTTTTCGATAGTTTTTTAGCATACCTTTAATCAAATAAGGTCAGGATGAGGATCAAAGATACATTTTTTTCAACATGATAGTGAAGGAAACTACATGTATTAGACCGCATTTTCTGTTATAGGATGTAAATTGTTGGAATACTTGGGGAAACCTTAACACCCAATAGATGTTAAATACTGTGCTTAGTTAGATTCCTACTATTGCTAGAATATATATTTCCACGTCCTATTGGGACAAAATAAAATAGAATGAGCTATATTTGGAATTGATTAGAAAAAATTGTTCACCATACTCTTTTAACCCCTGAGCAAAATCTCTTTGAACAAACTGATTTGAATCGGCTCTATACTCTAGGAGTTTACTCATAAATATGACAGTATCACTTACAAGTTAGTCTCTCCTAAAAGCAAAGAAACTATATCTTTGGCTTGATCATTTGTTCTAATTACACATTAGATGACCAGAAAGACCTATAAACTACCACAGTCCAAGGTGTTTAGTGGTATGTAGTTTCAGCCATGCAAACTACATATGGAGGATGGGCAATGGTTGAAATTTATTAAAACTAACTGTTTGATGGGTTTCTTTCGAGTTTGATTCCCCAGTTTTACACCATTTTGAAGGAATCGATTCAATTCAGCTCCCGGCTGAATGATCTTTTGCAAATGCTACACCATCTTGTAAGACATAGACACAAGTCAAATTGTCTCAAGCAAGCCTGAATTTTAAGTCATTCTATATCAATAAAGAAAAAATGCATTACTTTGTCTTGATCTTCTTATCCAATTGTACGAGAGACTATTGGAAGACCTATTAATTCTCCACACTACAAGTTATGTTGTTATATGTCGTATCATTTATGTACTTGGAAATGAGTTATTATTGGAAATTTGAATTACAGAGACATTGTGTACTTGAGTTAGTCATGGGTGTAGAATCCCAAGAGGATTCAAACTAGGCATTTGTTGGCATGGAATTAGCCAAATGCTCAGAAAGGTTGTTGGCAGTTGTGAACATTTACATCAGTGAAAAATACATTTATGCGTAAATTTAGGCCCACACTCTAGGATTGTGCTCATAAGCGTGATTCAGTCTTGCAAGTCACAAACACAAGTAAAATTGTCCCAATGTGTGTGATTTGCAAGTCATTCACGACTAATAAACAAAAAATGCATTGTTTTGGCTTGATCTGTTATCCAATTACACAACAAACAACCATAAGATCTGTTAATTGTTTAGAGTTTCAAGTGTTTTGTAATGCCATCTATGTAGTTTTAAATGAGTTATTATTGAAAATTTGAATTAGATTGACCAGAGTAGAGTAGAGTAGAGTCTAAACCAGTGTTTAACTGAGGATATTCGAACTGGCCACCAGTTGGCATGGAATTTGCCAAATTCTGAGAAACATTGGTAACAAGTAGTTAACCTTTGGGTCGAACATTGTGAACTTGCCCAGCAATATTGGTGGCAACTGATTATTCCTTTTGGTGGTACGTTGTGATTTTTGTTTATTAATGAAAAATATATTTATTGTCAAAGTTATTGTTTTTTGAATCAATTCCAAGTTCCTACTCGAGTCTACCCAAGTTTTAGACATTGTGTAATATTTGTCATGTCTGAAATATTGTATCTTGAGCTTGGCAACTTTTAAAAATTTGTTTACAAGTTTAATTTTAAATTTTTATATTTATTGGAATGCATGATCTGCCCAATAGAAATTACTGTCATGCAAATTTTGGTTTCAACATCATCAGAATATGGGTAAGATATTTCCATTGGAAAATCCTTTGTAACTTGACCCGTCGATTATGGTACATACATGGTGAGGCCTTTGGCAAGGAAAATTTAATTTTTTGTCAAACTTTCCCTAATCACTCGAATTCAAAAGGAAATTTGCAAATTTCAGGTCTTCCAACTTCTAAGAGAATACAATTGACAAGATGTGTGTCTTTCCACTTGCCTGGCCTTAGGGGAGATAATGGTAAATTGTGTGTGTTTTGAGTGACTAATTTAGTAAATGGCGGTGAAATGCTCTGCGATGGTTTCTTCGTGGTAAGGTCATCTCCCTATATGTGGTCTGTGTATTTAAAGTTGCATTTGGTGCTCTTTTACTCCTACATTCTAGAAATTTGAAGTGCATATGGTGTCTGGTGCCTTTGTGTTTTGGAACTTCGGTTTCTTCGAAGTGTTTATTGTCTTGCAACTCTAGCTTCTGGTGGTTTGAGTTGTTGGTGTTTTATGTTATGCCCATTCTGCTGGTGGCGAGTGGTTTCAGTTATTATGTTGTTTGGAGATTTGGGTCGGTGGTTTTAGTTGTTTTGGAAGTTACATTTTTGCCTCCTATATTGCCAGATCTATTCTTCTTGGTCCATCTATTGGTGGCAAGCCTATCCAGTAGACTATTGTAGACTAGGTTGTATCTTGCAACATTGTTCTTATGTGTATCAACATCAATCGAAAAAAATTCTCTCATAATTCCAATGGTCATGAACACCTTGGAGCACCAGATGTAAAAAGCTCATGTCCTGAGAACCATTCATTAGTGTGATAGCACATCAATGCTTTATTTGGCCACTAAAGTCATAAAAAAAGAGCAGAGTTGTATCTCTCATAATGCAATGGACATGAACATCATTATACAAAAAAAATAGCAAATTCATTCCCTATCAGTAATAAAAGCTCAATTTTTCATGTGACAACTAAAGTCCTTGACAATGAGCACCAATGTATCTCTCATAATGCTCATGGACATGAACAGATTGGTGCTATAAAGCAAGATTCACTTTTGAATATAAAACTTTCTCACAACCTTGTAATTTAATATTTCCCTCCTACCTTTCTTTTAGTGTTGTACATTTGTTATTCAAATAATTTTGAACAAATATGGCAGTGATCACATGCTTATGTTATTCACAATATACTTTATATCCATTGTCTTTATCTCTGTATATATCATCCCCAAGAAAAGAGAAAAAAATGGTTCATTAATGAATACAAACAATCATTTAACAATGAAGATAAAACTCTTAAAGACACCAAGGGGACAAATTGATAGTATCATCATTAATATGAATGTGGAAGATGGAACGGAAAAGGCGGCAATAGTGACATGATCGAACAACAAAATTTGAGTTACTTACTTGATTTAATGTGAAAATTGTATTACGACTAAAAAGTAATACCTTCACAATCTCTAGGACAATTATGAGTATGTTCCCTTCTTAAAAAAAAAAAAAAAAAAAAAAAAAACAAAAACAAAAACAAAAAAACAAAAAACAAAAAAAAACATGTTTAGAATTCTAAAATTAGTGGAATCTGTTGTGTTTTCTAACCATTCGTCCACTAGCAATTTGTCATGCATTTCTAAAACTATTGTAACATATTGCCTCAATAACTATTGCGCCTAGCTTCCTTTGGAAGAGAACATACAAACCTGCAAACTTCATAGACACATCTTTGGGTGTTGTGGACATGGTTATAATCATTGGATTCAATTCAACGGTTAGAGAATTGCAGGGTCATGTCAGATTATATATGAACCTTATTAAAGATTCAAAACTCTTGTTTCTCTCAAACCTTTTTGAATGATTTTGATTTCCAAAAATAGGCTTGCCAATTTTCTTGGAAGACTAGCCAATTCCATGAAAGATCCAGGGTTTTGTAATTAGGAAAAAAATGTAGATTCCATATTTAGGAAGTTTATCCTTGGCAGGAATCAATACGATATTGGAAGGTCCTCATACAACCCCCTGTCAATTAGCAAAATCGGCACCCAATTTATACCTATCATAGGATTCATAGCATATGGTAATAGGGTTTTGATTGTTAAAGACATCGAAATCAACCTCCTTTTATGCACATATTCTTTGGTCAATCTATAGTTGTAAAACACTTCCACACTAAGAAATATGCCAAAGAATATGGATTGGTATCGAATTACTATATAAAACATTTTATGCGTATTGGTTTCCACTTGGTAAACTTCTTTTGGTGAGTTCATAGTTGTAAAATACTTGCATACTAACAAATATGCTAAAGAATCTTGATTGATGTCTAACTACTAGATAGAAGTTTTAGGCACAATGGGTTGCACTTCATCATGTCAATCGGTAGAAACAAACACTATTATTCATTTTATTTGTGTCATATGTTTATCTTTGTTTAAGTTTCTTATCCATAGATAAGAGACAAATTTTTTATATTGTCCTTCTTGAATTTGTTCATAAGTTTCTATTTTTTCCCAATTGATTGATATATATCGCAGGACATGCTTCTTTGGGGCACTTGAAATTCTCATTTCTTTATCTTTGATGTTTTAAAGCAGTTCCATAATGATTTCTCTCTAGGAAGGGATTTGATTTTGTGGTCTTGGAACTTGCCTTGTGCCATTTTGCTTGGAAGTCAAGGTGGAGCTCAATTTCTTTCTTTCAAAAAATTAACAATTTGTTTTATCTGGAATTACAGGGAATTATATCATTCAACATTTCAAAAGTATTATGCACAAGTATGTATTGCTTTGAACCTTCAACCTTTTTAGGTTCACATGGTAATTTTTGTTTTAGAGATTGTAGTTTTGTTTTGTTCTAGTTTTAATAAATGTCGTGCTTTTTGTACAATGGCTACTTCATGACTATGGATGTTGGTTCATGCAACAATGTGGGCTTTTCACGCATGTTAGAGAAGACACCAACAAGAAGAATTTCCACCTGACTTACCAGAGTTGTGAAATTTAGTTCCTTATTGGAGGCTAGAAATGATCATCTAGATAAGGTAGCAAAAGTTGTCTTGGTTCGAAAAAGATTGCACCCTGAGTAAAAGCTATGCATCTGAATGCACTTTCTATTTTCGTTTATTAGAAGTTACAAGGAAATCTATCCTGTAAATCATGAATTGTTTGACCTCTTTAAGATTGTTGTTTTTCCTTGTGATTTTATCCTTAATTCACTTTACGTAGTGAATTTGTTATTTTATATGATTGTATGTAGGCTGACATGATTTGTTTATTTTGACAAAATTTACAAATATTTGGTCCCCAAGGATCATAATACTTTGTAAATGTATTCATAGGTATGCATATATTTTGCATCACCAATAAGTACAAATTTTGCCTCATTGTAAGCCTTTGCAAACATCCAATACTAATTTGGATAGAGACTGTCTCCATCTAGACAATTGCATTAACTATTACCCTGTGCTGAAAATTGAAAAACATGTATCAACTTGACTGATATTCTGAGCGGATTCGTTATGGCACAATCCTTAGGGATTAAAAATAAAAAGATAGGTTTGGCTTCTAGGTTAATATTTTAGACTTGGCCCAAAAATCTCATGGCTCGTTCTCTTAAAATAACACAAGCCAATGCCAATGGGAATGGCGATATATTGTCACCTTTCGATGCCATTAGTGTGAGGCTCCCTCCTAGGGTCCTCTAACCAAAACTAAATTTCTCTAATTTTAAATACAATAAAATGGGAAATAACTTATTTCTATATAAACATTTATTTGATGATAATATACCATTAAAATTTATTTACCACAAATTAAATAAGTAAGAATTTCATTTCAACCATTTAACTAAGTAACCAATAAACAGAGGAATACATGTTCCAAAAGCTTAGTTGAGATGCTCTTGAGCTCCTGATTCTGTTGGGATGCTCCTCTTGAATAACTGACTGGATTTGCCTCCTAGCCAACTAGGAAGTATTTCCTAGCCCTCTAAGCCCAAGTCCAACCAGATATAGTGTGTCCAAGTTAAATAAACACTCTCCTTCTCTCCCTTCTCTTTTCTCCACCTCCTTCCCAAAACAAAATCCTCCAAAACCACAACGAAAACCAAAACCAAGACCAAGGATCCCCCTCTCCTCTCATCATCTTTCCCCTTTTATGCCTCTTTCTCCCATCCACCTCAACCACCTATCATTAATGTCATAACTACCCCCTCATCCTTTCATTTGACTTTTCTTACCATATCTTTTCCCAAGTAAATTTGAGAGGACATTTTGGGGATAAAATATGGATATATAATTTGGTAATTAATTGGAGAGGACCTTATCTTTTCCCAAGTAAACTTGAGAGGACATTTTGGGGATAAGATATGGATATATAATTTGGTAATTAATTGGAGAGGACCATATCTTCTCCCAAGTAAATTTGATAAGACATTTTGGGGATAAGATATGGATATATAATTTAGTAATTAATTGGAGATGACCATATTTTTCTCCCAGTAAACTTGAAAGGACATTTTGGGGATAAGATATGGATATATAATTTGGTAATTAATTGGAGAGGACCATATCTTCTCCCAAATAAATTTGAGAGGAAATTTTGGAGATATGGATATTTAAATTGTAATAAATGGAAGGAGACCATATCATATCAAAATTTAAATTTGAGAAGACAAGTTGGGAATTGAATAATAACGATAATAAAATTTATATCAGTAATAAATTTACAGTTTCACCAATGTAGGTATGTACCAATATTTCTTGATAATTATAAGTCAATATTTTCAGGTAATTTAAACACTAATAAAATTTGCATGATAAGGTTAAGTAGGGCATTACATACACTCCTCCTTTAGAAAACTTCGTCCCGAAGTTAGAGTGAAAAGATACAAGGAGTTCAAAGCAGTTTGACAATAAGGCATAACAAAATAGAGAGAGAGTTATAGTAGTAAAATTTGATAAGTCAAACAATGACATCACATCCCATTAAGAGTCTCCAACTAATCTATATCCTTCTATCCCTCCTAACCTACTTTCGTTCCCACCCTATCCATCCTCTGCTTCTATATACTATGGCATCGGCTATACCAATTTAACCACTGATAAAACCAATATGGCGGAAGTGTCGACTACATTGACCTAACTTCCTCAGCAGGCAATTGGCAATTGTCATCACACGTCTAGGGGGAGCGTGTCCATCACTTCCCTCCCACGATTCTAGGTTTGGAGGTTACATAGTGGGAAATACCTCCACCCATCCTTACAACTAGGGTCAACACCCTAATATGGACCACACTACAACGCTGGTTGGGTACTTGTCATCGAATAATCCAGTCAGGTAGTCTTGTCACCTGCCATTTACATTTTACCCATGTCATAAGAGTGCATATTAAGTAGATACAGAATGTAATATAATAATGTACATCATACCTTTCCTCATTAGATGTCTCCACCTTCCCCAATGGAAGAGTAGATCTTGGCTATTATATAGTTCTTTCCAATCTGCAGGTTAGTTCTCATTCATGCATACATATAACAACATAATATATATAGATAAGTGATCTTAAACATCATGTTATTAAGTCTAGTATCCACGTGTAAATTTGTAGTTTATACTGGAAATAAATCTTACATTACATAAATCATAATTTCGCTAAGTTATTCATTAGAAAAATCATATCCACTTAAGCCATACATGAAACAACAATAACTCTAACAAGTCATGCATTAGATAAATCATCACCAAGTAAGTCATACATTAGGTCATACATCAAACATTTCCATCATCTATACCTAATCCATCTAATGATTTATATAAGTAGTTTCACATGTCCAACTAAATGCATCAATATTACATAGCGTTCATAAATAAATAACATGGACTGCAAAATATTGCCTTAGCATAGGTAGCTATCTAAGTCAAAATGGGCATCACAGATGCTCAAAAAGTGAGGGGTAGTCACGACGTATAGTCTTTGCATCCTCCCAGGTAGCAGATCCTGGGCTATACTTGTCCCACTGGACCTTAACCTAGTCCACCATGCGACATCTGAGTTGTCAAACCCTACGATCCAATATGCGTAATGGTTTGACCTCTATGGTTCCCATGTTCGAGACCTGCAATTCCCTCCAATCCAGTTTGTGAGATTCATAAAAAACATAATGTCATAAAATAGATACATGAAAAACATCATGAGTTTTATGCAAATCGGGTGGCAGTACAAGACGATAGGCAATTGGTCCAATATTCTCCTTAATCCTAAAAGGTCCTACAAACCGAGGTGACAACTTTGTCCCCTTCCCAAACCGAATGGTGCTTTTGTTGGGTAGGATACAAATAAAAACTTGGTCACCTACTTCATAACTGCGATCAATCCTATGTGAATTAGCATAACTCTTCTGTCTAACTTATGCTTCCTTTAACCTTTGCCAAATATGTCCTACCTGTTCCTCCATTTCTTGAACTAATTGTGGCCCAACTATAACTCGGTCCTCCAACTTTTCCCAACTCAATGGCGTCCTACATGGCCTTCCATATAGAGCTTGATAAGGAGGGATCCCGATTGAACTGTGGTAACTGTTATTATAGGTAAACTCTACCAATGGTAAGTACCTTTCCCATTGAGTTTGATTATCCATGACATACATTCGAAGCATGTCTTCCATAACTTGATTTACTCTTTCAGTCTACCCATTTGTTTCTGGATGATATGCAGTGCTGAGGTTCAACTCAGTCCCTAGTGTCGACTGCAAACTTGTCCAAAACCTAGATGTAAATCGAGAGTCTCTATCAGAAATGATCTTTGTGGGTAGCCCATGTAGTCGAATAACTTCACTTATAAAAACTTGTGCCACATCAGTAACATCATAAGTGTCTCTTACTGGAATGAAATTTGCACTTTTGGTCAATTTATCAACTATAACCAATATAGCATTATGCCTCTGTGACGTGAGTGGAAAACCCACAACAAAATCCATAGAAATTACCTCCCATTTAGACATAGGGATGTCATGTGGTTGTAGGAGTCTTGCTGGATGGCGATGATCAACCTTCACTCATTGACATTCAAGACATTTGGTGACAAACTAGACTATGTCGTGCTTCATGCTTGCCCAAAAGAAGAGTTTCTTCGTGTCCGCGTACATCTTCTTCACTCCAGGATGTGCGCAATAGAGTGCTCTATGTGTCTCTTCGAGGATGGTCCTTCTTATACCCCCTTCCTTAAGTATGTACATTCTCCCTTAAATTCTCAAGTCCATCTGGTTCAAGGACATATCCATCAAACTTTGGTTCTATCTACTTCTTACTCTGGAGTGCTGATATAACCTTTAGATACCAACTATCTTTAAAGAGTTTCTCCAACACATGTTCCCTCAAATTTACCTTTAAGGCTACTAGGGAGAAAGTTCGTGGTCTCTTGCTTAGTGCATTGGCCACCACATTCTCCTTTCCCTTAATGTATGAGATCTCAAAATCATACTCACTCATGAATTCGCTACACCGCCTTTGTCTAGCATTCAAATCCCTTTGAGTGAAGAGATGTTTCAGGCTTTGATGATCCATTCTTAACTCAAATCTTCTCCCAACAAGGTAGTGTCTCCACAGTTTCAATGCTAACATCACTGTTGCTAACTCTAAGTCATGGGTAGCATACAACTCTTCATGTTTCTTCAATTTTCTAGATGCGTAAGCTATTACTCTGCCTTCTTGCATCAATACTACTCCCAATCCTTGCTTCAAAGCATCGATGTAGACAATGAAGTCTTTTCCCATGTCTGATACTCAAAGGATCGGTGCACTAGTTAGTAAACTCTTTAGTTTTGTGAATGCAGTGTCACATTCATATGCCCATTCATACCTGACCCCCTTTCACTGTAATGTGGTGATGGGTTTTGCAATCCTCGAAAACCCTTCCACAAACCTGCGATAATACCCTGCTAGCCCCATAAAACTACGCACCTCATGAGCATTTTTCGGTACTGGCCAATCCATTATGGCCTTTACCTTTTCCAGGTCAACTGAAATCCCTTCTCCTGGAATGATGTGCCCAAGGTAATGAACTTTCTTCTGAAAGAAGGATCATTTTGACAAATTTCCATACAATTGATTTTCCCTTAAGCAAGTCAATACAGCTCTTAGATGCTTTTCATGCTCCTTTTCATTCTTGGAATACACAAGAATGTCGTCCATAAAGACTTGCACAAATTGGTCCAAATACTTCTTGAACACACCGTTCATGAGGCTCATGAACATTGTTGGTGCATTAGTTAAACCGAATGGAACAACTACGAACTCGGAGTGCCCAAACTGAGTTCAAAATGCAGTTTGTGAGATGTCACCTTCCTTAATCCTCAATTGGTGGTATCTAGATCGTAGATAGATCTTTGAGAAAACCGTTGCTCCCGTCATTTGATCAAATAGGTCATCTATTCTAGGTATCGGGTACCTATTCTTTATTGTGGCTCTATTCAAGTCCCTATAATCTATGCATAGCCTTAAGGAACCATCCTTCTTCTTGACAAAAATCAATGGTGCGCCCCAAGGTGAAATACTAGGTTTGATAAATCCAAAGTCTAAGAGCTCTTTTAACTGCATCTGCAACTCACAAAGTTATGGAGTTGTCATCCTATAGGGTGTCTTAGATATTGGTTCTACACCAGGTTTTAGGCTGATTTTGAATTCAATCTCCCTTACAGGAGGTAATCCAAGCAATTCCTTAGGAAAAACATCCTTAAATTCTGACAAAATTGGGTGTTGGTTTAGGGAGGGTCCTTTCTGGTCACTTATAGCCTCGACCACATATAGCTTGCAACCTTGTCGGAGACAACATTTTACCTTCATCATGGGCATGAATTGTAGTGACACTCCTCTCTTGATTCCATAAATCTCAATTGGCCTACCTTCATCATCTAAACAAATCACCTTCTTCTTGAAACAGTCTACGAAAGCCCGATGAGCTTCTAGCCAGTCCATTCTAATAATTACATCATATGTCCCCAATGCTATGATGTATGCCTTCAACTTAGTTATACACACCCCGAGGTTTACCTGACATTGGTCAACACTAGGTCCTACTGCTTGTTTTATCCCAGAAGCCATCTCAACTTGCTTAAAGTCATCGTGCTCATAAGCTCCCAACCCACATTTTTCTAATGCAATTGGTGAAATGAAACTATTTGTAGCACCTAAATCAAACAAAATTTTAACTTTTACTTTGTTTATCATACTTGAGGTTTCTACCATGGTAGACTAGTGTTCAACTTGTTGGTTATCAACTGTTGCATATATTCGATGGTGGCTACTTGCTCCCCCCATTGGTGCTTTTCCTTCTCTATGGTTGTTACCAGTTTGTAACTTAGGACAATCATGCTGGTAATGGGGTTCCCTGCATCCCCAACAAGTGATGCATGGTAGACCTTGAACCGAATGTTGTGGAGTTCTTTGGAAAGAGTTCCTTCCCTTGGGACCCCTGACCCTACTTGTTGCTCCTCGCGTATGACCTTGATTTGCACACGCCCTTGAAGCTGCGGGTGAAGTTGCACTAGTAACCATTGAAATCCCCACTATTGGTGCTCTGGGTACAACCCTGTTTCCATATGGCGGTGGCCTCAAACTTCCTCCCTTGGGGAAGGTACGAGGGGCCTTCCCCATAAACCTTGGTTGGCATGGAAAAATGGTTTTGTTTCCACCCTTTAAGTCTAAGTGTTCTTCAACATAACAAGCATGTTCCATAGCTTCTGCAACTGAGGATGGTTTCCACATCCGCACCATTGCCCTAATCTTAGGGTTCAATCCATAAATGAAATGATCCGCTTGGCGCTGGTCAATATCCATGTAGGAGACATACTTGACCAATTCCATGAATCTAATTTCATATTCTTCTACCGTACGATTTCCCTGTACCAAGGCATGGAAGGCTCCTACCTGTTGTTCTTCATAATATGCTGGTAGGTACTTTTTCCTAAATCTCTCCTCAAATAAATCCCAAGTAACTATGTCCGGAGTGAGGTGTAGTTGACGCTCTAAGTTACCCCATCAATTCAGAGCACTATCTCTGAGTTGGAATATTGCTATTTTAACTTTTGAATTGGAATTATAATCTCTTAGTGTGAAGCACCTTCTCATTCCTTCTAACCAGGTTTCTGCACGTTCGCTGGCATGACCTCCTACATATTCCGGGAACTTAATCTTTTGGAGCTCCCTAGTAATGTCCTCGATTGGAGGTCCTCTATCAGAGTCTCTTGATCCCTCGAGATTTCCTAACCCTGATGGAGGGTGCTCCACTTCCACTTCATTTGTTTGGCGCCCTTTTAAAGTCTCATTAATTACTTCTAGGGAACACAAGATGAGAGTCAACTCTAGTGAAGGTAATGGGTTATTTGTAGGAGGTCCTTGTGATGACCCTCCTTGACCTTGATTTCTTCGCGTCCTCACAATTTTGAATTGTTCAAATATCTGTATGATACATAAGACTTATTAATCCATCTTAGGACTTGTCCTTCTTAGCTGACTCACATACATGTGTATAACGATAGTCATAAGTTTTTCTTTTATTATGCTCGTAAACAAGCATTATTAGTACTCAAAAGATTCCCAAGGATCTACCAAATCCTCTCATGTGTGAGTTCTACATAACTTACAAATTTTCTCCTGATACTTGCTAGGGTACTGGTACAATGTACTTGTAAGTCATGCTCTAACACAAAAATGTTTTCTTTAGTACCATAGCTATAATTTAATATTAAGCTAATTAATAAATTGGTTTAATATATTCAAATAATTAAGTTAAATACTAATGTGAATAATACCCTTTTTAGTCATGTCTTCCTTCTATGGCCATTAGTTGTTCTTTCCCACCCTTTATATTATGTTTTAAAATCATTTATGTCTATTTTATGAATCTTGGGATCTCCTATAGGACATATAAACAATTGGTCTCACCTCTTGAAGAGGCAGTGTCCTTGAAGCAAGGTTCCTAAGCAATTATCCATATATACATATTTGCAATAATTAGATTAAAGAAGAAAAATTACATTGCTAAAATAAATGTGAATTCTTACGAGCTTCATAGACAAAACCTAAAATATTGTGGGATGAAAGAATGCCATTTTGTGATATTAATAGAATGGAGAATGAAAATTAATGTCACTTATATACTTGCAAAACACATAAATCTTAATTTCAAAATGTATTTAACATATAATTTTCATAACTTCTTAACTCATCGAAACTAATGGAATTGAGAGAAGCTTTTAGGTCAATATTTGTGACTTAATTTCGATAGAGATTTTATATTTTTTTTTAAAGAAACAAGAATCTCCTCCTGGAACTTCATAAATTTTGCACGTAATATATACAAGCAAAGTTGAACCATATATCAATTACTTGCTTTTTCACCAAATAGAATCCCCAAACAGAAATATGGACTTGTACTTACAATGAAATAATTATTAGACAAAGCTAAGATTTACATTTTTAAAAAGCACATACACAATACCATCTTGGTCTTGTTATTTACAAATCACTGTTGTACAATGTTTTCAGTATACCTAATAACTTTATTACTAACAACATTGACAACATGCAATTCAATAGCCATGTTCAAATACCTACAGTTTTTTATGTTGAGCGACACCCAACCTGAATTTGAGGCAATGAATTCGATATTGAAGTTTAAATTTAACCAGATGCGACCTCAAGGAATACATCCTCGTCACCAAAAGTGTTTTCTCCACTATATGTCACATAGAGAAATCCATCTTCATCCTTGTGTTCATCATATATTGAGGACATTATAGCAGCAGTTGGAGGTAGGACATTGTTAACAAAAATAAAGATAGCCTTCTCCACACTTAGTTTAATCTGTTTTTGAATGACATAAATAAACTGACCAACTGTTAGATTAGTATGAACAAGGTACTTTTTCTTGTCAATGTTCGGGATGTCACTTCTCTCAGCTTTCTCAACAATAACCGGAATTCTATCAGGATATTTATCCCTTATTCTAGCAGCTTCAACTTTCCTCTTCTCTAGGTCGTGCTCTTGCTTGAAGGAACTTCTTGCCATTGTTTTGTTCCAAGTCAGAAGGTTGGTGGCATAATAGGTCGCAAGGGTGAGTTTGTCAAGAAAATGCGTGAGGAGAGAAGATCTCGTATTAAGATTCTCGATGGACTTTCAGGCACCCCTGAGTGCGTTGTCATGGTGTCTGCAAAGGAAGAACCTGATTCAACAATTTATCCATCAATGGATGGGATCCTCAAAGTTCATAAGCGAATTATTGAAGGTATAGATGAAGTAGGTCAAACTCAACAAGCTGGGGGGTGCACCAATAATAACTCGCTTGCTACTAGCAGGCATACAGTGTGGAAGTTTAATTAGTAAGCAAGGTGCAACAATAAAGTCTATTCAGGAAAACTCAGGTGCTGTTGCTCGAGTAGTTGGTGCTGAGGATATCCCATATTGGAAGGGCGCTGCTAATCACCCGGAAATGTATAACTCATCCTCACATTTCTAATTATTGCAGTCTACATTCAACCCATTTCCGCTCTTTTTTTGACCATCTGAATGTTGGATGCATCAATGGCTCTGTTACGATGGGCGCAAATTTAAGTTCATTTGATACACAAAAGCGGCTGAAGGATATTCTAGCACAAGGTATTTGGGTGGAGCGTAATACCCATATTCATTTCTTGTAGTTCTACAGAGAGCGCTAACAGAAGGCAAGTTGGTCCATTGCCATTTGGTGAGTACTGGAAGGGAGCTCAATGTTTTCCTTCAAAATAGATTTGTCCACATGTATGCCAAGTGTGGGAGTTTGGAGGATGCACGCCACATGTTTGAAAAAATGTCTGAACGAAATGTGGTCTCCTGGACTGTCGTGCTCGCAGGACATGCACAGAGTGTTGCCAAAGATCAAGGATAATAACAATATTTTCCAATTATCATAGCAAATTTGATCTTACGAAGATCCTCACTTTCAGTCTTAGATCGCTGAAGACAGACCATATACGAATCTAAAAATCGGCCTTCATGAAAAATATCATTAGAATTCTCTCAAAAATGTTAAATTTCTGAATTGTTATGGTATAAACACATAAAATTCATTTATAGCCATGATATTTCGATTTCATTGAAGGTGAACGAAATCTGGCCAAGGAGAACAAATATTTTATTGTGGCCATCATGAATTCGACCTCAGCGAATTGAAGAGAATTAACCAATAATGCAAAGTCCACAGATAATTGGTGATTAATTTTCAAAGGGAAAGAAATCATGATTACACTAGTTCACAATTGCGTAAAAAAATATTCCAAAATTTGAAGATCCATGGTATCAAATCCGTTCGAAAGGCGAAGCGTATAGGGATGTGACTGTATGGAATTTGTATTTACTTTTACATAAGCAACTAGATTGATAAAAAAAAGTCCCTGGCAGGTGGACTTCATGTTATTACATGGATAGGTGGATTTCATGTTATTACATTGGATAGGTGGATTTCATGTTATTACATTGGATAGAGATCATGGTGGACTTCATCGAAGTGCTTGCTTGGCATGCTGTAGAGAGATGCAATTAACAGAGAGACAAGATGGCGTGACGAGAGAAGGCTTTGTGATGCCTTAACAAGGTCGTCCTTGCATCGTCAAGTTGAAATACCAACAATTGTTGGGCAGAACCAATTTCTCTGCTCCTTTAGATCAATGAATGGCAGTAGAGCACAGAGGGATGGGAGACATCTGAGGATTGTGCAAGTTGTTAGAAAGCTGGTAGATAGAGATAATGTTCCCATGGTTTAAGGACACACGAGATCTGAAATTCAAGCTCAAAGGTTATTATGATGTTTCTAGTGTCTTAAGCTATTTGGAAAGGTTGGAAAGGGGTAGAGACTCTCCATTGGCAGCAGCTGCAACTATTGTGAGAATTGGAGCTGGGCTAGGGGCTGCCCTTGATAATGTTAAAGCTAGTGCCATTCAGACACTAAAGAAAGTATTCCCTTTGGGTAATGAACGAGGTGGGAAAGAAGCAAGAGCACACAATGCTCCCACCATCTCTTCACAAGCACAGTCGACCAAAGACCTGCCTCATAAAGACTATCCTAACAGCGACATTTACAAGTAACCTAGAATGAGTAATGAAGATATAAGTAATTTATCGGATGCCTCTGAATTTGCGAAACCTACAACAGAGAGCTGGGGTGAAAATAGTGGACCAGTGGGAGAGGAAGATTTATTTCTACTTTTAAAAAACAGTTCTTTTGGTGTGAAGATTGTCTATGCAAGTGTTGCTCTTGGGGTACTTGCCATTGCGGGACTCAAATATTTAGCTACCCAATACAGTTCCACCAGCTATAATAGGTGACAATCTAAATCATGGAGCACCAAAATGGACGCTAGATTGGCAAAGAATATAGTATGTAAGTGGCAGATGTTAAAGTCGCAGGCCCTTGGGCTTGATCATGCTGTATCTCGACTCTCAGAGATTTTGGATGGCCATAGAGTGCTGATATATAAAGAACATGAAATCGTTCAAAGCGAGGAAGCTGCACAATGCTACATATGTCTTATGGAGTATGGAGAAGGAGACCGTATCAGGGTGCTTCCTTGTCATCATGAATTTCACAGAATTTGTATTGATAAATGGTTGAAAGGGATACACAGGGTATGATAAAAGAAGTTCTAAATTGCCGGTAAAATGGAGAAAAAAATCATTAAATTAGTCTTAAATGAAATCAGTTCCACATAATTTTTATAATAAAAATGCTTACAAGCAATGATGAGGGTTATAAACTCTTTTAGCAGAGATTTGGGTCTAGTGGGTCTTGGGTCCAGATTTTGAATTTGAGCTCTGATACCACGTGTGAGGCTCCCTCCTAGGGTCCTCTAACCAAAACTAAGTTTTTCTAATTTTAAATACAATAAAATGGGAAATAACATATTTCTATCTAAACATTTATTTTATGATAATATACCATTAAAATTTATTTACCACAAATTAAATAAATAAGAATTTCATTGCAACCATTTACATAAGTAACCAATAAACAGAGGAATATCGTTCCAAAAGCTTAGTTGAGATGATCCTGAGCTCCTGACTCTGTTGGGATGCTCCTCTTAACTACGGACTAGATTTGCCTCCTAGCCAACTACGAAGTATTTCCTAGCCCAGGGAACCTCCACAAGTTCCCTTGCCCTCTTAGCCCAAGTCCAACCAGATATAGCGTGTCCAAGTTAAATAAACGCTCTCCTTCTCTCCCTTATTTTTTCTCCACCTCCTTCCCAAAACAAAATCCTCCAAAACAACAACCAAAACCAAAACCAAGACCAAGGATCCCCCTCTCCTCTCATCATCCTTCCCCTTTTATGCCTCTTTCTCCCATCCACCTCAACCATCTATCATTAATGTCATAACTACCCCCTCATCCTTTCATTTGACTTTTCATACCATATCTTCTCCCAAGTAAATTTGAGAGGACATTTTGGGGATAAGATATGGATATATAATTTGGTAATTAATTGGAGAGGACCATATCTTCTTCCAAGTAAACTTGAGAGAACATTTTGGGGATAAGATATGGATATATGATTTGGTAACTAATTGGAGAGGACCATATCCTATCAAAATTTAAATTTGAGAAGACAAGTTGGGAATTGAATAATAACAATAATAAAATTTATATCAGTAATAAATTTACAGTTTCACCAATGTAGGTATGTACCAATATTTCTCGATAATTATAAGTCAATATTTTAAGGTAATTTAAACAATAATAAAATTTGCATGATAAGATTAAGTAGAGCATTACAATTAGTTTGTGTAAACATGGTCGACTAAAAGAGGCGCTGAGAATTTTGCATCTTGCAGAATGAATTATAACCCCTAACACTTATGCTTCTTTGTTGCATGACAACACTAAGAAGAGAGCGATACAAGGGGGTAAACTGGTCCATTCTCACATGAATGAGAGGGTAATCATACCAGATGTTTCTGGTGGACTATTTTAATTACAACAAATGCTAGGCATGGACTCTAAAGAGGCTTTGAAATTGTTCAATTAAATGAAACAAATGGGGATTCAACCCAATCAGTTCACATTTGCCAGTGTTCTCCCTACATGTGCCAATTTGGGGAATCTGCAACATGGTATTGAAATCCATGAAGAAATAAGGAGAATGAGTTTCATTCTAATTTGATTGTGGCTAACACCCTTCTAGATATGTTTTCAAAATGCGTGAATTTAGAGAATGCATGCAATGTGTTTGACAAAATCCCTAAGCCAATCGTGGTTTCATGGACTGCATTGATTTCGGGATATGCACAAAATGGATACATTGAGGAAGCCTTGAAGCTCTTTTGTGAAATGCCTCAACAACACTTGGTCTCATGGAATGTGATGATTGTAATAATTGCACAAATTGGGCATAATGCATAGGCTTTGAAAATCTATAAGCAAATGCAAAACAAAGGTATTAATCCATATGCCGCTACTTTTCTAAGCGTTCTTTTTCTAATTGTGCGAATTTGGTAGCTCTGGCGCAGGGAATTGAGATATAGGAAGAACTAATTAGAGGTGGACTGCACTGCAATATCAATACAATGAATGCATTTGTAGACATGTATGCAAAATGTGGGAGCCTTGAAAAGGCACGAGACATGTTTCATGGGATGTGGTTTCATGGAATGTCATGATTGTAGCATATGCAATGCATGGTTTTGCTAGGGAGGTCCTCAAACTCTTTGAAAAAATGCAACTCTATGGTACAAACCCAACTCATATTACCTTAGTTTTTGTCTTATCGGTGTGCTGCCATGGAGGCTTGGTGGAAGAGGCCTGACATTACTTTGATTGCATGAATGAACAACATCTCACCACACTTGCAATAGAGCATTATGGATGCATGGCTGATGTACTTGACAGTGCTGGCCTCTTGAAGGAGGCACAAGAGTTTGTGAACAGAATGCCAATATAACTTGATACTACCATGGGGGTGTGTTTACTTGGCACTTGTAGAATACATAACAATGTAGAGTTAGCCTAGAAGATGGGAAAACACCTTTTTGAGTTGGATTCTAATAATGTTGTGCATTATGTGCTTCTTTCGAGCATCTATGATGCTACTGACAGGTGGGATGATGTTGGAAATGTAAAGAAAATAATGAAAGATCGGAGGGTGCAAAAGCCACTTGGATGCAATTACGATGAGGTTAACAAACATGTGTATACTTTTCTTGCACGAGACAACTTACACCCACAGATGTAAAGGATTTATGCCAAGTTGGATTGTTTTTCAAGGCAGATGAAGGATGTAGGGTATGTGCCTGACACAATATTTTCCCTAATTGACATGAAGGAGAACCAAAAGGAAAAAGTTCTTTTCCACCACAGTGAAAAGCTGGCAATTGCATTTGCACTTATTAACACACCATATGGAACAATTATTGGTGTTATCAAGAATCTCTGTGTTTTTTGTGACTGCCACTTTTCCATTAGGTTCATCTCTTAGATAGTTACATGAGAGATTATTATAAGGGATATCAACCATTACCATCATTTAAAGGACAAACAATGTTCTTGTGTTGATTACTGGTAGTTTGAATTTAATAAAGTTGTTAGGGTGATTATTGGTAATTGGAAGCCAATAAAGTTGTTGGCATAAACCTCGCATAATGACAGTTTTAAAGACTAGCATAGTCATATAAATTAAATGGTTGATAAATGTAGATAGCCATCAAAATACTAATGTGTCATTTGTAATATTGAGAATTTGTAACGTAGATGGACAATGCGCTTGTGGTGATTATTGGTAATCTACAGTGAATCAAGCTATTGGCATAAACCTTGCATAATGACAGCGTTAAAGACAAGATCTTGCAATGATTAGACAAGGGAATCAGAAAGAGAATTGGATTAGGGTTGTTTTTCCTAATGTTTTCCTAGCTGGGGGTGGAGTTTGTTTTCAACACTAATAACAGAGATTGTGTCCATAGATTGGTGTGCCCAGCATGACAGTTAATTCATTGATTGTTGAAGGTCCCATCATGATATGGATTTTGCTACGACTGACACTTGAGATTTTTCCTGTGTTTTTGTTCTTGGTTTCTTGGGCTTTCGGGGTTCCTTTGCACCACTCGGTGGAATTGCTAGTAAATAAAAATGGGAATTATTTTGTGGGAGAGAAGCGGAAATTATTATTCTAATGGAGAAGGGTGGCAAATAATATTTTTTTGGAGAATGGAGGAAACTTATTATTTTGTTGGAGTTTGGTAGCAAAATAATATTTTATAGAAAGGAGACAAATTATTATTTTATTTAAAGTGGTAGAAAAAAGTCTCCTAGTGGAAAATGGGCCCACCAATAAAATAATAGGAAAAAGGAGAATCTAGAAGCTAAAAGGAGGCCCAAGGGAGAATTATAAAGGGATGATGGACGCAATTGGAAATCATTATATTCCTATCATTTCTATTTAACATTGAGAAGAAGCTCAAGCAAGTTTCAAGAGAAACTCAATAATTGATTTCGGTGGACTTCGAGTGCCACCATTGTTAGCTTTGGGGGAGATTATTTTAGATCTTCCATTGTGCTTAATGTCGAGAATCTTAAGAACTAATTGGTATTGTTTGTAGGAAACATCCATATTGTGAACTTGACTTTAGTTGCAGGAGATTATTAGCATTGTGAATTCAGTCTTGTAGAGTTATTCCTTCCACTCTAGGGCTGAGTTCAGTTATAAATTCCAAGGAGGACGAGTACAAGTTTGTGAAGTCAAATCTGAAGTGGTTTCTCCATTAAATTTGGAGACAAGCCTCTATCTCCTAGGTTGAATTTGCTTGCAGGAGTTGGACGAGTTACAAGAAATCTTAGGAGGTTGAGTGTTCTTCCTTAGTTCCAAAGGAGGAGCGATTGAATACTCGTCTCCCTCAAAGTCTTGAAGGCTGAATTTAGTAGCCAATGGGGAGATCAATTAACATACTTTGAGGTTGTGTTATTCCCTTCAATTGTGTCAAGGATTTTAGTGCCAAAGCTCCACGAATTTTTTTCCAGGGCTTCATCAACAAGAGAAGGGTTGAATTATTTAATGTATCAGCAGTGGTCTTAACAGGTCGAATTATTGTGAGTATTACCAGTGGTTTTTATAGGCTGACTTGTTTTGCTTCAGCTGAGGATAAAAGAGATCAAATTGCAGTATATAAGGAAGGTCACATGCATGGTGTCACTAACTTCATTTTCCATAATTAATGCCTCATTAGGTTGTGTTTCCCATACTATAGCAGATAGACTTTCCTTTCAAAGGGACTGAGTAGAAAATTGTGGGAGAATTGGGTGATAGCTCTAGTCAGAAGGGAAATTGTATTTATACCCCAGGGAGCCATGCTTGCATTTTAGATCAGAGTTATTTCCTCCAGACCTGTAGCAACACATTTTGAAGAGGAAAAATTGGACATATGTCTGTAGCAGCCTATTTAAGGAGTACATTTACATCACTCAACCCAAGTTATGTCAGTACACTGTCAATAGGTGCTCATTCCAAGTGTTTCCTTTCCATTGGAACTGTAAACTTGATAATTAATTTTAGATTGGAAATCATTCTTCAATGGCCTTCTAAAAAAATGGTTCTGATCTCAATTATAGATTTGATTTTCCTCATATTTTATGGATGTTCTCTCTCAAGTTTGATGCACAAAATACATGATAAAATTTTGTGTTGTCCATATAAGTGTTTGCATACAAGTTGTCCTCTATCATGTATTTCATTCACTTTGTGGAATATGAAGGCCAGACCATTCCAATTCATTGACATTCTACCTTTACGATGTAAATCTCATTATTTTCTTAGTATTTTATGAAATATCAGTTGTTGGCTTCAACATATGTATGCCAGTTTATGATTGCCTTCAGTGCCAATAATAAACTACACCTACAACGATATGTTTGTGATGTGTTTGACAAAATCCCACACAGAATGGGAGTATTAAAACTTAGAAAATTTATGGGCCATTTAGGATCTTTTTGTTAGATCCCTATAATACTAGTGTAGTCCCTTGTTGTTATCGTTGTGCCCTTACATTATTATTGTTGTGTAGGCTCTGATTATATTGTGACCCCTTAGACTCCTATATATAGAAAGGAGGTCTTGTCATTTGTATCATCCAAGAATTGTTCATTTATGTAATGTAGACGAGGTTTACCCCTAAAATAGGATAATTTTTAAGTCGTTGATCTATCTATTAGTGAGCTAGTTGCATAACATTTTATATCAGATCTCCATAATGTGCAACACACACAAAAGCTACGCATTGCAACTTTATATTTAGAACCCAATCAATTTGTATGGTATCGATGGCTTTGTTCTCGTAAACCACTTGTCACTTGGTTAATTTTTATGGAGGAAATGATAGCACATTATGAGGATACAAAGAGAAACACCTTCTTTAGCCAATTAATAAATCTCAAACAAAAGGGTTCAATGGCAGAGCACATTGAGGACTTCCAAAAATTGAATATAAGGGTAAATGATATTCCAGAGGAACATAGGATTTATGTCTTCATAGGGACTTTAAAGGATAACATCCAACATGAGGTTCACCTTTGGGAACCTGATTCATTAGAGAAGGCATTCAGGGTGGCAAGAAAAGTTGAAAGCAAAATTATGGCAACAAGGAAGTCTACCACTCACAACTATAAAGATAGGAATGTTGTTGCTCCTAGCCTTCCATGACCTACAAGGTTGACACCACAACAATTGGAAGAAAAAAGAGTAAAAGGGATTTGTTACAGTTGTGATAGAAAATAGACTAAAGGTCATAAGTGAGAAGAAATTATTTTACATAAATTGTGAAGAGGAGGAAGAAAAGGAACAAGAAAGGTCAAAAGAAGAAGATATACACCGAGTGTTAGCCTCCTGCTGCAGCAGGTTAATCATCTTTCATGATCGACATTTTTACATGCCAAATATGTCATACTATGCATGCTGCAATGCTCCATATTTGCTACAGATGGCCAGAGAAGTATCCATGAGAGTGTGCTAGTCTAAATGCCACTGCTGTGTTCCAGTTTTGATGAGTAATCCATTTTGATCAGTTTTCAAGTATAGGGAGGTCCAAACAGCTTAATCTTGGCCTCCCTAGGTTTCAATTTCCTGTTGTAGAATATAGAGAATGAACATCTGTCCAAACAGCTTAATCTTGGCAGATTTGTAGATAGGTAGAGAAACAAGGGTGCTCAACAGCTTAATCTGAGCCCCTGGCTGAAATAAGTGTAGAAGTAGATAGGAGCACA
Organism: Pinus tabuliformis; assembly: GCA_031772625.1. NCBI lineage: Eukaryota > Viridiplantae > Streptophyta > Pinopsida > Pinales > Pinaceae > Pinus > Pinus tabuliformis. Next base: position 1,746,053,930 of record CM062820.1, on the reverse strand, counting down.
AGCAACAAGAAAGAATGAAAAGCTGGGTATGCTAGTTCAAGTGCACCCAAACCAAAAAGAAGAGAAAATGCTAGGTGAATAGGCCGGGTAAGTAGCTTTGTGGTTGCAGAATCATGGCTTGTGATCCATTTCATATTGTCAAGTGTTATATCTATCATATCACAAGTTGAAGGTGATTTTTCAGTTGGAAGACTTCAAGAAATGCATGTCTAACTTTCCCCTTCCTCCTCTGTCCCCAAGTCACTCACTAACTTCCCCTAAAGAGGTCAAGATCTGCTTGATACCTCTTAGATTCATCATTCTCCATATCATCTGCCTTGGTGAAGATCTGCTTCACTAAAGGAATGTTCACACTTCTTCTATCAGTCATTTTCCCCCATTGATAGCCTAAGACTTCATTCTTAGCGCTTTTTCTCATCATTATCATATTAACTACTAACTTTATTATGTAACTCCCTATCTATTTCCCCTTCCCCTACTAAAACTATGTATATAACTCCCCTGTATACTTATCCCTTCCCCTTGGTTGAAAAATAACCATATATATCCTCGGGAATTGCTAAGTTTATCTGAAACTCAGCAAGAACCCTCACTGACCCCTCTAACCATCTTCCAAATGCAAAATGACTCATTCCTTTGCATAGTTTACCTTCATATGTATAAAAATCATCCCTTTGGCCTTGGCTTGCCTTTATAAGGCATGAAACCCTCTTTGGCCACTAAACCCCTCTCAAAACCACATCACTTTCCCCCTAAGTGCCTTTGGACTCCTTCCAAGGCATAAGAATGCAAAAACCATGAAAAACCTTCAAAAAAGGATAAAATCCTCCCTTTTTTGGCTATCGGACCCCTTCCGATGCCTTAGAATCCATGCCAAACTATAAAGGAACCCTTCTGATTTCCCAAAAGGCTTGGCAGTTCACAAAAACATGAGTTCGATATAATAAAGTTTCATTTGGACCCCCTCCGATGAGATATCACTATCGGGAGGGGGCAATCATATGTTTAAAACATCATATATAACCCCTCCGAATTCATTTGCCTTGCCTTTTCATAAAAAAACGTGCTCCGATGAGGATAAAGATCTGTTTGATCTCCCTCTGATGCGATATCGCTATCGGGAGGGGGAAGTGGCATATATAAGCGAAAATGGTTAAGTCTCAAGGCATGGGGCATAGCGCCGATGGGCCGGACCCGAAAACATATAAAGTGGACCGGTAATAGTATACCGGGTCCGCGCAGTTCGGCGATCACATATATGTCAACCCTCTGTCCCGCCGATGGGCCGGACCAGAAATAAAATAAAGAGGGCCTGTATAACTTATCGGGTTCGATGGGTTTCGGCGTTTTTATGTGGCAACCCCATGACCCCGCCGATAGCGAATTGCCGAGTTAATCTCAGCCGCCCATTCAGGCCCAAAGATCAACGGCCCATATTTAATTGCATCACTCCTATATGGCTCCGACCAGCGGAGCCGAAAAGTAATAAAGTGCGGCATAAAGGCATATCGGGTCCGAAAGGGTCCGCACTGTGTGCTCCTATATCCCGGAGCCGAAAAATATTAAAGGGCAGTTTTAAAGGATTTCGGGTCCGCATATTGATTTTGTTAAAACCCGCCGATATGAAATCGCCGACGGACCGGACCCGATCTCCATAAAGGAAGGGCATATAAGCATTTCGGGTCCGCGGCATTTCGGAGGTTTTATGTGTTGGGACCAATGGTCCGCCCCGATGCGAGTTAGCGCCAGCCGTTGGATCTGCCTTCGCGCGATCCAACGGCCAGGATTTAATCTCTGCTATAGTGCCGCTCCCGCCTATGTTTTTCACGAATTTTACATAGAAATTGGTCTTTTTCTGTGTAAAAGAAAAGGCGGCATTTGTTCATATTTTCACATATATGCCCGCGCCCGGCTCCCGATAAGGGAATTCATGCATCCCTAAGCTTTCTGAGATCGCTCCAAGGACCAGTTTTGCTTCAGACAGCCAGTTTCGGCCTCGGCACAGTCGGCAACACTTTTTCCTCCTGTTTGCACCATTTTTTAAAGTTTAATGCTATTTTTGATCGACCAAGCGCCGATTGCACCCAAAGGCCACGGAGGACCTTAGCAACAGTTATTTTTGCATTAAAAGGCAGAAGGGGGCGATGGGACAGTTTAAAGAGTATCAGCGGTGAGAAAAGGCCCAGATTCAGTGCCAAAGTGTATCAGGATGCGGCAAAGAGTATCAGTCCAGTTTTTCAAAGCAGATGAAAGCAAAGCAAGCCCAGCAAAGTCAACAAAGCATCATTCAGCCATTAAGGCTCACCAACACTTCTTTTGTTGCTTTAAAGCCACCTAAAGGCATAGATGAAGGCTTTCAAGGCAGAGTTATTGCAGAGACATTGTTCCCAGTCATATTTTTGGAGCAGCGCTGCTTCCTTAAATGCATAGTTATCACACAGAGGACAGCGCGTGGCTCAAGGCACTCTTTCAGTCCATTTTTGAAGCTGCAGGACCCTGTGCAGCCCTAAAGAGCCATTTTGATGAGGCTGCTGCCTTATGTGCAGCTGTTTTAGATATTTTATTGCATTTATTTCCAGCACAACTTAGCATTAGAAGCAGTTATTGCACAAATCTCTTTTGAATCTGTTTTGATAGATATTTTGAGATATTTTCTCCCTTGACACCTGTTCAAGGGATGTTTGTAAATATTTTCCATTTAAACCACCCTCTGCACTGTTTTAAGGGTTGGTTGGTCGATAACTTCCTCTAGACTTGCATTGTATTTTTTGAGAGTCTCTATAATCAAAGATCGTTGGAATGTTTGGGAGATGAACTGGCTGTTGTGTTTTAATGACTGAAGAGTGACTATGGAATCCTTACGCTTCTACATAGCCCAATAAGTGTTTCTTATCTCTGTTTATAGTTTATATGTGTTTATGCCATCATTGTTTCACTATCTAAATAGCAGAAAGAAGGAATAGTTCAGACCTCACTTAGTTGTATTATGTTCTCAATTTCTGTGATTTATCTATGTTTTCCTCTGAATTAGTCCTAAATATGAATACAGATTTGCTCATATTTACGCTAGTTCCTTCATATATGAATGTTGTTTAGGAATTCTTGACTGCTCCTATATCGATGTTCATTCACCTTCCCTCTGTTACCATAATGAGAGCTACTTAGTTACCTTTCATTCACTGACCTTCATTCCATCCTTATTCTAGCTTGATATTGTTTGATGTGTAGCCATCCTGCTCTGTATTTCTCTTGTGACCAAGAAAACGCAACAGCAAGCCTAATCCACGAATCCATGCCCAATGGTTTGAATTTCTCACACTATGCATCCCAACTCTGTTTGAAAGAATCCTCCATCCTACCAAAATCAAAACAAAACCCAAGAAAATCATAACTAGCCTAAAATCAACCCAAAACAAAGCTAAATTATAAAGAGAGAGCCCTCTCTGATTGCAGGTAGGCTAGGACCTGCAGTTCAAAGATTGGTTTGTGGTTACCTCGGCCGTATCCTTTAAGGAGCTTTAAGGACAACCTGAGTGATAACGTAATGGCGACTCCACTGGGGACCATCCTCAGATAATCTCACAAATCAAGGTGGAAAGCTCCACTGGGAAAGAACCAGACCTTCAAAAGTTTCTTTCTAACCCATATATTCTTAGAAAATCCCCGAAAAAAACAAGCCAGAAGCTGGCTCCCAGGAAGAATTCACGTTATACAAGGTCAAATCCAGACCCAAATCCTACAGCTGCCTTTGAAAATCCGAATTTGATCCAAAGAAACCTCAGGAAGCTAGAGCGAAGAGAGGATTTTGCTGATAATAGTCCTGAAGCAGTTCACCCACGCTGTGGCCCAACCCCTGTCAAAGTTTTATTTCGTTCAACCCCTAGTTCCCCTTGTTCTTCATCCACCTCTCAAAGCACTCCTTCCACACCTCCATTCACTGCACATACTACCACTACTACTCCTATTATCCCAGTTGTTTTAGTTGTTCCGTTTATCCCTGTTGTTCCTCTTATCCCTGTGAATATGGCTAACAGATATGCACCTTTGCAATTACCTGCTAATCCTGGAGCTATGCCTCAGGATTACCAAACTAAAATCACATATTTTGATGGCACAAGTGCCTGCACAGCCCTTCAGCATACAAAGAAAATGCAGGATTACTTTGAAAGCTATGAGATTGACGATGATGGTGTGAGAATGAAGATTTTTGTCCAAAGCTTGTCAGGTGATGTCAGGACTTGGTTTAGAGCACTCCCAGCCAATTCCATAGCAGACCCAGAAGCCTTATACCAGTCATTTATCAACAGATGGGAGAAAAAGAAAGATCCCTTGCACATACTAGCTGAATACGATACAATTAAAAGAGGCCCTCAAGAGACTGTTTTGGACTACTGTGCAAGATTCAATAGCGTTTATAATGCTATCCCACAAAACTTAAGGCCCCCACCTGACCTTGCCTTATATAAATTCCCTGATGGATTCGACCCAGATATGGCCTACCAATTAAAAGAAAGAGCCCCTAACAGCCTTGCAGACATGAAAAACGTGGCTGTCACTGTGGAGGCAAATTTAATTGCCAAAAGAAACAGAGCTAGAACCGAGAGAAGAACCACCTTCAAGGAAGAGCCCTCAGCCTTAGATCAAAAGCTAGATGCTATTATCAATGGCATGCACAGGCTGGGAGATAGAGTAGAGAGTGTTGAGAGGAAATCATCATGGGAAGGGCAACAACCCAACACCATAAGGAACCCAAAATCCAAACGCTGGTAGGTCTAGCCCAGACCATGATATAAGGCCTCCTTTCCAAGAAAATTATACAGAAACATCCACATCTAGTGATGCCATAGAGGACACTCACATGAACTTGGTGTATTTGAAGGGTGAGCAACAAATTTTCCTAACCCAAGAAGACCAAGATGACCATGAGACAAATCAATTTCAGACTAACTCTGGTGAGTCTTTTGACTTCAAACAAGGTTATGATTCGGCCGTTTATGAAGTCCACAAACAGTATAAGCTGAGGACAAGAACCATAGATGTGCCCGAAAAAGTTAAACCAAAGGAGGGCAAACAGCCCAACCACATTAGAGGCAAGGCTATTATAACAGAAACAGCTGATATAACTGTCCCAAACCCACACCAAGTGACTGTAGAGGACACACCAGACATGCAGCCCTCTAATGATCAGCCTCTGCTACCTTCGTCCTCAAAGGAAAATGTAAATAGCACTCCTAAAAGCCTTCCCAAAATAGAAATACCGCAAGGTATCACTCACCATAACACTGATAATCAAGAGGAAAACGCAGAAAATACACTTGAAAAGGGGAAATCTGCTATTGCCAACACAAAGACTCCATTGGAGAAACCATTCAACTTAGAAGCAGAAATAAGCAAACTTAAGATTTCTATCCCCTTATCTGAACTTGCAAAGCATGATGTGTATAGGCAACAAATCCAAAGATCACTGCAAATGCCAGAGAATAGGGATGATGTGAATGTTTTAGATGATACACCTGAATTGCTTTTTGGTCCAGAAGTTGATGGCAAATCAGCACATGGAGCTGTTCTCCCCTTTTATGTCAGTCTGCACATACATGATAAAGTTTTACACAATGCAATGTTTGACTCAGGTGCCTCACACAACCTTATGCCCAAAGCTGTAATGGAGAAGCTAAACCTTGATGTAACAAGACCCTACAATGATCTATTCTCCTTTGACTCAAGTCAAGTCAAATGTTTAGACCTCATCAAAGACTTGTGTGTCTCCTTAGTCCAATACCAAAACAAGACAATCCTAATGGATGTGGTGGTTGCTGACATTCCACCAAAGTATGGCATGCTGTTGTCAAGATCTTGGGGGGAAATCCTCCAAGGATCTCTCTAATTAGACCTCTCCTATGCCACTATTTCAGTCTTTGGGCAACCAAAGAGACTGTATAGAGAAACACTGATGAAGTATGTGGTAAGTAGTGAGGAAAAGCCCCAGAATTTCCCTATCTATTCAATCCATTCTGATATGGACTCTTTTATTTTGTTTAATGATGAAACAAGTTCTCCAACTAATGAGAGGCCTTTGCCTTTAGTACAACAAGCACACATCAATGAAGAATCGGTTGCACATACCCATGAGACTGTCACAACAGCCAATGCAACCAGCACACAAGGAAAACCTCCCAAAACACAAGACTCGGGTCTGCCCAATCCTAAAATGACTGAAACTCTTAATACTAACCACAAGCAAGAAATCACATGGTATTTAGAGTTTGATGGCTATGTTAACAAGTTAGGAGCAGGGGCAGGAATATGGATTCACAATACACATAACAACCATGCAGAGGGTCATGCTTATAGATTGAATTTCAAATGCACCAACAACATGGCTGAGTATGAGGCACTCCTCTTAGGCCTTAAGCTGCTCAAAGCTTTAGGAGCTGCCAAAGTTTCCATTCTAGGTGACTCAGACCTAGTAATCCAACAAATGAAAGGTAACTTTGTTACCAATGATAGAAGGCTAAGAGATTATAGGATTGCTGCCACTGCAATACTTGATACATTCATTGAATCCAAGCTTGCCAAGATTTCAAGAAATCATAACATTCATGCTCACAGCCTAGCCACTTTCGCTAGTACATGTAAGCTTCCCTTTGAGCCAAATCACCATTTCACTGCTGAAATAAAACATAGGCCTGCTGTCCCAAATAACATTAAATATTGGCAAGTGTTTGAGGATGATGCTCAAATCAACAATTTTCTTACCTTACAGCATGAGTTTTCAGGCCTAAACATTGATATGGATGCCATGGATGATCCCCTGCAAGCAATAAACCAAATCCAGCAAACTGTAACAGCTGAAACAGCTAGAAAATTGCTACAGCCAACCATCTTTGATGAAGAAAACATAGAAGAGCTGAAACAGATGCATTTGGAGGAAATAGCCAAAACAGAGGCTGAAATCATTGATCTAAAGGACAATTTTCTCCCGGTTGGCCTCACTCCACTAGAAGACATGTTTGATGCAAATGATGTGCCCAAAAAGCCAAAAATGCAGCCTATAAACACTGCCATAGAAGAATACAACATTGGAATAGCAGAGAAGCCCAAAATGATCAAACTGTCTAAATCTTTGCCTTCTGATAAAAAACCAAAGTATGTGGATTTGTTCAAAGAATTCCAAGATGTATTTGCTTGGAGTTATAAGGACTTGAAGTCCCATGACACCTCAATTATTCAACATACCATTCCCTTAAAGCCAAATCAAAAGCCCTTCAAACAGAAACTGAGGAGAATCAATCCTGTGCTTCTCCCTTTAATTGAGAAAGAAGTGAAAAGAATGTTTGAAGCAGGTATCATAGCACCCATTAGATTTTCTGAATGGGTATCCAATCTTGTTCCCACAAGAAAGAAAACAGGTGAGATTAGGCTTTGTGTAGATTTGAGAAACCTAAACCAAGTCTCCCTTAAAGACCACTACCCATTGCCCAAAATGGACCACATCCTACAAAGAGTAGTGGGGTCATCTAGAATCTCTTTGCTAGATGGCTTTTCAGGTTCTAATCAAACACTGGTTCACCCAGATGATCAAGACAAGACAGCCTTTACCACACCGTGGGGAACATTCAAATATGTGAAAATGCCTTTTGGCCTAAAGAACGCAGGTGCCACCTTTCAAAGGGCCATGGAAATTGCATTTGCCAAGGAGATCCATGATTTCTTGGTTATCTATCTTGATGATCTTACCCCTTTCTCCAAATCTGATCAAGAGCACCTAAGACATTTGAGACAAGTGTTCCTAACATGTAGGAAATATGGCATTTCCTTGAATCCCAAGAAGTCTTTATTTGGCCTTGAAGAAGGCAAATTACTTGGACATATCATTTCAAAAGACAGGATTAGAATTGATCCGGAAAGGATCCAAGCCATTCTCCAAATCCCATATCCAAGAAACATAAAAGAGCTGCAAGCATTCCTAGGAAAGATCAATTTCCTAAGGAGATTTATCCCAAATCTAGCCGAGCTGATAAGACTGTTGAGCAACATGTTAAAGAAAGATGCCAAGGTAAAATGGTCTCTTGAAACCAAGCAAGCATTTGAAAGTATCAAAGTTGCCCTAACTCAAGCCCCAGTCCTCACAAGTCCTCAATTTCATAGGGACTTTATCACATTTTCATTTGCATCTGATAATACCATAGCTGCTGTCCTATTGCAAAAGGATGACCAAGGAAATGAAAAGCCAATCGCTTTTTTCAGCCGAGCCTTAAGAGATGCACCCCTGAAGTACCAAATCATGGAGAAGCAGGCCTATGCCCTTGTTAAAGCAATCAAAGACTTCAGAATTTATATTTTATATTCACATGTGATTGCTTATGTCCCAAATGCTGTTGTAAAAGACATATTAACCCAAGAGGGGTTAGAAGGCAAAAGAGGCAAGTGGATTGCTAAAATTCTTGAGTATGACATAGAAATAAAGCCAACCAAGCTAATAAAGGGACAAGGTTTAGCCAAACTGATGTCCGAAACAAACTTTCAAGCCTTAGACATCAACCAATCGGACAATGAACAGGAGCTGGCGACTCCACAGATCAGTCACACCTTTCTGCAATCCCCATGGTATGCTGATATATGCTTTGTATTGTTAAACCTGTTTGCTCCCCCAGGATTGTCCAGGACCAAGAAGAGATTTTTAAGAATGAGGGCTTTGAAATTTTGTGTCTTAGATGGTGCTTTATTTTGAAAGAATCATGAAGGCATATTGCTTAATTGTTTGACCATGAATGAAACTAATAATGTCATGAAAGAATTCCATGCAGGGGACTGTGGAGGACATCTATATTGGAAGTCCACTACTGATAAAATTTTAAGGGCTGGTTTCTATTGGCCCTCTTTGTTTGTAGATGTAAAGAAGTTTGCTATCTCATGTCACAAATGCCAAATCTTTGAGGGCAAAAGAAAGATGTTGCCCTTGCCTCTTAAGCCCATCTCAACCGAAAAGCCTTTTCAACAATGGGGTCTTGACTTCATTGGAGAAATCCATCCCTCTTCCTCAGGCCATCATAAGTGGATTCTAACTGCCACCGACTATTTCACCAAGTGGATTGAAGCCATTCCATGCAGGCAGGCCAATGACACCACCATTATCCAATTCCTTGAGTGCAATATCCTTTCTAGATTTGGCTGCTCTGAGAATATTATCACTGACAATGCCGCTGCTTTCAAATCCAAAAAGATGATCAATTTTTGCCATAAATTCCATATCACTTTAGGCCATTCCACAGCCTATTACCCTCAAGGTAATGGCTTAGCCGAGTCATCTAACAAGAGCCTGATCAGTATTATCAAGAAGACCTTAGAAGAAAACAAGAAGAACTGGCATAGAAAGCTCACAAATGCCCTATGGGCAGACAGATTGTCAACCAAGAAATCCATTGGGATGAGCCCTTATGAGCTAGTATATGGCATGGAGGCCAGATTTCCTTCATCACTGGGCATTCCTATTATCAAGCTGCTGCAAGAGATTCAAGCTGAGCCAAATGATATACAAAGGAGGATAAACCAAACAATTCATTTGCAGCAGACAAGAGAGCAAGTCTATGACAGAGCTCAAATTATGCAAGAGAAGCTCAAAAGGATGTTTGATAAGAGGACTAAGGCTGAGAATTTATGTGTTGGCAACAAAGTTCTAAGGTGGGACTCACGAAGAGAAGACAAGGGAAAACATGCAAAATTCGATTTCCTTTGGAGAGGGCCATTTGTTATTTCTGCTGTTCAGGGAAATAACACATATTTCCTCAAATCTGTAGAGGGCAGCACTGCTGAAGAAGGCCCTGTAAATGGTCGTATGCTGAAGCATTATCATGATCCCTTTTGTTGAACATAACGCAGCTTTGTAAATATCTCTTTGTACATTGATATTTGTATATATCAGCACTTTTGTTTTTATTTTGTATAAACAGTCCGATTGTTAGAGGAGCAGCAACAAAGTTTGTGAAGACACAGCCGATGCAAGTCCTCTATTTTTAAGCTCTGTCTCTGCAGTAATCTCAGCAAAACAGCAAGAGTAGCGCTGTCATATCACAATGATTTATGTTAAAGAGAAGCTGTTTGCAGCTTGTAGTCTTCAAGTCAACAGTATCAAAAAGAAAGGAGGATTTTCAGTTTACTTCAGCACCCTTTCAAAGACAAGAAAAGAAGAGCTCCAGTTTTATTCCCTTTTTGTGTTTATTTCACAAGGCAGTGCTCAAGCAAAAGTGTATGCAATATCAAGCACGCAGAAGAAAGCAGGCGATGCTTTATTTTTCATAGTGTTTCAGATAAGGAGGAGTGCTGCATTCAGAAGTTAAAGTTCTAGTCATTCAGTAGTTAGCACAGAAGAAACTTTCAATTAACAACAACTACAGAGGATCAAGGCATTCTGACCTGCTGTTCTTGGCTTGTCACAAGGAAAAGCCATCCCCAAGTGGAGCCACTGTTAGCCTCCTGCTGCAGCAGGTTAATCATCTTTCATGATCGACATTTTTACATGCCAAATATGTCATACTATGCATGCTGCAATGCTCCATATTTGCTACAGATGGCCAGAGAAGTATCCATGAGAGTGTGCTAGTCTAAATGCCACTGCTGTGTTCCAGTTTTGATGAGTAATCCATTTTGATCAGTTTTCAAGTATAGGGAGGTCCAAACAGCTTAATCTTGGCCTCCCTAGGTTTCAATTTCCTGTTGTAGAATATAGAGAATGAACATCTGTCCAAACAGCTTAATCTTGGCAGATTTGTAGATAGGTAGAGAAACAAGGGTGCTCAACAGCTTAATCTGAGCCCCTGGCTGAAATAAGTGTATAAGTAGATAGGAGCACAAGCAACAAGAAAGAATGAAAAGCTGGGTATGCTAGTTCAAGTGCATCCAAATCAAAAAGAAGAGAAAATGCTAGGTGAATAGGCCGGGTAAGTAGCTTTGTGGTTGCAGAATCATGGCTTGTGATCCATTTCATATTGTCAAGTGTTATATCTATCATATCACAAGTTGAAGGTGATTTTTCAGTTGGAAGACTTCAAGAAATGCATGTCTAACTTTCCCTTTCCTCCTTTGTCCCCAAGTCACTCACTAACTTCCCCTAAAGAGGTCAAGATCTGCTTGATCCTCTTAGATTCATCATTCTCCATATCATCTGCCTTGGTGAAGATCTGCTTCACTAAAGGAATGTTCACACTTCTTCTATCAGTCATTTTCCCCCATTGATAGCCTAAGACTTCATTCTTAGCGCTTTTTCTCATCATTATTATATTAACTACTAACTTTATTATGTAACTCCCTATCTATTTCCCCTTCCCCTACTAAAACTATGTATATAACTCCCCTGTATACTTATCCCTTCCCCTTGGTTGAAAAATAACCATATATATCCTCGGGAATTGCTAAGTTTATCTGAAACTCAACAAGAACCCTCACTGACCCCTCTAACCATCTTCCAAATGCAAAAGGACTCATTCCTTTGCATAGTTTACCTTCATATGTATAAAAATCATCCCTTTGGCCTTGGCTTGCCTTTATAAGGCATGAAACCCTCTTTGGCCACTAAACCCCTCTCAAAACCACATCACTTTCCCCCTAAGTGCCTTTGGACTCCTTCCAAGGCATAAGAATGCAAAAACCATGAAAAACCTTCAAAAAAGGATAAAATCCTCCCTTTTTTGGCTATCGGACCCCTTCCGATGCCTTAGAATCCATGCCAAACTATAAAGGAACCCTTCCGATTTCCCAAAAGGCTTGGCAGTTCACAAAAACATGGGTCCGATATAATAAAGTTTCATTTGGACCCCCTCCGATGCGATATCGCTATCGGGAGGGGGCAATCATATGTTTAAAACATCATATATAACCCCTCCGAATTCATTTGCCTTGCCTTTTCATAAAAAAACGTGCTCCAATGAGAATAAAGATCTGTTTGATCTCCCTCTGATGCGATATCGCTATCGGGAGGGGGAAGTGGCATATATAAGCGAAAATGGCTAAGTCTCAAGGCATGGGGCATAGCGCCGATGGGCCGGACCCGAAAACATATAAAGTGGACCGGTAATAGTATATCGGGTCCGCGCAGTTCGGCGATCACATATATGTCAACCCTCTGTCCCGCCGATGGGCCGGACCCGAAATAAAATAAAGAGGGCCTGTATAACTTATCGGGTCCGATGGGTTTCAGCGTTTTTATGTGGCAACCCCATGACCCCGCCGATAGCGAATTTCCGAGTTAATCTCAGCCGCCCATTCAGGCCCAGAGATCAACGGCCCATATTTAATCGCATCACTCCTATATGGCTCCGACCAGCGGAGCCGAAAAGTAATAAAGTGCGACATAAAGGCATATCGGGTCCGAAAGGGTCCGCACTGTGTGCTCCTATATCCCGGAGCTGAAAAATATTAAAGGGCACTTTTAAAGGATTTCGGGTCCGCATATTGATTTTGTTCAAACCCGCCGATATGAAATCGCCGACGGACCGGACCCGATCTCCATAAAGGAAGGGCATATAAGCATTTCAGAGGTTTTATGTGTTGGGACCAATGGTCCGCCCCGATGCGAGTTAGCGCCAGCCGTTGGATCTGCCTTCGCGCGATCCAACGGCCAGGATTTAATCTCCGCTACAGTGCCGCTCCCGCCTATGTTTTTCACGAATTTTACATAGAAATTGGTCTTTTTCTGTGTAAAAGAAAAGGCGGCATTTGTTCATATTTTCACATATATGCCCGCGCCCGGCTCCCGATAAGGGAATTCATGCATCCCTAAGCTTTCTGAGATCGCTCCAAGGCCCAGTTTTGCTTCAGATAGCCAGTTTCGGCCTCGGCACAGTCGGCAACACTTTTTCCTCCTGTTTGCACCATTTTTTAAAGTTTAATGCTATTTTTGATCGGCCAAGCGCCGATTGCACCCAAAGGCCATGGAGGACCTTAGCAGCAGTTATTTTTGCATTAAAAGGCAGAAGGGGGCGATGGGACAGTTTAAAGAGTATCAGTGGTGAGAAAAGGCCCAGATTCAGTGCCAAAGTGTATCAAGATGCGACAAAGAGTATCAGTCCATTTTTTCAAAGCAGATGAAAGCAAAGCAAGCCCAGCAAAGTCAACAAAGCATCATTCAGCCATTAAGGCTCACCAACACTTATTTTGTTGCTTTAAAGCCACCTAAAGATATAGATGAAGGCTTTCAAGGCAGAGTTATTGCAGAGACATTGTTCCTAGTCATATTTTTGGAGCAGCGCTGCTTCCTTAAATGCATAGTTATCACACAGAGGACAGCGCGTGGCTCAAGGCACTCTTTCAGTCCATTTTTGAAGCTGCAAGACCCTGTGCAGCCCTAAAGAGCCATTTTGATGAGGCTGCTGCCTTATGTGCAACTGTTTTAGATATTTTATTGCATTTATTTCCAGCACAACTTAGCATTAGAAGCAGTTATTGCACAGATATCTTTTGAATCTGTTTTGATAGATATTTTGAGATATTTTCTCCCTTGACACCTGTTCAAGGGATGTTTGTAAATATTTTCTATTTAAACCACCCTCTACACTGTTTTAAGGGTTGGTTGGTCGATAACTTCCTCTAGACTTGCATTGTATTTTCTGAGAGTCTCTATAATCAAAGATCGTTGGAATGTTTGGGAGATGAACTGGCTGTTGTGTTTTAATGACTGAAGAGTGACTATGGAATCGTAACGCTTCTACATAGCCCAATAAGTGTTTCTTATCTCTGTTTACAGTTTATATGTGTTTATGCCATCATTGTTTCACTATCTAAATAGCAGAAAGAAGGAATAGTTCAGACCTCACTTAGTTGTATTCTGTTCTCAATTTCTGCGATGTATCTATGTTTTCCTCTGAATTAGTCTTGAATATGAATACAAATTTGCTCATATTTACGCTAGTTCCTTCATATATGAATGTTGTTTAGGAATCCTTGACTGCTCCTATATCGATGTTCATTCACCTTCCCTCTGTTAGCATAATGAGAGCTACTTAGTTACCTTTCATTCACTGACCTTCATTCCATCCTTATTCCAGCTTGATATTGTTTTATGTGTAGCCATCCTGCTCTGTATTTCTCTTGTGACCAAGAAAACGCAACAGCAAGCCTAATCCATGACTCCATGCCCAATGGTTTGAATTTCTCACACTATGCATCCCAACTCTGTTTGAAAGAATCCTCCATCCCACCAAAATCAAAACAAAACTCAAGAAAATCATAACTAGCCTAAAATCAACCCAAAACAAAGCTAAATTATAAAGAGAGAGCCCTCTCTGATTGCAGGTAGGCTAGGACCTGCAGTCCAAAGATTGGTTTGTGGTTACCTCGGCCGTATCCTTTAAGGAGCTTTAAGGACAACCTGAGTGATAACACCGAGAACCAACCCTAGAAAAAGAATAAATGAATCCAACCATGTCTTGTAATGGTAGGAATTACCACTCCTCAAACTCTCAAGATAGATGGACATATCAAGAAAAAAAAGGTAATAGTCTTGATTAGTTCGGGTAGTACCCATAATTTTATTCATTGTAAGATAACCAAGGAATTGAATTGCTTTCTATATCTAGCACTAGAGTGTCAAGTGATGGTTGAAAATGGAGGAACTATTAATTGCTCTATAATGTGCCATAGTATCAAGCTAACCATGGGGGAATATGTATTGAATAGTCCAGTGCTTTCCATTCCAATGGGTGGTGATGATGTTGTACTAGGAGTCCAATGGTTACAATATTTGGGTACAATAAATTTTAATTTTCAATAACTTTTATTGAATTTTTTTTGGGAAGGAAAGGAATTTGAATTAAGGGGTATTGCAAGGAAATCGGGAAATATAATCAACCCTAATGGCATGACAAATCTTCTAAAGAAATAAAAACCTGGCCTAATTGCACAATTATGCTCACTAGAGATTCAAACATCGAAATCATCTATTTCTCCATATCTCCAAAAAATCTTGGACAATCATTCCAAGGTATTTGAGAGTCCGAAAGCCTCCCACCTATTCGTGATCATGAGCATGCTATTCAATTGATTCCAGGAAGTGTTCCTCCAAACACCAGCCCTTACAGATATCCCTATGCCCAAAAGAGTGAAATTGAACATATGGTTGCAAAAATGCTAGACGTCGGTATAATTCAACCTAGTCAAAGTTCTTTCTCTACTCCAGTAGTATTTGTGCATAAGAAGGATGGATCATGGCGCATGTGATCTGAAATGAAGGTTTAACATATTGTTTCACTTACAAGAACCTCTCACTCCAAAGCTTAACAATTATTTGATCTAGCTTATGTTGACAATTGCGGAATTAAATACTTGAAACAGGCGTATGTCTTTGTTTATTTTTAACTGTTTAAGTGCTTTAAGTTGATTTGTTTCTACTGATATTAGACACACATAACAACCATATAACGCAACAAATAAACATCAACACATAACAACAAATTTAATCTAGGAGTTCACCCAAATATCGTGGGCTACGTCTCCTTGAGCTTTTGTCATTTTGACTTGGCTCTTTGGGATTATGGCTTCAATTCTTTTACAAGTTCCACACTCAAATCCAATGGTTATTGATTGAACCAATGGGCTTAGAAAACCATCTATACCCCTGTCATGGCTGTCATCATTCTGCAAGGAGATCTAAGATCCCTTAGACTTGATTCCTTCAATCGGTGCACTGAGCTTCTTGATGGCACAAAATCCTTCACAATTCTTTAATTGTCTCTGAAACATCTTCTACTATTTCCAGCACATATCAGACGTCAACAATAGATTGTTCATTTGCTCAAAATGAGCACTGTATCCCTGATCTAAACCTTCCTCCACGGTTGGCACTGGGCTGCCTCAAACTTCCCTGTAGCATCTCGGCCTTTAGAAGTATTCAGATGCTTCTCTAAACCCTTGCAATAGATTTAGAAGGCTCATTACAGCCAGGAATGATTGTTGGTTCGCTGAGAACGGATGCTGGTAGCTCCTGTAACTGCCTCCAACCCCTAGTGGCCCTGAGCTTCAAAATCTCCCTGGATGAAAATCTCCTTGAAGATGGCTTCTTCACCTTATTTGGACTGTTCCATTGGCTTCATAAGGCCTCAATTAGCCTAGCTATCCTCTTGGTTCACTCTCTTAGGTCGAAAATCACTTCTGGAGTGCATTTAGACAGTTTCTCCTAGAAATAATCCACTAATTTTAGCAAACTCCAGTTAACTGTAGCTAAATTCGGCCCGATCCGCCTTTTTGTCTACTCTGCCAAGCTTGACCATGGGACTGACTGTTTCATTACCGTCTGCGCATGCATATGGGGCGGTTAATCCGGCAGTTAGGGAGGAAGACCATTAAGTTGGCGGTCAGTTGACATGCCATCGCGTATGACTGTTTGCAAACGACGGCTAACCGCATCGGAACACGTGAATGGTTTTTGGGGACTGCTGGCGGTCCCAACCCCCAAAACGCGACCCATGAAAATTTAAATAAAACATTTATCCATAGATTGTTAAGAACCATTGTAGCGAAGTCGGTAGTGCGCGTTCAGGTCTTGCCGGAGGTCACGGGTTCGATCCCCCTGGACCCCAAACATAATTTTACATGACCATTCCAGGGCCACGTGGCGGCCTCTGGGCTTGCCACGTGTCAGCTCTTGATTGGTTGGCCAAAAGGAATATTCTAGGGAATATTCCTTGGAATATTATTTTTCTAATATTTTCCAAAAATCAATTTATTCTTGGAAATTGCAGTTTACTAGACTTTTTCAAATGGCAATAACTTCTTCATACTGTGTCAGTTTTTCAAACTGTTCACGGCACCAGAATTAGGAAGACGAGATCTATCCAATCATTCAGGTTCAACACTCTTTTGAACACTTTGAATTTTGAGCTATCATTAAAGTCCTGGATCAATATCTGATCAACATGTGTCTGGATTATACGGAGCTCAACAAGATCACTATTAAAGATAAATTTCCCATTCCTGTCATTGATGAATTGTTGAATGAATTACATGGAGCAATTTACTTCACCAAGTTGGATCTTCGTTCAGGATATCATCAAATTAGAATGAAGACTGAAGACATTCCAAAAATTTGGTAATGCCTTATAAGGGTCATTATAAATTTTTGGTAATGCCTTTTGGCCTTACCAATGCACCTTCTACATTTCAAGGTTTGATGAATTCCATTTAAAAACCCTGTTACAGGGAAAAGTGTCTATTTAGAACTGCTCTATCCCATTAAGGTGTGACAGCTGCCTTAGAAACAAACAGAGAAAAACTACTTTTGTTTTTCCTTTATGAATTATAGATAGAGAGGAACAGAAAGACCAACCTCTGTCTTGCGCTAATCCTTCGATTCGATCCCTCTCTTCTTTGATAGTCCTCAGCTACCTGCTCCCTTGCATGCCCAGTTTCACAAAGTACCTGTAAGATCACAAAAGCATAGCACTATACAAAGACATGGATCTATAATCATAAACAATCTAGGATCATATGTAAATTGACCATACAAATGTAACAAGCATCAATGATACAAAAGCATGGAGGAAAACTCAAATAGCTTTTATTGATAAACAAGAAAATATCCAGGAGGAGTTACAACCAGTTGTTCCGACCCATCATCAACCTCCCAGCAAAGAAACCCCTCTTCACCTCAAACAAAGCTTAGATCACCCAACAATCTGATGTTTGTCTCTAGAAACCAACAACAATTCCTTACAATATGCAAAATTCCAGCCTCCGGATCTCTAGGATGAGGGATCCATATATAGATATCTGTAAGGGGGATGAGTCAGCTTGTGATCTGATTAGTGTCTTCTCTCTGATAGTTCTTGCTTCCACTTGGAGACTGAGGGCCTCTTACTCATCCTTGGTCGAATTCAGTGAGGCAAGTGTCACAGGAGAAGATTTTGGAAGCTTCCATTGCCTCTCCACCTCGCGGAATGACACTGCCATTTGTCATTTCTCTCCCATCGCACCCCACAGAAGGGACTTTTGAAATGCAACGCACCCTCACAGTGTATTTAGGTGAGATGCAACGCACTTAGCCAGTGGAGCAGCTGCAATGATCCTGTTTTGACCAATTCTGAGTAGTTTCTCATGGAGAACTTCTGGGAGAAGCTGTAATCTGTTGACCTTGTTCCTTTAGGGGTTAGAACAACACTTTTAGGGACTTAGGAGCCCTTGGTTTATGGACATTTCATGCTTGGGGTTGTAGGGCACAAAAATGTCTATAACAAACCCTTCCTTAGAAAATTTGTGTTAGTATTTTTTGATGATATACTAATCTACAACAAGTCTTGGAAGGATCATGTTCAACATGTTGACAGGGTGCTCAAACTATTGTAGGAGAAACAATTATATGACAAAACATCCAAATGTTTCTTTGGAGTACAAGAAGTGGAATATATGGGTCATATTGTATCTCATGAGGGTGTTAAGGTAGACCCTAACAAAATTAAAGCCATTAAGGAATGGAAAATTCCCACAACCATAAAGCATCTTCGAGGATTTCTTAGTTTGACGGGGTATTATCGCAAGTTTGTTAAGGATTATGGGAGAATAACAACACCTCTAACAACATTACTAAAGAAATATGCATTTTCCTAGACTCTAGAAGCAACTAAGGCTTTTGAACATCTTAAAGAGGCAATGTGCCAAACACAGTCTTAGCTACACCAGACTTCGAAAAAACCTTTATTGTGGAATGTGATGCCTCGAGAAATGGAATTGGCATTGTTTTAATGCAAGAAGGAAGACCCATTGCTTTTGAAAGTCATCCAATCAAAGGAAAGTATTTACACAAACCTATTTATGAGAAGGAAATGTTGGCAATACTACATGAACTAAAGCAATGATGACCTTACCTAATGGGAAGACACTTCATGGTAAAAACAAATCATGATAGTCTTAAATAATTTTTGGAAAAAATATTATCTTTAGAAGAGCAGAAAAAATGGGTCACAAAGATGTTGGGTTATGACTTTGAAATCATCTACAAAAAAGGGAAGCAAAATGTTGTTGCAGATGCACTCTCAAGAAAGGATGAGGATGTGGAAGGATTGCTTTGTGCCATTTCTATTATCCAACCAGATTGGATAACGAAAACAAAGGATGAATGGAATAATGACGAAGAAGTGTGGAAGCTCATTCAAAAGTTGTAGCAAGATCCCAGTATATGTGATACATTTAGCTGGAAAAATGATCCATTATGGTTGTTATGAAACCAGCTTAAGAAAAGATAGAAAAGATAGATCAACACCTTAGAATTCAGCCTCTTCGAGGGGGAAACCTCCTTTACATTACATAAATGAACAATTCTTGGATGATACAAATGAAAAGACCTCCTTTCTATATATAGGAGTCTAAGGGGTCATAACATAATCAGAGCTGAAATAACAATAATAATGTAAGGGCATAATAATAACAATAATGGGCTTCTATGGGGCACAATAGTAACAATATGGGCACTACATGAGTACATCAATATAATAAGTGGGTTGTACTAATAACAATAAGGGGTTACACTACTAGTATAGGGGTCTAACATGCCCCTCTCCTTCAAAAAGCGCTGTCCTCAACGCTTGAGTAG
This sequence comes from Pinus tabuliformis, assembly GCA_031772625.1. Taxonomy (NCBI): domain Eukaryota; kingdom Viridiplantae; phylum Streptophyta; class Pinopsida; order Pinales; family Pinaceae; genus Pinus; species Pinus tabuliformis. Next base: position 1,746,034,357 of record CM062820.1, on the reverse strand, counting down.
TTCTTGATGCTTCTGTATAAAATTATTGTCCTCCCATGTGGAATCTTCAGTGGGTAAGTTCTTCCACTTGATGAGATACTCTGAAATTGATCGATTTCGTAGCTGTCGGGTTCTTGTTTATGTGATTGGTCCAAGTTCCAATATGATTTTTCCTTCCTCTTCAATTTCTGGCAATATTGTTTGAATTGGGATCTTTTGCAACTTTTGAATAAGTGGCCATACTTCTTCATCCTTCTTCCATTCATCCCTTGCTTCGTTTATCCAATCTGGTTGGATAATCGAAATAGCACAAAACAATGCTTCCCCATCCTCATCCTTGAAGAGTCTTCCTATTCGGTAAGGTCGCCATTTTTTAAGTGCATGTAGTATTGCCAACATTTCCTTCTCATAAATAGCTTTCTTGAGATGTAGCAGTAAAAATACCCAATCACCTACATCAAAACATTTTTCACTACGATGTTGATCTACCTGTTGTTTCATTTGATTTTTCACTAAAGTGGCGTTATCCTTCAAAAGTTGGAGAACTTGTTGTTGATGCTCGATGTGATCTTTCACTGCTTGAACCTTTTTCTTCTTGATATGTCCTTCTATCTCTAGAGTTTGAGGAGTGGTAATTTCTTCCAATCCTTTACAAGATATGGTCGGAATCATTTCTTGATGCTCGTTGTGATCTTTCACTTCTTCAACATTTTTCTTCTTGATATGTCCTTCTATCTTGATAGTTTGAGGAGTGGTAATTTCGACCAATGAATTACAAGATATGGTTGGATTCATTTCTTCTTTCTCAATGTGATATTTCACTTCTTGCACCTTTTTCTTCTTGATATGTCCTTCTATCTTGAGAGTTTGAGGAGTGGTAATTCTTGCCAATGCTTTACAAGATATGGTCTGATTCATTTCTTTTTTCTCTTGGGTGGGGTCCTGACATATATCTTCTTCTTTTGATGTTTCTTGATCCTTTTCTTCCTCCTCTTCATATTCTATGTAAAATAATTTCTTCTCGGCACACTTATGACCTTTAGTGCATTTGCTATCACAATTGTAACAAAGCCCTTTTTTTCTTTTTTCTTCCAATTGTTGTGGTGTAACCCTTGTAGGTTGTGGAAGGCTAGGAGAACAACACTTCCATCTTTATAGTTGTGAGGGGTATGCTTCCTAGTTTCCATAATTTTGCTTTCCACTATTTCACAAAGCCCTTTTACTCTTTCCAATTATTGTGGTGTTGCTCTAAAGAAGGTGTTGCTCTTTGTATCCTCATAATGTGCTATCATTTCCTCCGTGAAAATTGACCATGTAACAAGTTGTTTATGAGAACAAAGCCCTTCATACCATAAAAATTGATCCGGTTCTAAATATGGAGATGCAATACATACCTTTTGTAACAGTGGTACACCATGTAGATCAAAATATTGCTCCATCTGAAATATCCAATTTACCGAATCCTTGCCATCAAACTTCATCATCTTGCTTTTTCTTGATTTTAGGAGCTCAATCTTGAAATGACTGTAACTCTGTACTTTCGGATCTTTAAGTTCTGAAATTGTGACCTGTAGTAGTCCTCTATGTCCTCTTTCCAATGCCACCAGTTTGATCCAAATTGGATTCTCCAAGAAAGAGTTATGCACAATCTCCCAAGATGACCTGATTATAGACTAGTTCAGTAGAGCGAACTTGTAAGACGTGCCACAGGTCACTGTTTCGACCTTTAGCTCTAAAAAATATATACAAGAAACTACAGTCCGTCCTATTTCTGTACCTTCTTACGAAATTTCAATCCGATGCTCAGAGAGAAAGTTATGATGATTTTCCCTAGGTCACCTGTTTGGAATGTAATTTAGGCGTCTGCAAAAAGACCAACTTCCTCAGATCATATCTCCGCAAATATAGCGTGAAAAAGCTATAAAATTTGGACCCAAGCTTCAACGCGATGTCTTCTCAAATGGGTTTTTTTTTTAGCTTCTAAAACGTCGCAGAAAAAAGTTATAGCGAAAATGCCACGATGACCTGTTTGGAGCAGCAAAACCCTAGAATCCAAAGCTCTGATACCAAATGTTATTAAACCAGCTCAAGAAAAGATAGAAAAGATAGCTCAACACCTTAGAATTCAGCCTCTTCGAGGGGGCAACCTCCTTTACATTACATAAATGAACAATTCTTGGATGATACAAATGAAAAGACCTCCTTTCTATATATAGGAGTCTAAGGGGTCATAACATAATCAGAGTCGACATAACAATAATAATGTAAGGGCACAATAATAACAATAGTGGGCTTCTATGGGGCACAATAGTAACAATATGGGAACTACATGAGTACATCAATATAATAAGTGGGTTGTACTAATAACAATAAGGGGTTACACTACTAGTATAGGGGCCTAACAATGGTACAAAGATTGCTTATATCTTTGTAAGAATTCCCAACTCAAACAAAAGATTCTTTTGGAATTGCACACCTCTCCGTTAGGAGGGCACTCAGGATTTTTAAAAACTTACCATGGGGTCAAGAAGGAATTTTTTGGGGAGGGTCTTAAATCTGATATTCAAATGTTTGTGGTGGAATGTTTGGTTTGCCAATAAAATAAAGTTGAGACAATTAAGACCCCAGTTGTGTTACAACCTTTAGCCATTCCAAGTCAACATTGGGAGGAGGTTTCAATCAATTTTATCACAACTTTACCCAAGTCCGAAGGAAAGAGTTTCATCATGGTGGTAGTTGATAAACTTACCAAGTATGCACATTTTTGTGCATTATCTCATCAATTTAAAGCTATTACATTTGCTACTGCATTTATGGAAACAATTTAAAAGCTACATGGAAACCCAAAGATTATTGTAAGTGACAGAGATCCCATTTTCACTGGAAATTTTTGGATGGAATTATTTTATTGTTTGGGTACTTAATTAGCTCAAAGCTCATCTTATCATCCTCAATATGATGGAAAATTGAGATAGTAAACAAATGTTTGGAAGTATATATTCATTGCTTTGTATCTAATAAACAAACACAATGGTTCAAGTGGTTACCTCTCGCTGAATGGTTGTATAACACTTCCTTCCATACTGCAGCAAAAATGACCCCATTTATGGCACTTTGTGGATATCATCCGCCATCCATCACATCATCTTTTAGATAAAGTTCTAAGGTTCAAGCAATGGAAGATCACTTCGAGCATCAACAACAAGTTCTCCAAAGCTTAAAGGATAACCTCACTTTGGCACATAATTGGATGGAACAATAGGCATATTAGCATTGTAGCGAAATGAGTTTTGATGTAGGTGACTGGGTATTTTTACGACTACAACCATACAAACAAATGTCCTTCAAGCAAGCTAAGAAGGATAATAATTTATCACCAAAATACTATGGTCCTTACAAGGTGTTGCAAAAGATTGGTACCATGGCATACAAATTGAAGCTTCTTGCATATTCTCGAGTGCACCTAGTTGTCCATGTTTCAAGCTTAAAGAAGGTTATAGGTGACAAGCTCCTAGTTCAAACAATATTGCTAGAACTTGACAAGGAAGGAAAAAGCATATTGGAACCTAAAGCAGTCACGGAAACAAGAACCCGACAGCGACGAAATTGATCAATTTTAGAGTATCTCATTAAGTGGAAGAACTTACCCGTTGAAGATTCGACATGGGAGGATGAGAATTTTATACAGAAGCATCTAGAACTACTCAAGCGTTAAGGACAACACTTTTTTGAAGGAGAGGGGCATGTTAGGTCCCTATAATACTAGTGTAGCCCCTTATTGTTATTTTTGTGCCAATGTAGTCCCCATATTGTTATCATTGTGCCCCATATAAACTCACTATTATTATTGTTGTGCCCTTACATTATTATTGTTATGTAGGCTCTGATTATATTGTGACCCCTTAGACTCTTATATATAGAAAGGAGGTATTGTCATTTGCATCATGCAATAATTGTTCATTTATGTGATGTAAAAGAGGCTTCCCCCTTGAAGAGGATAATTTTTAAGTCGTTGATCTATCTATTTGCGAGTTGGTTTTATAACGCTTTTCCTATTGGGAATATTACAACAACATACTTTTAAGCAGTATGATGGTGGGAGTTGGCATGGAGGTACCTATTGGTATGAGTCTTCTTTCGATAGACTTAATGAAATTGTAGCAAGAAAATGATTCACTTGACTTGTTCCTTAGTCATACAGAGAAATTTGATTTTCCACATCAGCAGGATGACTTGGATTGCAATTAGCTAAAGTGACATGGCCTTGTCTATTACTTAAGTCAATAAATTCAAGTTTCTAGGTTAGAAGTAGAGTTGTGCATGATTTGATTGTTAAGATCTAGCAAACTAGTTGAGTTATTGTTAGTTGAACTTAGTTAATTGAACTCTAGTCATTAGTTGAGTGATTGGAAGGTCAGTTGAGTAGTTATAACAATTGTACCGATCTCTTAGTTAACTAATCAATCAACTAAAAATAGACCGAATCATGCATGGAATTTGAATTTCCTAGTTGAGTGGATGGAAAAGGCACATTTGTATTTATAATTGTATATTGTTGAGTCCACAATGCTTTTTCACTGACCAGGTGATCAACCCCCTTGGATTTGCGCAAGGAAATAGGGAATTTTCCTATCTTTTATGAGCTTAATTCCTCCAGGATTATGCAAGGAAAAAGGAGGTTGGATTATGCTTGAATTGGATAAGTGTTGACCAGAGCAGGTCAAGAAGCAGGAGAATAGTTTTACAGTGAAGGGTGTGCTTCAGAGTTGAAGCAAGACATTGTAATTGTTTCTCTTTCTCATCTAAATTAATGCAAAGTTGCGGAGGGGTTTTTCCCAATTAGGTTCCCCCATAAAATCATTGTGTTCCTTATGTTTTGATGGTTGCATGTTATTACATGTGTTTCTATCGTGTGTGTTTCCTTTCTGCATAATACCAGAATAATTTGGGTTCCCCCCTAAAATCATTGTGTTCCTTATGTTTTGATGGTTGCATGTTATTACATGTGTTTCTATCGTGTGTGTTTCCTTTCCGCATAATACTAGAATAATTTTTTGTCTCTTAATTTCAATTCGATTTCACTGGCAGTAGAAAATTTCTTGCCATTTATACATGGTATCAGAGCTACATAGAAACCTTGTTCCAGATATTCTCTCAAATAAATTTTGATTTGCAGAGTTTTGGTGCTAATTCTCTTAAGTGCAGGAAAAATGTCTTTCAACGGATTGAGGTTGGAGTATGCATTCGAGGGCACCTTGAAATTTTTTGCTTGGAAAGATTAGATGGAAGTTATCCTAGTTGATAATGGAGTATGGGAATATACACAAACTAATATTCCAAAACCAACAACATTAGATACACAAACACTTGCTGAGTGGAAGAAAGACACAGAAAGATCCAAGAGGATTATTCTGGAGGGTGTCAAAGATCATGTGGTTCAAACTTGCATTGAAAGGAGAATCCTTTTGCAATGTGGACAACTCTCCAAGATCTATTCCAGAGCATTAGTGGTGCTAGGAAATTGGCATTGAGAGATAAACTCAGGAGCATTCAAATGTAGAAAGTTGAAACCATTCCACATGTTGTAGCTTTTTCTAGAACCTGCAGCACGAATGCTTCAGGGGACATAGAAAGCCTCCTAGAGATAGCCTCTGGGTTGATTATAGACCAGTGCCTAGGACATCTTAAATAGAGGAGTGCATGGAAGATTATGAGTGGGGTTTCTGTTGCACTCCAATTGTCACGTAGTTAAAAAGGTTATAAAGGGGGGCTTGGTTCAATAGGCCTTCATTAAGGTAGACTCAAGCCAACACATGGATCCAAATGCGGGGGTATATTGGGGTAATCTCAAAGAGAAATGTCTTCTTCTGGTGGCCGACACACAACAATGAGACAACTTAATATTGAAGTTGTAGAGATGGTGGAGAGGAGGAGAGGAAGGAGGGAAATAGATGCGTAGGGCTGTAGACAAACAGAATCCTTAGCAACAATGTTCCAGCAGAAATATGGAAGAGAGAGGAGGTGGAAAGATAGAAACAACAAAGTACTTATTGAGGTTTCATGCCAAGTATAACATGGGTACCTCTATCACCAAACAGTGTGAGTAAGTCTGTGCTCATACAGGTACTGCAGGTTAATATAATAACACAAGTAAATCTATAGTTACTACAGGTACTTTAGGCTATTGAATAACACAATTAAATCTGTAATACACACAGGTATTGTTCTCTATTTAGCAGCGAGGGTAAATCCATGAATCAGGGAGAAACCAACAATCTCATTACACTATTTTAGAGAAAGTAAAACATATTATGAAATGAGGTTACAGAAGGGAAAACATACTTCACATTGATGTGCTTGGAATCACCAGGGAGTTTCATTAATCCAATATGAGTCCAACATAGCAGTCCATAACATTCAACACAACATCGATCAAGTCCCCCCATGAATGAGCAAATAGAAACAAAGTGGCATCTCAGAATTTAGACCCTGCGGGTGAGAAATTTTGGAATCTTTTATAAGTGTTTCTCCCCCCTATTTATAAGAAGAGGGGGAGCTTGGGTTATAGTTACAAAAATATCTTCGCCAGAGCTCTAGTTGTCTGCTAGACTAGTTGTCTCGGCGTGTAAGACTATGTTGCCCAAAATGATTACAATCGGGATTCAATCCCTTCTTGGAAATAAGCAGAAATTTGCAAAATTGAAAAGAAAGAAGGAAACATAAAGATAATGGAGAAAGTATCCCCTCTGTTGTTCCTGTGAATGGACTTTGGTCAAGCCATGTCTCAGTTGTGATGTGCTTCTCCTGCCGCTCGACTAGTTCCTATCACTTTTGTCTTAACTACCTGAATAGCTCGTTCTCTAGAGTAGGGAGTGGATCAACTGTGAATGTATGTCGCGGAGTGGGAGTGGAGTGTGTTAAGGAAGTCCTTTACTGGGTATCGGAGTGGAGCTCCATGCCGAGAAATTAAGTTTTCGTGAGCCTACTATACTGTATTTACTCACAACAGTCATGTAGTGAAGCTGTCGAATCCATTTCTGCAGCCTATGTAGTCCTTGGTTTCTTGCTGTAGGGGCTTCTACAAGATTATCCCATCTCAGTGTGACATTGCTCCATGCTTTCATTCAATACCACAGTTGTCAATCCATCCACCTTTAAATTTTTGTACCATGCTCTCGAGGCCTTCTTGTAATCAAGGTTTTTCCCTTTGTTGCATAATATCCTGCATACTAGCAATTTTCAATGCTTTGCCTTTGATACCACCACTTGACACCTTGTGATCGTCGATCTGCGATATTGGGCCCACCCGGGGTATCGCAAACGCAACAAGGGAGAGGGAGAGGCCCATCCACTTCTTTTCGTAGCGCAGGCCGACTGTCCGGACGCGAACTCCTTATTAGATGTAACACATAAAATGTCGCATTCGGGGAAGTTCAAGCATATCGCAATCGCAAGTCAGAAGGGACTTCGGAGGAGGAGGAAACTTTGCTTTGTGTGATCGCTAATTGCGGGATTGATAACATCATTAGTTCCATGTAGAAACTCCTGAGTGTTGACACGTGTCACTCGGAAATTCCCCCATAGGACCCTGAAAAAGTTGAATCAGCGTGCTAGGTGTCCTCCGTACTGCCACGTCATGCTGACATTAGCGGCCCTGTGGATTCTTAGGACCAATAGGATTCTGCCACATGCCCCCCTAAAGGAGAGATAAGAGGGCCACCTGCCTTTGGTTTTGTAACTAATTTCCTTTGTAAAATGAAATCGGCCCTCCCTTGCTGTTAACACTATCGGCATATTTCCCCCGCAATTCCTTAAGAATGGCCCGTTGGGCCTACCAATCATCGATTTGTCAATATTACGGGGTCTGATGTGTGGGATCGCAGGACTGGGGATGTGGGATGCCCGATATGGCAGGACTCCAAGATGCAGGACTAAGGAATGCGGGACTGCAAGATGCGAGATGCTCGATATGGCAGGACTGTGGGATGAAGGATTGAGGAATGCGGGATGCGGGACTGCGGGATATAAGGGTTGCGAGATGCTCGATATGGCGGGATTGCAGGATGCGGGACTATGGGATGCCCAATATCATGGGACTGCGGGATGCGGGAGCCCACCATCGATCTCCAATTTACTATGCCTAGGGCCCTCTAATTGCGATGAGCCTCCCTTGGTCTTTTCTCCTCGTTTTCTAGCTTTCAAATGGGTCCCTTTGGTCTGCTCTAACTTCTAATCCAAAAGTCCATTTTTGGCCTTCTATATACCGTTGGAAAGCTTATCACGAGCACTATGAAACAAAGAGGATATGACCAAGCTTTGAGAGATTTCGTGGTTTGGGAAAATCCTTCAAAATTCACTGCTTTTCTACACTTTGAGCAACTAATAAATTTATAAAGCAGTGAGTGACAACACCACAATACCTCTCCAAATTCGCTGAGGTTCGAGATGAACTTGGAGGAGTAGGAGAAAATGTGCCATCATCTAAGCATGTGAAATTAGCACTCCTTGACCTTTCGAAATCCTGACACAACTATCAGGATTCAGTTAATAGAAGAGACAAACTACCAGATTGGGAGAGAATTTGGACTGATTTGGTGCAAGAGGAGATCAAAAGAAACACTAAAGATGGTGTCACATCCATTTTAGATGAGGAAGAATATCGTGCTCTAGTTGTCAACAGAAAGAAGGCCAAAGGCACGAAGGCCTAAGGCGAGGCAAAATCCAGCCAAAATAGTGGCAATAAAAAGGACCTCAGCAAAATAAAATGTTTCCACTGCCATGAATATGGACACTATGCAACCAAGTGTCGGCATAAGAAATCCAGCAAGGAGCCTACAACAGAAGTAGGAGGAGATGTTATGGAATCTTAATTCGAGTTAGATTTCACCCTCTTTTCTTTCATGGAAAGCACAGTAAGAGGGAGTGAGTGATACCTATATTTTGGTGCCTCATATCATATGACAGGAAACAAGTAATTCTTCAATAACATAAAAGATAAGGATCTCAATTTGCACATAGAATTTGGAGACGATGGGAGGTATAGTACCAAAGGAATTGGTACTGAGACATTTAAGAGGGATTCAGGCTCCCATCTTCACCTAAAAAATGTAATGCATGTGCCTGGGTTGAAGAAAAAAATGATTTTTGTAGTTGTATTGGAGGACAAAGGTTATGATGTTGTGTTCAGTAAGGGAAATTTGTTTTTGAATCATGTTGTTACTGGACAAGTGAAAGAGATTGGAATTAGAGTGAAAAGTCTCTACAAGCTAAAGATATATTTCAACACTCATGCAACCATACCTCTAAGAGTGAGGTGGGGTGATGTAGAGCCATAGTCCCAAAGTTGCAAAGATTTTGGCAGGGTCCATAGGAGAGTAACAACAATTGCAGTATAGTATTCTCATGGATCATTACCCTTGCTACATGGGTTGACAATATTCAATAGTAGGAGGATTAGTGTCAGTTGGAACAGTCAGATAATGAGGAGCATATAGCAGTGTTGACAACAGAGCAGGAGGCTTAATAGTAGAGTTAGCAACAACGCAGATTTCCCAGTATATAGTGCAGAGACTAGTAGCAGTTAGATGCTCAGGAGATAGTTGCAGCTCAAAGACATAGTTGATTCATTATTTTGTATGCTTATCAGTTGTAGTTGTTGTAGTAGCAACAACAATAGTGAGAGGAGGTATTATTACAATACATTCCTACAAGAGAAGGATTAGGGTTGTTCAGAACCATTTTCTTGCTAAGAGGGAGTGTTGAAATTGTATCAAGAAAATGCTTCATTTGACTTGTGCCTTAGTCAAATGGAGAAATTAAAATTTTCACATCAACAGAATGACTTGGATTGCAATTAGGCTAGAGGTATAGTTGTTCATGAGTTGAATGCGAAGATCTAGCAATCTAGTTGAGTTATTGTTAGATGAACTCAGTTAACTGAACTCTAGTCATTAGTTGAGTTGGTTGAAGGTCAACTAAGTAGTTATAACAGTTGTTAACTCACTGATCTCTCAGTTAACTAGTCAATCAGCTAAAAATAGACCCAGTCATGCATGGAATTCGAATTGCCTAGTTGAGTGGATGGAAAAGGCACATTTGTATTTATAATTATATATTGTTGAGTGTATAGTGCTTTTGCACTGAGCAGGTGATCAATTCCCCTTGGATTTGTGCAATGAAATAGGGAATTTCGCTATCTTTTAGGAGCTTAATTCCTTCAGTATTGCGCAAGGGAAAAGGAGGTTGGTTGAGGCTTGAATTGTCTAAGTGTTGGCTAGAGTAGGTCAGGAAGCAGGAGAACATTTTACAATGCATGGTGTGCTTTAGAGTTGAAGCAAGACATTGTAATTGTTTCTCTTTCTCATTTGAATTAATGCAAAGCAACAGAGGGGTTTTTCCCAGTTGGGTTCCCCCGTAAAATCATTTTCTTACTTGTATTTTGATGGTTGCATGTGTTTCTATCGTATGTTTTCCTTTCCACATAATAGTAGAAGAAACTTATGTCTCTTGATTTTACTTCGATTTCATTAGCAGTAGAAAATTTCTTGCCATTTCTACAAGACTTGGTCGGTAAGAGAGTCATCAGGAAGGTGAGAGACAAGGGCATCAAGAAAGGGAAGGGTCCAGTTAGCTTCAAATTCCATGGTGAACTAGATATGAGGAGAAATGTGATTAAGATGGGTAAGGAAGGCTTGGAGTTCAGGCATACCATGGGACCAAATAACAATGGTGTCATTGATAAAGTGCTTTCAAAACTTGGGTTTTAAGTGGAAGCTTTCAAGGCTCGTGTTTCAAAGTGCTCCATGAAAATGTTGGCAACAATAGGGGAAAGGGAAGATCCCATGGTTGTGCCCTCAGTTTACTCATATCAAACTCCATTAAAAGTGAAAAAAGTGGTGGTCAGACAAATTTTGATGAGGTCAAAGGTTTTGAAGTCAACAATTTTGGAACTAAGATCAATGGATTCTAGAACAAGGATTTTAGTAAATAAGGATATGAAATCAAAGTTGACCTCGATGTCATTTTCATCGCACTTTAGGTGTTTGGTTTTCTGTATGAATTCAATGAAGTCTTTAATGAAGGATCAGTAGTGGTCCGAGAATGGTTATTGGCAAGGAATTAAGAAAGGGCATGGGTGGAGCCACATATGGTGCTTATGATGGGTCTAAGGGGAATATCCTTCTTGGGGATTTTAGGTTGAGTATAGATCCTTGGGTTGATGGGGTTGAGGGGAATGAAAATATTTTGGATAGAGGAGTCCAAGGAGGAGGATTTAATGGCTTTAGTGACCTTGTTGGTGACTGATTTGATAGGGTTCTTGGTTAAGGGCTTCTATGAGGAGGAGGAAAGGAGCTCAAGCATTAATGGTAATATGAGGAATTCATGACAACAAACACATTTCCTTTGTTAGTTTTTAAATGAGAATGTTGGGCTTGGAATTAAGCTAACATAAGGCCATAAATTCCTCTTTTGAAAGGTTAGGTTTGGGGATCTTGGAGCCTTAGAGAATGCATCCACACTCTTGTTGAAGTTCTTCCACCAAATAGGTGGGAAGGAGGTGGGAAATGGATTTAATAGAACATAAAATGTCCTAAAATGGAATGCTACAATCCTTGAAACAATGCCTAAACAACTAATAAATCGAGCAATTACCAGGTACCTCTTCAAATGGAAGAACCTACCAATGGAAGAGGCAACATGGGAAATCCAAATTAGATCATTATATTGTTTTTCATACATCTTGATGCTTTCAAAGTGGAAAAGGTGGAGGAATCAACCCACATGAACATTTTTACCGATGGGACCTAGTTTGGCAAATTGGGATATGAAACCTTCCAGGAGTAATCTAAGGCATCAAATAATGTTTTTTGGAGGGAAATTTTTTTTGCAAGTTGGTTAAGTTGAAATTCGCAAAACCCCAACCATGGCTGACAAATATGTAAATAATCTTCATGATCCTGCAGATGAGAGTGTTTGTGTGGCTAGAAGCATAAGTTGCACATATAAGCCTTAATGTGAGCCTCCTCATCGTGGCCCTAACTAATAAGCTTGGGATATTCAAGGAATACATGGGTTCTAATGCAAAGGTTCAATCAGAGGAGAGATTAGGAGATTGGGAAGAAACAAAGAAGGAGCCAAAGAAAGAACCTGAAAAAAGATCAAACTAGTTAAAATGCTCTAAACCATTCGCACTCCTTATTCAAAATGGAAGTGAAGATCAACATTAAATCATGCCAAGGCAAGATTGATTCTTTAAATCTAAATCACTGGTTGCAACAATTAGAAATTTATTTTAGTGTCCATCATATAGAGGAAGAACAAAAGATTTCATCTTCTCCACTTAAATTAGAGAGCCATGCTCTGATTTGGTGGGAAAGCCTCATAAATGCCTTGAGGTTGGAGGGATATCCTCCAGGGACTAAGTAGGAGGATTTTAGAGCCCTCATAAAGTCACAATTTGACCTTATCGGGAATGTAGAGGACCAGTGGATCAAATGGCATTACTTCAGGAAGAAGCAAGGGCAGTGTGTACAAGAGTACAACATAAAGTTTAGACACGTAGCTATAATGTTCGGTATCTCCTCAAAGAACCCATATGTACCACAATAAACTAATGCAAAGATACCAACAACCACCACAACCATTGTAACATTGACAATCATATAGAGGAGAAATGTTAGAAGTTACATCTAGAGCTTAACCCGAAGAAGAGAAAGAAAGATGCAAAGAAGAAGAACCTCGTGGCCATTGAGTCAAGTAACCAAGTTGAAAGTATATCAAACATGGATGAGAATATATTTTGTACATCAATGTAGAAGGGGGTGAATCTAAGTAGCCTTCAACAATAGGAAGAGAATGAAGAGACTAGACTCTTCCATATAAAGATACAAGTAAAAAAGATAAAGATTGATGCTTTGCTCAACTCAGGATCACAAGCAAATCTCATCGCAACAGAGCTGGTAAAAAAATTGGGATTGTAAGTTCATGATCGTCCAAGCCCATATTCATTAGGATGGGTAAATAAGGATGAAAAATTAAAGGTAACCAAACAATACAAAATTAGATTTGATGTCAATGCTAATTTTATTGATGAAGTAGAACTAGATGTGGTTCCCCTTGATGTATGTCATGTGGTGTTTGTAAGTCCCTATATATACATACAGGATGAAATATTCATGTGAAGATCGAACCAATACCACCTCATCAAGGAAGGAAAATCCTTCACCATCAATGCACACAAGGGAAAGTGCAAATTTTCACTGGTAAGTTCCAACCAAGCCAAGACACTAGTCAATTCTAGCAAGAAGTATGTTTTGTTGTTTTTAAGAGAAAGTATATGTAGAATATTCAATGAGAGTAAAGTCATCCCTAGAGTGGAGTGCTAAGAAACATAAACAACAACTGGAAAAGTTGCTACATGCATACAAGGATGTGTTCTGGGAGCCTAAAGGGCTATCGCCTAAGAGGGAAGTGGAGCACGAGATGCAGCGATTACCGGACTCCCCATTGCCAAACATTCAAATGTATAGACAGTATGTTATAGAAGCAAGTGAGGTGAAGAAGCAGTAGCAGTTGCTACTGGAACAAGGTGTCATTTGACCAAGTACATCACCATGTGGGTCACCCATCATCGTTGTGGCAAAGAAGGATGGGACTTGGTATATGTGTATAGATTATAGGGCATTGAACGAAATTACGCTCAAGAACAAGTACCCATTCCCCAGGCTAGATGATTTTTTGAATTAGTTGTAGCAAGCCAAATATTTCACAAAGTTGGATTTAAATATGGATATCAACAAGTTCAAGTCAAAGAAGAGGATACCTGGAAGGCTACCTTCAAAACCAGGCAAGGTTTAATGAGTGGTTAGTCATGCCATTTGACCTAAGCAATGCTCCAACTATGTTTACTAGGTTAATGAATGATATATTATGCCCTTTTATAGATTCGTTTGTTATAGTATATTTGGATGATACACTAATATACAATGTTATCTAGGAGGAGCACATCTCACATTTGATGTGGGCATTGGAAGCATTAAATAAGAACCAACTGCCTGTAAATCTCAACAAGTGTGAGTTTGCACAACAATCTTTGGTGTATTTGGGGTATGTTATAGGTGGACAAGAGAGAAAGATAGTTCTTTTTAAGATAGAGGCCATCATGAAATAATTGATGCCTATTAATGTTTATGAGGTTCGGATTTTTGCTGGTGTAGCAGTCCTGGGTTAAAGTGTAACAACCCTAGTGAAAATTCCATGTAATAAAAGTTAATATTAGGCAAAATAATAACCACGGTTGATGGGACACTTATTCCAAGCTGAATGTTGGGCAAGACATCCTAGTGTGGGTGTTCATTTTGGTTAATATGGCTAAGGAAGTTGACAAAGGCAATGGCTAAGGCTTTGGAAAAGAAAAATGGCATTTTTGGCACATTTATTTATGAAAAATAATGGAAATTAGGAGAAAAGGGGGTGAATGGTCACATGTTGCATGTGAGGAGGAAAATGAAGGAAAATAATGGAAACTGAAGAAAATAGAGGCCTCATTAATAAAAAGGCTTCTAAGGATCAGTACACAAATTTTTGTCAATTTAGTTTTGGAGTTCTCTCATTATTCTCTCTCTCATACTCTTGGATACTTAGAGTTTTCTTGGAGTGCTATTGGAGAGTGTGTCATACCTGGATTTTTGGAGCAAGAAGGCAAATGAAGAGAAGGAAAGCGCAAGAGGACATCAGGATCAACAACTACAACGAATTTTGCTTGCAGGTACCAAGTTGCATGTATGTTTTCCTCACTATTTTTGGCATGCATGGCATATGCATGTGGATTATTGGTCATGATCTATCACTAGAATGGAGGATTGCTTGGATAGCCATGGAGATTGTGGGTTTATTTCCTTGTTTTGTTTTGGTTGGTTCTCATGTTTCCTTTAGTTTGGGTTGAGTTATTATTTCCTAGAAGCCTTGGTTGGACAAACGCTCTAAAAGCCCTGTAACAGGGTTGAGTTACTAGTGCTAGAAGCCTTGGTTGGAAAAATGCTTTTGAAGCCCTTGGTGGGTTGAGTCACTAGTCCTAGAAGCCCTGGTTGGACAAATACTCTGGAATCTCGACGACAGCTATGGGTTGAGTTACTAGTCCTGGAAGCCATAGTTGGAACAAACGCTCCAGAGCCTTGGAAGGCTTGGGTAGAGACCAATCTAATGATGGTTTTGTGATATCCGACCGTAAGGTGGAATCACTATTTGATGGGTTGAGGTGGTTGGCCTTTGGAAGCCCTGGATGGTTTTGTATTGATGTGTTCTATGAGATCCCACATTCATTCTTGGAATATGGCACGGGCGTGAATAACTGAAGAGATATTTGGCTCAGCCATTTTACAGTCGGGTGGAACGTGGAAGTCCCATCTTGTGTTTGGATTTTGCATCATCAATAATATGAGGTTATTTATCCTTGTATTTCTATAAGTAATATATTGGTTTATATGTGGATTATATGGCTGTGATTCCCTTGGAATTTCTGTTGCTATTATGTTGGTTATGTATATGTTTCATGACAGTAGTTATGTATGGATCTCATCATATTTTTACTTGTAAATGGATGAACAATGTATCTATGACCTAATGGATGAAATGGCAGATAATGTGTTGAGGCATCAATGATTCTTAGTGATTCCCAGCTAAGTATGAGACCCCTATGCTTAGATATGTTATTTACACCTACAGATTAGATATTCGTGATATGTTTGACGAAATGCATGTCATGGCTAGTAGGGGTCCACTCAAGGGCTTGTTCAAGTATTTTATTTTGCCTCATTGTATCCTTGTTATATTTATGTTCTGAAGGTGTCATTCAGTTCTTAGCAGTGACTTGGGCTCTGGGCTTGAAAAAGTGGCTCAAATCCCGGGGACGTTGGCACAACAATGAGCAAAATAGTCTTGGACGCTGGCACAACAATGAGAAAAATAGTCCTAGATGATGGCATGCCTTGTCATGACAGCATCCAGAGCCTCTTGTACGCTGGTATGCCTATAGCATGGGAGCGTTTGGGGGTCATGTGGTCTAAAATCTTAGTGGGTCCCAGGGCTAATTGGCAGAAAGGTTGGGATGGTTCTTGAGGGTCCTAATGTTTGTGTTGAAGGCCTGTATGGCGTGTTTCAGTTAGTTCCACTTCCTTAACGTGACTTAGGAGGTCGAATCATATCATAGTGGTCTCTTGTCACATGTTTACCCTGGTTGGCTGGTTACTTGGGTAGATGTGGGAGAAGGGTGTTACATAAAGGTTCATGTAATAAAGGATGTTAAAGGAAAAATAATAAAACCAAGGTCATGGGACATGTATTCCAAGCTAAATGTTGGGAAAACACTTCAGTGGGCATCACTTGTGGTTTAATAATGGTTATGGAAATTGGAAAAGAGGCAATAATTGACATTTAATTATGAGAAATAAGGAAAATAATAGAAAATAAAGGTGAAGAGACACAAATATGCATGCAAGGGAAATTAGAGGAAAATGAAGAAAAACGAAGAAAAAGGGGACATCAATGATAAAAAGGCATTAGAGAAACAATTCACAGCTTTTGCCCAACTTTTGAGCAGGTGTAGCAAAGGAAAGAGAACAAACACTTGGACAAGCAAGCAAAGGAAGGCAAAGGTAAGTAAAGGAAAGCAAGGGAGTGTAAATAGAAGGTTGGATTAGCAACTTCAGCAGGAAGATCTTGCATTTAATAAGTTGCATGTGTAATTTCCTTGTTGGGATGTGAATGCATGGTACATGCATTTGTTTATTTGGTTCATTTGCTATCATTGGCATGGGTTTTGCCTGGTTTGACAGTGGTTTCAACATTTCCTTTCCATTTCCTGGATAGCCATGGTGTGATGGGATTCATTCTTGGTTGAGCTTTGGATTGTCAGAAGGTTTTGGAACCAGGTGAGGTGGTCTCAGGAAAATCCCAAGGGTTGGGGGTGGAGATGGTTTTCTCCGGGAAGCCCTCGATAGGTGGGTGGAGATAGGAAAATTCCTCAAGGTATGGTGAAGGGATTCTTAGGCATCTAAGCTCGGTTTGGTTTTGTGATATCGAGGACGGGTTAGGTGAGATCACAATAGCTTGAGGGTGGAGGTGGTTTAACCTTTGGATCCCTGTTTGGTTATGCCTCGGTTTATCCTATTAGATCCCACATTCATGCTTAGAATATGGAACATGGGTGATTGGCTGAAAGAAAGATTTGGTTCAGTCCAATCTATGGTCATGTGGTACGTGGAAGTCCCATACATGGTTGGCTTTGAAATATGTTATATGATCTATTTTTCCTATTGTGATCTATGAGCACTTGTACTTATTATTATGTGGATTTAATGTTTGATTTGTCATGGTTGCTATTCTAGTTTTATGTTAGTTATAAGCATGGTTTTATGAGGTGTTCTAGCTATGGATCTCTTTCATGATTTGATATTTTATTGAATGGTTAATAAATACATGGGCTAACAAGTGTTGTTGCACATAGCTTTAGAGGGCATTGAGCCTTCTTGGTGATCCTGAAATCAAATTCAGATGTTTAAGATTAGTGATGCATTCATGACTTGTAGCTTTCATCTTTACCATGTGTTTGACGAAATGTCTATCATGTACTAGGCATGTTCAGGTTAGGATCTTGTTCAAGTTTTGAATGGTTAGCCTTTTATCATGTTATTTATGATTATGGAAAGTTACAAGAAATTCTAGGCAATGATCTAGAGGCTAGCCTAAAAAGGTGGCATATATCTCGTGACCTCATGCTCTGAACTAAGGAAATTGGGCCACAACTGATAATAGGCAAGCTTGTGTGTGCGGTTGGAGCCTCATAACCACATGCACAGAGTGTTAAGGTTGTGGTTGGGGAGTTTCCCTCGTGAAAAAGAGCTTTAGCTTAGGGATTGACCACTTGGGGGGTTGGTAGCCTCTCAAGTGGTTTGTAGTTCCCAAGGGAGGTCAATAAGTTGTCAGATTGTAGGCCCCACTTCCGTCACTGGAACTTGGAGGTTGGGTAATGACATAGTAGCACTCAACTCCTGTTTATCTTAGAGATCTTATAAAAGCAGGTAAATGTGGGAGGGGCGGTTACAGGTTGGCATTAGAGCTGCTAGGTTCAAACAGTTGCACTGGATGGGCTAGATGTGATTGTTATGCATGCATGTCAGTCGTATGTGTGTTTACTATGCATGCAAGGCAGTGGATATGGTTGTCATGTATATTGTCAGTGTTACAATTTGTGTTATCATGCATGATGTTTGTATGTTGACATGTTGATGTCATTATGTATATATACATGTATACCGTGCTAATATGGATCGATTTGTGCAGATGAGATAACCTACCCTAAACTTCATTAAGGTATGGTTCGATCATGTTTCTATTTTTTTATTATCTAACATGGCATGCTTGCAGGAAGAAGAAGATCATAGATTACATGTAGAACAGTGGATTAAAATTCATGTGACTCCTCTAACAGGTTAACTGAGTAGCAAGGAGATGAGTATTTTCGTGACATAACAAATACATTGAGAAGCTTGAAGGTAGAAATCAGAAGTTTCAAGGCAGATAATAACAGGTTGATTGAGACACAGGAAAGGCTTGCTAAAGCTCAAGGAAGAAAGTAGAGGTTAATGCAGTGATCCTTCAGAGCCTAACAAATTTGCAAAGACAAGGATTGCTAAGAATTAGTCATAAACACGAGGAAAGGACTAATGGAGCATACGGTAGCAAGTCTTGATCAAGATACAGGATGGACAAAGATGATACAGTTAGAGATGGCGGATGGTTGGATACACCTGACAGGAGAGATAGTGCTTATGGGTTCTATTCTAATTCTTGTTCAGAGAGACATCATTGTCATCACCACCACCATCCTTATAGGAGGAGTGAGAAGCAGTACTTGCCAGAGGAGTTCAATAAAGTC
Source organism: Pinus tabuliformis (assembly GCA_031772625.1). Classification (NCBI taxonomy): domain Eukaryota; kingdom Viridiplantae; phylum Streptophyta; class Pinopsida; order Pinales; family Pinaceae; genus Pinus; species Pinus tabuliformis. Next base: position 1,746,015,444 of record CM062820.1, on the reverse strand, counting down.
AAGCCTCCTACTTTAGATGGAGAGATGAAGAAATCAGAAGATGCAAAATCATGGCTACTTGCAATGAAGAAGTTATTCTGATTGCATGATTATTAAGAGAATATGAAAGCCAAGATTGGGATCTTCAACCTCAAGGGAAAAATAGATATTTGGTGGGAAGATGTGAAGCGTGTCAGAGGCATCAAGGTAGAAAAGTTGAATTGGCACAAGTTTGAAAGACTCTTCAGGAAGAAGTACTTTTCTGAGAGGTATTTTGACAGAAAGGCCAAGGAATTTTATGAGTTTAAGATGGGTTCCATGATAGATGAAGAGTACATGACCAAATTTCTCGGGTTGTTAAGTTATGTGCCTTATCTCAAGGATGAGAAGACAAAGGTCCAAAGGTTCATTAGTGGTATGCCATTAGCATTCAAGGATCAAATTGAGTATGATGAGCCTCGATTATTCAAGGAAGTCATCGGGAAGATGAAATATTGTTATGAGAAGTTGAAACACAAGTCTGAGCCTAAGCGTGATTAGAAAGGGAATGATAAGGCTAAAGGAAAATGGCCTCAGAAACAAGGAATACCTCAAGATACAGGTGAGAAAGAAAATGTGGGTCCTTACAAGAAGTCTAATATAGATGAGAAGGGACATGGGTCTCAACCCTGAGAGCAACAGAATAAAGGTAGTGGCAAAGAACCATTGCAGTGTTGGATTTGTGACAAAGACCATCACAAGAAGGATTGTCCATTGTACCAGGGTGGTAGGCCTTGGATCTATAATGCTCGAGAGGTGCAGATAGTTAGGGATGTTGGTCAGAGAATTCATTGGGTATATGGAGCACTTGATAAAAAGAATGCAGACCATCAGGCATCCATTATTGTGATGGAAGGTAAGCTCTGTGATTAGTTGTTTCCATTTTGATTGATCCTGGATCTAATTATAGTTATGATAGTCTTGACCTAGTGGATAAGTGTGGCTTGAATAAAGAAGTGCATGCAGAGTCTTAGTTGGTACAACTGGCTATAGGGACCAAGAAAAGAGTTCATCATTGGGTGAGAGCTTGTGCATTTGAGCTGAATGGTATGCTTACATTAGCACATTTAAATGTGTTTCCTTTAGAATCATATAGTATTTTTTTTGGGTATGAATTGGTTTTTTACTCACAAGACTAAGGTAAACTATTATGAGAAGGCTATTGAGTGCCTGGATGATGATGGAGAGGAGATAATATTGTAGGGAAATAAGAAGCCTACATCAATGAGAATGATGGCAGTTATGCAAGTTAAACGTAGTAGTAGGAAAGGGTGTGTATTGTTTGCAATACATGTTTCCAGTGACAAAGGGAAAGATGTTGAGAATGATGAAGTCCTGAACAGGTACCTTGTTTTGTAGTAGTTTTAGGATATGTTTCTTGCAGAGATTTCAGAGTTATCGCCTCATAGGGAAGTGGATTTCTCTATGGAGTTGGTACCAGGAGCAACACCAACATCAAAGGAACCTTAGAGGATGAGAACTCCAAAGTTGGTGGAATTGAAGTTGCAGCTTAAAGAAATGATTTATAAGGGATACATAAGGCCAAGTGTTTCGCCTTGGGATGCATCAGTCTTGTTTGTAAACAAGAAGGATGGTACTCTCAGATTGTGCATTGATTACAGGCAGTTGAACAAGGTGACTATCAAGAACAGGTATCCTTTTGCCTCTAATTGATGACTTGTTTGATCAGTTGAAGAGAGTTGCAGTGTTCTCGAAGATTGATTTTAAATCAGGATATCATTAAGTGCACATCAAAGAAGAAGAATCTACAAGATTGCATTCCGTACCAGGTATGTACATTATGAGTTTGTGGTGGTTCCTTTTGATCTTACTAATGCTCCAGCCACTTTCATGTGTTTGATGAACAACATCTTGCAGCCTTACCTAGATAAGTTTGTGATAATATTCATTGATTATATATTGATATACTCCAAGAATGAGGAGGACAATGCAAAGCACTTGGCAATAATGTTGAGATTATTGAGAGAGCATCAGTTGTATGCAAAACTTAGCAAGTGCAGTTTCTTTCAAACTCAGATTCATTACTTGGGGCATGTTGTTTATAAGGAAGGCATAATAGTGGACCTATAAAATAACAAAGCTATCATGGAGTGGTCAGCTTCTAGGAATGTGGATGAGGTTAGATTATTCATGGAACTAGAAGGTTATTTTTTTTTTTGGATTTAAGACTTCTGTGGTTAATATCTTCTAACTTAGTAACCAGAGAACCCACAGTAAAAACCATTTTTCTGTCGACGTTTCAAATCCCAACAGGGATCCATCATCAGGACTATTATTGAATGTTGATAATAGAAGAGCTCAATTGCGAGATATAAATAGTTATGAGGTAAGCTGTTTTGGTTAAAGGAGGTCGGCTGTCTTGATTAAAGGAAAAAATGAAGGTCGGTTGCTTAATAATTAATATTATCAAATATTTAATTAAATTAGGTTTATTTTAATTCCAATCATATAATATTTATTTCTGATGATAGATTAATACTAATAATAAATAGTAAAGGTGGAATTTCTTAGTAATATATTTTCTCTTAATAATTAATAATTTTCATAGTAAATAATAATTTTTATATATAATAATTTAATTTTAAAATAATTTATAATAACAATTTCTTATAAATAAATTTATTGATATAATAAAATAAAATAATTGATAAGAATAATTTTTGATAACTTATAAGAATAATAACAATACTTATAATAAATAATAAGTATTATAATTGTTATAAAATTATTGTTATTTATAGCTATTTATAAATAATAAGTACTAATAATAATTAATAAATGTTATGTTATGTTATAATAAATATTAATATTATAATAGAGATCCATTCTTATTTAAATGATTATTAATGAGATAATTTATTAATATTGATGAGATTATTTATTACTTTGAAAATAAATGAGATTAAATTTTTATTTATAATAATAATAATAAGTAGTAAATAAAAGATTATAATATGTACTATTATTATTAATTATTAATTATGATTATTAGATTATAATATGTACTATTATTATTAATTATGATTATTAAGTATTATTATTATTCATATTAAAATCAATTATTATTATTATTTGTAAATAACTATTAATATAAAATTTTAAATAATTAATTAATAGTTATTTACCAATAATAATAAAAATTGATTTTAATATGAATAATAATAATACTTAATAGTCATAATTAATAATTAATAATAATAGTACATATTATAATCTTTTATTTACTACTTAATTATTATTAATAATTTAATAGATTAAAAATTATTATTATATTTAAATATTAATTATTAATGTCTTGAGACAGATTTTAGGAGATAAAAAGGGGGGAAAAATACCTATTGAGGGCAAACCTAGGAAGCATTGGAGGTCTTGATTCCTCTGATTAAGGGAAACCAACTACTACTGATCTCGATGCCATTGTCCCTGTTGAGATTATGTGGATATTTCATAATCTCAAGAGCCTCTCTAATTTTCCGCTTATGATGATGTTCTTCTCTTGCAACAATTGAGGCATTTTCCACACTAAGATGATGCCTAGTTTTAGAAGAATGCTCTGCCAGGGCCGAAGTACGAGACCTATCATTCCTAATATCTGCTACATGTTCTTTCAATCTAGTTTGAAAGGAACGACTTGTTTCACCAATGTAACTTTTCCCACAAGAACAATCTATTTTATAAACTCCTTTAAGTTGGCGTCTATCAATATTATCTTTGACAGACCTCATAATTTGTCTAATCATTCTGGGTGCCGAGAACTGGGTAATTATGTCTTTCTTTCTCAGGATTCTTGCAATCTTGTCTGTTACCCCTTGAATATAAGGTAGAAACACCTTCCCACACTGAGGTTGGTCTTGGGCTTTAAGCTCCTGAGATAACACCCTTCTTTCAGCCCTTTCTATAGCCATTCTAATTTCTTTTTCTTTGTCGCCTATATTTTTAAAAACTGATACTAAGTGCTTCTTTTCTTCGTCTAAATGATCAGAATCAGAGATTCTAAGAGCTCTGATAGCCAGAGTGTTCAAAACGCCAAACTTCTGGGATGGGTGATGGTGGGAGTCTGCGTGGAGGTAGCTCTCTGTGTGGGTTGACTTCCTAAAAACCTTATGCCCTAAGGAGCCATCCTCCTTCCTAATGATTAGAACATCTAAAAACGGGATCCTCATGTTTTCTTCCACCTCCATGGTGAATTTTATTTCAGGGGAGATAGAGTTAAGGTGAATGAAAAACTTATCAAGCTCTGTTTTTCCATGAGTCCATTTTATGTTTGTGTCATCTATGAATCGTTTCCACCAAGCTGGTTTCAAAGGGTATGATTCAAGGGCCTTCTTTTCGAAATATTCCATGTAAAGGTTGGCCACAATTGGCGAGAAGGGTGATCCCATTGCCACTCCAGATGTCTGCTCATAGTATCCACCTTGGAAGTGAAAACAGTAGATCATAAACAAATCTCAGCTAGTTTTGCGGTTTGGGGATCAGTAATGTCTTTTATAACCTGAATGGCTTCATCAAGAGGAATCTTGGTGAATAAGGATACTACGTCAAAGCTCACCAGGATGTCATCTGGTTCATCCTCTCATTTTTAATAAGTTTCACAAAGTCATGGGAGTCTTTAATGAAAGAACCAGTGTTCCCGACAAGAGGCCTGAGGATCTTGGAAACATATTTAGCGAGTTCACAGGTTGGGGAGCCAATGGTATTAACTATAGGTCTAAGAGGAATGCCTTCTTTATGGATTTTTGGTAAACCATAAATTCTTGGGATAGCTTCACAAGAAGGAGTTAGTTTTTTCTTTAATTTTTCCTCGAGGTTGGATTTTGAAATTGTCTTTTTTACTTCTCTCATGATTTTGGGAATGGGATTTTTGCTAAGTTTTTTATAACTACCACAGGCTAGGTATTAAATATTTGATAATATTAATTATTAAGCAACTGACCTTCATTTTTTCCTTTAATCAAGACAACCGACCTCCTTTAACCAAAACAACTTACCTCATAACTATTTATATCTCGCAATTGAGCTCTTCTACTATCAACATTCAATAATAGTCCTGATGATGGATCCCTGTTGGGATTTGAAATGTCGACAGAAAATGGTTTTTATTGTGGGTTCTCCAGTTACTAAGTTAGAAGGTTATTATAGGAGGTTCATCAAGAGCTTCTCACATATTTCTTATCCTATTACATATTTGCAAAAGAAAGGGAAGAAGTTTGAATGGATTGAGGAGTGTGCGTCTAATTTTGTGAAGTTGAATCATTTTCTTACAAATGCTCTAGTTTTGAAGATTGCAGATCCTGCTAAGGAGTTTGTAGTCTGTATAGATGCTTACAAGAAAGGACTTGGTGGAGTCATGATGTAGGAAGGACATGTAGTATTCTATGAGGAAAGGAAGTTGAATGAGCACGAGCAGATTTGTGTGACTCATGATCTCGAGTTCGAAACTATCATTCATGCCTTGAAGATTTGGAGGCATTATTTTCTTAGAGGGGGGTTTATTCTGATGAGTGACCATAGTGGACTAAGGTAATTGTTTGACCAACCTAATGTGAATGCCAAACAATATATATGGCTGACTACCCTCACTGAGTTTGATTTTGAGATTAGGTACATTAAGGGCAAAGAGAACAAGGTTGCAGATGCTTTCAGTAGGAGAGTTCAGGTAAATCATATTTCAGCTATGAGATCTTATGGGACAGATTTATAAGAGCATATTTTCATGCAGGATAACATGATAAGAGGTGCTAGCAGCTGAAGCAGAGGTTGCAACAACAAGGTGAAGACAATAGAGATGAGGATTATCACCTCATGGAATACGACTTTGTCAGATTTAGAAACATGATTTATGTGTCAGTATCAGTGATCTCAAGAAGCTTATCTCAAGGGAATTCCATGTCAAATTGTATTCAGGTCACCTGGGATATCAGAAGACTTTGACAACTGTTAAGAAGTTCTATCATTGGCCAAATTTGAAGAAAGAGGTGGCTAAGTTTGTTGCTAGATGTTTGGACTGTCAATAGGTGGAAGTAGAGTGTAAGCACCCAACTATTCTATTACAACCTATTCTAATTCCATAATGAAAATGGTAGGTCATTTCCATGAACTTCATTATAGGTTTACCGAGGACATAGAAGAAACATGATTCCATCATGGTTGTGGTTAATAAGTTGAGAAAGGTAGCTCACTTCATTGTAGTGAAGTCTATGAATTCAGCGAGTTAGGTAGCTCAGATCTTCATTAGAGAGATAGTGAAGTTGCATGGTTTTCTCGAGAAGATCATATCATATATATGTGCCAAGTTCACTTCCAGGTTTTGGAAAGATATATTTGTAGGTTTGGGGATAGAGTTGGCTTTCAGTACAACTTATCATCCGCATACAAATGGACAGACAAAGAGGGTCAATAGGATTCATGAGGATATGTTGAGGATGTAGAGTTGGATTTTAGTATGCCTTATCATTCGCAGATAGATAAACATACAGAGAGGGTTAACAAGATTCTTGAGGATATGTTGAGGATGTATGTCATGCATCAATAGAGGAAGTGGGAGTATCTTCCACTGGTAGAGTTTGCATATAATAATGGGTATCATAAATCTTTGAGGACGAGTCCATTTGAGGCTATTTATGGGCGGCGTTGTAATAATCCTATCAACTGGGGTAATCCAATGAATAGGGTGTTGATTAGACTAGATATGTTGGATGAGATGGAGTAGGAGATGCAGGTTATTAAAGGGAATTTAAAAGTAGCACAGGACATGCAAAAGAGTTATGTAGATCAACACAAAGCATTCAAGGAGTTTTAGATTGGAGAGCATGTGTACTTGAGCATCAAGCCCAAGAGGAGCTCCTTGAGGATTGGGTCATGTGCCAAGTTGGCACCTTTGTATTGCGAGCCATTTGAGATCCTTGAGAAGATTGGACCATTAGCCTACAAACTTGCACTACCACCAAAAGTGAAAGTCCATGATGTTTTCCATGTTTCATTACTTAAGATATATGTGTAGGATGTTGATCATGCGATTGATTGGTCTGTATTGCAAGTGGAACCAGAGGGAGAGTTTCAGCCAGAGCCTCAATGCATATTGAAATGGAAACAAATCATGCTCTAGAACCGAGCAATAGAGAAAGTTAAAGTGCAATGGAATCACTTTGGCCCTGATGAAGCTACATGAGAGATGATTGATCAAATGCACGCTTAGTATCCTTCATTATTTGTTGGTTCAAGTGGTATGTTTGTTTTTCTTTTAATAGTATTTCATTGTAAATGTTGCATCGAGCTATGTTATAAAGCTCCATATGTAGTATGTTTTGTTTTTAGTGGTTTGCTAGCCATAAGTGTCATAGAACACCAAGGACGGTTTTCCCCCAAGGGGGAGGGGTTTGTAACAACCCCAAGTTAAAGTTTCATGTAATAAAGGATATTAAAAGCAAAATAATAAGACGAAGGTCGTGGGACATGTATTCCAAGATGAATGTTTGGAAAACACTTTAGTGTGCATCACTTGTGGTTTAATAATGGCTATGAAAATTGGTAAAGACATTGGTAAAGATAAAGAGGCAGTAATTGGCATTTAATTATGAGAAATAAGAAAAATAGGAGAAAATGAAGGTGAAGAGACACAAATATGCATGCAAAGGAAATTAGAGGACAATGAATAAAAAGGGGACATCGTTGATAAAAAGGCATCAAAGACTAAATTCACAGCTTTTGCCCAGCTTTTGAGTAGGTGTAGCAAAGGAAAGAGAACAAGCACTTTGACAAGCAAGCAAAGGAAGGCAAAGGAAGGCAAAGGAAAGCAAGGGAGCGTAGAGAGAAGGTTGGATTAACAACTTCAATAGGAAGATCTTGGAGGTAACGGGTTGCATGTGTAATTTCATTCCTGGGATGTGAATGCATGGTACATGCGTTTGTTTATTTGGTTCATTTGTTGTCATTGGAATGGGGTTTTCCTAGTTTGACAATGGTTTCAGCCTTGCTTTGCCATTTCCTGGATAGCCATGGTGTGATGGGATTCATTCTTAGTTGAGATTTGGATTGCTGAAAGGTTTTGTAACTGGGTGAGGTGATCTCAGGAAAATCCCAAGGGTTGGGGGTGGAGATGGTTTTCTAAGGGAAGCCCTCAACAGGTGGGTGGAGACAAAAAAATTTCTCAAGGTATGGTGAAGGAATTATGAGGCATCCAAGCTCGGTTTGGTTTTGTGATATTGGGTTCGGTTTAGGTGAGATCACGGTAACTTGAGGGTGGAGATGGTTTAACCTCTGGATTCCTTGTTTGGTTATGTCTTGGCTTATCCCATGAGATCCCAAATTCATGCTTGGAATACGACACGAAGGTGATTGGATGAAAGAAAGATTTGGTTCAGCCCAATCTATGGTGTGGTGGCTGTAGGAATTTACAGGGTAAGTTCCTCAGACATAACACCAAAGGACACCGCTCACAAGCAGATCACAGATCAATACACTAGTACTTTTGACGTGGTTAAAACCCTCAAAGAGGGAAACAGTCCACGGCCTGAGCCAACGCGGCCACTTCAGGCAATTTATTAATAAAAGAATGAAAATTTACATAAGCTTCTCTCATGAACGGTTAACCTACGAATGACCCTCCATTCTCTTTAAATAGAGATCATGGACCAATCGGGTGTTAAGCCACGGATCAAGTGTCGATAATACCGAGGAAGTACTTGACTTGGTTGACTTTTGCATATGTTAATATGAGCTATTTTTCCTATTGTGATATATGAGAGCTTGCACTTGTTATTATGTGGATTTAGTGGATGATTGTCATGGTTGTTATTATAGTTATATGTTGGTTATAAGCATATCTTTATGATATTCTCTCGCTAAGTATATCTTTCATGATTTGATAGTTTATTGAATGGTTGATGAATGCATGGGCTAACAAGTCTTGTTGCAGCTAGCTTGAGAGGGCATTGAGCCTTCTTGGTGATCCCTAGATGAAGTTCAGAAGTTTAAGATCATATATGCATTCATGACCTGTATATTTTATGTTTACCATGTGTTTGATGAAATGTATATCATGTACTAAGCATGTTCTGGTAAGGATATTGTTCAAGTTTTGAATGGTTAGCCTTGTTATCATGTTATTTACGATTCTGTAAAGTTATAGGTAGTTCTGGGCAGTGTTCTAGAGGCTAGCCAGAAAATGTGGCATATATCTCGCTACCACATGCTCTGAATTGAGGAAATTGGGCCACAACTGCTGACAGACAAGCTTGTGTGTGTAGTTGGAGCCTCCTAACCGCATGCACAGAGTATTAAGGGTGCGGTTGGGGAGTTTCCCTAGTGAAAAAGAGTTCTAGCTCAGGGATTGATCACCTGGGGTGGTTGGCAGCCTCCTTAGTGGTTTGTATGTAAAAATGCCGATTTAAAATATACAAATAATTACATCAATTTATGTGATTTATTGTCAACACACAACTATTCAAATAATTAGCATAGAATTTTGAAAATTATGAGCAGAGACAACAAACCTGTAGCAATGATATTCCTTACTTGTGATTCCGGAGTGGAATGCTATTTGAATCCTGTTTTGTAAGAAATTTTTGGGGACGACTCTCCACCCAACCATAGACTTAGTTGCACATAATATTTCTACAACTTGCCACTTCCAAGCCCTCAACCAATGTACTATTGCCAGGGAATGCTTTGTCTCACAACACTTTTCTTCCAAGAGAATGGATGAAGGAATGGATAAATCTCATCCTCCTCATCATCCATTAAATAGACTAAAAAATGGAAAGGGATCCGCATGCACACATTCCATGTGTCAACATACCAACTTTTATTTCTTTATTTTAAGTTTTGCTTAATTTAATATTTCTCTTAATTTAACTCTTTCTTATTTTATGCCTTTTCTCTTTTTGTTAACTTTTCTTATTATTTATAGTTTACTTATATATATATTGTAAGCTTGATAGGACCTTTTGATTCATTTTCAGCAAATACATGTTACAACCATATTAAAGGAGTTCAGTGGCCTCAACCTGGCCATTGGGAAACCAAGTTTGTTGGCCACCGAACAACATTACAAGCCATCCAGAAACAATAAAGTTTGATTTTGTCCAACAGTGCCTTATAAGACTAAATGTCATGAAACCGTTTACAAGCTAAATAACTATAACATAGGAACCTGACCAACATATATACTATAGAAAATTAAACAAAATTGAGACCAAACAAAGTCCAGCATAATGTTATTCATCAGAGGAATCCATTGGAGTTGGATCCTTCACACTTGAGCCCAGTAATTCAGATTGAGGAAGACACATAATGCATTTCTCTATGTGGTTGAGATGGATGTTCTGCTGCTGGATTTGGAACTAGATGAGTGGAAATTCTTTCTGGATTTCGTAAAATCCATGATCAGATTTAATGGAGCCAACTAGAGGATTCATTATAGCCATGGATACAATGTTCTTCATCAAGCAATAGAGGTGAACGTTCTACTTGTATTGAGAGGTGCAACCTCTAGAATGACCAAGGTTGGGGACCAAGTCTCTCTACTCTTGCAATTGAATCTCTATTTCTGCATGTTGATTCCGTCCTATTTCCTAATTAGAAATTAACTATCGAACCTGAGCGGGGGTACCTGTCTGATAGGATCAGGCTGCCTCTTGGATTAGCTATGTGGCTGACTTGCGGCCTCTTCCTCATGGCTAGTGAGCCTGAGCTTGGTCATTATTTCCCTGTCTGCCTGCCTACCTTCCCCAACCCTGATCGTCTCTACCCGAAGAGCTAGAATCAGAGGAAGGGCGAGCCATGATGCTTCTCAACCAAATAGTGTATATGACAAAACCCTGATACAAGTTGCACAAACCATGAGCGTGGAACTTCCTAACCACGTGGGGTATCGACAATTACAGTGACGGTGAAGACCTAGAACAATATCACAACATAAAGGCATTAAGGAGCTAACGCTAGGCCTAAACTCAACAATGACCTTGAGAGTGGGATGGGTCAACCACCCACGACATGGAACAACATACCTAGGCTCCCCAAGCTCATTTGAGACCGAACATAGAGGTAAAACAAGATGGGTTTGCCACCTAAAGCATAAATCAACATGCCTCTGCTCCCTGAGACCGTTTCCAATGAGACACAAAGTTAATACAAGAGGAGCCAAACACACGAAATTCTGAATTCTCCAAACTATCAGAGACATCAAATATATGAAGCACCCAACACAGATGAACAAACATGCAACCTCCACAAAACTCTAAGCCAGAGAAATGTAGTACATGCCCATGCGAGATAGAAAGATACCGAAGAGAACATAGACATGCATATGGAAAGTAGACAATACAGAGTAAAACTAGACGGTATCTTTCTGTATTTTGCAACATAAATTTCAATTTCTTACAAATACCATATTATAAAGATTTCTCCATAAAATATGTGAAACAATAGAGTGGGTTGCAAAGAACGGGCGATGAGGAGGGTTAAGATAAATAACATACCCATTAAATTTGAACATGAAACTGGGGAAACTAGATGCACCAGGATAACCAACATGCAGAGCCTTGCTCTCAAACAACCACGAACTATCCAGGAGCACTGTATCAACACTAATTGTTGAATCCAGGATCCTAACATATGAGTACAAGGAAGGACAAACTCTTTACAACTGTAACGATGTATCATACTAGCGCGTCTCATCGTTATTAATTGTCTCATCATTATTAAGTGATCGTATGCGTGTTGCCACCCTACCTTCAATACAAAGCATGTGAGGGATGTGGGTAATCCGCCCTCTGGCCCTTACTTCATTCAACTTACACATGGCACAGATCCTCGTGAGATCCGTTTGTTGGCTCACGCCCCGATCGACGATACTTTTATATATATTTATTTAGAACTTCAATTTATTATTTATTATTTTATTTATTTATTATTATTATATTCTCTTCATTATTTATTATTTATTTACTATTATTATCTTTTATTTATTGTTTATTATTTATTTACTATTATTTTAATATTGTATTATTTTATTTATTATTATTATTATTATTATGGGGTATTACATACTCCCACTCTTTAAGGAACTTCGTCCCGAAGTTAAGTTGAATCATTTAACATTTTATGTTATTTAGTTATTTATTATTTCACGTTTGCCCCACACCCTCTACTGAACTAGTATAACTAGCAAGCATTGAAAGTTTCCACAACACTTGGGAAATCCCAAGGAATCTTTGTCCTTTTTCCCAACTTTCGAAACCAAGCATAATCCTCATTGGTCTATACCATAGCCTATGGCTGGCCCCAAGGCTCGTGCCAAGGCTTAGACCTCATCTACCCCAAGGCAAGCATCTGGTCCCAGTACTCAATGACTCTGGGCATCTCGCAAGGCTGGCACACTCCCTCCACACTCACTAAGGTGCACAACCCCAAGCATCGAAGTATTTACACCCCCACTAGACTTCAACACCCCAATCGAATATCAGGCACTTAGCCTGCAATATCAAGCACGTAGCTCCTCAAGATGGTCCCATAGCCCCTTAAGAGCTATCCATCAAGAGCTATACAAGACAAAGGAACCACTGGCATATGCAGTGCTGATTGAGTCTGTCCCCAACCCATATGGTGTTGCATATTCTCCCTCATGAGTTTGGGCTCCCACGAGATCATCAAATAACCCGACCCTCTCAACCCATTTGTGGAGTTCCTGTCAGTTACCACATCTCAACATGCAACCAATGTATTAGTTATAATTATAGTATCATAGAAAGTAATCCACATACCAACTCTTGCATGCCATCATGATAACATAACATCATTGTCAATCACCACATTATGAATAGTAAAGAACTACATGCTCATGCATGTCATAAAATCTGCATGCAATTACCACATGCTTCACATCATAATATCCTCATAAGTTATAACATCAACATATCAACATCAAAGACATATCAACACATAATAAATGAACCACATGTCAATATACCTCATATTATAACATCATAATCCCTATGCATATCATATTCATCATGAGCATAGAACATCATTATTATAACAACTAAATAATCAGAACCACATGTGCATCATTATCCTCATACTATCATATCATGAAACATCATCAACATGAGAATCATCTCAATACATATCACATATAGATCAATAATACATTATAAGAATTATTGTCATGAATTAATTTCATTTACTTATATAAAAAATGAATACCAACTATGAAACAAGATTATTCAACATCCCTCTAGAATCTAGGCTATCTTGCCAATACGGTTAGTTTACACCAAGATACCCATTACTTTTCAATAATCATTTCCACTTCTTTCAACTAGATAGTTGACCATTTACACCGTCGATAGAGTCATTTAAGTACAATGTTAAATTTTGAATGAGCTTGATCATCTTGAGCCTTAATCTCTCGTCATGTATTCTTCCTTCCACAAGGAAATTTAAGTGAAATTGATTGTTACAATATTAATGATTGTATAATCATTCTTTAAATCATCAATATCAAATTAAAATTCCATGATCACTATACATATTTTGCTTATCCAAATGGCACACATACACTAGGTCGTCCTTGTTTAAGTTTTATGTCATGGTTGATCCACCTGCATGAGGGCTTGTTGAACCCTGGTGATTTATCCATCACTCATGTAATTGTCATTGTTATTCCTGGAAATATTTTCTTATCTCATTGAGTTCCCATGTGATCTATTTAAACATAGATTCACCTATCTTCAAGTTGGACTAGGGATTTTTCCACTTTAATTTTCACTCATTAAATCTTTAGTTTAGAATCTGAAACACTTGGAACCACTACCACCATATCCACAAAAGGTTTGGTATGCCTAATGTGTTTGACAATAACTTCTTTCAATTCTAATTACATGAGCTAGTAAGTTGTTTTATATGAGGTAACAATAGATCATCAATCCAGTTGTGAAATAATGAATGAAATTTAGTCAAGTGCACCATTTATTAGTTGATTCTCACTTCTTTTTTCAATTATGTGTAATCCTTCTCAAAGTATCATAACAGAATTTCCAATCGTATTTCTTCCTACGCTTCATGCTCAATGTTTTCTCATTAGTCTACATAGTTTATTTCCTTTTCCAAAAGTTAAATAGTTGTTATCCTTGAAATATTTTCGTAGTTTATCACTTGTCATTTCTCACCAATTACAAGTGCCCACAACTCCCCATATTGGCACTTCTAAATTATATAGGTCATCACTTTGAACCTTACCAATCATGTTGATCAATCCACTCATCAATATCCTTAAGAGAACTTTCTTCTTGATAGAATCACCCCTTCACTTCCTCATACCAAATATTCATAGATATATTTTTGTTTTCTCCAATAGTCTCAATTTCCTAATATTCCATGTCTGCTAGATTCAAGATGGAAACATCTTCAGTTTGCTCAATTTCAAAACATATTATCGCATTGATTTCTCACGTCCAACCATCGAGGTTTCTTAAATGCATAAATTTGTTACACTTGGAAATGTTGTACTATTCCCCAAATTGGGTAAGACCCTATAAATAATTTCTATAAAGTGGTTATCAAGTGTAATCCACTTATCATTTCCTACTTTAAGGCATCAAAATAATAGAATTGCCTAATCATACATCTTGATGTCCATAATTCATGTTTGTAGTTGGTCACGTATGGAAAACATTACAATGTGGCTCTGCATTTAGAGGGAAAAACTATTATAGATGTTGTCATGCACATAACTTTTCTTCCTCCAATTGATCAATTTATTATCGATTCACTTCTTTAATCTAATGTCATCATACTTTCCAAGGCCATTGAAAATAACCTTCATTATTATCATAATTATTCGACTTATATGCATCATCCTTAAATATACATTATAGTGATTCTCATCATGTTCTTATATGCAAATAATTCTATGGTTCCACAATCATTTTCCACTGAGTTGTTCATTTAAGGAGTATCTTTAGAGTACCAAGTTATGACTATCCCAAAATCTCCCATCATGTTCTAAAATAGGTTGTCCCTTCTTATCGATTTTTTTTACCCTTTTTTTGTGATACTTCCAGTTAACCACCTTAAGTATCTATCGAGTAATCATTTTATTCATCTCATAATTGTAAGTTGGTCATTGTTATGAGGGCTAACATTCATTGTCTTTAAAAAATAAAATTGAATTCCTCATTATTCTCATGCACTTAGTAGTGCATGCCCCAAACATAATTCAAGTGTCTTCTTGAATTATCAACATGTTATAGAAAGTGTATCAAATGGCTTTCCCATTATTATTTTTCAAGGTTATATTGTGACTATGAGTTTAATATATCCTCCTCCTTCCGAGTTGGTTATGGTTACAAGGCTACCATTCATTATTACCATTATAAAATGCGCAAGTTCCTTCTTTTCCCTTTCTCCATACGCCAATTAAACATTGCTAATGTTGAAGATCGAACTTAGGAACTTTTCTTCATTTCTTAAAATTATTGTCTATTTATACCTATTTCTCCATCATCCCATTCTAATAATAGGTTTACTATTCTTATAAGGTAGTTCCATACTATCATAACATATATGCTTTTCGTTTTAACTTCATTTGATGTGTACCTTTAGTGTACTATATGATTGTTCTCTTAATTTGATCATCTCCACACTTTGCTTGGATAACTAATGTCTTATTTATTTCCTTAAGTTACCTTGCCAATTTACATACATGTTACTTGATATGATGGTAATGTCAACAACGATACCTCTAGGTTTATACTATAAAATACACCATAATACACCATAATGCACTCATCATAATTGTCTTCCAACATGTTATAAGGAGTGTATCCAAGGTTTCCATCATTCTACTTAAATGGATTATAAGTTTCTTATTAATCAATTTTAGTTGATCAAATCAATTTATTACCGTTATTTCCCTCTTAATAAGTGATATTTTCGGACCAACAATCCTTTATTCCTCATAAACTACTTCCATGACACACCCTTTACATGGTATAATGTGAGAGGAGACCTTCCTTTAAAATTTACATATCCCTATTAAAGAACTAATATACTTAGAACAAGAATTTCCATATATTAAAATTGTATGTAGATCTTTATCTCTCACACACACACACACACACACACACACACACATATATATATATATATATTACACTTCTTACTATCCATGCCGCAAGGTAGGTAATAAGCATTCGATAATGCGTTGAATTTGAAATAATTGTTCGTTGCCAAAAATCAAAGGCAAATTTGTAGTGTTAACTTTAGAAAACAGATTAATTAATTTTTTTAATTATATTAATTTTATATTTTTTGAATTGTGATTGGTCAAGGGAGCTTGGGTCTTATTTCGTAATGATATTTCTACTGCTTGATCGTTTGCAGTACGACTTCACCTCAGCCATTGCACAAGACAAATCTTGTTTTCCATATGTGGCTGCAGGTTATTTTCCCCACATAATGTACAATTTTGCTTCCTCTTTGTATCACACTATCTCAAATATTAAAACAAATACGAAATCCATTATTCCAGATTATTCCTCTGCTCCAACCCTTGATAAAGATCCTACTAAATTCATAATTGTATTGTAAATTCAAACCCTACTGCATTTATTTTCGTCCCATAAATTCAAACCCTACTGCATTTATTTTCATCCTTTAAATTCAAACTCCACCACATTTATTTTCACCAAATTGTCATGACTTGCTTATTTTTATTCAATGTGCAATATAATTCCTCGGTTCGAATAATATGTACACAAACCCATAAAAACAGTGATCTGAAATGCTTTAAAAGCCAAACATGTGCACATACATATTAGTATGATGTAATAAAGTACACAAAGGTAATGACAATAAAATCTTGCTAAATATGACCCTCATTGGATGTATATCTTGTTTGGAAGGGGCCATAGGGGATGGAACGATATTTCAACTCGTGATTTTATGGCTTTAACACTGCTCATTCAAAGTCATAGTTACATTGAATCAATAAATCTCTGAATCTTGGTCTGGGTATGTTCTTTCTCATTTGGTCTATCCAAATCTCCAATATTTTCATGATACTCATAAAGAATTGCCTTTAATTCTCCTACTAGAGGCGTTGCGACGCTATTACACATTGTACATTGAACATTCAACCCTCTACTATCCCAACTCTAATTTAATTAAACAATTCTTTAGCCATATAAATCTATCACTAACTATAAAGTAGAACATATATTACGTAGCTTATATATATATATATATATATATATATATATATGTATTTATTTTAACATTTTAATAAGTTTTTTCTCATTGGTTAGTTTGATTAATAAAAAAATTAACTTAATGAGATTTTTTTAGAAAGTTATTGTTTATTTTATTCATTTTGTTTTATTTTTAGAAAAAATCAATTATAAAATTTTTAATTCAATATTTTTTTAACTTGTTTTAAAATGATTCAAATCACTAAAATTTAAAAATACAAAATTGACCTTTTCAAAAAATGATAAAGAAAATAAGTTCAACCAATCTAAATAATAAAGAAGATTAAGCAAGAGTAAACATCCTATAAGGCATAACATATGTTGTTACATTGTTTGGGTTTTTAAACAATGAAATATTTCTATATTAAGATATTAGATATACTGTTTTAATGATAAATTTAGTGTAAGATCTTGGTTATATTGTTAATTTGGTGTCAACTTTACGTCTCATTCTTCTTTTTCTTATTTATTTTCGTAATTGTGTTAAATGTTTTATTATATTGTTTGTGACAATATTGATTATTATTATTAATCATTTTTAGCTTATTGTTAGTAATGATTTTGTGACATATTATATTTAGTAAAAAAAATTGACTCATAGTTATGTGTATATTTATGTTGAAATATTATTTTTATATGTTGAATTGTAGAAGTTTCTCAATAAATAAAAGGATCTAGGGAGTTCTAATTGAATAGCTCATATAGCACAATACTTGCTAAGGTTTTACAAATGGGGTAGCAAGTTAAGTATGTTTGAGTATCAAGAGAACTTCAAAGTTAAGTGCACTTGAGCCAAAGGAGTATTGAGATGGGTGACTTGCCAGGATGTCCTAGTTATCAGGTGCAAGTCCCAAAAGTGATGATCAATGCTACATTATTTATTTTGCTACTTTGAATCTCACTTCTTCACCCTTGTGAGCATCCCTTCATTCAATCTGTGCTAAGAGGACTATTCAAAATCATGAGAAATTGATCATTTGCAACTAATATTGATGGACATGGGTCTTAAATTAATGACTTACTCTATGTATATAATCCCAAAAATAATATCTCATATCATTCCAAGTTAATATTCCTTTTTTCTAGTGTCTATTTCAAACTAGTGCACCATCTTTGACCTAGTTGTTTGGTATCATAGACCATCTTTAATATGTGCTCTTGTAACAGGGCCACACCATGAATACTACTTTATCTACATCTATAGTATAGTCCAATGCACATGAGATTTTCTAGCAAAATGGGCCAAATTACATTATAGCCTTATTGTTTTTACTTTAATTTAGCTATGTTAAACTAAGTCCTTGTTTAAATCTGGAAATTTGTTCATACTTTTCAAATTCAATAATTAAACTAAACGACATGAAACACTAACTATAGAGTCCTGTTAGAAAATAATATCGTATAAAAAAAAATACACATATCTTTAATAAACTCTTTATAAAATCTAAATTCCTCATTTAAAATAAAATAACCATCTATATTTTTATTCATACATATACTCCATTATATTCCATTACAATTTTTTTTTTTTCTTTCTCCATATCTCAATGCACTCTAATATATCTATCTTTTTCATGATTGTATTATTATTTTTATCCTTACATTTTAATAAACAACTAAGAGGGTGATCCCCTAAATACAAATCGATCATCACTAAACCAAATCTCTTCACCCTGTAATCTTAATTACCCAAAATAATTTGACGATGATAATCGCTTATCCTCTTCCCAGAATATGAAAAAGAAAGAAAAAAACAAAAAACAATTAAAATCATTTTAAACCCTGCAATCTTTTCCTTTAAAAACCCTACATCGTTCCGAAATATAGTGCACGTCATTTTTTTATGGAGTGCTAGATTGTTAAGAATTAATTTATTTAAGTGATTGCTTATACGAAAATCGCAAGGTTTGCAAAGTTTAAAACCTCCCAGCGATAATCTATTCTTAAATTAAAAATAAATTATGAAGAGTATTGATAAAATCAAAATACATGCAAATGTCATAGGTAAAGGGTGATTGTATCCATATAAACCATATATATATTATTATTATTATTTTAAATAAAATGCAATCCTTATTAATACTATTGGACTGCCTTTTAGACCCACAATCTAGTTGCATGCCTTTAATCCTATGAATAACAACAGTGAGGGACATCCCTTAAGTCGGTGATGAAATATTGAACACTAATATCCTTCACATGGGCCAATCTTAAATGTTACTTATTAATTAAATTAACATAACACAACACTATGGAAATTAATTTTAATAAAGAAAGAGAAATTAATTATAATTTTATCTAATTAATCAATAAAAATCACAACGATCTTTAACAAGGTTAATAATTCACTTGTATATTTAGATCTTAACTAAAATTGTATGTCAGGTTTTATAGGCTTTAGGGTTGCAACCTGGCTCTGATACCACATGTAACAAGCCTGATTTAAAATATACAAATAATTACATCAATTTATGTAGTTTATAATCAACACACAACTATTCAACTAATTAGCATAGAATTTCGAAAAATATGAGCAAAGACAATTTACCTGTAGCGATGATATTCCTTACTTGTGATTCCAGAGTCGAATGTTATTTGAATCTCGCTAACCGCAAAAAAGTTTTGGGGATGACTCTACACCCAACCATAGGCTTCGCTGTACATAATCTTCTACAGATGGCCCTCTCTCCCCCGAGCCCTCAATTAACATACTACTGCCAGAGAATCTTTTGTCTCACAACACTTTTTTTCCCAAGAGAATGAATGAAGGAATGGTGAATTTCATCCTCTTCATCGTCCATTAAATAGACCAAAAGATGGAAAGGGATCTGTATGCACAGATTCCATGTGCCAACATGTCAACTTTTATTTCTTTATTTTAAGTTTTACTTAATTTAATATTTCTCTTAATTTAACTCTTTCTTATTTTATTTCTTTTTACTTTTTGTTAACTTTACTTATTCTTTATAGTTTACTTTTATATATTTATTTAGAACTCCAGTGTATTATTTACTATTTTATTTATTTATTATTATATTATATTCATTATTTATTTACTATTATTAGATTTTCTTTATTGTTTATTATTTATTTACTGTTATTATCTTTTCTTTATTGTTTATTATTTATTTACTTATATGTTAATATTATATTATTTGTTATTATTATTAGGGGGTATTACACTATAGTTCATGAGGGGGATCAGTAAGTTGTCAAATTGTACGCCCCACTTCCATCACTGGAACTTGAATGCAAGGTCATGACATAGTAGCACTCAGCTCACATTTACCCTGGAGAGCTTGTAAAAGCGGGTAAATGTGGGAGGGATGGTTACAGTTGGGGTAACACAACACTTGATGGAATTCATAGCTTCATTTTTAGAACTAACAACACTAATTCATGCTATTACAACAAGGAGAAAGGGCTTCCAATGGGGAAAGGGTTAACATAGGGCCTTTGAGGAGTTAAAAATGAAGATAATTCAAGCACCAATTCTAGCATTAACAAACTTACAACAACCCTTCAAAGTGGAGACAAATGCGAGTGTGTATGCTATAGGAGCGGTTTGAATGCAGGGAGGAAGGCCTATATACTGCCATTTTGATGTATTTCATGGGGCAGTTCTTAATTACCCAACCTACAACAAAGAGCTCTATGACTTGGTGCAACCTATGAAGAAGTGGAAGCATTATATGGTGGGGAAGGAGACAATAATCCACACAGATCATCTGTTGCTGTAGTATCTATAGGCCTAGGGTACCATTACAACAAACCAAACATTACAAGTGGATGGGGTTTTTACCATAGTTTCATTTAGTGATCAATCACAAGAAGGGGTGATTAAGTACAAGAAAGGAAACACAAACAAGTTGGCTGATATGATCTCAAGGTCGTCCACATAAAAAATCATAGCTTTGGGAACTCTCATGCACATGGAGTCATTCACCTATAAAGCATACAAAGAGGCATATTCATAGGATGAGGACTTCAAGGAGCTGTTTAATCAATTACAGAGCTAGAATCATATGCACGAGGGTGACAGCACAATTAACTACCATGTCCAAGATGGGTTACTCTACATGCCTGATAAGTTATGTGTTCTTAAAGGTGCATAACTATAGTTGATTAAAGAGGCTCACACCTCCAAGGTTGCAGGGCACTTTGGTGTAGGGAAGACAGTGGCCAATTTGTGGAGGTATGTGCATTGGCCCAAGATGCAAGAACATGTAGTTAGGTTGATAAGAGGACGCATGCTTTATTGTACCAACAAGCAGAGTAATAGGAAACAAGGTTTATATCATCCCTTACCTGTACCCATTTGTCCTTTGGAAATCATTTCCATGGACTTTGCGGGAGGTTTTCCAACAAGAAAAATGGGACATGACTACCTGTTCGTGGTAGTTGACAGGTTCAACAAGATGCGTTTTCTGATGCCCTATAAAAAGAGTGTTAGTGGGTAAGAAGCAATGAACTTGTTCTTTGGATAGGTCTGAGTGTACTTTGAGATACTGGGGAGCATTGTTTCAGACATGGACACAATATTTCTTAATGCATTTTGGACTACATTGTGGGAGAAGACGAGCATGAAGTTAAAGAGGTTTACAACATTCCATCCTTAGATATATGGGTAGACAAAAGTATTCAATATGACTTTGGTACAACTTTTGAGGGGTTATAATCAGAAGCATCCAAAGATCTGGGATGAAAATATGATATATATACAACACTTTTATAACAGAGCAATCCACACTTCTACTGGTAAGTCCTCGTTTGAAACTTATTTTAGATGTTTGCTACCTTCACCTTTGGATATTGCATATGGAAACAAGGAGGAGTGAGGGAGGATCTTACAGAGGATTTCTTAAGGGTAGAAAAAATTGTTGAAAATATCAAGCATATCCATATACAGGTACAAGAGACACTAAATAAGTCATAGGGAAAATATAAGGCTAGGCATGATGAGCACTGAACAAAGAAGTCGTTCAAGGTGGGAGACAGATTATGGTTACTGTTGAATAAGGAGTACCTCAATGGTCTTGGTAAGAAAATCAAGGCTTTGCAATATGGTCCCTTTCAGATACTGGAAAAGGTTGTAGGTTTTAACCCCATACAGAAATTACCTGGATACAAATTCTAAAACATAGCAAATAAATAATGCGAAAGGATAACACATAAAACACGTATACACAGAGATTTTCCCCTAGATCCCAAAACCGGGACTACCATCTTGATTTTTCATTATGTTTATTTCAATGTTACAATACATATATATACATGCCGAAGCATACAATACCATGGACCGAAAAACCATCACGCCCAAAACCATGTGCGAAAACCATGCACAAAACCATAGGTAGGTCTGCCCACCTAATATAGGGTCCAAAACAATTTCCCCAGGGTGTTGCCCTGGACCCCATAGAGGGGGGCTAACTGCCTCCCTCAAACCCCTTGTGACCCCCCCCCCCCCCCCCGCTACACAATCGGCGCAACGAAGGGGGGGCTCCACCCCCCTCTAACCCCCAGGTTAACTAGGGCTGCTAGTCATGGAAAGAATATAACACAACCGAACAAAGGTGGTAGATAACGCTTATAGAATCAGTCTACCCCTATACATGTGCATCTAATCAACTGTGAATGTAGAGAATCTGAAACTCAATGAACCTTCCACCATAGATCAGGAAGAGGAACAAGTCCTACCTTCTGTAAAGGATTTGGTAGCAAATTATCAGACAGAGTTAACAGAAGATACAATTTTATAAAAGAGGTCCAAAACTATGAGAAAGGAGCAGCATTACCTTTGGTGAAATTAGGTTGAAAGGACAATTTATAAGAAATGTTAAATGGTGCACCTAAGAGAAAGTGGAGGAAAAATTTCCTTACCTCATTTAGTAGAATATTTTTGGGACAAAAGCCTCCCAAAATGGGGAGGTGTGATTTTTATTGGACCATTATATATTTTTCCATCCATCTCGATCCTTTCAAAGTGGAAAAAGTTGAGAATCAACTCACAACATCATTTTAATTGGTGGGACCCACTTTGGCAAATTAGGGTCTGAAACCTTCTAGGAGCATTTTGAGGCATCAAATAGTGTTTTTTGGGGGTAATTTTTTTGTTTTTGTTAATGTGCACACATTTTTGTGATATTCTACACACAAATACTTTCCAACGATGCAAGAATTACCCCAATCGAAGTTTGTATGCAAAATTTATGCCACTCGAAAGTTGACCTTCTTGTTTTGACCACCATAATTCAAAAGGATGCTATGTCAATCCCCATTACTCATATAAAAGGGGCTAGCCACATGATCATGATGAATAAGACTCAATAGGAGTCCATTTTGTAACTCTAGTTAAGAGTTGAAGGAGTCAAACCTAACCACTAGCAGGCTATCGAGATATGTTATAACCTGACCACTAGGAAGAAAAGAGGTTCCACTCCATTAAAGAGAATTTTGTTCTCTAAACTAGCAAAGTAGCTGCGAGTGGATAGGGAGAGGGAAAACAAAGAAGATTTGTGCACTATAGTAAACCACAAGCCATAGGCCTCACTTCTTTGTAGATGCAATTTACCATTCAAAAAAAGAGAGCAGAGTGACCTGACCTTCCAACTGGGTTTTTTACCAAAAAGGTTTACTAGGATATATCTTCTTCTTCTTCTTGTTTTTTGTTTTGTTTTTTTTTGTTTTTTGTTTTTGTTTTTTTTTGTTTTTGTTTTTGTTTTTGTTTTTTGTTTTTTTGTTTTGTTTTGTTTTGTTTTGTTTTGTTTTTTGTTTTGTTTTTTTGTTTTTTGTTTTTTGTTTTTTTTTTTGTTTTTAAGTTAATTTTTTTCATTCATTTATCGAAGCGATGCATAATTGTATACCTTTTTCACACTGGTTTGCCACGAGGGAAACCATACTAGCGTTGGAAGAGCAACCATTTTTTTCTAAAATATGATAAACATAATATACAACATGTACCAATGTTTAATAAAAAAATGCTATCCATATAACTATTGAAAGCAACTAACTTAGACTTGCCTAACATCATAAGATCCCTATTCTTATACATGACTGACTAATAATCAATTTTTTTAGAGAAATGAGCATGCATGGATCTACGAAGATGTGGGGACATCAATGGGATCAATAGGGATCCAT
Organism: Pinus tabuliformis; assembly: GCA_031772625.1. NCBI lineage: Eukaryota > Viridiplantae > Streptophyta > Pinopsida > Pinales > Pinaceae > Pinus > Pinus tabuliformis. The sequence goes on along the minus strand of CM062820.1, from coordinate 1,745,991,016 downwards.
GATGAGGGAGTAGCCTTGCCTCACTGCAACAATGCTTCAATCCCCTCTAGCCTGGTAGAGATGTCATAATGTTGCAAACTAAGATCCCTATGCTCTATCTATAGTTCATTAATATGCAATAATATCTCCTGCAAACTTCATTACACTCTAGGAAGACTTTGCTGAGGATCAATATCATATTCCAGTATTATTCGATTGTACATAGATATTGGTTTTAGCGCCCTAGAGTGTGGTTCCAATTAGGCATCCACTTAGCCATAAAGGCCAATATTGCCTCATAATCTTATTCCCAGGATATATCTTGTGCCAATTCCATTTCTGAGTTTTTATTTTGATGTTCTCTATTTTTTGCATAACTATAATGTACATGCATACACAATAAACAATAATTAACAGATCCGAAAATCTAAGGAGAAAGAAACCCTCATAGTGTAGATTTCAAATTTTCTAGTATATTTTTGTTGGGCGCGGGATCCCCCAAGGGAAGTTTGGGGGCTAAAAGCCTAGATTTTGGTTAAAATTTGTAAATTTGATGTAAAGACTCCGCATTTTGTGGGCTCGGAGTGTGAAGTTGTAAAAGAGTCATAGGGTTTTCTGCCCTCAATTTTGTAATGTAATGTCGGCTATAGAGATCTACCCATGGTTCGCAGACCATGGGATTGTATAAATAGAGCGAGGCTCTAAGTTGTAGAAAATGATGAAACTGAATAATCATGGAATAAAAGCATATTAGAAGATCTAAGGGAAAAGTCGAGTCTTTGGGTCGTAGGGTAGGAGAAGGCTCTGTAGCTGAGTGCGTAGAGGCCTAGTAGTCCACAGCTGAGTGGGTAGACCCCTGCAGCTGAGTGCGCAGGGGAGGTTGAGTATGTAACCATTGAAGCATTAATAAAGAGAAGTTTTATACCATTCATGTGTATTTATTTACTGTTTTCTGCAATGAATGTATTAGGTATAAATTACATTTCCACTATTTATATGATGCGCGAACATATATTATTGTGTTGATTAAGTAAGTGTGAGATAAAGTATCTGTTTACGCGAAGTTAACTAACATCTGTAAGAAGATAAGTAAGATACGCAGTGTAATTCGGGGAAATAACACAGATCACTACCATAGCAGCGCGAAATCCTCTCAGCCCTTGGTTAGGGCTGTGCACAGGAAATTATAACAGATCGCGAAGGTCTCGCAGGTTAGAACATTGCATGAAGTAACCTGCGTGAAGGTAGGCATAGTTGGACTAAATCGACCCCTCAGACATCTCAAGGGTGCGGAAATTTGTTTCCAACATCCCCCCATACTACTTTGGGTGAGACTTCAGTCTGCGCTCTGCAGGCTGATGCCGAAAGGGCCAGTAGTGTAGGGATTAGTTTGGCTAAATATCTCCAAACCTGGGTCAGGCCCACTCAAGCTAACAAATGGTTCCATTGCCGGAATCAGAATCTACATAGAGATGTCTGATGTCGTATCATTGGAATCCAACTAAGAAGGAAATTGAAGGCTGGTTGGACAAAATAGTTCACGAGTTCACAGCACAGGAGAACAGGAACCCACGACTGACAAAATAAGAGTGGTTAGACTACTACCTGTACACATAGATCCACGAAATCTTCTTCGCGTCTTTTCCTACTGAGATGTACGAGTGGATCGTGAAGCTAGCAGATAGCCAAGGAAGGTGGAAAATCGACAATCCTATTGTGTGGACCCTAGAGTTAGTGCGAAGGTTGGAAGCATCGGAGGATAAGATCGCACACGCCGTTGATCATTGGCTCGATCAGATTATAGGAGGATTCATTATTGAGTTCGCGGTTGACACCTCAGTCAGCTACAGTGAGGCAGAGCAACGCTTTCTCAAGGGACCGTAAGGTAAGTACGTAAAGTCTCTGAATACTTGGATTAAAATGTTATTGTGTGAAAAGAGGGTTATGCAATTACCTTGATGTTCGGGGCTATGCGAAGTGGAAAAACTTACAAGAACAAAGGAAATAAGGGACCAGAAACTAGCCCCTTGATTTCACCTCCGTGAGGGGATGAGGAAGAACTCGTGAAGGTCTTGCCACGAAGTGCAATCTATCTGATAAGGCAAAGAATTCTGTGAATACCACTCCCACCCACACCACCACCAGCTTCACCGCCTTCACCTCCATCTTCACTCGTACCACCTCTGCCACCACCGCGATTCAATATGGCAAGCACGATAAAGTTGCCCGTGTTCAAGGGATTGGGAAATGAGGATCCAGACCAATTTTGGTTCGTTTTAAGAGCCGTATGGGAAGCTCACGGAGTTATGGATGACAATATAAAGAAAGCGACACTGGTTAGTGCTCTGCAGGATTGCGCGCTGACCTGGTATATTAAGCACTCCAATGATAACCCAAATGCGAGAATCGCAGATATCCAAGCAACATTAAAAAGAGAATTTAACAGGCCGAAGTCTAAAGCATAGTCGATCATTGGATTCAAAGAAATCATGATGCTACCAGGCGAGACTCCTTGGGAGCTGGATCAGAGACTGAAATGCACGATTTGCGAAGCTAATATGAATTTGACGGATGGACAACATTGCGAATAGTTTGTAGCATCGCTAACACCACATCTGAGGAGTGCACTATCACAATAGAAGTTAATGACTCAGGCAAAGGCCATAGAGATCGTGATGAGGCTACATGAGACCCTGATGTAGGATCCTAACTTGGGAGTTCAGTAGATCCATGCGCAGCTGAAGAATTTATGCTTGGAAATGCAAAGTCTGAAACAGGACAGGATAGCTTGACCAGAAGTGTGCGAAGAGGTGTGGTGCGTAAAATGCAAAGGTCAAGGTCATGACAAGAACCACTGCCCAGTTTTCGAGAATTACCTTGCAGGAGGAGGACCGATGCCATTAAGACCGGAAGCATAAGCAAGACCTAGCATGGTGCCTGCTCTATGGTGCATGATTTGTCAAATAGGTGGAAAACACGCTACGGAAAACTGCCATTTGTTACAGAAGTATACACAAAATTTGCAGCAATTGTTCTGTAACTTTTGTAGGTCAGTGGGACATGATGAGCGCACTTGGAAGCTATGAGTTAATGATGGATAGAACTCCTACCTACAGAGTTCAGGTTGAATCACGGCCCCTAGACCAGAATGCAGGAGTGGCGTGAACATGATTTCAGGGGCGCGGACGAGGCTGAGGCAAAGGAGGACTTGGAAGAGGTCGCAGTCAGTTGATATGCTACAATTGCAGAGGGCCAGGAAATTATGCTCGCGATTGTACAAATCTGACAACGTGGTCATCGTGTTTATATTGCACCTTGTTTGATCATGAGATGAAAGATTGTCCTACGCTGATAACTAAGATACGCAACAAAGGAGCGCTACAGCCTCCCCCGACTCAGAACTTGCAGATGATGAGGTTTGAGCCGCGCGAGGAAGATCCCAATGTGAATATTGTGCTCCAAAATGGAATCGCGACAGGAGATGACAAAGGCAAACAACCAAAAGATAGTACTTAGGTTCGCAAAGCCCCGATGAAAGAAGCAGAGTTTGATTTGGAGCGCACTTGGGAAACCTTCATGGAAGCCAAGAAGAGCTTCGCTGAGGCCTCCACTCAGGAAGTAAAGATAGATCGAAGTCAGAGATGGATCCATCCATGCTCACAACGTTCTTGGAAACATGCATGAAGTTACTACGTGACAGTAAAGCTGTAAAAGGGTTAGAGGACCTCATTAATAGATGTGCTGGGATCACGCTAGGAGAACTGCGCGTGGTTAGAAAGATTGGAAAGCATAAGATAAGGACGGGAAGAGAAATGAGGCTAACCGCGAAAATTGGAGAATATGAAATGGACCAAGTAATTATGGATTTAAGATCGGATGCGAACGTTCTGTCGAAGCAGACATGGGAGCGAATGGGGAGACCTACGCTACAATGGTCTCCTATTCAGCTGTGAATGGCAAACCAACAGAAGGTAATACCCATGGGGCGATTGTAGGGAATCACTGTGGACATTGAGGGAGCGAGCGCGCTAGCATACTTTGAAGTGATAGAGATTGTTGATGATAACAATCCCTACCCCACGCTCTTAGGAATTGATTGGGCCACTGACATGAATGGGGTGATTAATTTGAAGAAGCGCAAGATTATTTTTGAGAAGAAGTCACTCGTGCAGTTATACCCCTAGACCCTACTGAAGGATCGTGCTATATAGAGCCGGTGCGCGACTACGAAAGTGATGATGATTTTGACTGCATCTATAAGATAACAACGCGAAACCAGGACTGCGTGAATCCCATTGCGGATGGATGGTTTGCATGGGAGAGCAACAGCTCCTGTACTTCAGATTCAGATGAGGAGATGGAGAGGTGGCAGAATTGGTTACATGAGGTCACTATGCTTACTTGTAATATGATGCAAGGTCGCTGCAATACATATCGACAGAAGTAAGAGATATACCTACTTACGATGGCCTAAGTGAGGTAGACACCTTCTTGAATAAATTTGAAAGGGAGGTGCCGGAAAAGCAACGCTTCCAGGCCTTGAATTGGGTACTGTGCACTATGCCCGCGAGGTGGTGGGGTATGCACAAAGGGAGCTTTGACGACTGGCGCGAGTGTAGGGGAATGATGCACTTACAATTTGGGAAGCCTAGGGTGTGACTAACAGACAAGTACAATGGATGGAATGATTTGCACACGCATCTGGTAAGGTGGGCACAAGCATATGGAAAAAACCTGCGTTTATGCATATGAGCTCTGCGCTGAGGGGTATGGTCAATAAGCATGTGTTGGGGGGGCAAATGTGCAAATGGCTCTCTATGTTGGAAAGATAGTATGTAGGAAGAACAATCACGCAGAAGGTTCTCCATGCAAAAGGATTCGACAAGGTATGCAACGCACTGAACAAAGTATGTAATGCGCAACAAAGTGATTGGGAATTGTGGTTTCTCGCAGTACTATGGGCTTATAGGACGACATGCAAGAAACTGACGAGACAGACACCTTTTCAGCTTGTCTATGGAGTAGAAGCCATAATGCCTATGGAGTACATCGTACCTAGTCTGCGCATAGTGGCGCTCAAAGGTATTACGGATTGAGGAGCCCTGTAGGAAAGGCTCCCACAGTTGGAGGAGCTCGAAGAAGAATGGTTTTTGGCTAGATTCCACCAGCATGTGTACAAGCAGCACGAAAAGGTTGTGCACTATCGACATATTAAATTGCGCACCTTCAAGGCGAATGATTTGGTGTTGCTATATGTTAGTAAGTTTGATAAATTCCCAGGGAAGCTCAGAATGCATTGGTTGGGACCGTATGTTACTAAGGAGATCACAGATGGTGGCGCGGTGTAGTTGGTAAAGTTAAATGGAGAACTCTTCCCAGGAAAAGTCAATGGCAGTCATTTGAAGCTATACACAGGTGGCCCGACCATCTGACTAGCCGCAGGAGGCACAGTCTTAGCACTCTAGGCAGCTGAAAGGAGGCGTGGGACTATAAACTGCTTTTCCCGGGATCTGCGCGATGACAAACTCCGTAGTAGCGAAGTGTTACAGGGTTTGCGATAGCACGAGGGTAGTTGTGCTGCCGCGCGGGTTGGTTGGAAAGTGACCGTTATAGTCACTATTCATGATGTGATGCTTGGTTTGAGACCAAATGGAGCGGGCGACAGGCATTTAAGGCAAACTTTATGGGCTAGATTTTGGAAAATCTACTGCCAAGGGAGCATTAATGGACAGAAAGTGGGAGGAACGGTCGAATTCAAACTTAAAAGGCGCTATAAATTACAAGTGGCTGTCCAGTGAACAACACTTGCCATTTTGAGAACTGAGCTGTTGCGCTATCAACTACGTATGGGCCTTTTGAACTTTGAGGCTTTGAGAGCTAGGTCAGTGTTTGAAACATTGCCAAAGGAAACGCAGGAACTTCTAACGAGAATGATGGCAATGATTGAGGAAATGCTGCACGCCCACATGACCAACACCATAGTGCTACTAGAGGGAGCACTCGTGACAGAAAATGAGGTCGACAGGCCTATGGTCAGCAGATTAAAGGGGATTGGGATAAACATGGCTGCGCTCCCTTGGGAGACACTCTATGTTTTGCAAGACGAGGTTACTGCAGAACTGTGAGCTAGGGAGGTGTTGAGTCCCAAACTTGCATATTCCCTATACACCTTTTTAGCCTTTTTTTCCAGTTACCTGAACCTCCAAGCTGTCAAATCATTGCATATTAGTTTAAAAAGAGCATATAAAATGGTTTCCTAACTATGTCTTGTGACTACTGTTTGATCTAGATTTTTTCTCAGTCAGCTGAGGAATCTTGTCACTTTCCGCAGCCAGCTCAACTTTCCGCAACCTTTTTGTTGAAGTCTATGTTACAGGTGTCTACTGGAGAATCCGGCCACATGGGCAAGCTGCAAATGATGTGGACATGGAACGTGTCCCCTTGGTTCAGTCGAATCCCTCACAAAAGGCCACGGTCAAAGACAGTCAAAGCGGTGGTCAACCTAAGAGTTTTACGGTGGCAGAACTCTGTTTTTCACCACGTGAAGACTTGCGTGGCAAATTCCTCAATCTCAGGAGGCGTGCTAACACCTGTGGACTGCTCCATGAACCAAATCTAACAGCCACCTTCCTTGGATTTAATTTTCACGGCTACCATATTGCTAGATTTCCGGACGTGGTTATTCACGTGTCTGTTTATCAGCGCAGATTTTAGGAAGTAGTTGTATCATCCTCAGCTATAAATAATGTGTTCTCATATGCATATTAACTAGCTTTGTGTATGTAATTTTGCTGTTTTACGAGCCCACTATGCCATGACTTAATCCTTATGTTATGACTGCATTTTAATACATGAGAAGACAGTGTTCTTAAGTTCAATTTGTGGTTGATTTCTGATTGGCCGAGGTTGTAGAGGGCCCCTGTACACCAAGGTTCTGTAATTACTATATAGTTTCATGCTTTCTTCCTTTATGTTACTGATGCCATAATCGTTTGCTTGTATATATTACACTGCTTATGGTATTCATGTTGATTGCTGTCTATAGTTTCTTTTATGCTTTCTAATGACTGTTAACTGATCAATGTTTTTCTTTCAGGTTCTAATAGACAGCCTGGGAAATTGCACATAGCTTTTTAATGACTAATGACATGAAATTATCTTGTCCTTTTGCTGATTTATTTTCTTAGTTCTAATTCCAACACTGTTTATTTCTTTCAGTTTTGTTTTGTTCATTTACTTTTCTGCAAGATAGACATTAGACTACTCATGTCATTTTCAGTTACCTCCTATAGCCAGAGCGAGTTGAATGGTGAGGGATTGGAGTATGAATGCATAGTTTGATATTAGTTTATTTTTCTGCAAGTTAGTGATTAGATTACTCATGTGATTTTCGATTACCTCCTATAGCCAGAGCGAGTCGAATGGTGAGAGATTGAAGTATGAATGCGTAGTTTGATCTTAGTTTCATTTTATGCAATTTAGATATCAGATTACTCAATTTGTTTATGATTACCTCCTATAGCCAGAGCGAGTCGAATGGTGAGGGGTCAAAATATGAGTTGATGTAATATGATTTAGTTTACTTTGCTTATAGTTTTTGAATTTCTTTGAGTTCAGTTTTCTTTTTAAACAGCAGCAAGGATACTGGGTTTCATAGTCACTAGCTCACTGTTTGGTTTAATTAGAATTTAGGTACATTTTTATTTTCTCTTAGGAATTGATTTCATCATTGCAAGTTTTAAAATCTTTTTGAGAACTTTGAAGTTTGGAAATCATTGTAGAGGTCACCATTGCCTTGAACACTTAAATCCATACTTGACTTTTAATTTTGCCATCTCACATTAGGGAATCAACAAAAGATAAACCCAAAAACAAACCAAAAATAAAAAACGACAAAGAAGTAAGAAATCGGTTATCTTGCATATATAGTGCACTTCACTTTAGCAGTTTACGACTCCCGGATTGACAATTTATATAGCAATTTAGGACATACTAAATTGACCAAACATTTTGGCGCCGTTGCCGGGGAAGTGAAACTAGCTCGCCAATTTCTTAAAAAAAAAACAATAAAATTTCAAGGAAGGTAAAAATTAATAATTTCTTGAGTATGCTCTCTTCTTGCACCTAGTGTGACTTGGAGGATCAGAAAAGAGAGTTATTGGTTCAATAATTTCTTGAGCATGCTCTCTTCTTGCACCTAGAGTGATCTGGAAGATCAGAAAGAGAATTATTAGCTCGACTTGAAGAAAAATAAAAAATGACATGCATAGAGCAAGAGATTCTAGGGGAAGGTTTATAGCCAGGGCCAAGAGTTCGATTTTTACAACTCCATCTACTTCAAGGTATAGACAAGATACACCTCCATCATCTCCAACTCACACTCCCAGCCTTAGGATTCCTGGAATTCAAGAGGTAGTAGCTGAATTAGGAGACTCTCCCACACTATCCATCGAATCTGAGTTAGGAAAAGACCCTTTCTTTACTTCTACATGAAAACACATTGTAATCGAAGAAGTAGAATCACTTGAAGAAGAAGAGGGAGAAATTCCTCCTCGTTCGCCATTAGTAGAAGAACCAGAAGACTCTGTAATCTCTGAGGAAACTATCATGATAGAGGAAGTAGTAAATGGATTTGGAGGAGGTAGAGGTAGAGGTAGAGGAGGAGGAAACAATGGAGGAGGTAGAGGTAACAATGGGGGAAATAGGGATGGAGATAACTCATTTGGATTTCCCATAGTTTATGAGGAATCTCGAAAAACAATGAAAAACATCTCACCATCTGTCCTCCCAAACTTTTATGGGTTGCGAAGTGAGGATCCTGAAATATTTCTATTTGAGTTTGAAGTCGTATGCCGAACTTATGATTATATGGAAGACTCTCAAAAAATCAAATTGTTTCCTTCAACATTGAAGGGAGCCGCTCTAAAATGGTTCATGGGATTAGTCACTCAATCTATTAGGACTTGGAATGATATGAAACAAACAGTTTGGATAGATACCTAGACTATTGTATGCCCACCAATCATAAGGATGAGGTATTCAAAATGGTGCAAAAAGAAGATGAAAACTTAGAGGATTTACTTGAAAGATTTCAATACAACCTGAAAAGAGCAAAAATGAATAACCTAGATGAGGAAACCTTGAAAGCCCTTCTATTAAAAGCCATTAGAGATGAATGGATAGATATTTTGAACATGATGGGAAAAGGAGATATATCTCAACTTCCACTTCATGATATAGCAGAGCTATGTGTCCATCTCTCAAGGGGAAAATCTAAAACTGGAAAAGGGCCTAGAGATCCTTCTCTCATTAGAGCAAACAAATCTGCAACTGGATCAGTAAGTAGGGCTGAGATTGGCAACATGCTTGATGAGTTTAAAATTGATATTTTAGGGAGTCTTAGTGAGCAACTAGACACCCTTAAGATACAAAACAAGCAGAAAGCAGAAGCTGTAGCTTTGGCCATCTTTTGTCCAAAATGTAGGAAGAAACATGCTGTAAGGGAATGTCCCTTAGATGCAAAAGTTGTAGAAACATGTGTGATTTGTTCAGAAAGCCATGAGACCAAGGATTGTCCTTCAATTCCTGGGTTCAAAGCTGTCTTTCAAGAAGACCCAAATTCAATTGAGTCTCTCTGTTTTGTTTCAAGGAGTCCTTGGCAGGGGCAACAAAATCAAGGGTTTAACAACCCCATGAACTTTCAACCCCCACCAAATTGGAATCCTTGGCAACAACCTTGGTCCCATCCTCAAAATCCATTTCAATCATGGGTACAAGGTATGAAAAATCCTTATGGGAGATTTGCTCAATTTTATCAATATCCTCCATCTTTTCAAAATCAACAAGCTCCAGAACTTCCAAATCAAAATCCACAACTTTCATTGCCATTTCCACAACAACAAAAACCTTCTCAACAGAATCCAAATTCCCAACTTTTGCTCCCATTCCAACAAAAGACAAATCAACTACCTTCCCAGCCATTGCCATATCCCAATAATAAAAACCCTCAAAATGCTTACATGGTAGAAGGACAACAATTTCCTACCTATATGATTGTTCCTCTCAATGATGTACAACTCAGATCTGGTAGAGTTTTAGACAAGCCTTCTATAGATACTCAAAAGCAAAGCATTTCTGAGGAAGATTCTCTTGAAGCCAATAAAGGTTCTGAAGCATCTCTTCAAAACCCAAGCACTCAAAAAGAAAAAGAAAAAGAGTCAACCCCCACAACTCCTATAGTTGAGCAACCTGCATTTTTATCCACACCTCATTTTCCTGAAAGATTACAAATTGATAAAGGAGTGGAAAAACAAATCTTGTTGCCTGACTATGATTTCCTAGATGAGTTAAAGAATGTCTGTATCAAGATTCCCTTGCTACAAGCCATTAGAGAGATTCCTATTCTAGCAAAAACAATAAAGGAGTTGAGTCTCAAGAGACCAGGAAGGAAACCAAGAGATACAAGAAGAATCCACCTGTTAGGAAAGATTGCAGATATCATGATGGGAAAAATTACCATGCAGAAGTATGTAGATCACGGTAGTCCAATTGTCAAAACACATATCAATGGGGTAGAAATTCCAAATACTTTGATTGATTTAGGGGCTGCTATCAACATTATGAGTAGACAGACTATGGAACAACCAAAACTTCCTAATCTTCTTTTTAAACCTACTCTACTGCAACTTGTAGATCGATCAATTATCAAACCAGATGGTGTATTATAAGACATTTCGGTCTCCTTAGATTCTTGGGAGTATCCAGTAGATTTCATGATTTTAACTCCCAAGAGTAATCTAGGAGGGCACCCACTCATCTTAGGAAGACCTTGGCTAGCCACAGCTGATGCTTTTATCAGTTGTAGATCTGGGTGTAGAAATTTTGAATAATTTAACACATATTCAACAGAGATTATCCTGATCATGTACTATTGCAGAATACATACACAATACATAAGCTCCTCTACGTTGATCATCAATATAGCAGCATCAATAACAATAAAACATCAAGAGCATTCACACATTAACACAGTATGTAACCCGGGGAAAGCATCTCGCTAAAAACCCCACACTATCTGTATATTAATGATTGAGAACATGTAACATTACAAAGTACAATGCTTATCACAAGCAATCCAGTACCAGCTCCACCTGTTACACACAATACAGCTAAGATTTGATCTCCAAATCTATTCCACTGCTTGCCTGCCTCTCCAGCTCAATACCTGCTCAAGAACTGATGAGAATGGTTTACCAAACTCGTATTTCACCTGCAAAGAATCACTCACACTATGTTGGACGTGAGCACAGGCTACAATTCTTGATATTGGCCAATTCATTGGCATACTCAATCCCTCTGATTGTGCAAATCATCATGCACAGCTATAGTCACAACTGATAGCAATCTGATCCTCTAACACCTGTCCCTGCTGAACTGAACATGCACTGACATGCAACTGAGTTAACTGATGTATTCTATAGTTGCATGATGAGTTAATAACTTGTGAATTAGTTAATAACTAATTCACCCAACTCATTTCTAGTCTATTTGCCAGTTAGACTAAATACAACCAGTTTAACAAAGCTAAACTGAACACAACTCCATCAACTGCACCTCCAATCCACTAAACTCAACTCACTTGAGTTCTAACTGAAGTCCTGCATGCAAATATTAGTCATCCCATAGGTAACCACGTATTTCCCTCTGGGATCTGCATGTACCACATCCGTAGCTCATCCTAAAGTGCTCCAAGAGAATAAGATCAAGTTTATAGTCCAAATATTATTATGAGACAATAATATTTGACTTTTCTATTTTTGACAGCCAGTCTAAAAATAGACTTTGATCACTCATACTGTGATCTCTCACACTGTGGTCACCCACACTGTGATCACTCATACTGTGGTCACCCACACTGTGATCATCCCTGCTCGGATCAAAAATAGAACTTGCGCCATAATTTGCCTGCGGGCCCACTTAGTGAAGGCGACTCTTTTCACGAAGCTCCATCATCTTGTTGCAATCTCAACACTCCCTCTCGACAAGATATGGATTATCAACAACCCCTATCCTGCCTCGATGGTACTCGAATTTGCTCCTGGTGAGAGCCTTCGTCAGAATATCAGCATCCTGATCCTCCGTTGGAATGTATGAAAGCAACATGATCCTCCGCTGCACACAATCTTTGATATGATGGTACCTGATGTCAATATGCTTAGATCTATCATGAAATACAAGATTAGCCGAGAGTTTAATGCAACTCTGGTTATCACCGTAAATCACAGTAGGATCCAAATGAGAACCGAACAAACCAACCAGGATCTTCCTCATCCATATAGCCTCGCATGCAGCCAAACTTGCTGCCATATACTCGGCCTCCGCTGAACTGAGTGCCACGGATCTTTGCTTCCTGCTGTACCAAGAAACTGCTGTCGATCTAATACTGAAAACCCCTCCTGATGTGCTCTTTCTGTCCGTTGGGCTCCCTGACCAATCTGCATCCATGAAGCCACATAGCTTCACCTCATCCTCCTGTCTGTACCATAAACCATATCCCGATGTGCCTCTCAAGTAGCGCAATACATGCTTGCCCGCCTTCCAGAAGAGCTTGGTAGGCTTAACCATAGCTTGTGAAAGCTAGTTAACTGCATAGCATATATCAGGTCGTGTATTGACCAAATACATTAGCGACCCCACCAACTGTCGATAAACAGTGGCATCCACTTCTTCTCCCGAAGTGGCATCCTCCTTCCTCCAACCTCCAGGAAGAGGAGTATCAACAGGTTTGCAGCCATGCATGTTGAACTTCTCTAGTATCTCCCGATCATACTTGCCCTAAGAAACAAACAGTCCACCACTGCGCTGCCATATTTCCAATCCTAGGAAATAGTGAAGAAGGCCCAAATCCTTCATCTCAAACTCTGTAGCAAGATCCTTCTTGCATGACAGTATCGAATGCTCATCACCCGTTAGAATCAAATCATCAACATACAATACAATGATAAGAAACTTACCCTCCACCACAATCTGGTATAGGTTAGGATCCGCCTCGCTCTTGGAGAATCCAAGTCTTGTGAAATAGCTGTCTATCCATGTGTACCAAGCATGTGGTGCTTGCTTCAACCCATACAACGCTCTCTTGAGCCTGCACACATGCGACTCGCTGCTGAAGACCTCAAAGCCTTCGGGTTGCTCAATGTACACCTCCTCCTCAATGACTCCGTTGAGGAACGCAGTCTTCACATCCATTTGATGAATGTGCCATCCCATCTGCGCTGAGAGAGCAAGAATCGTCTGTATGGAAGAATACCTTGCGACAGGTGCAAAGATCTCCTCATAATCGATCCCCTCTATCTGTGAAAAGCCTAGGGCAACAAATCTTGCCTTGTACTTCTCCACACTCTCGTCAGCTGCCTGCTTAACTTTGTAGATCCATCTCGAACCCACCACTGATTTCCCTTCCGGTCTAGGAACCATCTCCCATGCACTGTTTTTGACAATAGAATCATACTCTTCCACCATGGCGTCTACCCATGCGGGATCCTCCACAGCTTCCTCAAAAGAGGATGGCTCAGTCACAACACACTTGCTCATAAGAGCCATGTATCCAGTGTACCGATCAGGTGACTGTCTCTGCCTGCGTTGGGCTGTAGGTGGTCCTACAACTTTCTTTGCATCTTGATCCAGTCGCTCAGCTTCTGTCAAGCGCTTTCGCCCTCTGATGGTTGGCGCTGCATGAGTGGTCTCTTCCACTCCATGAACCTTGTCCTGTGGCTGATCCACGTCTTGAAGCTCATCCTTAGGAACTAATAGCTCCTCATCTGCATGCAAGTGTAGCTCCCTCTCAAGTGAACACTTCATGGCTTTCTCCTCCTGAAATTTTATATCCCGTCGCACAATAGTTTTATCACTGTCTGGAAAATACACACGATAGTTGTGGGGCGTATCAGTGTACCCCACAAATATCCCAACCTCTGCGGTCGGCTCCAACTTCTTCCTGGCATCCTTCGTCACATGCATGTAAACGTTAGCACCAAAAATCCTCAAATGAGAAAGATTAGGCTTCTTACCAGAATAAGCCTCCTCGGGTGTACTCATGCCAAGTATCCTATGAGGACAACAGTTCTGCACATAAACTGCTGTATTGCATGCTTCCACCCACAAGTGAAGGGGTAGGCCCTGATCATGCAACATTGCCCATGCAGCACCCACACTCATTCTGTTCTTCTGCTCAGCTACCCCGTTCTGCTGTGGGTTATGGGGAGCTATGAGCTCTCTTCGAATCCCTTCTGCCTTGTAGAAATCCTTGAACTCATTCGAGATGTATTCACCACCATTATTGCTCCTAAGAGCCTTCACCTTCTTCCCCGACTCCTTCTCGACCAATGCTTTGAATTCACAGAACTTTGAATATGTCTCTCTCTTCTTCTGCATGAAGAAGATCCAACACTTACGAGAGAAATCATCAAAAAAAATCACATAATACCTGTGTTTTGCTATCAAAGCAACTGAGAAAGGTCCACACACGTATGTGTGAATTCTCTCAAGGATCGTCGTGGTGCGACTATCCTTCTCGTGAAAGGTGGCTTTCACAAACTTCCCCAAAGTACACCCCTTGCACTGATTTGATTGCGCAAGTGTGCCTTTAGGAAGCCCTGTAGTGATCTGCTGCAGTATCTTCAAGGCTCCATGGTGAAGGTGACCCAATCTCCTGTGCCACAACTCGCCATCATCCCAGCTCACCAATCCTTCTGCCTTGCCCGCCATTGCTGCGCATCCATCTACATGCAACTGATAAGGGTTCCTCACTTGAACCCCTATCTTCCGGGTCTCACCAGTTGTCTTGCTGCGCAGGAAAGCCTTTCCCTCGCTGAAAACAACATCATACCCCTTGTCTTCTAACATCACCACTGAGATAAGATTCTTCTTCAATCCTGGAACATGCATGACTTCCTTCAATACGAAGGGTTTACCAGACTCCCTCTCAAAGGAAATGGTACCGATACCGGTCGCACTGTATCTACCATCATCGCCCTCTCGATGTGCACTCCAATATCTTTGTCCTCTAGATCAGAGAACAAATCTCTATCTCCCGTCATGTGAAAAGACGCACCACTGTCCAAGAACCACACTGATCCCATCACACTTGAAACCAAGCATGCGATCAATGAAAAATCAAGCTCAAACTGTGAGGCTAGAGCCTCTGCTGCTGAAGATCCAGCAGCCTGCTTGTTCTTCTTCTTCTGCGGACAATTAGTGGCATAGTGTCCGTGCTGGTGACAGTGAAAACACTTCACCTTGAACATATCCTGCTTCTTGCCTTTCACACCAGACTGAGAAGCTTTCTTGCTCTTCCCTTTCTTTGCTTTGGCAGCCAAAGCACAATTCTCTTCATTAGATACCTTTGATGAAGATCCATTCTCACCTTTATTGTTTCTGAGTTTATCCTTGAGCGCCAGGTCGCTCTTGCTTTGGAATAAAATTTGCAATCCGTTGAAAGACATTTCAACAACACTACTGCAAATTGGATTTCCACCAGCAACCAACTCAACCGCTTCCGATCTAGAATTCGTGAGAACACAATATTTCTCGTACAGAGATTGACTGTATGGGCATTCACCGGATATCTCACCTTCCAAAGGAAGGATGAATCCAGAGGCTACCTGGCCCGATTACAGACTCTGCCTAAAGAAATAGAATGTAAACACTTCCTGAATAGTAGATCTAATGATCAATCCTCGCTTGATATCCTGTAAAAATCTCTTCTACAAATCAAGCAGCTCTGATACCATGTAGAAATTTTGAATAATTTAACACATATTCAACAGAGATTATCCTGATCATGTACTATTGCGGAATACATACACAATACATAAGCTCCTCTACATTGATCATCAATATAGCAGCATCAATAACAATAAAACATCAAGAGCATTCACACATTAACACAGTATGTAACCCGGGGAAAGCATCTCGCTAAAAACCCCACATTATCTGTATATTAATGATTGAGAACATGTAACCTTACAAAGTACAATGCTTATCACAAGCAATCCAGTACCAGCTCCACCTGTTACACACAATACAGCTAAGATTTGATCTCCAAATCTATTCCACTGCTTACCTGCCTCTCCAGCTCAATACCTACTCAAGAACTGATGAGAATGGTTTACCAAACTCGTATTTCACTTGCAAAGAATCACTCACACTGTGTTGGACATGAGCACAGGCTACAATTCTTGATATTGGCCAATTCATTGGCATACTCAATCCCTCTGATTGTGCAAATCATCATGCACAACTATAGTCACAACTGATAGCAATCTGATCCTCTAACACCTGTCCCTGCTGAACTGAACATGCACTGAAATGCAACTGAGTTAACAGATGTATTCTATAGTTGCATTATGAGTTAATAACTTGTGAATTAGTTAATAACTAATTCACCCAACTCATCTCTAGTCTATTTGCCAGTTAGACTAAATACAACCAATTTAACAAAGCTAAACTGAACACAACTCCATCAACTGCACCTCCAGTCCACTAAACTCAACTCACTTGAGTTCTAACTGAAGTCCTGCATGCAAATATTAGTCATCCCATAGGTAACCACGTATTTCCCTCTGGGATCTGCATGTGCCACATCCGTAGCTCATCCTGAAGTGCTCCAAGAGAATAAGATCAAGTTTATAGTCCAAATATTATTATGAGACAATAATATTTGACTTTTCTATTTTTGATAGCCAGTCTAAAAATAGACTTTGATCACTCATACTATGATCACTCACACTGTGGTCACCCACACTGTGATCAATCATACTGTGGTCACCTACACTGTGATCATCCCTGCTGGGATCAAAAATAGAACTTGCGCCATAATTTGCCTGCGGGCCCACTTAGTGAAGGCGACTCTTTTCACTAAGCTCCATCATCTTGTTGCAATCTCAACACTGGGGATATGTATATTTCTGATGGTAATTCGACAAAGAAATTCAATCTGTATCCTCCAGCAAAAGCAATTACAGAAGTAGGAGATAATGAATGGGTCGATGATGAGGACACTATACAACCTGCCTTTACCATTTCTGAAATCAGTGAAGATAGTCAAATTCTGAACACATTAGAAAACTTTGAAACATCTTCAGAATATGACCACGCACAATTTCAGTTAGATTCTGACATTGAGTATCTATCATCTAGACAAATGTCTCTTTACTCTATGGAAGAGTTTGGTAGTTTCGCCATTGAGATCTTTCCAGGTAAAACATTGAATATCAACAAAAACTTGGAAAAATCACAACAGGAAGAGCTAACCAAAATCTTGCAAAAACATTCTACTGCATTTGCATGGGAGTATACTGATATGAAAGGTATTGACCCTAAGACTTGCATTCATCACATCTACATCGAGGAAAACAATAGACCAATCAGACAACCTCAGAGAAGGATGAATCCAAACCTTAGGGAGATAGTGAAAGAAGAACTCCAAAAACTACTCAATGTAAACTTCATTTATCTAATTTCAGATAGCCGATGGGTTTCTCCTTTGGTTATAGTACCTAAAAAGAATGGTATTTGGAGGGTATGCATTGATTACAGGGAATTGAATAAAGCAACTTTGAAGGATCACTTTCCTTTACCCTTTATCGATCAGGTATTAGATACTCTAGTAAGCAAAAAGTACTTCTCATTTTTGGATGGTTTTAGTGGCTATAATCAGATTCAGGTAGCACCTGAAGATCAAGATAAGACCACATTTACCTGTCCATGGGGAACTTTTGCTTACCGAGTGCTTCCTTTTGGATTATGTAATGCACCTGCAACATTTCAAAGGGCAGTACTAGGAATCTTTTCTGATCTAATGCATGATTGTGTAGAGGTCTATATGGATGATTTTACAGTTTATGGTGATTCATTTGAAGAGGCATTAGAGAATTTGGAAAAAGTCCTTATAAGATGTAAAGAAACAAACCTTTCATTGAGTCGTGAAAAATGCTTTATGATGTTTACTGAAGGTATTGTTTTGGGACATCACATTTCAGGGGATGGGATTAAAGTTGATAGATCAAAAGTTGAAGTCATCTCCAAGTTGCCTATTCTAAATTGTCAAAAAGATGTTAGAAGTTTTCTGAGATTTACTGGGTACTATAGAAGATTTATAGAAAACTTCACCAAAATAGCATCTCCACTCTTCAAATTGCTTACAAAAGACTGTGAATTCAAATGGGATCCTGATTATCAATCAACATTTGAAACTTTGAAAACAAGAATATCTGAAGCATCCATTTTGAGAGGACCAAATTGGAAACTTCCTTTCCATATTTCTACAGATGCTTCAGATACAGCTCTAGGAGCTGTGTTGGGTTAAAAGGATTTAGTTCCCTATGCCATTTACTATACCAGTAAAAATTTGACTCCCACTGAGTTGAACTATACTGTGACTAAAAAGGAGTTCTTAGCTGTTGTTCATGCAATCAATAAGTTTAGACATTATATAACAGGCTATGAAACTTTTGTCCATACTGATCATTCTGCGATTAGATATCTAATGAACAAACCTGTTACTAATGGCAGAGTTACAAGATGGCTCTTACTTTTACAGGAATTCAATATTACTGTGTTGGATAGACCAGGGAAACAAAATACAATCGCTGATTTCTTGTCTAGGATCCAAAATACTAACGAAGATTCTCCTGTAGAGGATAAGTTTCCGGATGAATATTTATTTGCAGTAACTACTAAGACTCTTGGTATGCAGATATTGCTAATTATTTGGTTATAGGGAAGCTACCTCCACATCTATTTCCTAGTGAAAAAAGAAGGATTATTCAGGAGAGTTCAAAATATTCATGGATTTCTAACGAATTGTTTAAAACAGGGCCAGATTGTGTGATCAGAAGATGTGTTAGGGAAGATGAAATGCCTGACATCCTCAAGG
Organism: Pinus tabuliformis; assembly: GCA_031772625.1. Classification (NCBI taxonomy): domain Eukaryota; kingdom Viridiplantae; phylum Streptophyta; class Pinopsida; order Pinales; family Pinaceae; genus Pinus; species Pinus tabuliformis. Next base: position 1,745,972,100 of record CM062820.1, on the reverse strand, counting down.
CATGTCATGATGAACCATGCGGTGGACACTTTGCTGACAAAAGGACGACCTATAAAATCATTTCTTTAGGATATTATTGGCCTTCCCTCTTCAAAGATACAAAAGAATATGTCAAAAGGTGTGACAACTGCCAAAGAGTAGGGAAACCGACTCTTTCAAATGAAATGCCATTACAACCACAGGTACCCATCGAACCCTTTGAAAAATGGGCTTTAGATTTCATTGGACCCATTAATCCACCATCTAAATAGAAGAAGTATATATTGGTATGCACTGATTATGTCACTAAATGGGTAGAAGCCAAAGCATTACTTTCTGCTACTGAAAATTTAGTTGTTAGTTTTCTTTATGAGGATATTTTTACTTGCTTTGGTGTCCCAAGAGAAATTGTGACAGATTAGGGAAGTCAATTTGCATCCAACATGATGGAGAAGCTAATGGAAGAATACAAAATCAAGCACAAAAAATCTACTCCTTACAATCCGCAAGCAAATGGCCAAGTGGAGTCTACAAACAAAGTTATTGAAAGCATCATCACCAAATTGTTCATCTACACAGAAGAGGTTGGGCAAAAAGGCTTCCTGAAGCCTTATGGGCCTACAAAACTACATGGAGGAATACAACAGAACATTCTCCCTATGAACTTGTTTATGGGAAAGAAGTCCTGCTCCCCATTGAGTTTCAAGTCAAAACTTTCAACATGGCAGTTCAGTTGGGGATGGATCTATCAGAAGCCCAAAAGCATAGAATGGAGCAGCTGAATGAGCTAGATGAGAGCAGACAAGAAGCAATCCTAAGAACTGATCTAGTTCAACATCAAAGAGCTAAGTGGCATGACAGATACATCAAAGAGAAAAAGTTTCAAGAGGGAGATTGGGCATTACTATTTGATTCCAAGTTTAAAGACTTCAAAGGTAAATTTTAGACCCATTGGCTTGGGCCATATGAGATTGACAAAGTCTTTAGCAATGGAGCGGTAAGAATCAAGACCATTGATGAATTTCAAACACCTCTTATTGTGAATGGCCATAGATTAAAGATTTATCATAAGCTACTCTAAAAAGAGGAATTTGTCAAAATGTTTCAAGAGAATTCTGCAATAAGGCTGGTGAAGAAGAACCCTTCTTCCCCACCAGCCTAGCCTTTGTTCCTTTCTGTTAAAAAAATAAAAAATAAAAAATAAAATTGTATAAGCCTGAAAACCAATCACTGATTGGCAGTCTTATACAAAAAAGGTAGAGTGAAAATCAAAGGACACCTGACACTCTATATTTTCCCAAAAAAAAATCTCTCCTTCTTTCCCATTTTCACTTCACTTCATTTCCATCCCACTCCATCTCCATTTCATCTTCATTTCACTCCACTCCATTTCATCTCACTCCATTTCATCCATTTCATTCCATTTCATCAATAAATGTCTCTTTCATGGCCATTTCCATTCAGTTAGTTATTATCTAACTATCTTTATTCAGCCAAGTGGGTGCTGTGTCAGTTTCCACAGCTGGAATCAGTTTCCGCAGCCAGAAGCAGTTTCCGCAGCCACCACTCTGTTTTTCAAATTTACAGTCAAGATGTTAGTGCAATAATCATGAAAATGCAGGTATGACTGAGCATATGCTATGAAGACATGGAGCATCTACAGACATCAATAAGGAGCAGTTGATTAAAGGCTAATGGACAACAAATGACAAGGATTCCAAGGTATGAGTAAAAATTTCTTTCAAATAGCAATCAAAGGCACAATTTTGCATAGTTATTAAACCTTAAAGCTCCACTGTATGCAATGATTATCACGATAGCTCCATTACCGTTCCACGACAATATTCCATAAACCATGCATTTATTCCCTAAATGGTCTCATGATTAATTTTCGGGTTTAGCTTGTAGTTGACTGCACTTTCACACTCCATTTGTAATCATGAGATGTGACCTATTTCATTACGGCTCCTCTCCATCGCATTTTTCGCAGCCATTTCATAAACGTGTAACATCTCGTACGCAGTGTTGGGCTCCAATATTGCAGCAATAATGCTGCAACTCCTAGAACTCCCTTCTTTAATTTTATCAACCCGGTAGTTCGTAACAAACTTGGAAGCGACGGTGCTGTATGCACAAGTACTAGCTCTTGCTGCAGCTGTCACTTGGTCAGCTGGCACAAGTCCACTAAGAGCTTAAGCCAACTTCTATGAGCTCTTAGAAGAATCTTTTTAATTGATGGATGAAAGCTAACTCGAAGGAACCTAATCCATTTGAAAAAAGAGATTGAAAAACTGAAGGAAAACACAAACCCTAGCAAACCCTAGCAAACCCTAATTCTACCAGCTAGTCCTATTGATGCAAAGGAGAGAATGCAAACTACTGAAAGAGATTCCATTACTTCTATGAAGGTAAAATACATGTGTCTAGACTACCTCTATCTGAAGAAAACATCTTTTTGTATTTTTGAATAAGTTATTAGAATTATCATGCATGTGCTTTTAACTGGCTTTTGACTGTGCAGGGGTGGATCAAGGAGGAGAAATGCTTGGAAGAGGTCGGGAAGGTTCAGAGAGGGTCTAAGGAGTCCCTAACACCCTTCTAGAGAGTTTCACAAAGTTTGGCTATTAGGAAACCTCATTTGTGAGCTTCTATAGGAAGTCTGCAGGGGTTCTACAGGATGTTTCAGGAATTTCTACAAGATGTTTAGAAATTTATACAGGATGTTTAAAAATTGGATTTTGGAGGATGGGTGAGTGAGGGAAGATGCATGGATGGATATGGAGGTAGGATAGGGGTCTGAAGTGGCCCAGGGACTGGTGGATGGAGTGGTGAGGAGGTGTAGATGGCTAAATTGGCTCAAAGAAGGCTGAAACAATGATTGCACAAAAAGATAGGGTTACGTGGGCAAGAGGACAGATGTGAGACGAGGAACCTAGCTAGGAGATGGATCAGATGGCTTTGATGAAGCTTAGGTGGATGAGAGAGTGGTAGAGATTCCCTGCACAATGTACATTAACCGAATGAACAACGTCTTACAAATAATCAAAGTCCTAGCTAATCTAATCTAACTATCAATAAAACGAATGAACAACAGCTTTATTTGGAAAGAAAACCATGTACATCAATCATGCAAAGAAACATTTCAGAGATCTGAACCCATAACTAACTTCTGCAAATGAAACAGTACACTAAGGATTTCATGGTCAAGCAAACTAGAGTTTTTGTTGGGGCAGCACTGTTTCTTCAATTCCAGCCCCTGATCCAATAAGGATGAGGCGAAACAAAGAGTGTTGTTGACCCTTTTCTTGGAGATTTTTTCTGTTATTATCCTACCAACTAGATCTGAACATGAAAAGCCTTTTTTACCATCAAAAGCAAACTAAATAACAAAGCCAAATTTAGATCTAAATAGCAGATTTTATTCTAAGAATGCAACAAAAACACATAAAGATAAGCAAAGGAGGTACTGGGCACTTGAGATGGGCCCAACCCCAAGAGCTACAGCCTCCTAAGAGAGATTTAGAGCTGGTGCAAAGCTGAATTCATCTTTATTGATCAAAAGAAATGTTACATTCCAAAAACTTTCCACAAGGAGAACTTGAAAATGTGCTGAAAGCAAAGCTTATCTACAGCCTAAAAATCGAACTACAAAATGACTACAAAATGAATACAAAATTACTATAAAGTGACTAACTATTGGCTAACCAAAATGATGCCCTAAGCCTTCTTATTTATACAAATTGAGGACCCCAACAGTCCTCCTAAACTTTAGGGACTCGACTGCCCAAAACTTGTAGTTAACAACAATCCTACTTGACTTGGTTGGCTGCCCTTGTGATAATTGATTTGGTGGCCCTTGAACTCCGAGCTGATGGTGGAGAATTTGAGGTAAGAGCCCATAAATGAAGGGAACACCTTCCTAAAAATCCTCTCCACGAATTTGGTTGCCAAGTGCTCATTTCAACGCTTGATTTTGTCTCCAAATTGACCAAAAAGACTACACAAAGCACACATTAGACTTGTTGGCATAATGACTAACCCAATTCACTCTATTAGCATAAATATAATCGAAAACATGCAATAAACTAATGAGAATGGTGGATTAAGTCGAATTAGGAGGTTGAATGAGCCCAAATAATTATCCATTTTTGGGGCTCATCATCACCCCCCTACTAAAAGTGTTGCTCATCCTCTTAGCAACCAATCTATCTCCTCGTCTTTGATGGCCGTGGTGGCCTCCCTGTCATGCCAAGATTTTGAAGTGATGTCCTCTTCTCAGTCATGAAACCATGCTTTTCTCTCTGCTCCTTCCCACTGTCTGTGCTTCTTTTCCTAGAGAATTCTCAACTTCCTGTAGAATTGTCTCAGCATCCTGTAGAACTGTCTTTGAGTCCATTATCTGAATTCTCTCTCTCCAAGTGAAGGTTTTTGGCTTCCTCATTCATAGGTGATGGACATCCTTGAAGGAGGCTCCTCCTTTTGTTTAGCTTTTGTGTCCTTAATGACAATTTTCTCCTTTGTCTGTGGTTTGGGTCTGCCCACTTTGATCTGTGTGCTCCTTCTCGCCTTAAAATACATGGAATGCTCCCTCTTTCACTTCTCCTTCTGCTTGGGGGATGTGCTTAGGGTGGCCAGCACAACTGCTGCCTCCCTAGCTAAAATCTCGGCCAATTTCTCCTTCTGCTGCCCTTTCCCCAGACTTCCTGTAGAAAGTCCTGTAGTGGCCGTTTTCTGGCTTCCTGTAGAAGCAGTTTTCTGTCTTCCTGTAGAAACAGTTTTCCCTGATTTGGCTTGCATGGCTGGGGGTGCCTTCTATTCGACTTGTGTTGTGGTTGCCTTGGGTGTGCCCTTACTTGTTTGGACTTTTTTTAGTCCTCTCTTCTCTATTCTGAAATCTTTTTTCTTGGGTGTTTGTGCCATTGTTCCTCCCACAGTTTTAGGCTTCAACAATTTGGCCTTTGCCCCTTTTCCTCTCTGTTCTTGCCTTGCCTGAATGTCTTGCGTTTCTTCATCATTGGTTTTCTCATATTTTTCAATGTGTTCTTCTTCCTTGCCATCCTTTATTTTTCTTCAGCACTTCCACTAACTCATCAACATTAGTTCTTTGAGTATCCAGCCTTGTCCTCCCCCTCTCGCTTTTATTTGGCTCCTTGTATTTCTCTTGATCATGTAAACACCTATTCATTGTATGACTGTACTATGACAAGACACAAACTTACTGTTCCTGGTTGGTTAATTACATGCCTTGAATGGTCCAACCTATGACTGATTTCCACCTTACACTTATGTCATCTCATTAGTCTTATGGTCAATTTTAAGTCGCACCAATGTTTGCTAAACCTTCATTTGTACAATTTTGGGCACCTTCACCTTCTTGCTGTAGCCGGTTGTCAGCTGCCAAGCCTGATCTGTCACAGTAAATAAATTTTTCATTCCCACCCTGATCGCTTTTATAAGCACTCTCAAAGTATTGTTCCCCTATTCTATATTTAGACAGCTCCAAACTAGCTTGGATCTGTGACATAATCTTCATGTCTCTCCTTTGATGTGAGACTCTAATTCCATTCTCCAAGTCCCCTACCAACTTTAAGATTTCCATCCCTTTACAATCCTGGATCACCTGCATCAAATTCTGATATGATACCTTACTCTGTTTTAACAATTATGTTCATGCATGCAAAAGACCCTAACCAAGTTTTTTCTTCGGTTCTCTTCTTTTTTGGTAGAAAGAGATCTCAAGGACATTAAAAATTCTTCAGCTATCTGGTTATGAGAGGAAGAGTTTTGCTTCTACAGATAGAGGATAGAGACCAAGTTTTCTTCTCAGGACACATTCAGATATGCAAATTTTAAAATTTACATCCACAGGCTGGCTCTCACAGCTGCATATGCCTTCCTTATAAGAGAATTTTAGACCGGAAACATGGAGAGATGCAGAAAAACTGAGAAATTCCATGCAACACACAATCACACTGCTATTTTTGACTTACAGGTAAACTGGTCTCTAATTCTCCTGCTCCAAACAGTTCAATTCACCACATTTCAAAATATATATCATGCATGGAAGAGTGTTTTCGAGCCTACCCTTCTCAGGACTCCAAATCTGACGAGGGAAAGCTCAGGTTTCTTTGTTCCAGAACGCTGTGCCATACTTCCTATAGAAGACCCCCCCGTTTCCTGTAGAACGCCCTTGCGTAGGTGGGTTTTAAAAAAATGGTCGAGAAAGCTTGGTTTGCTGCTATGGGGCTGGTATGGAGCTTGTTGCAGCTGCAAGGACTATGATAAACTGGAAACAACAGCGGTGAGAGTTCGATTGGCTGTTTATGAAGATTTCCGTTGATGGAGGGTGAGCTGGCCAACTGCACGTTGGCCCCATGCAGACTGTTGGTCCCCACTGCAGTGTTTAACTGTTTGTTCTCTACCTGTAATCTCGTCCATCAATCACGCTGAAGTTTAACTGGTCATCACTACCTGTTTTCCGATTTCCTCTTGAGATGGCTGAGCGCACGTGTCTCATTCACCCACCGAGCGCTATTGAACTGGATGACGGTGGTCAGTTAGCTGGCCACCGATTTTTTTTAATCCCGACCATCTCATTGCTCATGCTGTTTCCGAATTACATTCATGCAATCAGAGGAATGAGTTTTAGTCACGTACCTGAAGTCAAATGGTTGTTGTGAGGTGCTTTTTGCTGCTGCATGCATCTGTTTCGGTGGTTGCATGATGGATCCTTTGTGCTATAAGCTCTTTGCTATCTGATGTGTGGTTATTTTGCTTGTGCAGGTATCCTCTAGCTGGATCTAAGCTGCAAGAGTTCGTTTCCACGTTCAAATCTGCACCTTCAAGCTGCTGCTGCTGAATTTTCACAGGACCAAAACTTGTTTTCGCCATTGCTCCCGAAAGATAGATCAGATCGATTTGAAACTTGCTGAGCATGTTCCTATCATCATTATGCACCTCCCATAGCAAAATTGCGATCAATGGATGCACAAATTTCGAGAAAAATGGAAAATGGCTGAAGATTTCAGAGATCAATTTCTCGGAAACCGTGCATTGGAATCGGCTGAAACTGCTTAGGTAGGCTACTATCACCCATATGCATCTCCCCATGAAACAGGTTTTGAAATGGATGCACGGATATGGAGAAAATGCAAAAATGGCTGAAGGTGATGGAGGCGGATTTCTGGGAAACCGTGCACCGGAATTGGCTGAAACTGCTCAGGCATGTTGCCATCACCCCTGTACAATTCCCCATAAAATGGTTTTTCAAATGGATGCATGGTTTTCAAGTTAGGGCAAAAAAAAATTTTGTTCTCTATATTTTTTTCTTCAAAGCATTCTGCAAGTTTTTGCATGGTGAAAAAGAATGAGCTTGGGCTGTGATGCAGGCATGGAGATGATGGAGGAGGAGTTTGAAAATTGCAGGAGGACTTCTGAACCCTTGAGGAAGCTACCATGTTCGCCAAACTACTTTTTTTTAATCCATTTTTAACTTCTTGTAATTTCTACAGGAACTTCCTGTAGAAAACACAGTTTTGAGGAAAGAAGCACAATGACATGGAAAAAATGATGGAAAAGGGTGAGGGATGGAAAAATGGATGCTTGCAGGCATAACCAATAGATTCCAAGCTTTAGATTCCCTTCCAAAATCGAATCTGGCTCGCCTGAAGGTTCTACAGGATGTTTCCTGTAGAAATACAGAACTTCCTATAGATGGTACAAAAACTCCTTTGTCTTTGTTTTGAGTGATTCTCCTGACCTGCAATGTCCTTCTTGCAACCTGAAATTATCCAATGGAAATTAGGTTTATTTTTATTTTTATTTTTCTCTTTTTTTTTGAAAAACAACTAGGGCGCCTCATGGAGGTTTTCACCCTAATTGCCTGCCCTGGGCACCTTCAAGGGAGGTTTTCACCCAGAGATCTTATTCTCTTTTCTCTTTTTTCCCAACCCATTGACTGTCTCATGGAGGTTTTCAATCAATGAGCCAATCTAAGGTGCCTTTGAGGAGGTTTTCACCTTAGATTTTTATTTTCTTCTTATTTTCATTTTTTTTTCTTTTTTCCTTTTTTCTACCCTACCCTACTTGAAAATCAAAATCATTTTCAAGCATAAGAATACTTCCAATGGAGCCATTTGCACATCGAGATTAGAGACAAGACGATGTGAAGGCTCGAAATGCATGCATTGACAGCTATCCAGATTTTAGAGACAAAATGATCTGACTTTGAAGGGATCAAACATAGCTGAGGAAGAGAGTACTGCTGCAACTTAGTGACTATCTGGAACCATGTCTCAATATAGCTTTGATATCCTTGGTCCTTTTACTGATCTAGATCATTATTCATGTCACCTTCTATCATGAACTTCTCATCTTCCTCTTTTTGCTGATCTTTCTCTGGAGTACATGGAGGATTTGATGGTAACCATGAGGGAACTCTCTCGATCTCTGATTTTGATCTCTTCTCTTCATCAAGTGCAGCCCATGGTTCTTTGATCTCCTCTTTTGAATCTTTTTTTGCCAGATGTGGTCCTTCAATTCTTTCAAGATAATCTCTTTTTTGCAATGCTTTTCCTGAGCTATGGTGAAGATCATTAAGCTCAAGAGGAGTCATTTGGACATGTTGTGCCTCAGCTTTGCAATTAGGTTGAGCTATTCCAATGTGCGGGTTTGGAAATGGTGGTATGGGTCGCTGAGTGGGGGTGTATATTTGAGATGGATGTGGATGGGGTTGTGGTTGGGCAGGCATTTGGGGTTGCCTTGGTGGAGCAGGAGGCGATGGTTATGGCTGAGCAAGTGGTGGAGGAAAAGAAGCGGGAGGAGTGTTGTATTGGGGTATCCACCCCTGATGAGGTGCATTCCACTGAGGCTGTGGCTGAGCATAAGAATGAAACGAATGAGCAACTGGTTGGGAATAATATGGATCTATGAAGGAACAAGGAGAAGGTGTGAACCAGGAAGGATGAGCAGGGGGACCCCAAGAAGGCATGAAAGTGGCTTGATAGGGGTCATAATAGGTCTCAGATGTCCCTTGCAGTTCCTGCTAGTAAGATCTAGGTCCATGTGGCCTTCTTTGGTTCATATAATAGAGTGGTTCAGTGGCTCCTTTGGCTCTCTGATATGCAGCTTTAAGTCCAGGCAAGGAAGGGCACTGATTCGTAGGATGGTATTCTTCACAGACGAAACACACTTCTAGGGAGTGCATTGGACATTCGTTCCTAGGATGCTTTCTAGTGCACCTGGGAAAAAAGATGGCCAAAGCCCTCTTGGATTCCTCTTGCTTCCTTTGGATCCGCAGGGTATCCAATTGCATGGAAAGAAACTGCCTCATATCACTCTTGAAATCTTCCATCTGATTTTCAAATTCATCTTTGGACAAGGTACTGCTCCCAACATTTCTGCTTGTAGCCATTTGCTCCAGAGGAATGGTTTCTTCTTCTTCTTCCCTTGAGGTTCTTTAGACATGTCTTGCTGTCCACCTAAGGGTTCTTTAATCATAGCCATCGAAGAAGAGAGAAGGTTGGCTGTGTGAAGTAGTGGGGGTGTTGTGCAATCATTTTTCTGAATTATCTCTACTCCTACAAGGCATGAAAGGAAATATTTTTGGTTGATTTTTGCCTTTTTTTTTTTTGTACCTGCAATACTGAAATAGATTGAACTGCAACTAACTATCTTGCTGAAATGAAAATGCGGAATTGAAATGAAAGCTGGAAAGGACTAATCTATTTTGCTCAAATGAAATTGCAGGAATAAATGCTAGGCTACGCTTGTAGAATTGAAATGTTAATCTACGTTTGCAGAAATGAAATTGCGGAATTGAAATGCTAATCTATGAAAGCGGGAAATACTAATCTACTTTTGCAGAAATGAAATTGCATAATGGAAATGAAATAAACTACTTAGCAGAAGGTTGTAGTAGAAAAATAGAAGAAAAGCAGCAATCACCAATACTCTGACGCTTCCCCGGCAACGACACCAAAAAGATGTTGGCCTCCAGTATTGTAGCAATAATGCTGCAACTCCTGGAATTCCCTTCTTTAATTTTATCAACCCGGTAGTTCGTAACAAATTTGGAAGCGACGGTGCTGTATGCACAAGTACTAGCTCTTGCCGCAACTGTCACTTGGTCAGCTGGCACAAGTCCACTAAGAGCTTAAGCCAACTTCTATGAGCTCTTAGAAGAAGCTTTTTAATTGATGGATGAAAGATAACTCGAAGGAAGCTAATCTATTTGCGAAAAGAGATTGAAAAACTGAAGGAAAACGCAAACCCTAATTCTACCAGCTAGTCCTACTGATGCAAAGGAGAGAATGCAAACTACTGAAAGAGATGCCATTACTTCTATGAAGGTAAAATACATGTGTCTAGACTACCTCTATCTGAAGAAAACATCTTTTTGTATTTTTGAATAAGTTATTAGAATTATCATGCATGTGCTTTTAATTGGCTTTTGACTGTGCAGGGGTGGATCAAGGAGGAGAAATGCTTGGAAGAGGTCGGGAAGGTTCAGAGAGGGTCTAAGGAGTCCCTAACACCCTTCCAATGAGTTTCACAAAGTTTGGCTATCAGGAAACCTCATTTGTGAGCTTCTACAGGAAGTTTGCAGGGGTTCTACAGGATGTTTCAGGAATTTCTACAGGATGTTCAGAAATTTCTACAGGATGTTTAAAAATTGGATTTTGGAGGATGGGTGAGTGAGGGAAGATGCATGGATGGATATGGAGGTAGGATAGGGGTCTGAAGTGGCCCAGGGACTGGTGGATGGAGTGGTGAGGAGGTGTAGATGGCTAAATTGGCTCAAAGAAGGCTGAAACAATGATTGCACAAAAAGGTAGGGTTACGTGGGCAAGAGGACAGATGTGAGACGAGGAACCTAGCTAGGAGATGGATCAGATGGCTCTGATGAAGCTTAGGTGGATGAGAGAGTGGTAGAGATGCCCTGCACAATGTACATTTAACCGAATCAACAACGTCTTACAAATAATCAAAGTCCTAGCTAATCTAATCTAACTGTCAATAAAACGAATGAACAACAGCTTTATTTGGAAAGAAAACCATGTACATCAATCATGCAAAGAAACATTTCAGAGATCTGAACCCATAACTAACTTCTGCAAATGAAACAGTACACTAAGGATTGCATGGTCAAGCAAACTAGTGTTTTTGTTGGGGCAACACTGTTTCTTCAATTCTAGCCCCTGATCCAATAAGGATGAGGCAAAACAGAGAGTGTTGTTGACCCTTTTCTTGGAGATTTTTTCTGTTATTATCCTACCAACTAGATCTGAACATGAAAATCCTTTTTACAATCAAAAGCAATCTAAATAACAAAGCAAAATTTAGATCTAAATAGCAGATTTTATTCTAAGAATGCAACAAAAACACATAAAGATAAACAAAGGAGGTACTGGGCACTTGAGATGGGCCCAACCCCAAGAGCTATAGCCTCCTAAGAGAGATTTAGAGTTGGTGCAAAGCTGGATTCATCTTTATTGATCAAAAGAAATGTTACATTCCAAAAACTGTCCACAAGGAGAACTTGAAAATGTGCTGAAAGCAAAGCTAATCTACTGCCTAAAAATCGAACTACAAAATGACTACAAAATGAATACAAAATGACTATAAAGTGACTAACTATTGGCTAACCAAAATGAGGCCCTAAGCCTTCTTATTTATACAAATTGAGGACCCCAACAGTCCTCCTAAACTTTAGGGACTCGGCTGCCCAAAACTTGTAGTTAACAGCAGTCCTACTTGACTTGCTTGGCTGCCCTTGTGATAATTGATTTGGTGGCCCTTGAACTCCGAGCTGATGGTGGAGAATTCAAGGTAAGGGCCCATAAATGAAGGGAACACCTTCCTAAAAATCCTCTCCACGAATCTGGCTGCCAAGTGCTCATTTCAACCCTTGATTTTGTCTCCAAATTGACCAAAAAGACTACACACAGCACACATTAGACTTGTTGGCATAATGATTAACCCAATTCACTCTATTAGCATAAATATAATAAAAAACATGCAATAAACTAATGAGAATGGTGGATTAAGTCGAATTAGGAGGTTGAATGAGCCCAAATAATTATCCATTTTTGGGGCTCATCATGCAGCCGTTCAATTCAAAATTCCGACTTCACTTCACTACCCTGCCATTTTGTTAAAGCCACAGCTACATTACCACCTTGTTCACATACGTCTCCACTCCATTTTGTGAACTCACCTCGGCTGCTCATCCTCTGTTTCCGCTTACAGTTCCTGAACACTCCTGTTACCTGTTATCCATCTTCCAATTGCAGCCACTGTTTTTTTCCATAAACCCTGCAACCTAGCCATCTTACCTCTGCTAAACCCTCACACGCAGCTGAATTTCAGTTGAATTTCAAACAGAGGAAAGGATGGGATGATTATTAAGGGTAGAACTGGAAGGGCCTAAGTTCTTAGAAGGATACCCTCAAGTAAAAGATTTGCTGAAGAAGGAAAAATGGCTATGCTTCATTCAAAAATTTAAGGGCCACAATAAGGAGGTAACAAAAGCCTTTGCAAGGTCTTTCAACGGCCAGATGGTGGAAATTGGAGACCTGAAGTTCACGGTCACTGAAGCATCAATAACAGCTGCCACAGACCTGCCCCAGGAAGGTGAACTTTTTAGAGAATCAAACCCTTAATCTGCCCTATTTCTTATTGCTGAGCTTGAAAAAGATGAGTACCACAGTCCAAAAGAACATAGGAGACATAGAACCTCATTTATGTCATCATGGACTTGTGAGGATTCTCATTGAAGACCAACTGAAGAAAAACAAAGATAGCTGGGAACGGTTTTTAATAAGAAATTACTTTCAAGAGCCATCTGAGGCACCTAAAAGCAGTACACCAAAGACACCAAGAAGAAGTAGGAGAAAAGAAAAAAGTGCCATAATCCAAGACTCTCCTATTAGAAAAACTAAAGAAGTTGGTCAAAAAGAGAAGGAGGAAAGAACTAAGGACAGAAAACAGAGGAAATTGAAAGGAAAAAGGAACATAGAAGATGTCTACCAATCACCAAAGCCATCTATAGAGGAAGACTATCAAGTGTTGTCTGAGAAACTAGCGCATCTTCGAAAACAAGCTGCTACAGCCAAGAAGAAAGAAAAAGGAAAAAAGAGCATGGAAGAAGAGAGTACTAGCCCACAGTATTTAAGAAGAAGTAGCAGGGTTAGAGGAAAGTGGAGGAAAACACAAGTAAAAGGACCCCACTTCATCGACTTGGGTAGGGAAACACCTGAGAAACCTCCAGCTGGCCGTAGTCCACCTCATCCTCAGCCAAATATTGAAACCAGTCCTCCTCTTCAACAAGACTTTGAAGTCAGCCCAAAAAAAACACCCGAAATAGATCCAAGTCAGCAAGAGGTGTATTTTACCTCGAATCCTTAGAGAAGATAGCTGTAGGCTCGAGCACATCAACCACTCTGCCTCACATAACACAAGATGCACAAGTCCAATCCTTGAAACAAGAAGTGTTTGAATTGGAGGTTCTAAACAGGCACATTAAACAAGAAAATGAAGCATTAAAGGAGCAAAGCAAAGTGGACAAAATCATTCATGATAATACTATGCTACATTTGGGACTTTGGCAGAAAAAGAACAAGAAACTAAAGAAAAAGTGCAGAAAGTTGAGCAGGGAATTAATCAATCTCAAATTTAGATGTTTGATAAGGAAGCCCAGGATGGTGGTAGCACCAAGAAAGAAGAGAAGAGGACTGGATGTACTAGCAGAGGCTTCAGAACACATGGACTAAAGGGGGATGACCAAAATTTTGGTTGCATGAGGACATGCAACACCTTCGCAGTGGGGGTATGTTGAGTCCCAAACTTGCATCTTCCCTATACACCTTTTTATCCTTTTTTTCCAGTTGCTTGAACCTCCAAGCTGTCAAATCATTGCATATTAGTTTAAAAAGAGCATATAAAATGGTTTCCTAACTATGTCTTGTGACTGCTGTTTGATCTAGATTTTTGCTCAGTCAGCTGCGGAATCTTGTCACTTTCCGCAGCCAGCTCAACTTTCCGCAGCCTTTTTGTTGAATTCTATGTTACAGGTGTCTACTAGATAATCCGGCCACATGTGAAAGCTGCAAATGATGTGGACATGGAACGTGTCCCCTTGGTTCAGCCGAATCCCTCACAAAAGGCCACGGTCAAAGACAATCAAAGCGATGGTCAACCTAAGAGTTTTACGGTGGCAGAACTCTGTTTTTCACCACGTGAAGACTTGTGTGGCAAATTCCTCAATCTCAGGAGGCATGCTAACACCTGTGGACTGCTCCATGAACCAAATCTAACAACCACCTTCCTTGGATTTAATTTTCACGGCTACCATATTGCTAGATTTCCAGACGTGGTTATTCATGTGTCTGTTTATCAGCACAGATTTTAGGAAGTAGTTGCATAATCCTTAGTTATAAATAACGCGTTCTCATACGCATATTAGCTAGCTTTTATATGTAATTTTGGCTGTTTTACGAGCCCACTGTGCCGTGACTTAATCCTTATGTTATGACTGCATTTTAATACATGAGAAGACAGTGTTCTTAAGTTCAATTTGTGGTTGATTGCTGATTGGCCGAGGTTGCAGAGGGCCCCTGTACACCAAGGTTCTGTAATTACTGTATAGTTTCATGCTTTCTTCCTTTATGTTACTGATGCCATAATCATTTTCTTGTATATATTACACTGCTTATGGTATTCATGTTGATTGCTGTCTATAGTTTCTTTTATGCTTTCTAATGACTGTTAACTGATCAATGTTTTTCTTTCAGGTTCTCATAGACAGCCCGGGCAATTGCACATAGATTTTTAATGACTAATGACATGAAATTATCTTGTCCTTCTGCTGATTTATTTTCTTAGTTCTAATTCCAGCACTGTTTATTTCTTTCAGTTTTGTTTTGTTCATTTACTTTTCTGCAAGATAGATATTAGACTACTCATGTCATTTTCAGTTACCTCCTATAGCCAGAGCGAGTCAAATGGTGAGGGATTGGAGTATGAATGCGTAGTTTGATATTAGTTTATTTTTATGCAAGTTAGTGATTAGATTACTCATGTCATTTTTGGTTACCTCCTATAGTCAGAGCGAGTCGAATGGTGAGGGATTGAAGTATGAATGCATAGTTTGATCTTAGTTTCATTTTATGCAATTTAGATATCAGATTACTCAATTTGTTTATGATTACCTCCTATAGCCAGAGCGAGTCGAATGGTGAGGGGTTAGAATATGAGTTGATGTAATATGATTTAGTTTACTTTGCTTACAGTTTTTGAATTGCTTTGAGTTTAGTTTTATTTTTAAACAACATCAAGGATACTGGGTTTCATAGTCACTAGCTCACTGTTTGGTTTAATTAGAATTTAGGTACATTTTTATTTTCTCTTAGGAATTGATTTCATCATTGCAAGTTTTAAAACCTTTTTGAGAACTTTGAAGTTTGGAAATCATTGTAGAGGTCACCATTGCCTTGAACACTTAAATCCATACTTGACTTTTAATTTTGCCATCTCACATTAGGGAATCAACAAAAGATAAACCCAAAAGCAAACCAAAAATAAAAAACGACAAAGAAGTAAGAAATCAGTTATCTTGCATATATAGTGCACTTCACTTCAGCAGTTTATGACTCCTGGATTGACAATTTATATAGCAATTTAGGACACACTAAATTGACCAAACAGGAGGTTCACGCGCTCCAGTTCATGAGCGAGCAGCGCATCACCATCAAACAATTGAGCCTGCAACGTGACGAAGTTGTGGCGCAGAACCAAAAGATTGTGCAGGTGGTCGATGAAGCTTTCCAAATGGTCCCAAAGCTGGCCATCCAAGCAGAGGAACCAATGGAGGCGCGCATCTAGAAACTAGCAACGGGGGTGCGTGAGGTGAAGGAAGAGATGGCTAAGGTTTAGCTGGAGTTGAACCTTTAGATAACCGAGCTACAATTGAAGGCGCAACCTTCAATGCCACCAGAGATTAAGGAACAACGTGCCAGCGTGATTACAGTGGCCATAGCAGAGGTCAAAAGTGTAGTGAAACACTGCACCAAGCTATTTGAAGAGTCATTCGGGGTTCTCACTACTCTGCAGGAGGACTCGAACATGCAACACTCAGAAACAGAGGCGTGTGAGCTGCAGCAAAAGTATGATGAGATAAAAGGGACCGTGCAGACGCTCTTACATAGAGGCTCGCATGAATGCAGCAGGCAACTGCTCATTGTGCTGCCGACCTTGCAGTAGTCCAGGGCAGAGTTGGGAGGTCCACGCGTAAAGATCTCCGCACCGACAGAGTGACTCTCGGGTGAGTCACGATGTTTGTGTTGGGGGCTTGTTGGGCGCGGGATCCCCCAAGGGAATTTTTGGGGCTAAAAGCCCAAATTTTTGTTAAAATTTGTAAATCCTATGTAAAGACTCCACATTTTGTGGGCACGAAGCACGAAGTTGTAAAAGAGTCATAGGGTTTTCCACCCTCAATTTTGTAATGTAATGTCGGCTATAGAGATCTACCCATGGTCCGCGGACCATGGGATTGTATAAATAGAGCGAGGCTCTAAGTTGTAGAGAATGATGAAATTGAATGATCATGGAATAGAAGCATAGCAAAAGATCTAAGGGAAAAGTCGAGTCTTTGGGTCATAGGGTAGGAGAAGGCTCTGTAGCTGAGTGTGCAGAGGCCTAGTAGTTGCAACTGAGTGCGCGGACCGTGTAGTTGAGTGCGCAGGGCCCGTTGAAGCATTAATAAAGAGAAGTTTTATACCATTCATGTGTATTTATTTACTGTTTTATGCAATGAATGTATTGGGTATAAATTACATTTCTGCTGTTTATATGATGCATGAACATATATGATTGTGTTGATTAAGTAAGTGTGAGATAAAGTATCTGTTTACACGAATTTAACTAACATATGTAAGAAGATAAGTAAGGTACGCAGTGTAATTTGGGGAAATAGCGGAGATCGCTGCCATAGCAACGCAAAATCCTCTCAGCCCATGGTTAGGGTTGCGTGTAGGTGATTATAACAGATCGCGAATGTCTCGCAGGTCAAAATATTGCGCGAAGTAACCTGTGCGAGGGTAGGCATAGTTGGACTAAATCGATCCCTCAGACATCTCAAGGGTGCAGAAACTTGGTTCCAGCATCCCCCCATACTGCTTCAGGTGGGACTTCAATCTGCACTTCGCAGGCTGATGCCGAAAGGGCCAATAGTGTAGGGATTTGTTTGGCTAAATATCTCTGAACCTGGGTCAGGC
This sequence comes from Pinus tabuliformis, assembly GCA_031772625.1. Lineage (NCBI taxonomy): Eukaryota > Viridiplantae > Streptophyta > Pinopsida > Pinales > Pinaceae > Pinus > Pinus tabuliformis. Next base: position 1,745,954,848 of record CM062820.1, on the reverse strand, counting down.
CCCCCCTGCTCTCTCGGGCGCTGTCGCTTTAGTTGTGTGGATGCTGTCTGTGGGTTTGCGCCACCTTCCTCTGTTTCCGTCTCCTGTTCATGGGAAGGCAACTTTTCTCCCTCGCGCTCCTTCTCAACTGCCCTCTACTACTCTTCTGCTGCCTTTGCAGCATCGTGCACCTCCTGTGCCTTGGCTGCTGCTACTTCGTTCCTTCTCTTCTCTGCCAACTGCGCCATCCACAGTTTTGCCTCCTCTTTTTTCCTCCGTGTCCCTCCTCAAGCCAACAATTTTAGTAGATCTGTTGTGGCAAACTACCTAGTGGAATATCCATGGAAGTTTATGGATCGTTAGGAAGATTAGCTATTCATGCAAAAACACCCATAGTTAGTCAAGTGTTGAGGACAACACTTATTTGAAGGAGAGGGGCAAGTCAATCTAACCACGTTAACCCGAAAACCCCTTATTTAGCCCTAAATTTGAGTTATTACATTTCTATTTTTATATTTTTATGTAGGTCGAGATTTTTCATACTATTTATACCATTTATCTCTTATATACACTAAGGATACCTAGTCTTGGGATCATAATATCTTGTCTTGTATTGCATTCGTTGTAAAAGGATGTTCCAACCTTAAAGTGGTTTATATTCATTGACTTCTTGTCATTTTTAAGGTGCATGGTTCATAACATTTGGGTAAGCTATGAACCAAACAAATCTATCAAAGTCCAATCATCATAAAACCTATTTTTCCTACTTTATTTTGTAAATACAACGACTATATGGAAGTATAACAAATTGGATAAATGAGTTACTTCTTTGCTCACTTAAAGGAGCACATAATGTAGAGGATCAAAGATGAAATTGATTATAGATTTCCTTTTATAGATGAGAAGGAGGGAGAGCTACAGCCTTAGTTGTGTAGGTAAGTATTTTTGTAGGTGTTTTTCTAGATTGAAAACCCATGGCCTCTCAACCCAAGGTAGATTTACTTCCCTATCTTAAAAGAAGGTTTTGTAGGACCAAGAGGACCCACTTCAAGAGATTAGGGGTTGTCAAGAAGGAACTATAAATCACAACAAAATAATTGTCCAAATAAGGCACCCAAAGATCCTTGAATGGAAATATCTCCTACTATGGGTGTGGAGATATTCAATACATGAATGATCATTTAAACATTTGTAATTTCCTTAGGTGTTGGCCAACTGGAAAAACCTATTGCAGTGGATAACCATTAACTAAGGTTCTATTCACCTGATTTTTTTTTTGGAAAGAAACAGGTAGGCATTTTATATTATAAAGGAAGTGAGGTTTTTGGCCCAGAACCCTTACAAAACTCATCATGTTCCATAGTGACATTGATTTCACTGGTCCAAAAAATAGAGATCCTATGTCTATGAAATTTTTTACTAGCTATCCGAAATAAGTGTTTACCATAATCCCTATAAAAAACTCCTAATACCAACTTATATTTGCAAAACATTAAAAAATTTCAAGACAAAACAATTTATCTAGCATTTGATGTCCCCACCTCAACAACTTTTGCCTATTGCGCAACATCGTTGTCTCTGACCTTTTGCTCCCGGTTCAGTGCTATTTTTTTCCTTTTCTTTGTCAAATCCTTACTATTCTCTAAATATGCCAAAGTATCCTTTACTTAAATGCTGATATTTTACTCCACCTCTGCTAGTCTTATTTCCATGGAAATTAAATCAATTTGAAGTTATAATTGCATTTTTTCAAACTTCCTATGCAACAAATTGCATTTCTTTTCCAATGATTCAAGGTCTGTTCACTTCTCCTTTTCCTCTAGATCTGACCTCTTTGTCAAAGATTTCATCAAACCTTCCTTCACATCTGGAAGTCGCTCCAAAAGCATATTCATCTTCTCTTGCACTTGAGTGAGAGACATTGTCAATTTCTTCCATTGATGCTCCTCGAAGCAAGTTCACACTTTGTATCAAACTGGTAATTGTAATTTTCCCTGCCTCTTTTCCCAACTCTGACCTGAAAGAGAAACTTTGATTCCTTTAGTGGGTGACACCAAGGAGTATAAATCCACCTCTTCCTTTTAAACACCACCACTTTGCCAATAATTGCATTTTTTCCAAGTCCATGGCATTAACACTTCATATTTCCTGGATTGAATGTTGTGAGTGATAAACAATGAAGAGGGAGAGAAAATTTATAGCCATTTTGGATTGAAATGAACAATTGAGAGCCTACATCTACCAATCTCTAACTGTTGAGATTTGAGACTATTTCCACTTGTTTATTCCCAATACTGCATTGATACACTAGTTTTTAATTCCTTTGCAATTGTGGTACTTCTCCACCAAGCCATGCAATTGAGGACCATAAATAAGCCACCATTCAATCCTCAAAGATGTCGTGAATAATACTCTCATCAGGTTACTTGTAATCTAATTACACTGAGTTGTCCCCATTTTAATCCTTGAACATTTTCCTCGAATATGAGAGTCAAAAATTTCTTTTTCATAGAGTAGGTAGTGTTCCATGTTTTTCATGGTATAAGTAGGTAAATTATTGTATAATGATCCTTTTCTATCATTCCTTGTGTTAGTGTCAGTATTTGCATACTACTATCAGTGATCAAAAATCCTCTTTTCATATCATATTAGGGTCCCATTATGAAATTTTTGTCATTCAACTAGGTCGTCATGCAAAAATTTGGTCATTGAAGGTTGAATTATGGTTTCCTTTACTCCTTTTAGAAATTTACCCCTTGCTGGCTCATTTCAACCTTGCTGAGTATCCATTGTCCATAAAGTTAATGACATCATGCCATCACATCAGTAATGTCATCTTGAAATTCAATCCTTCAAGGTCTCATTAGGTCTTTTAGGGTTTTTCAAGGTCCCAATAAAACTCCATTCCATTGCATAAGACCAACAAGTAAAGGGTGATCAAATAACTTCTCTTCACCATGTGAAGATGATTTGAAAAGAGAAATGCTCATTTCATCATGTAATTTTATGTTCATTATATGTAATAAGTATTGTTCCTAAGCTGCCAACTCAATCTCTATATGCCAACTTCATTAAAGAAAAATCAAATTCAAAGAGTTCTCAAAGACCATCAAAATATCAACTTGTCAAAGGAAAAAGTCAAGTGAAAGGGTAATGTTTCAAAAATTTAAGTGAATGCCAAAGGGAGTTGTATTTTCCCAAGGGTGTCGAAATCATCATTTTCCACAAGCACTACACCCTAATTTCCTCTCCCATTGAGCTAGGGTTGGCTATGGAATCAAAGACATCTGAGAAGAGGAGGCCTAAGGGAGGTAATTTCAGCAAGTATTAGGCCATTCCAACTCATAACCATCATGCCTCCATCATTTTTCAAGAAGTCATTCCAAGGGACAAATCATTTGCCACACATAGGGCCAATTTTTCTTCCAAGTATGTTTCCAACCAAACACAGATGAATTTTACAAAAGTGAGAGATTTGTTTGTCCATCATAGGCCAAGGATAAAAAACCTCCTTCATTTTTTACACAGGTGTCACGGTTATGGAGAAATGGAAAAAATACAGTTGCTACAAGAGAGTTGTTGCACTTCTGGAGTGACCTTGGGAAAATCAATTTTTTTCCTAGCTGGAGTGTCCAAATGACTTTCTTGATGAGTCAAATGATAACTAGACAGAAATATATTTCCAATGAGCTATCATGAGCTCAATTTGGAGTTGAGGAAGACCTCCAAAAGTTTCTTGCAAGATCACACTTCATTTTTGCACCCTCATTTTGCACTTTTGACCAGTCTTGGGAGAATCAACTTTTTGAGGGTCAAATCAAGTCCATTTTGGAAACTGAATGTAGATTTGGAAACTAGACAGGACAATATTTCTAATGATCTATCCTGGGCTCAATTTGGACACCGGGAAGGCATTCAAAATCAACCTGCAAGTTGGAGGGTGCGTTCTGAACTTGGAGGGCGTGTTTGACCAGAGTGCTGCGCGTTTGCCTGAAATTTCTGTGCATTTCCTAAGGGCATTGTGCACTTGTAAAGAGAGGGCACATTTGACCATATTTCCGTGCATTTACCCAAAAACTTCTAGAGGTTGGCCATAGAGCACAACATCCTCTCCAAACATTAAAATATGTCACCAACATGCTCCAACACCACAGGTAGGTTGAAATCACATCACTCCTCTCCTCCAGATTTGAATTATATGGTGGTTCATTGTGTTTTGGTGTCCTACTAGACTCAAAACCCTAGTAACATAATCTCATTCCTAAATTCCATTTCCTAATTTCCCACTACCATTCCTACATTTCAAAACTACCCCCTGTCACCTCCCTCATATTGCACATCACCATTCCATCTCCTCAATTTCCTCACACCATTCCATACTCTCTACACCTACATTCCATTTCATCATCTCCCTAGGGTTTGACTCCAATAACTCATGGCAGAAGAAGAGAACATAAGTCATAGTGAGGAAGAAATAAAGGAGAGGAGGCTATCTAAGGGAGGAGGAATAATCATTAGACATGAGCCAACCAATACCAGAGAACTCATGGCATCTCCCATCACTGTGACGTGCTTTAACTAGGGCAAAACTCAAAAGAGCCCACACAAAGATTGAAGCCTTGACCAAGCAAGAGGAGAAAAGGAGGCTAGACATTCTTGCCGAGGCATCACTCCATGCCTCAAACACATGATCAGTTGTCATCCCACCAATTTTGACAAGTTTTGAAGCAAATTTTGTAACTTGTGAATTACTGTGTTTTTTGAGGCATTTTTAGCACAATCAAAAGGTCAAACGCGCAACACCTAGGGTGCTGCACTCTTTTTTGGGGCATCTGATGAGAAAAAGGTCAGCATATTTGGATTCAGAGTGATGAGGACATGCACCTTGTGCATTTGCTAAGCATTTGGAGACAAATTGGTCAGCCAAAAAGGTCAAAAACCACCAAAAAACCACCTTTCTGCCTCATTTCTGGCTTGGGCACTACGCATTTACTAGTCTTGGGAGATTGAGTTTTTGACAGGGAAAATGAGCTCCAAATTGAAAACTGAAGACATATCTAGAAAGTAGACTTGAAGGGATTTCCAACGAGCTATCTTGGAGAAAATTTGGACACCAGGAAGGCACCCAAAAGTAGTCCTGAACTTCGAGGGTGCGTTTGACACTGAAAGGGCGCATTTGACAAAGAGAGGGCGCATTTGATAATCTTCTCCAATTTTCACTGTTTCTCTCCAAATTGATTTTCACCTATGGGAAATTAATGTTTTACTCATGTAGTTGTTAAAGATGATGTAATTATTATGTTTTTTACTGTTATATAGGGTAAATACATTAGTTAAATGGCCTACATGACTTGTAATGAATCAGTTTGCTTAAGTTAGGGATGAGTCACTTTGACCACCCTATACTCTAGCTATCAGTTCAGTCTTTCTTGCAACTGCTCCTCCTCTCATGGATTCGACCCCTGAGGTTAGGATGAGTTGGTTTGAGGCCTATATTATGTATTTTCTTAGTCATTTTATAGGTTGGACTCTCTTGGATGTTGTAATAGCTTTTAGACTTTGGCATGGAATATATTGGATGAGTTGCAACTATTTTGGTGGGATTCTTGTGGCATGGTAATTCGATCTTATTTCTTCTTCTGTTTCATATGTATGAATGTTTTGTACCTCTCATGATCAATTTCACTCTATGATATGTTGATTTTCAAGGTGTGATAAGCAGAATTCATATTTGTATGCTCTTTTTTGGAAAAATCATCATAGATTGTTTCATTTCTTCAATTTAAAAAGAATTCATGACCCTCATGCTCTTTTTAGCATCTCATCTTGCCTACCTTGCCCCATCAGATGTCTGCAATTCAGATTCACTTTGCCCTGACCTAGTTCATTCTCTGACCTAATTCACTCATCCTTGTGACTACCCAACCAAATCAAATCAAACAACCCTTTACACTTTATATCTAGCCTAAAACCCTAATCTATCCAACCCTCTTGGATGTGATCCTTTGGAGAGAGTCCTCTCTAGCTTGGTAGGGCTAGCTACCAAGTCAAAAGATTGGTATGTGGTTACCTTAGCTGGACTCTTCCTCAGCCTTGGAGATCTGGAGGAGTTATAACACCTTGTTCCAATGAAGTTCCTTCGTTTGCCAAAGAATCAACTTCCAAATTTAGGTGCTTGTACACATGATAAAATTATATATATTCAAAATGTTGAATTTTCAAAACAATCCTTTGAAGGATGGGAGGAAGAGTGGTATTATATTTTCCCCTGGCTTTTCGAACTTGTTGAACCATGAGTATTGATTCACCAAACACCAATATCTTGGTGGTTCTTCTCGATATTGCCAGTTCTAGTCCTTGCCATAATGCTAAGTATTCAACTTGGTTGTTGGTCGATATGCCCAATCCCCAGGCGAATTAAATCTCTTTTTGTTCATCGGGGGTGAAAGATTACCCCTCCTGCTCCTGCCACCCTTCTTCACCTGAACTTTGTTAAAAGGAAAAATTATTGTGATTTTCACACATGGATGATAAAGAGAGGATATTTGAGGCACATCCTTCTTTCTTTAACTCCTTTTTATTTCATATGCAATGCTAAACTAAATGCTTTGACCCAAAACAAATAACACATCTTAAAGGCATTAGTTTCAATAAGACAATACTCAGTTACACTCTAATTTTGGAACAAAGAGATTTTAGATGATATCAAGGACATATTGGAATATACATTCAATCATTTCAAGATATAAAAGAAAAAAGGAATAGTTCTTATGCTTGTAGTTATGTAGTGATGAATCTCTTGAGCCCCCTCCCACAATTTTCGGCCATTGATTGTCAAGATGAAAAATGGATATCGACAATGTACTAGGAACAAATTTTGTTTGGGTGTAAGGCAAGTCATGTGCATTGAAATCTAATGTGGGATTATTCAATGATCAAAATTCAACTTTTATAAAGGAAACAAGTTATGAAGGTTTTATAGAAGTAAAATCTAAAATCAAATTAAACATAAAACAATTGGAAGAAATCAACAAGATGATAATTTTATTTTGAAATATTATCTCAAACAAATGACAGTGAAGAATCTAAAAATGAAGTGAAGAAACATGGATTAGATGGGCTAAAGGATATTGACCAAAACCAAGGGGAAGTATTCAACACTAGGTTAATGCAACAACCCTTAGGGCATGATGTAATCAATTATGCAGATATAAAAAACGAATTCATCAACAATTGAAATGTAATAACACATTTCAAATTTGAAGTTTCATCGAGGGCATGCCAAATCACTCAACATTTTAACCTTGTTGTCCCAACAAATTAACATATTTAAAAAACCATGAAACATACTTAAAACACATGAAAACTAGATTTGAAAATTAGTTTCGTAATAAGGGAATTTAAGACAACAATGATAGGACTTCTTATTATAATAATAACGAAGATAAAATACAACACATCATCTTATCCCAATCTAGCATAACAAATCATTTAAGATTATCTCAAGCAATGACTACTCATTGTATCCCAAACCTTAATTATGGTGTATACAATCATTGCAAACCCTAATCAACAATATAAGGGCCAAGTAATGCATCCCACCAAGTTTATCATTGCAAACCTTGATAAAAAATACGAATGCCAAGAAAGACACCCCACCAAGATTTATAACCTATTTCATAAAGCTTTGAAACAAGTTAGCATCATCCCATCTATCACATCTCTAAGACACAATATGAGCTATTACAAAGACAATATCCTCCCTTTGCATATATTTATGTATTACATAAACTAAGGTGAGGGAGGCCAATAATAAACATGGACAAAGTTCACAAGTAAACTATGGCCTAAGTTAACCATAAGGCCCCAAGTGGTACACTACACTAAGCATGAATGTCACATGGCATAATAGGGTTTGTACAACCCTTGAGGTGGTATGCCCTTCAAGTAATTGTGTTCACATGTTAAGCACTCCTCTAAGCAAGATGGTGCATCTTCCAATAATTGTTCCTCAACATATATGCAAAGTGACTCTAAGGCTCTGTTGACACGAGTAAATGACCTTGTCAACATCATAGGCTCACCAAATGAAAGGAACCAATCAAACCATTCCCCATTGAAATGATAAGCCCTCAAATTATGTATTGACTATTGTAATTTGGTATGATGTTTGATATGATTTCTAATATAATTTATGGATGTAAAGTGTAGAAATACAAGTGAGTCTAGAACCATATGTAATAAGTGCAAGATGCAAAATGCAATAAACTAAATCTAACTAGAGAAGTAAATAAAAAATGCCAGAGATGTAAATAATAGAAGGAAAATAGATCACCATTACCACTAAACATGAACTTGAATTGGACCCTCCAAAGACCCTCCTAAAGTGAAATGATCCAATTGCTATGAGCATTTCCTTGTCACAAAAGCAACTAGTAACTATGTCAAAATGAAATGCAAATAAACATATCATAGTTGGGACAATAATCCACTAACTAAAACATGTGAAAAGTTAAAAGACTCCAGGTAACCATGAATAGTCCACCAATCTCTCAGAGACTCCTACTTCATGTAAATTGTTAGCTATTAGAAGACAAGTGAGAACTAACACTACTAATGTAAGAATGGTATACAAGTTAGAATGTCAATGCCAATAGGCATCGAGATAAGTAGGAAAGAGAGAATAGTACACAATCATTGTTTTGTATTGTAACACTAACTCACAACGTCTCCACTACTAATGAAGATAACTTGCAATGACAAAAAGAGAACCCCTTGCTCAAAGACAATGTTTTTTCTCATAAGTTTATTCATGTCTTTTGGCCTTCTAACTAGCCAAGAGGCAGAAGTTCAAGAGTCATGAGAAGTTGAATACATGATTGAATTTTAAAAGAATGTGTTAAGGGAATGGAAAATTGATATAATTGGGTGCATAAAGGAATGGATATATGACTATGCAACTTTTAAGATTATGTCAACTAAACTCTACCCAATTGGTCAATTCAAGAACCCATACACATTTTTGTTAAAAGTGCTATCTGGACTTTATGGAGAATCAAATTTAGAGCATTTTAAGCTAGACTAGGTTCCCCTAGTCTATGACATTATGAACGATTGTAAAAGGTTCAGTTGGGTAAATATTTTGTCACAAAACCCATAAAATGCGATCAAGTTATCACAATCATCCCTACTAGGATTCAATCTAAGTTTTACATGTCAGCCTTTATAATGGGCATTGTGATAGCTTCAATTCCATTTCCATTGATGTTTTGGAACTTGTCTTTTAATAAACAACTCATTCATCAATTTTGTTTTGTACTATGGGAAATCTAATACAAAAATCAATTCTATGATATTTGTGACAATGTCATATTGTATTTTTATCAATTTGTTTTTGGGAATTCTCCACCTAGAATCAACAAATAAATTCAATCAGGGTTACAAGATATTGGAGATTGGTTTGTGGAGGAAAAAAATCTCTTATATCAGAATTTATGGATGTGAAGTTGGTCCTCATGTCAACTAAACTCTACCCAATTGGACAATTCAAGAACCCCTACACATTTTTGTTAAAAATGCTATGTGGACTTTATGGAGAATCAAATTTAGAGCATTTTAAGCTAGACTAGGTTCCCCTAGTCTATGACATTATGAACCATTGTAAAAGGTTCAATTGGGCAAATATTTTGTCACAAAACCATAAAATGCGATCAAGTTATCACAATCATCCCTACTAGGATTCAATCTAAGTTTTTACATGTCAGCCTTTATAATGGGCATTGTGATAGCTTCAATTCCATTTCCATTGATGTTAACTTGTCTTTTAATAAACAACTCATTCATCAATTTTGTTTTGTACTATGGGAAATCTAATACAAAAGTCACTTCTATGATATTTGTGACAATGTCATATTGTATTTTTATCAATTTGTTTTTGGGAAGTCTCCACCTAGAATCAACAAATAAATTCAATCAGGGTTACAAGATATTGGAGATTGGTTTGTGGAGGAAAAAAAATCTCTTATATCAGAATTTATGGATGTGAAGTTTGTCCTCACGTGCTTACAAAATTTATTCTTGACAACAGTCAATGAAACCACTAAGTTATTACATAGGAATTCAAAAAATCTTTGGCCTAATTTTCCTATTAAAATTGGCCAACTGACTCTTAAAGACAAAGGACATGCAGTGGTTGAAGCAAATGGGCTTCATGAAGTTTGGTTACATTCTCTCCCTTTTTACAGATATGATCCACATGATATTGTTAATGTTCATCTGAAATCTGTTATGTATTCAAAAAATTATATTCATCAATAACCAATGTTTGATTTTGTTTTTAAACAAGTTGACTCTTTTGATTAGGTTGTTTAAAGAATTTTTTGTCGGATGAACATAGAATAAAGACAAAATTTACAAAATTCCAAACAAAATACTTATCTATTCTATCTTCAACAAAGGAATAAAATATATAGTCTTCCTTTAGACATGTTGCAAATGACATACGGTATAAACATCTCTTTTACAAATGATAGTCTTGAACCTACAAGAATTTAGGATTTTCAAGCTCAACAATATAGCTAAGAAGAGGACATTTAACAACTAGATCAAACAAAATTTGTTCAGTCAAAGCCTCATAAAGAGCAACAAACATGCGAAAGAAGACATACAATAGCTAGAGCTATAACATGCAAAAAAATACGTTGACTCTTCTTCTAAAAAATAAGAACTAGAAGTACAAGGCATCATTCTCAAAAAGAAAATAACCGAGGAATTTGAAGAATCAATAAGTCCAACTCAAAAGCTTGCCGATAAAAAAACTATTAATGAAACATAAATAGAACCATAAAAAGTGGATTAGCCAAATATTCATCAAAAGGAGCAAGCCCAATAAATTTCCCAAAGCCCAGTATCCTCACAAGCAACTGAGATAATTTCTCTTAGAGTTGTCATGACTCCTTTGGCAACAAATATTTCAATTTTTTTCTCTCTTTTTAGGCATATTGATGAAGTAGAACCAAGTAAAGAGACAATAATGTCTCCCGGAGATTAGTTTTATAGTTCACACTCTAAATTCGTTGTCAAAATATTAAAGAAAATAAAACTTGATCCATCTATGATTGAAACTTCATCAATAATGGTTTGGTAAGCAACAGGTGACCCTAAAGATAGATCCATGGAAATAGCTTCAACCCTTGGGGCTTTTTCTTTAGCTAATCAGTGTTTGGTACTGGAACTATTTGATGAATTAAATAAGAGCTAGAGCAAGATCAAAGAATTGCAGATTGAATTGGCAAACAACACAATTGCCCATGAGAAAGAATGATAATCCCATGCCACTATATTATGAGAAGGTTTTTGCCATGGCCATGACACAGATTGAACACAAGCATCAAAAAGAAAAATATGAAGCAAAAGAGCAGGATAAGAAAATAATTGCTGAAATGGAAAACATAGATGCTCAATAGAAGGAAGATCTGAGACATGCTCAAGCTACAGAAATCAATATATTAAAAGAGTATTTTGTGATTAATGCTCAAATAATTTCTACAGGTTTTGAAGATCGTATTGCATCTTTAGAGGAACAAATAAGCAAATTAAAGAAAAATCCTGTAAAAGTGAAGGTATTCAAAGATCAGGTTGTTATTGTTAATGATCAACTCAAACATGTTGAGTTAAAATTATTTAGTCAATTGAATAAATTTTTTAATCTTCATCAAGATTTGAAAACCTTCACAGATCAAGTTGATGTTCATATGGAAGATGATAGTGTGCTACTAGATCAATTTGACAAAATTGTTAAGTGGTTGAATAAGGAAAAATCTAAAGTTTGGGGTAAATTCTCTAAGGAAGAAAATAAATTGATGCAAATATTTCTAGATCAAAGGAAATCCATTTGCCTCCTCATTAAGGAATGGATCAAGGAACTTTTTGACTAGTGTGATTCCATATTAGACAACACAATTGAAATTATTGAAGAATTTAATATGCCTCATCCAGGAGGAATCAAGGAAGTATTACCTTTGACCACTGGCATTTAGATTATTACTGATAATAAAGAGTTGAGTAAATAGTGAAATGCAGAAAATTACTAACTAGAACAATAATAACATTAAAAAATTCTTCCAATTTCCATATGAATGTATGAAGTTAATTTCCAAATGATCTTCTAAGTACAAGTGCAAGAAAATATATATCGTGAAATGTAATGGTCAATGCAAGATCAACTTGAAGAATGCCATCCATGTTTATTTACCTCAAATATATAATAAATATAGCGAGTGGTCTAGATACATAAAAGAGAAAGAAAAGGAAACAAATTCCTCTCAATCAACAAAAGATATAGGACAATATATGTTACATCAGATGGATGAGGATTAACAATAGTTAAAGCAAAAAATTGTCCACTTTCATATCAATAAGATAGTTTTGTTTCCTTCTTGTTGAGCCTCACAATTGCTTGTTTTTGACACCCTTTTCACTCTCTTTATTTCTTTTTGACCTCTATAATCACACAGTGGGCATCAAAATGCAGGATTATGACATGGCAGGTATATAATTGTCTTGTATTTCATAAATTGATAATGTTATTTATTATTTAGTCTAATGTTTTCTTCAACTACCGAATTGCAATGATTATGCAACTAACACATGATTCTGCAGCCAAGTCCGTGGTTTGACAGGTTCCAAGGTGCCAGCTGGGAAGCGAAATATATGGATAGGTGGAAATTGATGCACTCAACGATTTCCTCCTATTCTCATGAACCAGATCGATGGAAGCAGGTCTCGGTGATGTAGTCAAAGATAAAGTCAACCCCTATAAATCGGTAATAGGCGAGCAAGAACAAGATATACGCCTCATGATTTGCTTTGATAATAGCAAATCATGAGCAAATTATGCTATATTATATTTTCTAGTTAAAATTAGTATTCTGTTGACAAGGATTAGGCGTAGAGCTCTGAATAGTTAATGCTATGAGCTTTATAAAGAAACCTCTTGGCAATAATGAAATGTTGTTAAGAAGTACGTGACATTGGAGATTTAAAATCTTTTTTTTTTTATATCCAGTTTATGAAAGAACCTTTTTGTTTCCATGCGTGGTTGATTGTTTGATTGATAGCGTGATTACTTGCTTCTCGTGGAGGGCCCCCTCGAGTAGTAAGGATTCTTGTTCATTTTCAATAGATAGAATTTCTATATAATTTCATAAGCTTTCTGTTCTGTTCAATTGAGTGGATGCATTTTTAATTTCTTTCATATTCGAATTAGGATTGTTTTATTAATCATTTCTTCTGTTTATAGATTCTGGATGCACATAAATTAATCTTAGCAACAATGATAGCAGTGATATGATTTTATACTTAGATAGAACTTTATTTTCCTTATAGAACAAAGGATTTATTTGTAGAATTAGATGTTTCATTTCAAGCATGTGTGATTTATAGTTCAAGCAAGTGTGGATGTATTTAAGCAAAGGTTTATTTCATTTTGATTTCAAACAATTATGAATGCTATTTTTTTAGAGATGTGTGATGAGATTAATAGTAGTCTTTCCTTTTTGAAATTGAGTGTAATTAATTTTCATTTACAACAAGTGTGGGATTGATTTACTTATATGCAGAGTTGTGAGATTTCTTTCAAAGCAGAGTTATGAGATTTTGTTTCAAAGCAAAGTGTGAGATTTTCCGTAAGTAGTTTTCAATAAAAGAGTATGATCATTTCATTTTCTAGGAATAATTACTTTTCTCATGTGCATCTCAATAACTTAATTTAGAATTTATATTTCGATAACTCAATTTAACTTAGCATTTGTGTGAATAATCGAGGACTTCTAGTACATACAATACACTTACACTTCATCAGCGTACTAGCCCTGCTCGATAATTTATGTAAACAATTTAAGATCAATTAAATTGCCAAACATTTTGACGCCGTTGTCGGGGAAGTGTATATAGGAGTCTTTTCTTTTTACTTAAAAAAAACAAAATTATATGCATAGGGAAAGAGATTCTAGAGGTAGATTTGTAGGTAGAGGTAAAAGCTTAATTCCAGCATCATCACTCACCCCACCACGACCTCGTAGTGCCGCACCACCCACTCAAACTCATATTCAATCATTTGTAGGAAAACATAAACTTCATGAGGTACTCAGATCTGAAATCTAACCTAGAGATTCACCAATCTCATAACTGAAGCAGTAATAGAAGAAGAAGATGCTACATCCCCAATAGAAGGAGTAGTTTTCCTATCTTCAATTGGAGAAATACTTCTAGGAAAATAACCAGAGATCCCTAGTGAAGAAGAAGAGGAAGAAACTTATTTTAACTTGCCACTGATAGAAGAACCGGAACTAGAAGATCTAGAAGAGGAATTAGAAAACCCAATTTTGGAACCCTATATTAGTTCTAAAAAATCTACAATGGTTGGAGAAGGGGAAGGAGAGGTACAAAATCTTAATGGTGAACAACCTACGATTGGAGGAGGAGGAGGTGGAAGAGGTGGAGGAAGAGGGAGAGGAGGAGGTAGACGAGATCCAGAACCCTTTTGATTTCCTATCCTCGATGAAGATACAACAAATACAATGAAAAACATCTCACCCTCCATCCTTCCAAATTTTCATGGATTAAGAAGTGAGGATCCTTAAACATTTCTCTTTGAGTTTAAAGTTTTGTGTAGATCTTATGATTACTTGCTTGACACTCAAAAGTTGAAATTGTTTCCAGCAACTCTTAAGGATGCAAAATTAAAACGGTTCATGGGCTTAGGAGTACATTCTATAAGAACATGGGGAGAAGTGAAAACTACATTCTTAGAGAAATAGAAGGACCTATAATCTTAAGGATGAAGTCTTTCAAATGATGCAAAAAGAAGATGAAAATATTGAAGATTTCAATGAAAGATTTGCTTATAATGTTAAAAGGGCTAAAATGCATGAATTAGATGAAGAAAATTTGAAAGCTCTCTTATTAAAATCCATCAGAGATGAGTGGACTGATGTTCTCAATTTGATGGGTAAGGGAGACATTTCTCAGTTATCATTTGGAGAAATCTGTGAGTTATGCATACACATTTCAAGAGGAGGAAGAGGTGGAAGAGGTGGAGGAAGAGGGAGAGGAGGAGGTAGAGGAGATCCAGAACCCTTTGGATTTCCTATCCTCGATGAAGATACAACAAATACAATGAAAAAAATCTCACCCTCCATCCTTCCAAATTTTCATGGATTAAGAAGTGAGGATCCTTAAACATTTCTCTTTGAGTTTGAAGTTTTGTGTAGATCTTATGATTACTTTCTTGACACTCAAAAGTTGAAATTGTTTCCAGCAACTCTTAAGGATGCAACATTAAAATGGTTCATGGGCTTAGGAGTACATTCTATAAGAACATGAGAAGAAATCAAAACTACATTCTTAGAGAAATAGAAGGACCCATAATGTTAAGGATGAAGTCTTTAAAATGATGCAAAAAGAAGATGAAAATCTTGAAGATTTCATTGAAAGATTTTCTTATAATGTTAAAAGGGATAAAATGCATGAATTAGATGAAGAAACTTTGAAAGCTCTCTTATTAAAATCCATCAGAGATGAGTGGACTGATCTTCTCAATTTGATGGGTAAGGGAGACATTTCTCAGTTATCATTTGGAGAAATTTGTGAGTTATGTATACACATTTCAAGAGGTAAGGAAAGAACTAGGAATAATCCAAGAGATCCTCTCATGTATAGGATTAATAAATCTGCAGCTGGGACAATAAGTAGGGCTAAATTTAGGCAATTTGATTGACAACTTTAAAACAAACATTTTGGGAAGTCTTAGTGAACAAATAGATACCCTTAAAGTGAAAAACAAGCAAAACGCTGAAAATGTTGCATTGTCAATCTTTTGTCCCAAATGTAGAAAAAACATGCCCTGAGAGAATTCCCTCTTGACTTAAAAAGTGTAGAAACCTATGTTATATGTGCAGAAAATCATGATACAAAAGAATGTCCTTCAATACAAGGTATTAAAGTTGTTTATCAGGAGGAAATAATACAAAATCAAGTAGATCCCCTCTGTTTTATTGTTAAGGGACCATGTCAAAATTCACAACCAAATATGACTCAGGGTTTTAACACTCAAGAATTTGCACAATCATCACAAAACAATTGGAGTGCACCCATGCCTTGGAAATCTTGGCCTCAACCTTGGGCACAAGGATGGAAAAATCCTTATGGCAAATATCCTCAATATCCTCAATCAAAAACCTTACCCTATTTTTCCACCACAATATTTTCCTCAACATATTCAACCAACTCAACCTCAGAATCCAAATCCACAACTTTCATTACCATTCCCTCAAAGAATAGATCAATTGTTTGCTCAACCACTTCCAAATCCAAATAATAATAATAATTCACAACCTGTTTACAATATGGAAGGGCAAAATTTCCAAACCTACATGATAACTCCATTAGATCTAAACAATGTCCAACGTAGATATTGTAGATTATTGGAAAGGAAGTCCCCATTAGTTGTTATTCAAGAATATGAAAAAGAGAATCTCTCTGAAAAAAGAGAAATCACGTAATCAAGAAGAAAAATCTCAAAAACAAACCACCCCTGTACATTATGATAATATTCCAATAAACTCAACTTCCATCATAGAACAACTTTCAATATCTGTCCAAACACCACCTTTTCCTGAAGGATTAAAAATTGATAAAGGGATAGAAAAATAGATTTTATTGCTTGATTATGATATGATATATCAACTAAAGAATGTTTATATAAAAATTCCTTTGTTACAAGCTATCAAATAAACCCCAATATTTGCAAAGACAATTAGGGAGTTAAGTATTAAAAGGCCAGGAAGAAAGAGAAAAGAAATCAAAAGAATTCAATTAGTTGGAAAAATTACATATATCATGATGGGAAAAACAACATTTCATAAATATCTTGATCCAGGAAGTTCCATTGTGAAAACACATATCAATGGTATTGAAATTCCAAACACATTGATTGATTTAGGAGCAACTATAAACATCATGAGTAGACAAACTATGAATCAATTGAAACTTCCTAATCTTCAACATACACCTACATTTTTGCAATTAACAGACAGATATGTTATTAAAACTGATGGTATATTGGAAGACATATTTGTATCCTTAGATTCTTGGGAGTATCCTGTTGACTTTATGATTCTAACATCAAAGAGTAATTTAGGAGGACATCCATTAATTCTAGGAAGACCATTGTTAGCTATAGCTGATGCTTCTATAAGTTGTAGATCTAGTGATATGTTTATTTCTGATGGAAATTCAACAAAGAAATTCAGATTATATCCTCCTGCAAAAACAACAATAGAAGTAGAAAGTGAAGAATGGATAGATGATGATATTGATATACGACCAATCTTTGTTACTTCACAAATAGATGAAGAAGATTAGATTTTGAATTTAATGGAAAATAATGAGTCTTCCTCATATTGTGAATCTAATCAAAGTTTTCAAGAACAATGTAATATTGAATATTTATCATCTCGTCAATTATCTTTACATTCTATGGAAAATTTTGGCAATTCTCCAATAGAAATCTTCCCAAAAAAACCTTGAATATCAATAATAATATGGAATAATTTAGAAAGACTTAATAAAGATGTTACAAGAACATTCCTCTGCTTATGCATGGGAATACACTGACATGAAAGGAATTGATCCTAATACTTGTATACATCATATTTACATTGGAGAAAATGCTAAACCAATCCAACAATCTCAGAGAAGAATGAATCCAAATTTGAGAGAAATTGTTAAATATGAATTACAAAAATTGTTGAATGTGAATTTCATTTATCCAATATCAGATAGCCAATCGGTTTCACCATTGGTAATTGTTCCTAAAAAGAATGGAAAATGGAGAGTATGCATTGACTATAGGGAATTGAGTAAAGCCACTTTAAAAGATCATTTTCCACTTCCTTTCATAGATCAAGTTGTAGATACATTGGTAGGAAAGAAATATTTCTCATTTCTAGATGGTTTTAGTGGATATAACCAGATCCAAGTAGCTCCAAAAGGTGAATATAAAACCACTTTTACTTGTCCATGGGGAACCTATGCCTACTGAGTACTTCATTTTGGGTTATGTGATGCACATGCAACATTCCAAAGGGCAGTTTTAGGAATTTTCTTTGATCTAATTCATGATTGTGTGGAATTTTACATGGATGATTTTACTGTCTATGGAAATTATTTTGAAGAAGCTCTTAAAAATTTGGAAAAAGTTCTCATTAGATGTAAGGAAGCAAATCTCATATTAAGCCATGAAAAATGTTTTATGATGTTTACTGAGGGGGTTGTTTTAGGACACCATATTCCAGGAAATGGAATTAGAGTGGATACATCTAAAGTAGAAATTATTTCTAAATGATCAATTCCAACTTGTCAAAGAGATGCCAAACATTTTCTTGGTTTTACTGGTTACTATAGAAGATTCATAGAAAGCTTTACAAAATTGCTTCTCCACTTTTTAAATTGCTCACAAAATATTGTGAATTCATTTGGAATTCTGATTGCCAAAAACTTTTGAAACATTGAAAGAAAAGATTTCTGAAGCACCCATTCCAAGAGGACCAAACTGGAAGTACCCTTCCATATTTCAACTGATGCTTCAGATACAACATTAGGAGATGTACTAGGACAAAAGGATTTAACAATGTATGCCATTTACTATACTAGTAAAAATTTGACTACTGCAGAGTTAAATTATAATGTAATAGAAAAGGATTTTTCAGCTGTTGTCCATGCCATTAATAAATTCAGACATTACATCACTGAGTACGAAACCTTTGAACATACAAATCATTCTGCAAATAGGTACTTAATGAATAAACCAACCACTAATGGAAGAATTACAAGATGGTTATTGTTGTTATAAGAATTCAATATTACTATTTTAGATCAATCTGAAAAAGAAAATACAGTTGCTGACTTTTTATCTAGGATTCAAAATGATAATATTGATGTACTTGTAGAAGACAATTTTCTTGATGAATATATTTTTGCAGTATCTATTGAATCTCCTTGGTTTGCAGATATTGCTAATTATTTGGCTATAGGGAAGTTACCATTATATTTGTCTCCTCGAGAGAAAAGAAACGTAATTCAAATTAGTGCATCTTACTCATGGATAAATGGATAATTATACAAAATAGGGCCAGATCTGATCATTCGAAGATGTGTTAGAGAAGATGAAGTACCATAGATATTAAATGCTTGTCATGATGAGCCATGTGGAGGAAACTTCGTTGATAAAAGAACTGCTTACAAAGTCCTTCTCTTAGAATATTATTGGCCTTCCCTTTTCAAGGACGCCAAAGAATATGTAAAGAGATGTGATAGTTGTCAAAGAATGGGGAAACCTGTTCCTTCAGATGAAATGCCTCTCCAACCTCAGGTACTCAATGAATCTTTTGAGAATTGGGCTATGGATTTTGTTGGTCCAATTAATCCACCATCAAGACAAAAAAGGTACCTTATTGTTTGCACTGGTTATGTTACAAAATGGGTAGAAGCTAAATCACTTTCTTTTGCCATTGAAAATGTTGTTGTTTCATTTCCTTTTGAGGATATTTTACTCATTTTGGTGTCCCAAAGGAAATTGTGATAGATCAAGGTACTCAATTTAGATCCAAGTTGGTACAAAAGATAATGGAGGAATACAAAATCAAACATCAAAAGTCCACTCCATATCATCCGCTGGCAAATGGACAGGTGGAATCCACCAATAAAGCAATTGAAGCAATTCTTACCAAGACTGTGCATCTGCATAGAAGAGATTG
The DNA here is from genome assembly GCA_031772625.1 of Pinus tabuliformis. Classification (NCBI taxonomy): domain Eukaryota; kingdom Viridiplantae; phylum Streptophyta; class Pinopsida; order Pinales; family Pinaceae; genus Pinus; species Pinus tabuliformis. Next base: position 1,745,935,052 of record CM062820.1, on the reverse strand, counting down.
GGTAGAAAATCTTCTAGAATCTTTATGGGCATAGCATACCACATGGAGAAATACTACATGACATACTCCCTATGAAATTGTTTATGGGAAGAAAGTATTATTTCCTATTGAGTTCCAGGTAAAAAAATTCAAGACAACAGTTAAATTAGGTCTTGATCTATCTGAAGCACATAAAAAAAGAATAGAGCAGTTGAATGAACTAAATGAGATAAGACATGCTTTTATTCAAAGAACCAACATAGTTCAACAAAAAAGATCCAGGTGGCATGACAAGTAAATAAAAGAAAGGAGATTTCAGCTAGGAGAATGGGCATTACTTTTCGACTCTAAGTTTAAAGAGTTTAAAGGAAAATTTCAAACTCATTGGCTTGAGCATTATGAGATTGGAAATGTCTTTGATAATGGTGCATTCAGGATCAGAACCATTGATGAAGAAAGAGTGACCTTCCTTGTAAATGGTCATCGAGTGAGAATTTATCACAAGCCATTGACAAAGGAGGAATTTGTTAAAAATATGCAAGACAATATTGATTTGAAGATGGTTAGGAAGGATTTCCCTTCCTCTCCAACTTGATTTGCAATTTTTTTTTTGTTTTCTAAAATAAATATATAAATAAATAAAATTGTATAAACATGAAAACCAACACTGTTGGCATGTTTATACAGAAAATTTAGGATGAAAGCCAAGTATTCTTGGCATTCTATATTTTCTTCAACCCTATTCTAATCCCATTTTATTTGAAACCCTCTCTTTATTTTTCAAAATAAGCAATTATAGAATCGTTGAGAATCTACAACTTTAGCAAAATTTTGCAGCTGATATTGACAGGGACCATCAACTGAGATAATTCAAGATTTTGGCAGAAAAGAATGATAAACCTTGTAATTGAAGGCATCCAATGCATTAATTTAAAGGTATGTAAATATTAGATTAAATAATAAAGATAAAAAAAAAAAAAAAAAACATTAGATTATGAAATAATCTATTCCCGAGTTCCTCATAATCTATTCCCCAAAATAATGACTAAAATAGTCAATTACATAGTTTGAAAAATAGGTTTTAAAGATGTAGTTTAATCTCCCAATCCATGGCACCTGTGAAGAAAGTGGAGGAGGTTTTTGTTCTTTGACATGTGTTGGACAAAAACCTCTTTTGGTTTTCCAAAATTCATCTCCAGTTGGTCTAAAATATATTTTTAAATGGTGACTAAAACAATCACTTTGCGAAGTAGTATGTGGCATAATTTTAAATCTGTGGTTGCACCATGTCTTTTCTTGCTTTTTTTTGAAACACATAATCAAAACTTCTACATGAGAGCTTGAAACTTAAAATCTAAAGGTTCCTAGAGCTTGTAGCAACAAATAATTTCAAACTTGAAATACCAACTTCTTTTAATGATCACTGGTAAATGTTTATCAACATTGGTTCACACAGGTTTATATTGTTTTAACTCTTTTCTTCCTGAATTGGCATGTTAATGCTTCAGGTACAGTCAATTTTCATGGAGAAATTCATATGATTATGGTTGAAATGGAAGTTATTCATCACACTGTTAATGTCTCTATCCTCTTGAATGGCCATCCTCTATTGGTGGCTCCAGAAAACCAATGAACTATGTTCCATCCTTGGGCTATTGAGCACCATAACATTCTTTAACTCTTATTTATAAAGCACAACAATTTGGGTGAACATGATATATGTTTCATCCATTGAGCATGGGAAATTATGAAACAAACGATATCCATTCCATTTTATTTTTCTCAATCTCATTGCCCATAAATGGGCCCCACCATCCATCACTACTTCAATGAACATGCTTTGCTAAAACTCGTGCTCCCACTATCAATATATTTCATTTGGATTGTTAAAAAATGAGAATGTGAACAGAAGAACAAATCTCAGAGGTGGAAGTGCATCAAGAACAATTCCGGTTGTGGATCTGAGTCCCAATAAAGTTGTTACTCCTTCAACTTGAAAATCCTCTTGGTGTATGGTTAAACAAGTTTATAGGTTGACAACTTTCCTAATGTTAGCAGATTCCCCACGCTTTCTTGTGGTATGCAATAATTGATGCCAAGTTGCAAATATCATTTTGAAGCATATATCTCCAAGCATAGTGAGCATATCAGACATAAAAATATATGGTTGGGCAAGTACTCTAGAAACAACAATTGCCAAAACAATTCCAGATTTTTATTTTTCTTCAGAGTAGAACCTTTGATATACTTGTACCCCTTCCTTGACTAGTTTGATACCAGGAAGAACATTCCCTATACTCTCTGGCTCTATCATTTCATAAAAGGAACCATACCAATTCACAACCTTCACAGTAAGCAGTAAACATCGGTTTACAAGCAAGAAATCTCCAGGCAAAATTATTTTGTAATTCCCAAGAGCACATCTTCCTTCCATTGTATTTTGTCCATTTCTGAGTTGTGTAAAGAAGGGTTCTTGCATATCAATATGAAAATTTTCCCTCTCTAGCATATTTGTCAAATGAGATATGATATTAACAATTATCTTCATCCACTCTTCAAACTTCAATGCCCATGTTTCATTCTCGTTAATTCCTGGCATAGATTCATTCTTTCTTGGAAAGGTTCCACAAGTTTTGGACTTATACAATGCAGTTGCTAACTATTTATACAATGGATAAACTGGCACGCCCTCCTCAATTTCTTCTTCAAACATCCCTCAGACTTTAATGAAAAATAATTTATGATTGTGTGGATGCCTTGCAGGGTGCCAGAGAATCACTGCGCAACACTGTGCATTGGGCATGTTGGGTAGCGTTTGTGCAATGGATTTCTTCAGTGAAGAAGAGATATGTTTCTCATTAATGTGCCTACTGGGAAATGATCTTTGGTATCCTGTAGTGATATTGTGTCCTGTGCATAAGCGCAATCTGCTTGAATGTACAGTGGAATGAAGATAAGGCGGTATAAAATTTTAAGTGTGCCTTGAATTTTGTCTTGTAGCGCATTCATTAGAACAACCAACTTGTCACTTGCATGACTAATTTTAGCGCTCACCTTACTTGGCATGAGTATAGGGGTTATGGAGACTAATTAAAGTTTAGGGGTTATGGAGACTAATTAAAGTTTAGGGTTTATGGAGACTAATTAGCGCTCACCCTCTGTCAACGTGATTGGGTCAAGGCAGGTTTTTCTAGCCTTGGACTTCTTTCCCGGACCTACTTTCTCTTGATTCCTGTTGCACTTAACCCAAAACGGAGTAGTCTTTGGGTCTGCTCCTCCCTGGTTGGATCGCTTTTCTTCCTCTTTTATCTTCGGGGAAGGAGATTTCTGACTCCTGTCAAAGTCACGCTTCTCCTCTTCTTCCTGACCTTCTGTCTGCTTTTTGGCAGCGTGATCCACTTTGGCTTTATCCTCAGCCTCTTTCTTCCTCTTCTCAGCCAACTGTTCCATCTTTAGTCTGGCCTCTTCCTTCTTACGCTTCACTACAAACTTGCTAGACCCAACTGTCAAGTTTGAGGCCATGCACCACTCTGCTGGCCAGCAGTTGAGGACCATCGTGATCACGTCGTCTGTGGCGAGGTATGGAAGGTCATACCACTTTTTCTTAGGGTCCTTCTGTGCTCGCATGGAGACACAATGGAAGTCCTCCATGAACTCCACATGCTCTGCCAACTGGTCGAAGACAGTCGGTGACAACCGAATTTACAGTTGATGGCCATGTTGATACTCATCTCCATCAAGATCCAAAAGGTCTTGCTATCCTTGACCCTTTGGGGGTCCTTAGTGGCCCAGAGAAAAGAGAACTTCGCAGCTTCTGGTAAATCCTGTGCAACCAGAGGAAACTGACTATCCTCCGGTAACTTCCATGCAACCAATACTATGGATACCAACATCTTTGCATAGTGAAAGGTTTTTTTGTGGTCCTATGCTTCTCTGCGGTTCGTGAGGAACTCATTGTAGAGGTAGCGTGCCCAGTTGAATTGTACGCCCTCCGTGCACTAGGACGCTAATGATACAACCGGTGTGGCACTTCATCTGCGTGACACTTCCTCATCATTTTCCCAGCCAGGATATAGGTGGCTACTTTGACCGTGGGGTCAGTTATACTGGAAATCGAGTAGCCACGCGGCTTCTTGACGAGCTTAAATTTTTCCTTCATTTTCTCGATGAGGTTGCGCTCACCTATCTTTCCACCAAATGCCATGGCTGTATTTAGCCTTAAATGCGGCAGTCGAGTGATCCTATGGATCAGCATATCAGTGATCGATATTGGATCGTCCAACCACAGGCACCCATCATGCACCAAGCATAGAAGTTGTTTGATCACTATCATAGTTATGGGTGCACAGTTGTAATGTTCCACCCATAACATGTTTAGAAGTCCTGCCTTGTCCACCCCTTTTATCCGCTTCCTTGGCTCCAGCGCAGTCACACCGGTGTCCTTATAGAAGACACGACGCATGAACTAATCAATCGCTAAGTATGGAAAGCACTTCATATCAGCCAAATCCGAATCCTTCAGCTTTAAAAGGGGGATGTGTGCCATGCGCGGTTCATGAAATGCGATCTTGTCTGGTAGCAACGGTGTATGCAGTGTGACTTTTCTCTTGTTAATGTCCTTGGGGATCTTTGCCTTGCTTCGATGTAGGTGAATGTATTTGGGTAGTTTAGAGATAGGGTCGTACCCTTCAACGTCAACATCCTCGGCCCCCATGTCAATGTCGTCCCCACCCATATTGATTTCTTCACTGTCTTCTTCAGGTTACAGGTCAACTACCTTACCCTTCTCCTGCACGGTGGACTTTTCCTTCTACGGGTGTTTTCTGGGTGACGCTCGCACTGGTGTTGTCACTTTCTACTTATCTTTCTTTGTTTTCAGACCCTCTTTCGTCGGTGTAGGCCTTGGCTTAGGTGACCTCAGTAATTTGGGTACCTCTGCAGGTACTTCAACACTTGTTATCTCCGGGGGCAGTTCCCTCAGCTTTCATTGCTTCTCCAGCACTTACGATTTCTGTGGGCACCGACATGATACTAGACAACAACTCCTGCATTTCCTTTGGAAACTTCTCAAATGCTGAAATCGCTAGCAAAGCTTCAAAGTACTCATGGTTCATACACGCCTGAGAGCTCAATACCTTAATTCTCAAAATGGAAGTGTTTTTTGCTGGGCAGCCATCGGTAATTTATAGGCATTTTCGAATTCAAATTCGACCGTTCCCCCCAAAATTTGTTCATAGATGCCAGATTGGTAGCAGATTTTCAAAGATGTTGCCCTTAAATTCTGACTTAAATTCCCCCCCACCATTTATCCTTTTTCCCACTATCAAGTCATGAACAGTGACCATAACGGTCATTTTCCGGCTTCCTTGCGTGGTCCCTTCTTCGATAGCGTAGCTCCCCACATGTTTCTGCTGGCACTGTGTCATTCCTTTGTTCCTCGCAGATCCACAACCCGGGCAATGTAGTTTATAGTCCTGCGCCTCCTTTTAGCTGCCTGGAGTGCTAAGACTGTGCTTCCACCATGTAGTAATCTAGTTGGATCACTGGTGTATGGCTTCAATGGGCTACCATTCACCCTCCCTGGGAATGTCTCTCCATTCAACTGTACAAACTAAACTGCTCCACCATCGGTAATCTCCTTGATGACATAGGGCCCCAGCCAATGCATCTGAAATTTTCCTGGAAATTTATCAAACTTATTGTCATATAATAAAACTAAATCATTTACGTTGAAGGTGCGCAGTTTTATGTGCCGATCGTGCCATGCCTTTTAGCGCTTCTTTTGAACTTTTTTGATGGAATCCAGCGAGAAATCTATCCCCTTCAAGCTCTGTTAGTTGCGCGAGCCTCTCCTCTAGGGCTTCGCGGTTCGCCATTCCTATGAATGTGCTATGCGCAGACTAGGTACAATGTACTCCATCGACATCAGAGCTTCTACGCCATAAACCAGTCTAAACGACGTTTGTCCAGTCAACTTCTTGCAAGTCATTCTATAAGCCCATAGCACCGCAGGCATGTGCACATCCTAGTCATTTCTTTGAGCATTGCAAACCTTTGTTAGCATGCTCTCCAATATTTTATTAAATGCTTCCACTATCCCATTAGCCTGCAGATGATATGGCGTGCTCTTCTGATGGTAAACCTAAAATTCCTCCGTCATCGCGTTGATCGTCTCATTAAGAAAATGCGTACTGTGATCACTCATTAAAATTTTTGGACAGCCAAACCTTGTCAGCACATACTCAAAGATGAATTTTGTTGCTGTCACACTTGTATAGTCCTTCACAGGCTACGCCTCCGCCCATCTGGTTAAGTACTTAGTCGTGGTGATGATGTACTGTGCACCCGTCTTCTTTCCTAGAGGCTGAATTGGTCCTACAAAGTCAATCGTCCACTTCTCGAAGGGCTGTAATGATATCTACGGATTCAACGGCAGCACATACCTGTGGGAGGGTTTGTCAGTCCTTTGGCATGTGCTGCATGCCCTACAATACGATTTTGAATCCTTATGTAAGGTCGGCCACCACAACCTAGTGCGTAGAATCTTCTGCGTTGTTGATTTTCCGGCATAATGACCTCCTGCAGCTCCACCATGAGCCTTAGTGAGGATGTTGTTTCATTCAAAGTCTAGCACATAATGTCACAATATTTCATCTGATCCAATTTTGTACAAGTGCCCTGCAATGACAGAAAATTCTGTCGCATGCACCACCAATTCCTTCTTCTGTTGGCTTGTATATCCTTTCGGATCCATACCTGTCATCAGGAAGTGTATAATATTGTCAAAGTGGTTATCCATGATGCGCACTACAAAGAGTTGTGCGTTAGGCAGTCCTTCATCCAAATTAGTAGGATTTTCTCCAGTTTCAATGCGCGACAATGATCTGGTCTTGCATTCAATAGTCCTGGTTTCACAATGACTTCAAAATCATATTCGTGGAACAACAACAACAACCTGCATATCTTCCCCCCAACACAGGCTTGTTGACTAGGTATTTCAATGAAGAATGGTTTATATACATCTTAAAATGTCCACCCAACAGATAATTCCTAAACTTCTGGAGCGCGTACACCATAGCTAATCCTTTATGCTCTGTCGTGGAATAATTTTTCTCAGCTTTGGACATCTTCCTACTTGCAAACGCTATAGGGTGATACAAGTCACCTTCACCAGCTTGTGTCAGTACTGCTTCCAACGCAATACATGATGCATCCACATGCACATGAAATTCCTTCTTCCAATCCAGGAAGACTAGGATTGGTGCGGTGACCATTTTCTCCTTTAACACATCCAAGCTGTTCTAGCATTCTTCATTTGAATAGAACTTAACATCCTTCTTTAGCAGTTTTTCCATCGGTGTAGTGATCTGGGAATAGTTCTATATGAATTTCCTATAGTATCCCGTATGCCCCAACGTTGTGCGTAGCTGTTTCACACTCCTTGGCGCCTCCAAATTGATTATGACCGCAATCTTTGCAGGGTATACCATCAAGCCTTGTTTGCATACCACGTGACCTAGCAAGATCCCAAAAGGGACATAGAACGAACATTTCTTCCGATGGAGTGTGATCTGGTACCTCCGACATGTATCTAGCATCAAGCGCAGACTTGCCACATGGCGCTTTACCAATCAAAACACTGTCCAATCGTCAAAGTATACCTCTAGAAATTTGAGAATGAAATCCTTGAACGCCATGATGAATACGTACAAAAATATCGTCATTCTTCAGCCCAAAAGGCATCACCTTATACTCGAAGCATCCCATTCAGTTGTGAAGGTCATCTTACTTCTATCCTCTGGCGTGATCCTTATCTGATGGTACCTAGAGAACCCATCAATGAATGAATATGCTTCTTGGCCGCCAACATTAACTAGGACCTCATCGGTGAATGGAGTTGGGAAGGGATCATGCATGCAGGCATCATTCGACTTCCTGAGATCTACACATATCCTTATTTCTTCCTTCTTCTTCTTTTCCTGAAATACTATTGGGCTCACCCAATCCTGGGATGGCCCAGATCCATATCGGGTCGGCCCCGATGTACTACCGTTATCGCCCGGGAAACTGTCAGAGGGTGACGTCAGGCCTCTGCCACGCGTCACTCCCATATTCTCTCGGGCCGCCCTCTGACAAAACCACGGCCGTATCCAAAGCGGTCCGAGAACTTACCACTTACTGCTTCCAGTTTCCGCTGACCAGTCACGCTCACGTCACATCCTCGTCATCGCCACGTCGCGCTCACATCATGCCACGTCGCCGCCGCATCAGCGCCCCCGTCCGCCAATACTCTGACCTGTTCGCCACCTCACCAGCCCCCGTGGACCACTCACAGGCCACCACGTCACCCGATGACGTCATCCGACCCTGACCCCACCTGATGACGTCATGCTGACGTCATCCAAAAAAGCGCCAAAATCCCAAAAAGTCCATATTTTCGCCGAAAATCGTGTTTTTTGTCACTTTTGTTAAAACAACTATTGCTCTGCTTTGCATGCGTTTTACGACCAATCCATCGCCAACCTGCAGAAATCGACCCAGAGACCGTGGGCGCGTCCAATCCACCTGCATTCGTAGCCATTGCCGGCAATTGAAGAGGTATTTATCGATATCATTCCCTCCGCGCCTCGTTTTGTCCATGATTGTCCAAAGATAGCATAAAAAGAGTGAGAAAACACTGTATTTACCAGCAAACCTCCAGTAACTTGTGTCCATTTCCAACTGTTGGGTCCGAATTCCTCTCCAGAACCTGCATTTAAACAAATTTCTCGAAATTCATAGTTAGTTCGCGCATTCGTGAACTAAGAACCCGAGCTGCACTAATTCACCGTGAAGAGAGTTTTTTAGGCCGAGCATTTGCTCTATCAGTGCTCTGTGCAATATTTCAATTGCTGTCACTGCCATTTACCCTCTGTTCCTTTGTAATTCACCTCTATGTTCCAAGAAATACTCCTCTGTGTTGCTCTGTTCAGTAAACCAGTTCATATACAAAACAAAGTCCTAAAGTAGCCATGGAAACACCAGTAGCCCTGAATATTCAACCCTCTGAATGCTCCACAAAGAGAATTAGAATGGAAGGCCCTAGGGGATAAGGATTATCAGATGATAGACTCATTTCCAATGAATTCCAAATTTAACATCCATCTGCTGAATGAGTTAAAGGCCCAACACCTCAGTGGAGCTGATATATTAGGGATTTGGGACTCCAATTTGCCCATTTTTAACCTTCCTCAAGTCAATTCCCTTCCAGACTTGATCCATAGATGTTGTGAATGCTATGATCCATGTCAGAGAGCTGTTCTCAGTCCCACAGGCTCAGTCTTGTTTCATATTACCCCTGAGGCCATAAATGAGATGCTGCACTTTCACACTGCAAGACCATTGACTCCTCTCTCCATGTTAGACTTATTAAAGAAGGGGGGCAACCTGTCCAGTGCCCAGATCATCAAAATCAATCAGTTATTCATACAGCCAAGCTCTGAAACTGTGAGAACGCCTCCTATTGGAAATCCATACCTCAATGACTTGGGCAAATGCTTGTAGATTTGATTAGCTATGTCCTGGGCTACAAGGGAGTTGAGGATGTTGATGACACCATTATGGCTATGCTGTCCATATTTTCTCCTGGGAAGCCTCCTGCTGTGCACTATGACTATGCTGAATACATTGCAAACAAGATTAATGAGCAACTGATGAATCTAGAAAGGGAAAAGGTGTTTAGATACACCAGATACATATATCATCTGTTCTTATTTTATCAACCTAACAGTTTCCCTATTCCTCTCAAGAAACTTGATGCCCAGGGAAATCCAAGGTCAGTTGTGTTTTGGACTTCAGTTTTTCATCACACCTCTTGCTCACCATACACATACTGTGAATTCATAGACCTTTTCATTCATCCAGCTTTGACCTTGTTATATGGTGTTCCTCCTCCAAGATTAACTGATGAAATGCAAAGAATTCTCCATCTCTCTAAGTCCTACAACATTGGTGATTGGTACTTTTACCAACACCACACAGTAATCAGAATATATGGCTGTGAGTTGGACCCTTATAGGCTGCCAAGATATGTCCCTATGAGACTATTTGCCTTGGAGTATTTCAGGCAGTTTGGAAATGCAGACATGATCCATTTCCATAGTAAAAACAAGAAAGTGCAACTAAAAGTCAGGAACCAGCTAGGCCCTTTCCTTTACAACATAAGGGAGGAGGGATGGAAGGAAGCAGATGGCATGCTAGAGGCCCTTCGATTGGAAACCAGTTTTCGCTGGGTACCTTATGACCCTAATCATTTCATTTCTCTCAGGAGGGTAAAACATAAATTGGGTGGCTATGCTCATGTCAGACTGCCTCACATTGAGAAGTATGCCAACTTATTGAGTTGGAAAGAGGGCACCCTAGAAGAGGCAGTTACTAGAGAGAAAATGATACAAAGAAATGCAAAGAATATTGAAAAGGAGGCTGACTTGGAAACTTGTGGACAGGTTTCCTCTTCATATCAAAGGCAACTTGGAGCAGCTGCCTCATCTTCTACAGCACATCAGCAAGCAGCCAAAGCTACTGATCAAGCTTCCAGCAAAGGCAAATAGAAACAGATGGAGCCAGAACAGCCACCTCATGAAGAAGTACAACAGCAAAAAGAACGGAAAAAGGAGGGGCAGCCAGTGCAGCAAGAACAAACAGCAGAAGCCCCAATATCCACTGAGCAACAGGCTCAAGAGAATGTGCCTCCTATGCAAGAAAAGATAGTGGAGGCCTCAGTGCTACAAACTCCACAAAAGGAAGAAAAAGGAAAGAAGAGGGATAGAGAGCAGGAGACTCCCCTCACCACATCCACAACTCCAAGGGAGAAAAGGCACAGAATGAATCCCCTCTCTGAGGAAGAAATGCCTATTGGGCAATATTTGGGCATGGGCCCACCAAGCATGGAAGCATCTACAAGTTCCTTTCAGCAGGAACAGGAAAGGACAATTGGAGGAGAAGTCAGCTCCTCAAGCCACCAAAGGGGAGCTGAAGCAGGCATCAAACAACAATTTATTGATATCAAAAAGAGGAATGAGCCACTTAAGATACAACTCTACAACCACTTATTAAAGATGGCTCCTACAAACCAACAAAGGTTGATGTCTGCATATGATGTACATGAGGGAAAAATGGTAATGAGTCATTTCATGCCAACCATGCTGCAGCCACAGTCAGCTGCAGACTACATAAGGACCAACCTGGAGGTCCTTGCAAAAGACATCCACCTTATGGATCAAATAGAATTGCACAAGCAAACAGGTGAGATGGTATATGCTACCCTTGCAGACAAAACATTGGTGAATTATAGGCTGGAAAATAGCCTAAACAACACAGCTGCCCAACTTGAGTTGGAGAAAGCATCCTCCCAGGCAAAGGACAACCGAATCAAAGCATTGGAGGATATCATCATAGAGCTTGGGCATGATCCCAAGGACATCAAGGCTGTACAAGCACTGTTGAAATTAAGAGATGCAGATATGGCAGCATTGAGAAAAATGGTTAAAATCCCAGCAACTCTTCATCCCCAGACAGAAGAGGTTGCCCAGCTAAGGCATGACCAAGATGCAGCAGCTATGCTGGTATCATTATACAAACAGCTGATCCAGACACAGGAGAAATTGGGAGAGTCAGAGGCTGCGCTGCAGGCAGCCCTGCAACAGAAGGAAGGAGGCCAAACATCTCAGCCCCCTCCACAAATAATCAACCTTGAGGAAACTCCTCAGACTACTGCTCCTCCTACAGAACAGACAGCTCAAACGGCACCATCTACATCAGCACCAGCACCAACAACAGAGCAGGCTCCAAGCCTTGATATGCAGAAGCTGAAGAATGAAATTCAGGCCTTAGAAGCCCAAATGGCAGAGTTAAATGAAGCCAGGGAGAATTTGGCTAAGCTCAATGAAAAATATGACAAGTCAAAACAAAGCATAGCTGAAAAGGGAAGAGAAGTGAAGGCTCTCAAAGAGAAGATAAAGGAGCTGGAGAAAGAGCTTACCCTTGACAAAGTGGTGGCTCAGCTCAAGACAGTTTTATGGGCCAACATTGGCCAATCAATCACAGATCAGTGGCAGTATATTGAGACCATTCATGAGCAAATGGAGCTCATAGGCAAAGCACACAGGGAAGTCCAGAGAGCAAGGGCATCTCTAGGCAATATGCCTGAGATTGCCAATAGAATGATTAACGTGCTCAATAACCGTACAGGTCCTCAGCTTGCAGCAATAGGAATCCCTAGCAGAACTGAAACTATCCTGCTGATAAAGAGGGTCCTTATATTGAGAAGCCTGGTACAAACACTGGAAAGAAGAAGCCAGGACATGCAGACAGAAGTAAACAAATTTATGGACAAGTTTGCAGCATTACAAAGCAGAGGTCTCCCTGGCTTACTGAACAGTGCAGGGAAACTACTTTCACATGAGAACTATGCTAAAAGGGTCAATACATTTGCTACCAATCAGATCACTGAAAGACCAAGTACCTCAGAAGAAACAGGGCCAGCATCTGGGCAAAGTCTCTACAATAGAGTAGAGAACTTATTTTTCATTATGAATGAGATCAAACATTTGTTTGAAGTGCCTCCAAACTTCTACAAATATACAGAGGCAGATGAGACCTTAGATGCAATTTTGAGACATCAATTGCCCACGCAGGAATGGTGGACCAAAATGATACAGTTGATACTGTGAGCGAGAGCCTCTCATCAAGTTTTTTCATCAAAAAACATAAGTTATCATATACAGGAAAATTTGATGCATTCAATATGAATGAAGAAGAGTGGACTGAGCCAGCTCAGCAGAAAGATTCGGCCACCAAAGCAATACTGACAGCTGCAAATGACAGGGCCGAGGAAACTACAGCATGACAAAGCCATAAAGACACATCATCCAGCATTTATTCAGAACACTCAACCGACTCAGTGGCCTCCAAAGGTGAAAAAGACTTCTGACAACATTAAAGAGCATTCATTTTGTATTTAGAGCAGCAATAACTTCCTTATCTACTATTTTGTAAAGTTGGTGAGCGTATTCAATTCATCAAGTGACTCAGCGGTTCAGATATTTTATGAAACCGATTGTATATATTCCCCCTCACATAAGCATGCAGGGGTTGTTGATTTTCTCTTCTGGAGATCTTATGCTGTAAATTTTCAGAGTAATAATACAAAAGCTGATGGAATTTCTAAAGTTCTACGTTGTCTGAGGCGTTGTAGTGTGTTTGCTGAATGCTACAGGATTCCTACGTATTTCATGACACAATAAGTTTCCTTTAAACTCTTCGTTATGTGTTTTTATTATTTCTTCATAACCCATTCATGTTCTATATTTCACAGTTTAATGGCAGAGAAAAAGAATAGTTCCAGGACTTATTCATAGAATACCCTGGCCTCAATCTATGCTGTTATAAATGTTTTCTTCAGTTATAGTTATGAGGGTGTAATTCTTAATTGCTGCACCTCCACACTATATCTTTCACAGTGGTTATTGCTCAGAAATTCAAGTCTGCTTCTGTGCAGTATATCTCTTTCTCGCACTCACAGCTTAGTGGAAAATTCTTAACTGCTTTCCACTGGTTAAACACACTTCACCATCACTATTTCAAGTTTGTTTCATGAAATGTTTAAATGGCCCTGTAGTTTCAACAATCTCACTCAATACTTCAAACAACCTATAGCCCCAGACTCCATTGCCCAATGGACTAATACTGTATGAAGATTTCCACCCTAGGTACTGAAAGACATCATTCAACCAAAACCTTGAACAAAACTGAACATCATAACTAGCCTAAAATCTTGACAAAACAGAGATAAATCTTAAAGAGAGAGCCCTCTCTGATTATAGGTAGGCTAGAACCTATAATCCAAAGCTTGGTTAGTGGTTACCCCGGCCGTATTCCCTTGGGTGTCAAAGGGAACAACCTGGGCGATAACATAAATGGCAACTCCACTGGGGACCTGGATAAACTTTGCAACCTCCTATCTGATTCTTAATGCTGTAGATAAAGCCTGAGTAACAGCCAGATAGCCTTAGAAACCGCCTCTGCTTTGCATTTGCAGGAGTATATAAAAGCTGCCTCAGTCAATCTTTATTCAGTATTAATTTTCATATAGTTGTGCTATAACTGACCAGCCCTTATCAAAAGATCACTACCTCCTTAGAAATTCTCATAAAAAGAAGTTCAGAAGCTGGCTCCTAAAAGGAAAACTAGGCACACCAGGTCAAATCCTGACCCAAATCCTCCTCCTGTTTTCGATAACCCCAATTTGATCCATAAAACTCATAAAAGCCAAGAGGAATGGGAGCAATCTCCTGAATCTAGCCCTGAGGCAGTTCAGCATAGTTTTATCCCCACCCCTTCTAAACCTACTATTCACCTCCATACAACTCATTCCTCCCCCTCTTCATCATCCACTTCACAAAACATATTGTCAACATCTAACACACAAACTGCTATCGTTGTTCTTGTTATTTCAGTTGTCCCACTTGTCCCACCAAATATGGCTAATCGTTATGCACCCCTCCAGCTGCCTAACAATCCTGGTGCCATGCCTCAGGATTACCAAGGAAAAATAACTTATTTTGATGGAACCAATACATACACTGCCTTACAGCATACTAAGAAAATGCAAGACTACTTCGAAAACTATGAGATAGATGATGATGATGTGAGAATGAAAATTTTTGTACAAAGTCTGACAGGTGAAGTAAGAACATGGTTCAGGGCACTGGCTGCAAATTCTATAGCTAATTCCGGAGCCCTTTATCAGTCCTTCCTAAACAGATGGGAAAAGAAAAAAGACCCTCTACACATTTTATCTGAATATGACTCCATAAAGAGAGGTCCACAAGAAACTGTATCGGACTATTGCACTAGATTCAATTCTGTCTATAGTGCCATTCCTCAAAACCTCAGACCACCACCTGATTTAGCATTAATTAAGTTCCCTGATGGATTTGATGCTGATATGGCATATCAATTAAGAGAAAGAGCCCCTGCAACTTTGGCAGACATGCAAGACATAGCAGTAAGTGTAGAGGCAAATTTGATTGCCAAGAGAAATAGGGCAAGAACTGAAAGAAGAACTACCTTTAAGGAAGAACCCTCAGCATTTGAGCAGAAGTTAGATGCAATTATCAAAGGTATGGATAGACTTGGGGACAGAGTGGAAACCATAGAAAGAAAGTCATCATGGGAAGGGCAAACAAGCAATGTAAGAAACCAAAACTTTAGAAAGAATCAAAATCCCAATGTTGGAAGAACTGATCCTGACCAACATGTCAGACCCCCTTTCCAAGAGAATTATGCTGAGGCTTCTGCATCTAGTGAACCCAATGAAGACCCTCACATTAATCTAATGGGTTTGGATGGTGAAAATCAAGTCTTTTTAACACAGGAAGATCATAAGGATGATGACATCAAGCAATTCCAAACCAAATCAGGTGAGTCATATGATTTTAAACAAGGCTATGATACAACTGTTTTTGAAGTTCATAAGCAATACAGATTGAGGAGTAGGACAATAAATGTGACACAACCTGACAAAACAAAGGACATCCTACAGCCTAAAAAAGCTATTGTCACAGAGCCAATTGACAAAACTGATCCAATCACAAAGGAAGTAACGGTTGAAGAAATAACTGAAGCATCTCCCTCAAATCAACAGCCAGTGGCTACATCATCCTTACAACATAATCCTAGCAGTGTTTCTCAAAAGACAAGTAAAAAGGACAAGCCTCAAGATCAAAAAGAGAATTAGGAGGAAGGCATTAAGGATTCCATTGATAAGGAAAAGGCTGTTAACCAAAACACTAAGACCCAATCTGAAAGACCTTTTGACCTAGAAGCTGAAATTGGAAAATTGAAGATAGCCATTCCTCTCTCAGAGTTGGCCAAACATAACATCTACAAACAACAAATCAAGAGATCCCTTCAACTTACTAATAACAAAGATGATGTTAATGTGTTGGATGATACTCCTGAACTACTTTTCGGCCCAGAAGTTGATGGAAAGACAACAATTACAGGGATCTTACCTTTTTATGTCAGCCTGCATGTTCATGACAAGATATTACACAATGCAATGTTTGACTCAGGTGCCTCTCACAACCTGATGCCCAAATCAGTCATGGAAAGATTAAATCTAGATATTACAAGACCGTATAAGGACTTATTCTCATTTGAATCCAGCCAAGTTAAGTGTTTAGGCCTTATAAAAGATCTCTGTGTGTCACTTGTCCAATACCCTAATAAGACTATCTTGATGGATGTTGTAGTTGCTGATATCCCACCCAAGTATGGAATGTTGTTATCAAGATCATGGGGGGCTAAGCTCCAAGGTTCCTTGCAGTTAGACATGTCATATGCCACCATCTCTGTCTTTGGACAACCAAAGAGACTATACAGAGAAACCCTCATGAAATACATGGTCAGCAGTGAAGAAAAACCTCAAAACTTTCCCATATATGCTGTCCATTCTGACATAGACTCATATATTCTCTTCAATGATAATACAGGTCCTACAAATGATGAAACCAATACACCCGAACAGGATCAGGATATAAATGAACAAACTGCTGCTCTAAAAATAATGGTTGAGCAATCAATAAACCAAACTGTTCAAGAAGAAAAACCAAGGATCAGTCAAGATCTCAAGTTGTTGATGCCAAGTCCCATACTAGCTGACAATTCTTCCCTTAACCAAGATGTCCTATGGTTCCTTGAATTTGATGGGTCAGTCAACAAATTAGGGGCAGGAGCTGGGGTGTGGATTCATAACAAACAAAATAGTCATGCAGAAGGCCGAGCTTATAGGTTAAACTTCAGGTGCACCAACAATATGGCAGAATATGAAGCTCTTTTACTAGGCCTCAAACTAGTAAAATCCTTACAAGCCACAAAAGTTTCAATCATGGGAGATTCAGACCTAATTATCCAACACGTAAAGGGGAATTTTGTCACTAATGACAAAATATTGAGATCTTATAGGTCTGCTGCTGCTGAAATACTAAATTCCTTCATAGAATTTCAAATCACCAAAATTTCTAGAACCCATAATCTTCATGCTCATAGTTTGGCCACATTTGCAAGCACCTGTAAACTACCTTTTGAACCCAAGCATTGTTTTACAGCCGAGATAAAACACAGACCTTCTGTCCCAAACAATGTAAAATATTGGCAAGTGTTTGAGGATGATACACAAATAAATAATTTCTTAACTTTGCAGCAAGAATTTTCAGGACTAAACATTGATACTGAGGCTGCAAGTGAGTTACAAACACTGAATGAACAGAACCACAAGGCAATATCACCCAAAACAACTAACCAAATGCTACATCCAACAATTTTTAACAAAGATAACATACAAGAAATTCAACAAATCAGTTGTGAAGAAGTAGTTGGTATAGAGGTTGAAATCATAGAGCTGAAGGATAACTTTTTACCAACAGGCCTAACTCCATTGGAGGACATTTTTGACTCAAATGATCTCCCTAGAAAACCAAAAATGCAGCCCCTTAATGCTGCCATTGAAGAATGCAACATTGAAACTATTGAAAAGCCCAAGATAATAAAATTGTCTGCATCCTTACCTCCTGATCAAAAACCTAAATACATTGACCTCTTCAAAGAGTTTCAAGATGTCTTTGCATGGAGTTATGAGGATTTAAAATCCTATGACACCTCTGTTATCCAACACACAATCCCTCTCAAGCCCAATCAAAAACCCTTTAAACAGAAATTGAGGAGAATCAATCCTATGCTTCTCCCTTCAATTGAAAAAGAGCTACAAAAAATGTTTAAAGCTGGTATCATAGCCCCAATCAGGTTCTCAGACTGGATTTCAAACCTGGTGCCCACAAGAAAGAAAACTGGTGAAATCAGACTTTGTGTTGATCTAAGGAATTTAAACCAAGTATCCCTCAAGGATAACTATCCCTTACCTAAGATGGATCACATTCTCCAAAGAGTGGTAGGGGCCTCAAGGATCTCATTACTCGATGGATTCTCAGGCTTTAATTAGATCCTAGTACACCCTGATGATCAAGACAAAACCGCATTCACAACCCCATGGGGAACTTTCAAATATGTAAAAATGCCTTTTGGATTGAAAAATGCAGGGGCTACATTTCAAAGAGCAATGGATATTGCTTTTGCCAAAGAGATTCATGACTTCCTTGTCATTTATTTAGATGACCTCACACCTTTCTCAAAATCTGACCAAGAACACTTGAAACATCTAAGGCAGATATTCATAACTTGTAGGAAATACAGAATTTCCTTGAATCCCAAGAAGTCTCTATTTGGTTTGGAAGAAGGTAAGCTGTTAGGGCATATCATTTCAAAGGATGGCATTAGAATTGACCCAGACAGGATACAGGCTATCTTACAAATGCCCCACCCTAGAAACATCAAAGAATTACAAGCCTTCTTGGGAAAGATCAACTTCCTAAGGAGATTTATCCCAAATTTGGCAGAATTGAGCAGATTACTCAATAACATGCTTAAAAAGGATTCAAAAGTGAAATGGACGGTAGAAGCAAATCAAGCTTTTGAAGGTATAAAATTGGCCCTTACCCAAACCCCAGTCTTAACAAATCCTCAATTTGATAGAGAATTTATCATTTTCTCTTTTGCCTCCCAGCATACCATTGCTGCTGTCTTATTACAGAAAGATGACCAAGGAAATGAGAAACCCATTGCTTTCTTTAGTAGAGCTCTTAGAGATGCACCTCTGAAATATCAAATCATGGAGAAGCAAGCTTATGCTTTGGTCAAAGCCATCAAAGACTTTAGGATTTACATCCTATACTCCCATGTTATAGCTTATGTACCAAGTCCCATTGTGAAAGACATACTTACTCAAGAGAACTTAGAGGGAAGAAGAGGAAAATGGATTTCCAACATTTTAGAATTTGACATTGAAATAAAACCTACAAAACTGATAAAAGGGCAAGGTTTGGCCAAATTAATGACTGAAACAAATTTCCAAGCCTTGGACATCAACCAACTGGACAATGAACCGGAGCTGGCAACTCCAAAGATCAATGTAGCCTTTGAACAATCCCCTTGGTATTTTGATATATGTTATGTGTTGCAAAACCCGTGTGCTTCCCCAGGATTGTCCAGAACTAAATGTAGGTTCCTAAAAATGAAAGCTTCAAGATTTTATGTCATGGATGGCAATTTACTTTGGAAAAACCATGAGGGTATATTGTTAAACTGCTTAATTGAGAATGAGACTAACAAAATCATGGAAGAATTTCATGCAGGTGATTGTGGTGGACACTTGTATTGGAAGTCCACTGTGGATAAGATACTGAGGGCTGGTTACTATTGGCCCACCTTGTTCTCTGATGTTAAAAATTTCACTACCTCATGCCATAAGTGTCAAATATTTGAGGGAAAGAGAAAGTTACTGCCACTCCCTTTGAGGCCTATTGCAACAGAGAGACCTTTTCAACAATGGGGCTTGGATTTCATTAGGGAAATTCATCCCTCATCTTCAGGCCAACATAGATGGATTCTAACAGCTACAGACTACTTTACTAAATGGATTGAAGCTGTTCCATGTAGACAAGCAAATGATACTACTATCATTCAGTTCCTTGAGACCAATATCCTTTCTAGATTTGGTTGTCCTGATAAGATAATAACAGACAATGCTGCTGCTTTTAGATCTAAGAAGATGGTGAATTTCTGCCACAAATTTCATATTACTTTGGGCCACTCCAATGCATACTACCCTCAAGGAAATGGCCTAGCAGAATCATCAAATAAAAGCCTTATAAACATCATAAAGAAGGTGTTGGAAGAAAATAAGAAGAATTGGCATAAGAAGCTGGTCAATGCCTTATGGGCAGATAGACTAACAACCAAGAGATCAATTGGGGTCAGCCCATATGAGTTAGTCTATGGATTAGAAGCCAGATTTCCTTCATCACTAGGGGTTCCTGTTATGAGATTACTTCAAGAAAGTCAAGCTGAGCCCAATGACATGCAAAGAAGGATCAATCAAATAATATGTTTGCAGCAAACTAGAGACCAAGTTTATAGCAGAGTTCAAGTTTTACAAGAAAAGTTAAAGAAAGCTTTTGATAGAAGGACTAAGGCTGAAGATTTCAACATTGGTGATAAAGTCCTCAAGTGGGACTCAAGAAGGGAAGATAAAGGAAAACATGGAAAATTTGATTCCCTTTGGAGAGGACCATTTGTCATCCAAGCAGTGCAAGGAAACAATACTTACTTCCTTAAAAGTCTTGATGAAGCCGATTTGGATGAAGGTCCTGTGAATGGCAGGATGTCGAAGCACTATTTTGACTACTATCCATGAACATAGCATGGCTGTTCCCCTGTACATAATCAGTTGTATATATTTTCTTTCGGCATGCAAATAGTTCAGTTCAAGAAGTTGCTGTAAATCAGCAGAAAAGAGCTTTTTTCCAGAAGTTCCACAGAGGTAATAGCCTCCAGTTTTGAAATACAAAGAGAAAGTTTCAAGTTTTGGTAAGAGAAATCTTGGACCAAGGCATTCTGACTTGCTGTTCTTGGTCTTTCAAATGGAAAAACCATCCCCATGTGGAGCCACTGTTAGATACCTATACCAATAGGTTTCATATTTCATGATTGGCAAAGAAAGTTCCAAATATGCTCTGCTTTGGTGATGCAAAGATCCCATATTTTCAAGAGAAGGTAATATGTGTACATAGCTTGATGTTGACTCAATTTTGGATGGATGGTCCAATAGCCTAATCTGGATCATGCCATGTTTCAATTTCTTGTTGTAGAATAGAGAAAGAAGTCTGTCCAAACTTTTCAATCTTGGCAGACCAGAAGTTAGGTAGAGAATTAAGGTTCCCAACTGCTTAATCTGGGACCTTGGAAGCAATAAGGGTAGTTATAGATAGAGAATCAAAAGAAAAAGCCAAAAGAAAAGAAAAGGCACATGAGGGTCTGCAAGTCTAAGTGCACCCTCCATAAAGAAACAAAAAATGCTAGGCAAGTTAATGGGTAGGTAGAGGAGGTTGCAGAAATGTCATTCCTTTCAATTGAATTTTGCTGGTCTAACATAAAGGAAACATCAGTGGATAGAGAAGTTCCTCTTCTCCATCATCTTGCAGCAATACAAAGAAGCATGTCTAACTTCCTGATTTCCCCCCTCACATTCATTACTAACATCCCATTACCAGTTATGCTCATGAAAGAAAGTCAAGGTCTTATGGTGGTTCTTGTTTCTTTAAAAGCCACATTTCTTGTGTAAAATTCTTTTCATTTTGATCTACTCCCTAAACTAAGTTGATTCCATACAAAACTTAGTGTTTCCCCTCCTCATCCACCTCTTCCACTCATATTAACCCCTAACTTCTACTATTTAACTCCCTATACCCCCTTTTCCCCCTATTACTATGTAAATTATGCAAAAAACCCCAAAATACCTATGTATCCCCTTCCCCGAGCATTATAGCTCTAAGTTTGGTTCCAAATGGTTTAAGCGCTAAAACATTAGAGCGCGACCCAAAGAGCGCTGGAAAATTAATTGTGGGATTAATCCGGGATTTGCTTGGATTAATAACCTAAACGCGCTTTGTAAATAAATCTGTGTATAAACCCATTTAACACGTAACACTGCAAAAAACCATAAAAACCCACTTTTTATAAAGTTCCGCCGGGCACACAGTTCAGAGAATAATAATATTTTATTGGCCCCGCATTCCGTATTGTCCTTACATCTCATCAACCCGTCGACCGTCGGATCTGGGCTTTCCCATCCGACGGCCCAGATCCATATCGGGTCGGCCCCGATGTACTACCGTTATCGCCCAGGAAACTGTCAGAGGGTGACGTCAGGCCTCTGCCATGCGTCACCCCCATATTCTCTCGGGCCGCCCTCTGACAAAACCACGGCCGTATCCAAAGCGGTCCGAGAACTTACCACTTACCGCTTCCGGTTTCCGCTGACCAGTCACGCTCACGTCACATCCTCGTCATCGCCACGTCGCGCTCACATCATGCCACGTCGCCGCCGCATCAGCGCCCCTGTCCGCCAATACTCTGACCTGTCCGCCACCTCACCAACCCCCATGGACCACTCATAGGCCGCCACGTCACCCGATGACGTCATGCTGACGTCATCCGACCCTGACCCCACCTGATGATGTCATCCAAAAAAAGCGCCAAAATCCCAAAAAGTCCATATTTTCGCCGAAAATCGTGTTTTTTGTCACTTTTGTTAAAACAACTATTGCTCTGCTTTGCATGCGTTTTACGACCAATCCATCGCCAACCTGCAGAAATCGACCCAGAGACCGTGGGCGCGTCCAATCCACCTGCATTCGTAGCCATTGCCGGCAATTGAAGAGGTATTTATCGATATCATTCCCTCCGCGCCTGGTTTTGTCCATGATTGTCCAAAGATAGCATAAAAAGAGTGAGAAAACACTGTATTTACCAGCAAACCTCCAGTAACCTGTGTCCATTTCCAACTGTTGGGTCCGAATTCCTCTCCAGAACCTGCATTTAAACAAATTTCTCGAAATTCACAGTTAGTTCGCGCATTCGTGAACTAAGAACCCGAGCTGCACTAATTCACCGTGAAGAGAGTTTTTTAGGCCGAGCATTTGCTCTATCAGTGCTCTGTGCAGTATTTCAATTGCTGTCACTGCCATTTACCCTCTGTTCCTTTGTAATTCACCTCTCTGTTCCAAGAAATACTCCTCTGTGTTGCTCTGTTCAGTAACACCAGTTCATATACAAAACAAAGTCCTAAAGTAGCCATGGAAACACCAGTAGCCCTGAATATTCAACCTCTGAATGCTCCACAAAGAGAATTAGAATGGAAGGCCCTAGGGGATAAGGATTATCAGATGATAGACTCATTTCCAATGAATTCCAAATTTAACATCCATCTGCTGAATGAGTTAAAGGCCCAACACCTCAGTGGAGCTGATATATTAGGGATTTGGGACTCCAATTTGCCCATTTTTAACCTTCCTCAAGTCAATTCCCTTCCAGACTTGATCCATAGATGTTGTGAATGCTATGATCCATGTCAGAGAGCTGTTCTCAGTCCCACAGGCTCAGTCTTGTTTCATATTACCCCTGAGGCCATAAATGAGATGCTGCACTTTCACACTGCAAGACCATTGACTCCTCTCTCCATGTTAGACTTATTAAAGAAGGGGGGCAACCTGTCCAGTGCCCAGATCATCAAAATCAATCAGTTATTCATACAGCCAAGCTCTGAAACTGTGAGAACGCCTCCTATTGGAAATCCATACCTCAATGACTTGGGCAAATGCTTGTAGATTTGATTAGCTATGTCCTGGGCTACAAGGGAGTTGAGGATGTTGATGACACCATTATGGCTATGCTGTCCATATTTTCTCCTGGGAAGCCTCCTGCTGTGCACTATGACTATGCTGAATACATTGCAAACAAGATTAATGAGCAACTGATGAATCTAGAAAGGGAAAAGGTGTTTAGATACACCAGATACATATATCATCTGTTCTTATTTTATCAACCTGACAGTTTCCCTATTCCTCTCAAGAAACTTGATGCCCAGGGAAATCCAAGGTCAGTTGTGTTTTGGACTAAAGTTTTTCATCACACCTCTTGCTCACCATACACATACTGTGAATTAATAGACCTTTTCATTCATCCAGCTTTGACCTTGTTATATGGTGTTCCTCCTCCAAGATTAACTGATGAAATGCAAAGAATTCTCCATCTCTCTAAGTCCTACAGCATTGGTGATTGGTACTTTTACCAACACCACACAGTAATCAGAATATATGGCTGTGAGTTGGACCCTTATAGGCTGCCAAGATATGTCCCTATGAGACTATTTGCCTTGGAGTATTTCAGGCAGTTTGGAAATGCAGACATGATCCATTTCCATAGTAAAAACAAGAAAGTGCAACTAAAAGTCAGGAACCAGCTAGGCCCTTTCCTTTACAACATAAGGGAGGAGGGATGGAAGGAAGCAGATGGCATGCTAGAGGCCCTCCGATTGGAAACCAGTTTTCACTGGGTACCTTATGACCCTAATCATTTCATTTCTCTCAGGAGGGTAAAACATAAATTGGGTGGCTATGCTCATGTCAGACTGCCTCACATTGAGAAGTATGCCAACTTATTGAGTTGGAAAGAGGGCACCCTAGAAGAGGCAGTTACTAGAGAGAAAATGATACAAAGAAATGCAAAGAATATTGAAAAGGAGGCTGACTTGGAAACTTGTGGACAGGTTTCCTCTTCATATCAAAGGCAACTTGGAGTAGCTGCCTCATCTTCTACAGCACATCAGCAAGCAGCCAAAGCTACTGATCAGGCTTCCAGCAAAGGCAAAGAGAAACAGATGGAGCCAGAACAGCCACCTCATGAAGAAGTACAGCAGCAAAAAGAACGACAAAAGGAGGGGCAGCCAGTGCAGCAAGAACAAACAGCAGAAGCCCCAATATCCACTGAGAAACAGGCTCAAGAGAATGTGCCTCCTATGCAAGAAATGACAGTGGAGGCCTCAGTGCTACAAACTCCACAAAAGGAAGAAAAAGGAAAGAAGAGAGATAGAGAGCAGGAGACTCCCCTCACCACATCCACAACTCCAGGGGAGAAAAGGCACAGAATGAATCCCCTCTCTGAGGAAGAAATGCCTATTGGGCAATCTTTGGGCATGGGCCCACCAAGCATGGAAGCATCTGCAAGTTCCTTTCAGCAGGAACAGGAAAGGACAGTTGGAGGAGAAGTCAGCTCCTCAAGCCACCAAAGGGGAGCTGAAGCAGGCATCAAACAACAATTTATTGATATCAAAAAGAGGAATGAGCCACTTAAGATACAGCTCTACAACCACTTATTAAAGATGGCTCCTACAAACCAACAAAGGTTGATGTCTGCATATGATGTACATGAGGGAAAAATGGTAATGAGTCATTTCATGCCAACCATGCTGCAGCCACAGTCAGCTGCAGACTACATAAGGACCAACCTGGAGGTCCTTGCAAAAGACATCCACCCTATGGATCAAATAGAATTGCACAAGCAAACGGGTGAGATGGTATATGCTACCCTTGCAGACAAAACATTGGTGAATTATAGGCTGGAAAATAGCCTAAACAACACAGCTGCCCAACTTGAGTTGGAGAAAGCTTCCTCCCAGGCAAAGGACAACCGAATCAAAGCATTGGAGGATATCATCATAGAGCTTGGGCATGATCCCAAGGACATCAAGGCTGTACAAGCACTGTTGAAATTAAGAGATGCCGATATGGCAGCATTGAGAAAAATGGTTAAAATCCCAGCAACTCTTCATCCCCAGACAGAAGAGGTTGCCCAACTAAGGCATGACCAAGATGCAGCAGCTATGCTGGTATCATTATACAAACAGCTGATCCAGACACATGAGAAATTGGGAGAGTCAGAGGCTGCGCTGCAGGCAACCCTGCAACAGAAGGAAGGAGGCCAAACATCTTAGCCCCCTCCACAAATAATCAACCTTGAGGAAACTCCTCAGACTACTGCTCCTCCTACAGAACAGACAGCTCAAACGGCACCATCTACATCAGCACCAGCACCAACAACAGAGCAGGCTCCAAGCCTTGATATGCAGAAGCTGAAGAATTAAATTCAGGCCTTAGAAGCCCAAATGGCAGAGTTAAATGAAGCCAGGGAGAATTTGGTGTTGGAAATAATACTGAGAGGGGGGGGTGAATCAGTATTATCAGAAAAACTTTTTCATTTTATGCTCAGAAACATATACGCTACTTCAGTTAAGTGAAACAGCGTGTACACGCTACTGTGTCTAAAGAAACCAGCGTATAACAAGAAAACTTATGATTCAGTAGCTTATCTTCAGTAAATGCATCAGGACATTATTAACCATGATAGTAAAACAGGTGCAGTATAACAGAACAGATCATCACACAGAAAACACACACATGAACACCATGATATAAGGTGGAAACCCAATGTGGGTGAAAACCACATGCTGCAAGTCGTCTCTATCTTTCTTTAATATGAAACTTTAGTTTACAATATTTTGTACTGGTGCAGCCTTATACCAGTACGCAGGCTACAACCTGCTGAAGGCTTCAACCTTCTCTCGTTCTCCAAACTTCCTTGGAAGGGAGCTCCAACCCCCTTTGCTCTTGTACTAGCTAAGATACTAGTACGTAGGTGCTAGCCTACAATCTTCTTTCTTTCAGGTACCACTTTTCATACATTTTCAGACTGGATATTCCTGAAGCACAACATTACAATCTGAAGACCACAATTCATTCAACTTTCATAACAGATCATTGAAGCACACAACAACCAATACTAGCATCATCAATCTTTGAATCACTGAACCACTGAAACCCTGTCAACACTAGTCACCAGAACACAGAGCAGACTACAGAACTCTGCAATAGTAGTCAGACCCAACTGCAACCCCAAAAATCAAACTTCAAAAGATATACGCTACTTCAATGAGAGAAACCCGCGTATACACGCGCTTTTACCAAAGACAACCTGCGTACAGATCTAAAAATAAATTCTCTTAACTTGCAGCTGTACCAGACATCAGTTAGACCCAGAACACAACATTGCGTCAGTATGCAGATCTAGAAATACGCATAATCAACCATATCATAATAGTGTATTTCAAACCATTAGATCCCGATCTGTCCTTAGATCTAGTCTTCCATCAACCGGTGTGATCTCTCCTTAGTTTAGATAAAGCAACCCAGAACCTGCATACCAGATCTCTTTCTTTTTCAGATATTCAAGACTTTTCAATTGCATTTGCCTAATGATCTTCTTCTCCTTATATAGCCTTAGGCCTTGCTCAATACCAAGGGCCAAAACCATAGAAATCCAATACCATCAACTTCAAAACTAGGGATCAACGCGTCCGTCGAGACACCATGGTCCAAAACCATAGGCACAACTTCCAAGGAATAACCGCCACGGACCAAAGATAAGTTTTCCACATACACGCTCTTTTACTGAAGCCAACCTGCGTGTACACGCGACTTGGTATATAGCGAACCTGCGTATACGCGACTTGGTATATAGTGAACCTGCTTGTATACGCGACTTGGTATATAGTGAACCAGCGTGTATATATTTTCTCTTCATACTTGTAGTCTGATCATCAATTCCTTGCTGCTATCCTTCTGCACTATGATTTGTCATCAGTGTGATTTGCCATCAAGGCCAACACTTGTCTCATAATGCCAACAATCTCCCCCTTTGGACTTGATGGCAACCCCAAGATCCTTAGAACCATTCTCCCCCTTTGTCATCAAGGGCAAAGGGCTGTGCTCCCCCTGAGTACATGCTGATATCTCTGCTTGGCTGTGCTGAAACATGCTCCCCCTGACTGTAGGCAATATCTGCAAAAGATGTTCTTCAAAAGAACCAAGACCTTCCTATCACCAAAAGACTCAATACATACATCCATACTCCAAGAGGGGATACATCAGAAAGTTATATATAACAACCAATTATATTAAATCATTCATCCCAGGCATAGTGGGGAAACCAACATAGGCCGTTACATGACCTTGACACCATAAAAGAGATAAAAGAGATACATGACATAGAGACAACAAATCTAGACCAAGACTTATGAAAGTCACAAGCAGCATCTGATAAACATCTTTTAGATCAGCGACCAAGATTTCCTTCTGTGCTCCTTCTCCTAAAATCAACAACAGTTGTGTACTAGAACCAAAAGCATATAAATGCCAACAATGCTTTATGAGACTTTAAGCTGTTCCCCCTGAACCTGTGCCTGCTGTACCTCCTGAAACTGTGCCTGAAGAATTTTGGCATACCCATCTCAGACCTTCTCCAACCAGAGTCCGCCCTTGCTGTTCAGAACTCCATATACGCGACTTCTCCTCCATAAAACAGTGTATGTACGCGGATATGCTTTCTACAACACGCGCACGTCATACACGCGACTTTCCCAGCATAAATCTGCGTATATACGCGGATATCCCTTACGTAACTTGCGTATACCAACTTTTCTGTAGAACAGACAAGCTTCAACAGCAGGATGAAGCATCAACTACTCCCAGCTTTTGTCTGAGATATTCAAAAGTTTCCCTGGGCAGTGGTTTTGTGAGAATATCAACGACTTGTTCCTTAGAAGGAACATACTCCAACTTGACCTTCTGCTCAAGCACTTGTTCCCGAAGAAAATGGTACTTGATTGGTATGTGCTTGGTCTTTGAGTGCATGACTGGATTCTTTGAAATGCTGATTGCACTTGTATTATCACATAAGATCGAGACTGGTGAGGTGCAAGTGATTTGAAAATCCTACAAGGTCTGTATCATCCAAAGAAGTTGTGTGCAACAAGATGCCGCAGCCACATATTCTGCCTCAGCTGTAGATAAGGCAATCGAACTCTGTTTCTTGCTGAACCAAGATACTAATCTGGAGCCCATAAAGAATGCACCACCACTTGTGCTCTTCCTGTCATCCACGCTTCCGGCCCAATCTGCATCTGTATAAGCATGAAGTGTGAGATCTGTATCTCTAGGATACCATAATCCATAATTTTGTGTCCCTTGAAGATATTTGAAAATTCTCTTCACTGCCTGAAGATGAGTCTCCTTTGGATTTGCCTGAAATCTCCCAACTATTCCGACTGCATGCATGATGTCTGGTCGGGTACCTGTCAAATAAAGCAAACTTCCAATCATGGATCTATAAGTTGGTTGATGGACTGCTGCTGATTCATCATTTGCACTGAGGCTGCATCCTGTAACCATGGGTGTACATACTGGCTTTGAATCTTCCATGCCATACTTCTTCAAGATCTGCTTGAGGTACTTGGTTTGAGACAAGAAGATACCTCCTTCATTTTGTTGGATTTGCAATCCAAGAAAGTATGTCAATTCTCCAAGTAGTGACATTTTGAATTCTTTCTGCATAACCAAGGCAAAGTTTTGACTCATAGTCTCTTCATTGCTGCCAAAGATAATATCATCTACATAAACAACAAGTATTAGCAATTTGTTATTTTCAACTTTTATATAGAGATTGCTATCTGCTGATCCTTTTGAAAAGCCTTGTTGGTGAAGATATTTGTCCAATCGATAGTACCAAGCCCTTGGAGCTTGTTTGAGACCATAGAGAGCCTTTTTCAATCTGCATACAAGGTTTGGATCATTCCCAAGAATGAAACCATCTGGCTGCTCAATATATACTTCTTCTTCTAAGTCTCCATTCAGAAAGGCTGATTTCACGTCCATTTGAAATACCTTGAAGTTTTGAAAGCTTGAGAGAGCAAGGAACATTCGGATGGCCTCAAGTCTTGCTACAGGAGCAAAGGTCTCTTCAAAATCTATTCCTTCTTGCTGCGCATACCCTTTACAAACAAGTCTGGCCTTGTTTCTAATTACTTCTCCATTTTCATTCAATTTATTTTTGAAGACCCATTTTGTCCCTATGACATTTTTATCTTTTGGTCTAGGAACCAATTCCCAAGTGTTGTTCTTTTCGATCTGCTCAAGTTCTTCATCCATTGCTTTGATCCAGCATTCATCTTTGCATGCCTCTTTCACACTTTGTGGTTCAGTGGAAGAGAGTAATGCCAAATAGCTTGAAGCTTCTACAATTCTTCTTCTTGTTTGTACTCCTGCTTCTTTCTGCCCCACAATCTGAGATTCTGGATGATTCTTTTGAACATATCTGGATGGAGTCTTCTCTTCTATTCTTGTCTGCTCCTCTGGTTCTTCTTGAGGTTCTTCTTCTTCTTGAGGTTCTTCTTCTTCATCATTCTGCCTTTGAGGGTAGCCTTCATCTTCTTCAATGTCTTCATGATGAACTTGCCTAGGAATATATCCCTTCTCATCAACCACTACATCAATGCTGTCAACAATTCTGCCAAGTCTTTTATTGTAGCACTTGTATGCTTTGCTATGTGGAGAATAACCAAGAAGAATGCCTTCATCTGCTCTTGGTTCAAGTTTTCCAAGTTGCTCATCAGTATTCTTAATATAACATTTGCTCCCAAAGATTTTGAAGTGCTTCACCGAAGGAGTCTCACCACTCCAGAGCTCATGAGGTGTTTGAGTGCTGTTTACTCGGACATTTGTTTTGTTAAGAATAATAACCGCAGCATGTGCAGCTTCACCCCAGAAAGTTGCGGGAGTACCTGATTCATCAAGCATAGCACGAGCCATTTGTTGGATTGTTCTGTTCATTCTTTCCACCACCCCATTTTGCTGAGGAGTTCTAGCTGTAGAGAATTCTCTTCTTATCCCATGTTCTTCACAGAAATCGAAAAATTCGTTTGAGGTAAACTCCCCACCTCTGTCAGATCTGAGGCACTTAATTTTGTGTCCTGATTCATTTTCAACCAAGGCTTTGAAGGATTTGAATTTTTCGAATGCTTCATCTTTGTGCTTCATAAGCCCTAACCAGACAAACCTGGAGAAATCGTCAATGAATAATATCAAATATTCTTCTCCTCAAGGTGTCCTTTTCCTAAATGGACCGCATACATCTGTATGGACGAGCTCAAGAGGTATGCTGGCTGATCCTTCCTTCTCTGGAAAATTAGTTCTGGTTTGCTTCCCAAACTGACAAGATTTGCATATAGTGTTGTCTGGAATTTTGATATCTGGAAGACCACGAACTGCCTGATATTTGCATGCTTTCCTTATTTGTGAAAAGCTTAGATGCCCCAACCTCCGATGCCATAGCCAATGTTCATCATCCTTGCTCAAATAGCATTGTTGTGGTCCTTCTTCAAATATGTATAGATTATTTGGAGTCCTTCTTCCTTTGATCACTGTTTTACCTGTATCAAGATCACGAACACAACATCCATTTGATCTAAATATTACCTCTGTTCCTTGATCGCACATCTGACTGACACTCAGAAGATTATGCTTCAATCCATCAACATACAAAACATTTCCAGCTTTGACCTTCTCTTTCAATGGGGCAACACCTTTTCCTTTTATGGCTGCAGAGATATCGTTTCCAAAAGAGACTTTCTTCCCCTTCTCTAATGCGGTATATGACTCAAGCTTTTCTTTGTCCCCTGTCATATGCTTCGAACATCCGCTGTCAATGTACCATAGACTTTCTTGACCTTCTGCATAAAAGGCTATCCCACATCTTTCTGGTTGCGGTTCCTTTATTCTCCATGTTCTGACATTTGAGGTTTGTTCCTTCTGAGTTATCTTTCGGAACCTGCTCCTACATTCAGAGTCTTCATGACCAAAGTTATTACAAATAGAGCATTCGATTTCATTTTCAAGAGCCGAAAAGTTGTTATAAGTCCTTTTCATGGTTCCAGTCATTCTCCCTTGCTTTTGAGCTTCTCTAGTCATGATTGTCTTGTAGGCAACACATTGAGCTGCTTTGTGACCGAAGTTATGGCAAGAAAAGCATTGGCCATTAAAGAAACTTCTGCGATAATCAGATCTATCATCCAACCGATTGTAGCTTCTATTCACATTCATTCTTGGAGCAAATTGGGAAGATTTTACCTGTGGCTGATTGTAGCTTCTGTTTGTCCTTAAGGCAGTTTGTCCCCGAATTTCTTGATGGTCTTTATTTTTTCTTGAGGCAAACTGTCCTTGATTCACCTGATGACTTTTATTTGGCCTTTGCTCGCTTCTCCTTGCTGCATCAAGATAGCTTTTAGAGGTAGAGGCTTGAGATGTTTCACCATTATATCCAAGACCTGTCTTGATTAGAGGAGATCGCTGCACATTGATAATCTCATCCAAGGTTTCAGATCCTTTAACAAATTTAAGATTAATCGCTTTTGTTTTCTCAATCTCCTTTCTAAGACAAACAATCTCACATTCCAATTTTTCAAGATGTTTTTCCTTTTCAGCTAGTTGACATTGTAGAGAATCAATAATAGCACTCTTCTCTTCTAAGCAAACTTTGAGATCTTTCATTTCTTCACAAAAGCCTTCTACATCTATAGCATCCACGTAGTCATCATCTTCAAAATCCATTAAAAGTTTATATCTATTACCTTGTTCATCTTCATCACTATTTGAAAGACCATCACTATCTTCATGAGTGTAATAGCTTTTCTTCTTTTCATTTTGTTTCTTGTTCCATTTAACAGGTTCCTTTCCCTTGTCATTCTTATCTTTGTGAGGACATCTGGCAGCATAATGACCTACTCTTCCACAAGAAAAGCATTTAAAAGGTAACTTACCTCTGAACCTTCCAGAACCCCTTTGAAGATTTCTGACAAAATTTGATTCTTCTTCTTCATCTTCTGGCATGTGACTTGCTTCATAATAATCTCCTTTGCGTGAAGCCTTGAAAGCAGCTTCTCTTCTGTCTGATGGACCTCCCTTTCTCATTTCATAAGCAGTTAGAATCCCATGAAGCTGAGACATAGTAAGAATTCGTAGATTTTCCTTTTCTTCTATTGCAGACACTTTAGATTCAAATTTGGGGGACAATGATCTTAGAACCTTTTCAACCACAATAGCCTCTTTTATTTCTTCACCCAAGTTTTTCATGCAATTAACAATCTCATCAACTCTAAGGAAATAGTTAGCCACACTTTCATCATTATACATTCTGAGAGTCTCATACTTAATCCTGAGAGTTTGAAGTTTAGCACGCTTTACCTGTTCGTCTCCTTCATAGCTTGTGACAATCTTGTCCCATATTTCTTTTGCAGATTTATAGTGCATTACCTTCATGAATTCCGATTGGGATATACATCCCAATAGAGTACTGACTGCTTTCGCATTTGTTTCATATTTCTTTTTCTCGTCTGCATCTGTAGGAGTAGCTGAAGGAAAAGTGTAGCCTGTCTCTACGATGTCCCAAACTTCTGTACCAAGAGATTGAAGATAGGCAGTAACTCTTACCTTCCAATAATTGAAGTTTGTCCCATCAAAAACCGGTGGCCTGATTGATGCTTCTCTCTCATAGTTGCTCATGATGAACGATCTACCTTCAAGCGATCAAGCTTCTCTGAAGGACCTGCTCTGATACCAATTGTTGGAAATAATACTGAGAGGGGGGGGTGAATCAGTATTATCAGAAAAACTTTTTCATTTTATGCTCAGAAACATATACGCTACTTCAGTTAAGTGAAACAGCGTGTACACGCTACTGTGTCTAAAGAAACCAGCGTATAACAAGAAAACTTATGATTCAGTAGCTTATCTTCAGTAAATGCATCAGGACATTATTAACCATGATAGTAAAACAGGTGCAGTATAACAGAACAGATCATCACACAGAAAACACACACATGAACACCATGATATAAGGTGGAAACCCAATGTGGGTGAAAACCACCTGCTGCAAGTCGTCTCTATCTTTCTTTAATATGAAACTTTAGTTTACAATCTTTTGTACTGGTGCAGCCTTATACCACTACACAGGCTACAACCTGCTGAAGGCTTCAACCTTCTCTCGTTCTCCAAACTTCCTTGGAAGGGAGCTCCAACCCCCTTTGCTCTTGTACTAGCTAAGATACTAGTACGTAGGTGCTAGCCTACAATCTTCTTTCCTTCAGGTACCACTTTTCATACATTTTCAGACTGGATATTCCTGAAGCACAACATTACAATCTGAAGACCACAATTCATTCAACTTTCATAACAGATCATTGAAGCACACAACAACCAATACTAGCATCATCAATCTTTGAATCACTGAACCACTGAAACCCTGTCAACACCAGTCACCAGAACACAGAGCAGACTACAGAACTCTGCAATAGCAGTCAGACCCAACTGCAACCCCAAAAATCAAACTTCAAAAGATATACGCTACTTCAATGAGAGAAACCCGCGTATACACGCGCTTTTATCAAAGACAACCTGCGTACAGATCTAAAAATAAATTCTCTTAACTTGCAGCTGTACCAGACATTAGTTAGACCCAGAACATAACATTGCGTCAGTATGCAGATCTAGAAATACGCATAATCAACCATATCATAATAGTGTATTTCAAACCATTAGATCCCGATCTGTCCTTAGATCTAGTCTTCCATCAACCGGTGTGATCTCTCCTTAGCTTAGATAAAGCAACCCAGAACCTGCATACCAGATCTCTTTCTTTTTCAGATATTCAAGACTTTTCAATTGTATTTGCCTAATGATCTTCTTCTCCTTATATAGCCTTAGGCCTTGCTCAATACCAAGGGCCAAAACCATAGAAATCCAATACCATCAACTTCAAAACTAGGGATCAACGCGTCCGTCGAGACACCATGGTCCAAAACCATAGGCACAACTTCCAAGGAATAACCGCCACAGACCAAAGATAAGTTTTCCACATACACGCTCTTTTACTGAAGCCAACCTGCGTGTACACGCGACTTGGTATATAGCGAACCTGCATATACGCGACTTGGTATATAGTGAACCTGCTTGTATACGCGACTTGGTATATAGTGAACCAGCGTGTATATATTTTCTCTTCATACTTGTAGTCTGATCATCAATTCCTTGCTGCTATCCTTCTGCACTATGATTTGTCATCAGTGTGATTTGCCATCAAGGCCAACACTTGTCTCATAATGCCAACAATCTCCCCCTTTGGACTTGATGGCAACCCCAAGATCCTTAGAACCATTCTCCCCCTTTGTCATCAAGGGCAAAGGGCTGTGCTCCCCCTGAGTACATGCTGATATCTCTGCTTGGCTGTGCTGAAACATGCTCCCCCTGACTGTAGGCAATATCTGCAAAAGATGTTCTTCAAAAGAACCAAGACCTTCCTATCACCAAAAGACTCAATACATACATCCATACTCCAAGAGGGGATACATCAGAAAGTTATATATAACAACCAATTATATTACATCATTCATCCTAGGCATAGTGGGGAAACCAACATAGGCCGTTACATGACCTTGACACCATAAAAGAGATAAAAGAGATACATGACATAGAGACAACAAATCTAGACCAAGACTTATGAAAGTCACAAGCAACATCTGATAAACATCTTTTAGATCAACGACCAAGATTTCCTTCTGTGCTCCTTGTCCTAAAATAAACAACAGTTGTGTACTAGAACCAAAAGCATCTAAATGCCAACAATGCTTTTTGAGACTTTAAGCTGTTCCCCTGAACCTGTGCCTGCTGTACCTCCTGAAACTGTGCCTGAAGAATTTTGGCATACCCATCTCAGACCTTCTCCAACCAGAGTCCGCCCTTGCTGTTCAGAACTCCATATACGCGACTTCTCCTCCATAAAACAGCGTATGTACGCGGATATGCTTTCTACAACACGCGCACGTCATACACGCGACTTTCCCAGCATAAATCTGCGTATATACGCGGATATCCCTTACGTAACTTGCGTATACCAACTTTTCTGTAGAACAGACAAGCTTCAACAGCAGGATGAAGCATCAACTACTCCCAGCTTTTGTCTGAGATATTCAAAAGTTTCCCTGGGCAGTGGTTTTGTGAGAATATCAGCGACTTGTTCCTTAGAAGGAACATACTCCAACTTGACCTTCTGCTCAAGCACTTGTTCCCGAAGAAAATGGTACTTGATTGGTATGTGCTTGGTCTTTGAGTGCATGACTGGATTCTTTGAAATGCTGATTGCACTTGTATTATCACATAAGATCGAGACTGGTGAGGTGCAAGTGATTTGAAAATCCTGCAAGGTCTGTATCATCCAAAGAAGTTGTGTGCAACAAGATGCCGCAGCCACATATTCTGCCTCAGCTGTAGATAAGGCAATCGAACTCTGTTTCTTGCTGAACCAAGATACTAATCTGGAGCCCATAAAGAATGCACCACCACTTGTGCTCTTCCTGTCATCCACGCTTCCGGCCCAATCTGCATCTGTATAAGCATGAAGTGTGAGATCTGTATCTCTAGGATACCATAATCCATAATTTTGTGTCCCTTGAAGATATTTGAAAATTCTCTTCACTGCCTGAAGATGAGTCTCCTTTAGATTTGCCTGAAATCTCCCAACTATTCCGAATGCATGCATGATGTCTGGTCGGGTACCTGTCAAATAAAGCAAACTTCCAATCATGGATCTATAAGTTGGTTGATGGACTGCTGCTGATTCATCATTTGCACTGAGGCTGCATCCTGTAACCATGGGTGTACATACTGGCTTTGAATCTTCCATGCCATACTTCTTCAAGATCTGCTTGAGGTACTTGGTTTGAGACAAGAAGATACCTCCTTCATTTTGTTGGATTTGCAATCCAAGAAAGTATGTCAATTCTCCAAGTAGTGACATTTTGAATTCTTTCTGCATAACCAAGGCAAAGTTTTGACTCATAGTCTCTTCATTGCTGCCAAAGATAATATCATCTACATAAACAACAAGTATTAGCAATTTGTTATTTTCAACTTTTATATAGAGATTGCTATCTGCTGATCCTTTTGAAAAGCCTTGTTGGTGAAGATATTTGTCCAACCGATAGTACCAAGCCCTTGGAGCTTGTTTGAGACCATAGAGAGCCTTTTTCAATCTGCATACAAGGTTTGGATCATTCCCAAGAATGAAACCATCTGGCTGCTCAATATATACTTCTTCTTCTAAGTCTCCATTCAGAAAGGCTGATTTCACGTCCATTTGAAATACCTTGAAGTTTTGAAAGCTTGAGAGAGCAAGGAACATTCGGATGGCCTCAAGTCTTGCTACAGGAGCAAAGGTCTCTTCAAAATCTATTCCTTCTTGCTGTGCATACCCTTTACAAACAAGTCTGGCCTTGTTTCTAATTACTTCTCCATTTTCATTCAATTTATTCTTGAAGACCCATTTTGTCCCTATGACATTCTTATCTTTTGGTCTAGGAACCAATTCCCAAGTGTTGTTCTTTTCGATCTGCTCAAGTTCTTCATCCATTGCTTTGACCCAACATTCATCTTTGCATGCCTCTTTCACATTTTGTGGTTCAGTGGAAGAGAGTAATGCCAAATAGCTTGAAGCTTCTGCAATTCTTCTTCTTGTTTGTATTCCTGCTTCTTTCTGCCCCACAATCTGAGATTCTGGATGATTCTTTTGAACATATCTGGATGGAGTCTTCTCTTCTATTCTTGTCTGCTCCTCTGGTTCTTCTTGAGGTTCTTCTTCTTCTTGAGGTTCTTCTTCTTCATCATTCTGCCTTTGAGGGTAGCCTTCATCTTCTTCAATGTCTTCATGATGAACTTGCCTAGGAATATATCCCTTCTCATCAACCACTACATCAATGCTGTCAACAATTCTGCCAAGTCTTTTATTGTAGCACTTGTATGCTTTGCTATGTGGAGAATAACCAAGAAGAATGCCTTCATTTGCTCTTGGTTCAAGTTTGCCAAGTTGCTCATCAGTATTCTTAATATAACATTTGCTCCCAAAGATTTTGAAGTGCTTCACCGAAGGAGTCTCACCACTCCAGAGCTCATGAGGTGTTTGAGTGTTGTTTACTCGGACATTTGTTTTGTTAAGAATAATAACCGCAGCATGTGCAGCTTCACCCCAGAAAGTTGCGGGAGTACCTGATTCATCAAGCATAGCACGAGCCATTTGTTGGATTGTTCTGTTCATTCTTTCCACCACCCCATTTTGCTGAGGAGTTCTAGCTGTAGAGAATTCTCTTCTTATCCCATGTTCTTCACAGAAATCGAAAAATTCGTTTGAGGTAAACTCCCCACCTCTGTCAGATCTGAGGCACTTAATTTTGTGTCCTGATTCATTTTCAACCAAGGCTTTGAAGGATTTGAATTTTTCGAATGCTTCATCTTTGTGCTTCATAAGCCCTAACCAGACAAACCTGGAGAAATCGTCAATGAATAATATCAAATATTCTTCTCCTCGAGGTGTCCTTTTCCTAAATGGACCGCATACATCTGTATGGACTAGCTCAAGAGGTATGCTGGCTGATCCTTCCTTCTCTGGAAAATTAGTTCTGGTTTGCTTCCCAAACTGACAAGATTTGCATATAGTGTTGTCTGGAATTTTGATATCTGGAAGACCACGAACTGCCTGATATTTGCATGCTTTCCTTATTTGTGAAAAGCTTAGATGCCCCAACCTCCGATGCCATAGCCAGTGTTCATCATCCTTGCTCAAATAGCATTGTTGTGGTCCTTCTTCAAATATGTATAGATTATTTGGAGTCCTTCTTCCTTTGATCACTGTTTTACCTGTATCAAGATCACGAACACAACATCCATTTGATCTAAATATTACCTCTGTTCCTTGATCGCACATCTGACTGACACTCAGAAGATTATGCTTCAATCCATCAACATACAAAACATTTCCAGCTTTGACCTTCTCTTTCAATGGGGCAACACCTTTTCCTTTTATGGCTGCAGAGATATCGTTTCCAAAAGAGACTTTCTTCCCCTTCTCTAATGCGGTATATGACTCAAGCTTTTCTTTGTCCCCTGTCATATGCTTCGAACATCCGCTGTCAATGTACCATAGACTTTCTTGACCTTCTGCATAAAAGGCTATCCCACATCTTTCTGGTTGCGGTTCCTTTATTCTCCATGTTCTGACATTTGAGGTTTGTTCCTTCTGAGTTGTCTTCCGGAACCTGCTCCTGCATTCAGAGTCTTCATGACCAAAGTTATTACAAATAGAGCATTCGATTCCATTTTCAAGAGCCGAAAAGTTGTTATAAGTCCTTTTCATGGTTCCAGTCATTCTCCCTTGCTTTTGAGCTTCTCTAGTCATGATTGTCTTGTAGGCAACACATTGAGCTGCTTTGTGACCGAAGTTATGGCAAGAAAAGCATTGGCCATTAAAGAAACTTCTGCGATAATCAGATCTATCATCCAACCGATTGTAGCTTCTATTCACATTCATTCTTGGAGCAAATTGGGAAGATTTTACCTGTGGCTGATTGTAGCTTCTGTTTGTCCTTAAGGCAGTTTGTCCCCGAATTTCTTGATGGTCTTTATTTGTTCTTGAGGCAAACTGTCCTTGATTCACCTGATGACTTTTATTTGGCCTTTGCTCGCTTCTCCTTGCTGCATCAAGATAGCTTTTAGAGGTAGAGGCTTGAGATGTTTCACGATTATATCCAAGACCTGTCTTGATTAGAGGAGATCGCTGCACATTGATAATCTCATCCAAGGTTTCAGATCCTTTAACAAATTTAAGATTAATCGCTTTTTTTTTCTCAATCTCCTTTCTAAGACAAAGAATCTCACATTCCAATTTTTCAAGATGTTTTTCCTTTTCAGCTAGTTGACATTGTAGAGAATCAATAATAGCACTCTTCTCTTCTAAGCAAACTTTGAGATCTTTCATTTCTTCACAAAAGCCTTCTACATCTATAGCATCCACGTAGTCATCATCTTCAAAAGCCATTAAAAGTTTATATCTATTACCTTGTTCATCTTCATCACTATTTGAAAGACCATCACTATCTTCATGAGTGTAATAGCTTTTCTTCTTTTCATTTTGTTTCTTGTTCCATTTAACAGGTTCCTTTCCCTTGTCATTCTTATCTTTGTGAGGACATCTGGCAGCATAATGACCTACTCTTCCACAAGCAAAGCATTTAAAAGGTAACTTACCTCTGAACCTTCCAGAACCCCTTTGAAGATTTCTGACAAAATTTGATTCTTCTTCTTCATCTTCTGGCATGCGACTTGCTTCATAATAATCTCCTTTGCCTGAAGCCTTGAAAGCAGCTTCTCTTCTGTCTGATGGACCTCCCTTTCTCATTTCATAAGCAGTTAGAATTCCATGAAGCTGAGACATAGTAAGAATTCGTAGATTTTCCTTTTCTTCTATTGCAGACACTTTAGATTCAAATTTGGGGGACAATGATCTTAGAACCTTTTCAACCAAAATAGCCTCTTTTATTTCTTCACCCAAGTTTTTCATGCAATTAACAATCTCATCAACTCTAAGGAAATAGTTAGCCACACTTTCATCATTATACATTCTAAGAGTCTCATACTTAATCCTGAGAGTTTGAAGTTTAGCACGCTTTACCTGTTCGTCTCCTTCATAGCTTGTGACAATCTTGTCCCATATTTCTTTTTCAGATTTATAGTGCATTACCTTCATGAATTCCGATTGGGATATACATCCCAATAGAGTACTGACTGCTTTCGCATTTGTTTCATATTTCTTTTTCTCGTCTGCATCTGTAGGAGTAGCTGAAGGAAAAGTGTAGCCTGTCTCTACGATGTCCCAAACTTCTGTACCAAGAGATTGAAGATAGGCAGTAACTCTTACCTTCCAATAATTGAAGTTTGTCCCATCAAAAACCGGTGGCCTGATTGATGCTTCTCTCTCATAGTTGCTCATGATGAACGATCTACCTTCAAGCGATCAAGCTTCTCTGAAGGACCTGCTCTGATACCAATTTTTGGAAATAATACTGAGAGGGGGGGGGGGGTGAATCAGTATTATCAGAATTTTTTTTCATTTTATGCTCAGAAACATATACGCTACTTTAGTTAAGTGAAACAGCGTGTACACGTTACTGTGTCTAAAGAAACCAGCGTATAACAAGAAAACTTATGATTCAGTAGCTTATCTTCAGTAAATGCATCAGGACATTATTAACCATGATAGTAAAACAGGTACAGTATAACAGAACAGATCATCACACAGAAAACACACACATGAACACCATGATATAAGGTGGAAACCCAATGTGGGTGAAAACCCCCTGCTGCAAGTCGTCTCTATCTTTCTTTAATATGAAACTTTAGTTTACAATCTTTTGTACTGGTGCAGCCTTATACCAGTACGTAGGCTACAACCTGATGAAGGCTTCAACCTTCTCTCGTTCTCCAAACTTCCTTGGAAGGGAGCTCCAACCCCCTTTGCTCTTGTACTAGCTAAGATACTAGTACGTAGGTGCTAGCCTACAATCTTCTTTCCTTCAGGTACCACTTTTCATACATTTTCAGACTGGATATTCCTGAAGCACAACATTACAATATGAAGACCACAATTCATTCAACTTTCATAATAGATCATTGAAGCACACAACAACCAATACTAGCATCATCAATCTTTGAATCACTGAACCACTAAAACCCCGTCAACACCAGTCACCAGAACACAGAGCAGACTACAGAACTCTGCAATAGCAGTCAGACCCAACTGCAACCCCAAAAATCAAACTTCAAAAGATATACGCTACTTCAATGAGAGAAACCCGCGTATACACGCGCTTTTACCAAAGACAACCTGCGTACAGATCTAAAAATAAATTCTCTTAACTTGCAGCTGTACCAGACATCAGTTAGACCCAGAACATAACATTGCGTCAGTATGCAGATCTAGAAATACGCATAATCAACCATATCATAATAGTGTATTTCAAACCATTAGATCCCGATCTGTCCTTAGATCTAGTCTTCCATCAACCGGTGTGATCTCTCCTTAGCTTAGATCAAGCAACCCAGAACCTGCATACCAGATCTCTTTCTTTTTCAGATATTCAAGACTTTTCAATTGTATTTGCCTAATGATCTTCTTCTCCTTATATAGCCTTAGGCCTTGCTCAATACCAAGGGCCAAAACCATAGAAATCCAATACCATCAACTTCAAAACTAGGGATCAACGCGTCCGTTGAGACACCATGGTCCAAAACCATAGGCACAACTTCCAAGGAATAACCGCCACGGACCAAAGATAAGTTTTCCACATACACGCTCTTTTACTGAAGCCAACCTGCATGTACACGCGACTTGGTATATAGTGAACCTGCGTATACGCGACTTGGTATATAGTGAACCTGCTTGTATACGCGACTTGGTATATAGTGAACCAGCGTGTATATATTTTCTCTTCATACTTGTAGTCTGATCATCAATTCCTTGCTGCTATCCTTCTGCACTATGATTTGTCATCAGTGTGATTTGCCATCAAGGCCAACACTTGTCTCATAATGCCAACATTTGGCTAAGCTCAATGAAAAATATGACAAGTCAAAACAAAGCATAGCTGAAAAGGGAAGAGAAGTGAAAGCTCTCAAAGAGAAGATAAAGGAGCTGGAGAAAGAGCTTACCCTTGACAAAGTGGTGGCTCAGCTCAAGACAGTTTTATGGGCCAACATTGGCCAATCAATCACAGATCAGTAGCAGTATATTGAGACCATTCATGAGCAAATGGAGCTCATAGGCAAAGCACACAGGGAAGTCCAGAGAGCAAGGGCATCTCTAGGCAATATGCCTGAGATTGCCAATAGAATGATTAACGTGCTCAATAACTGTACAGGTCCTCAGCTTGCAGCAATAGGAATCCCTAGCAGAATTGAAACTATCCTGCTGATAAAGAGGGTCCATACATTGAGAAGCCTAGTACAAACACTGGAAAGAAGAAGCCAGGACATGCAGACAGAAGTAAACAAATTTATGGACAAGTTTGCAGCATTACAAAGCAGAGGTCTCCTTGGCTTACTGAACAGTGCAGGGAAACTACTTTCACATGAGAACTATGCTAAAAGGGTCAATACATTTGCTACCAATCAGATCACTGAAAGACCAAGTACCTCAGAAGAAACAGGTCCAGCATCTGGGAAAAGTCTCTACAATAGAGTAGAGAACTTATTTTTCATTATGAATGAGATCAAACATTTGTTTGAAGTGCCTCCAAACTTCTACAAATATACAGAGGCAGATGAGACCTTAGATGCAATTTTGAGACATCAATTTCCTACGCAGGAATGGTGGACCAAAATGATACAGTTGATACTGTGAGCGAGAGCCTCTCATCAATTTTTTTCATCAAAAAACATAAGTTATCATATACAGGAAAATTTGATGCATTCAATATGAATGAAGAAGAGTGGACTGAGCCAACTCAGCAGAAAGATTCGGCCACCAAAGCAATACTGACAGCTGCAAATGACAGGGCCGAGGAAACTATAGCATGAAAAAGCCATAAAGACACATCATCCAGCATTTATTCAGAACGCTCAACCGACTCAGTGGCCTCCAAAGGTCAAAAAGACTTCTGACAACATTAAAGAGCATTCATTTTGTATTTAGAGCAGCAATAACTTCCTTATCTACTATTTTGTAAAGTTGGTGAGCGTATTCAATTCATCAAGTGACTCAGCGGTTCAGATATTTTATGAAACCGATTGTATATATTCCCCCTCACATAAGCATGCAGGGGTTTTTGATTTTCTCTTCTGGAGATCTTATGCTGTAAATTTTCAGAGTATTAATACAAAAGCTGATGGAATTTCTAAAGTTCTGCGTTGTCTGAGGCGTTGTAGTGTGTTTGCTGAATGCTACAGGATTCCTGCGTATTTCATGACACAATAAGTTTCCTTTAAACTCTTCGTTATGTGTTTTTATTATTTCTTCATAACCCATTCATGTTCTATATTTCACAGTTTAATGGCAGAGAAAAAGAATAGTTCTAGGACTTATTCATTGAATACCCTGGCCTCAATCTATGCTGTTATAAATGCTTTCTTCAGTTATAGTTATGAGGGTGTAATTCTTAATTGCTACACCTCCACACTATATCTTTCACAGTGGTTATTGCTCAGAAATTCAAGTCTGCTTCTGTGCAGTATATCTCTTTCTCGCACTCACAGCTTAGTGGAAAATTCTTAACTGCTTTCCACTGGTTAAACACACTTCACCATCACTATTTCAAGTTTGTTTCATGAAATGTTTAAATGGCCCTGTAGTTTCAACAATCTCACTCAATACTTCAAACAACCTATAGCCCCAGACTCCATTGCCCAATGGACTAATACTGTATGAAGATTTCCACCCTAGGTACTGAAAGACATCATTCAACCAAAACCTTGAACAAAACTGAACATCATAACTAGCCTAAAATCTTGACAAAACAGAGATAAATCTTAAAGAGAGAGCCCTCTCTGATTATAGGTAGGCTAGAACCTATAATCCAAAGCTTGGTTAGTGGTTACCCCGGCCGTATTCCCTTGGGTGTCAAAGGGAACAACCTGGGCGATAACAGGAACAGATCCTGATATTCGTGGAGTAGTTTGGTGACCTTATCTACTGTCACATCATCCCAATAGTCCCTAATCTTTGCAAACTTTGGCTCTTCCTCCATGCCAATGTTCACCTGTCTGGTTTTGAGCGGCTTGGTTATGTCTAGGTTCTCTAGTTACAGTCCTTCAACTTCGCGGTGACCTTCAATCTCTAGAATATTAATCTTCCTCGGGTCTTTGTCTTCTTCTTCCGTTGTTACATTGTAGCACTCCAACGCGTGGCTCAGCTGGGTAGTCCAATCAGGTTGAATCAAATCTAGAGGATCCTGCGGTATCCTGAAAATTGTTGCCTTAACCTCCTGCAATGCTTCATCGATACTTTCAAACCCATCCTCAAAGCTGAACGTCATAAAAAATCCTTGGT
The DNA here is from genome assembly GCA_031772625.1 of Pinus tabuliformis. Lineage (NCBI taxonomy): Eukaryota > Viridiplantae > Streptophyta > Pinopsida > Pinales > Pinaceae > Pinus > Pinus tabuliformis. Next base: position 1,745,890,769 of record CM062820.1, on the reverse strand, counting down.
GCAAAACATCCCATTCTTCAGTTCCATGGTGGAGTTCCGTCTCCAAGTACCAATTCATTGGTATAACATCCAAGGTATGACAAAATAGATGGACCCACTCCAGCTGAGGCTTCGCTCCATAAACTTCAGTCCATTTGGCCAAATGGTCACGTGGATCATTTCTCCCATCATATTTTTCTGTTATCCGTACTTATGGGTGACCAAACTGCACTCTCATCATTTTTCTGTATACGCAGCAATCATCAAAATTTTCCTTGTGAGTGCCCCACCATATGGCATGTGTAGCATGAAACACCCAATCTAGGGCCTAGAAGCAATGTTTCTCTACCACTTCTCTCTCAAATGCATCCAAAAAGTGATCAACATCAGTTGAACCATCATAGTAAGGCAGATTTCTTACCTTTGATGATACGCATCACAACGACTTGGTCATCGTATTACAACACAACATAAATACTTCATGCAGTCGATTCGGCCAGTGCTCCAATTCTTCATCTGAAGCTGATGTGTAGGAACTTTCATGATCCCATGAAATACATCCATCTGTTGTCAGATTCACCCAATCTTGATATCGCGTTGTTATCTTGTAAATCTAGTCCAAATCGTCATCACTTTCATAATCGTGGACTGGTTCAGTATAGCACGGTCCTTCTGCAGGGTCCAGTGGCACCACTACGCGGAGTGATTTCTTCTCAAATATCATATTTTGCTTCTTCAGATTGATTAACCCATTCATCAAAGTGGTCGATTCGATTCCAAGGAGTGCGGGGTAGGGATTGTTGTCATCCACAATGTTTATCACTTCAAAATCATCTATTGTGCTCGCGCCTTCGATATCAATTGTTACCCCCTGCAACCTCCCCATTGGGATGATTTTTTGTTGATTTTCCATCCTTAACTGAATCATAGACCATTGTAGTGTAGGTCTCCCCATTCTTTCCCATGTCTGTTTCGACAAAACGTTCACGTCGGACCCTAGGTCCAAGATAACTTGATCCATTTCATATTCTCCTATCTGCGTGCTGAGTCTCATCTCACGTCTAGTTCTTGCTTTATGATTACCAAGCTTTCTAACTACGCGCGGTCTATCAGTAGCGTTTTCCTTGCCAGTGCACCTATTGATCAGCTCCTGCAGTCCCTTCACAACCTTACTATCGTTTAGCAGTTTCATGTAGGTTTCCAAGAATGTGGTAATCATGGATGGGTCAATTTCTTCAGTCGGCTTCTCTTGACTCCCTGAGGTAGAGGCCTTAGTGAAACTTTTCTTCACTTCCATAAATGTTTCTTTTGCGCGTTCTAGATCAAACCCGGTCTCCTTTTCTGGTGCTTTGTGGACCCACTCACCTTCTTCAAGCTACTTCCCCTTATCCTCACCAGTCGTTGCTCCACTCTGCAACACAATATTTACCTTAGGGTCTTCCTCGCGAGGCTCAACCCTCATCATCTGCAGGTTCTGAGTCGGTTGCTGAGGCTGCGCCCCCTTCTCACGTATCTTAGCTAACAATATAGGGCAATCCTCCATCGCATGGTCAAACTAAGTACAATAGCGACATGACAGACACGTCGGATTTGGGCAGTCTCCCACATAGTATCCTAGTCCTCAACAATTGTAACAAATAATATGCCCTCGACCTCTACCAGGTCCTCCTCCACCTCGGCCTCATCCACGCCCTTGATACTCACCTCACGCTCCTCCAGCGCCTTGGTCTAGAGGCCGCGTTTCTGCCTGCACCCTGTATGCAGGTGTCCTATCCATCATTAATTCATAACTCTGGCAATTTCTCTCATCATGACCCACAGATTGGCAGAAGTTGCAAAAGAGTTGTTGTAGTGTCTGTACGAATTTCTGCAGCAGATGGAAATTGTTTGTCGCATGTTTCCTAGCTACCGGACAGATAACACACCATAGCACGGGCCCTGTACTTGGCCTTGCTGCAGCTTCTGGCCTTAGAGGCATTGGTCCCCCTGCTGCAATATAATTTGCAAAATCTGGACAGTGATCCTTGTCATGCCCCTAGATTTTTCACTTTAGGCACCACATTTCCTTGTGTGCCTCTGGCTGAGTTGTTCTGTCTTTTTTCAGACTTTTCATTTCGAGGCAAAGGTTATGAAACTGCACATGAATCTTTTGAGCCCCTATATTATCATCTTGCATTGGTGTCTCATGCAATCTCATCGCAATTTCTAGAGCTTCCACCTGGGTCCCAAGCTTTTGTTGTGATAGTGCAACCCTTAGATGATGCAGGAGCGAGGCCACAAACCATTCACAGCGCTGCCCATCAGTTAGATTCATGTTAGCCTCACAGATCATACACTTCAATCTCTGATCCAAATCCCAAGGTGTCTCACCAGGCTTCATAGTGATCTCTTTGAATCCCACAATTGATTGCGCCTCAGAATTAGGTCTACTAAATTCCTTATTTAGCGTAGTCTGGATATTTGCCAACGCAGACATCAGATTATCCGTGCGTACTTAATGTACCATGTTAGTGTGCGGTCCTGAAAAGCACTAACTAATGTCGCTTTCTTCATTTGATCATCCGTGATACCCTGAGCTTCCCATACAGCCTTTGTGATGAACCAAAACTGGTCCAGATCTTCATTTCCCACACTCTTGAACACAGACAACTTTACGAAGTTCACCATATTGAATGGTGGTGGAGGTGGTGGTGGTGTGGGTGAGGGTGTAAGCGATGGGGGTGAAGAAGGAGGTGGTGTGGGTGGATGAGGTATTCACAGGAACCCTGGCTTTATCAACTAAATAGCACTCTGTGGAGAAGCGTGTGTTGCTCCCTCGTCTTCACTCAGAGGAGGTTCAATTAGTAGGCTATATTCAGGGCCTATTTTTCCTCCTTTCCTGTATGTCCTTCCACATCGCATAACCCCAAACATCAAGGTAACTGCATAACCCACTTTTCACACAAGAGCATCATAATCCAAGTATTTAATGATTTTAAATGCTTACCTCACAGTCCCTTGAAGAAGCGGCGCTCTGCTTCGCTATAACTGACCTAGGTATTGATCGTGAACTCTGCCACAAACCCTCCTATGATATGATTGAGCCAATGATCAACATCACATGCGATCTTATCTTCAGAGGCTTTCAATTTCTGCACTAACTCTGGGGTCTAGACAATCAGACCGTCAAGCCTCCACCTCCCTTGGTCATCTTCCAACTTTGCTATCCACTCATATAATTCAACTAGGAAGAAACATAAGAAGATTTCGTGTATCTCTGTGTACAGATATCTGTCCAACCACAGTTCTCTTGTCAATCGTGGATTCCTATTTTCTTGCACTGCGAATTCATGGATTTTTCTATCCAACCAGTCTTCAATCTCCTTCTTATTTGGATTCCAATGATGCGACATCACACATCTTGTTATGCAGATCCCAGTCCCGACAGCGGAACCATTTTTTGGCTTGATGGGCCTAACCCAGGTTCAGTGTTAAGTAGCCAAGCAAATCCCTACACTATTGGCCCTTTCGGAATTAATCTGCGGAGCACAGACTGAAGTCTCACTCGAAGTAGTATGGGGGGATGCAATAACCAAGGTTCCACACCTTGAGATGGTTGTGATGTCGGTTATATGCCCTAACCCTTCCTTCGCACAGACCGATAAGCCCTTTAGGGCTTATCAAATTACTTCTCTTATTTGTCCTTGAAGCCTTAGAGAAAGTCTCTGATCGTCCTTTGCGGACCCTAAATAGATAGATCAAGCACTTACGCGCCTCTTTAATTACTCTTACTTCTGTATTTACTCATATTTACTTAAGTATTGGTTAACCTTAACATGCATTATGGTTACCTTCGTGTAAACAGATATTCTTACTTGTGTTCATATGACAAAGTAAAATACATAGATTCGCACATCAATATAGCATTAATTCATAACCCCAGTATTCAACATCACATAATCGCAACATTCATAACGGAAGTAAAATAACGCATACACAGATAATTCCATAATACTTCTCTTTATTGATAACAAAGATTTCCAGTGTAGACTCTAACTACCCTACGCACACAACTGCAGGGGTCCATGCACTCAGCTACAGACTTCTACCCTAGGCTTCTACGCGCTCAGCTGCAGAGCCTCTTCCCATGTTAAGACTCTTTACTCTTAGCTCTCACAAACCCATAAACTTACTCAAAACTCTACCAAAAACTTATCCCCTCCTTAGACTCTTCTAATACTCCCTTTTTATACAATCCCATGGTCCACGGACCAAGGGCGGATCTCATCAAGCTGACACAAACTATCTAAACTAAGGGCGGAAACCCTTTTTGACCGCTTACATCTTCATACTCCGTGGCCACAAAATGCAGAGACTTTACATTATTTACACAAAACTTGGGCCTTTAGCCCCAAAACTTGGGTTTTAACCCCAAAATTCACCCCAGGGGACCCGTTCCCAACAATAGGGGCTACAACAACAAAGTTTTTGTTTGAGTATGCCTTAACCAGATTTGGCTACCCGAAAGTGTTGATGAGTGATAGAGGTATGCACTTTCTAAATGAAACGATCAGTGCTTTCACTAAAGAATTCCAGGTCTACCATCATAAGAGCACATCGCATCAACCATAGGCCAATGGGACGGTTGAAGCTTTCAATAAGATTTTGGAGAATGCGCTGACAAAGATCTGAAAAATGCAGTGGAATGACTGAGATGTGTGCGTACCTATAGTACTATGGGCTTATAGGACTACTTGTAAGAAGCTGATAGGGAAAATGTCATTCAGACTAGTATATGGGGTCGAAGTTGTAATGTCGATGGAGTATGTTGTGCCTATTCTGCGCATAACAACTCTCACAAGTATGGCGGATCGTTAGGCCCTGGAGGAACGGCTCGCGCAACTGATGGAGCTTGAAGAGGATCGTTTTTTGGTAGGATTTTATTAGCAAGTACAGAAGGAACGTGAAAAAGCGTGGCATGATTACCACATCAAGCTTTGCACATTCAAGGTAAATGATCTTGTCTTGTTATATGATAGTAAATTCATCAAATTTCTAGGTAAATTCCAGATGCATTGGCCAGGGCCATATATTATGAAAAGAAATTACAGATGGAGGCACAGTTCAGCTTGCGAAGCTAAATGGGGAACCTTTTTCGGGAAGAGTGAATGGGAGCAAGTCAAAATTGTATACAGGGGATTATGCATAATGACTATATGGCAGCAGGATAGTCTTAGTACTCCACATAGTTTCAAGGGAACACAAAACTATAAAATACACTGCCCAGTTTGGAGGACAACGCTGCGAGAGGGCTGCATGGAAAATGATGAAGATACAACTTGTGAAGCTGCACGCAGGAAGCTGTGCCATGGAGGGAGGTGCCGCACAACACAACAAACAAGTGACTGTTGGAGTCATTGTTCATGACTTGAGGCCAGAAGATGGTTAAGTGGAGCGGGGTGGAGAAATTTAAGGCGGAAATATTTGAATATATGTTGCCAAAACAACATTTATTATCAGAAATTGGGGGGAATAGTTGAATTTGAATTCAAAACCCCTTATAAATTACATGTGTTGGTCCAACAGATAACACTTTCCGCTCTTAGAGTTGTTGTTGAATTTCACTCTCTGTCGCCTATGAGCCAAGAGTTTTGGGAAGAATTCTTGCCACACACAAACATTTCTCCTCCTGAAGCTCGTGAGTTGTTTATGGAGAGAATGACTTCCACCAACCTCATCGAAGCCCTGAGTTTGGAAGCAACTGAATCCGATGCTCCAGGACCAGAAGTATCTAGTGTAGAAGCTACGCCTGTGGTGCCCATGATGCCATAGTTGCTCAGGCCGAAACAGTTCATGACAAAATACAAACAACCTGCCATGAAAGAGAAGCGACTTGTAGCAAAGAAAAAACATTAAAAGCCGGTATAGGTATGCACCTCCCCAAGGAAGCATACTGCGACACAAACGCAGAAGAAAGATAAGAAGCCAACAAAAGTAGTGGACCTAGAGGTAGAAGAAGGCCAGGGAACATAAGACATTGACGTTGAAGGAGCGGAGCCCATAATAAGGCTCCCTGAGTATATCCCTCTGTAGGAGGAAAAAACGAAGGTCACAAAGGACCCTGGTTCTGAGAAGTTCACCATTTCCATGTCCCTACTACCTAAGGATTAGGACCTCATGGATCATGCTACGTTCCCACACTTGGTGACGAACAAATATATGAGGAGGGTTTATTATGAAGAAACAGGTGTTTTAACATAGGAAACAGAGGAATGGGTCCGCAGTGTTGAGAATCAGGGTTGCTCAATTTGCTATGGGTGCCACATTATCACTGCAACCCCATTAACACAATCTGTGTGCGCCAGCTTCTCACATTGGTGCACAATGACTGTCTATGGCTAGGAGGGCCTATACCCATTACAGACATGTTAATTCACAGAATCACACACCTTTCGTATGAAGGCCTAAACCCGGCTAAGGAGTTTGGAGGAAAGACTGGGAGAAAGACCTCACAGAAAGAATGAAAAGAGATTACGACCTTGTGAAGAAGTTGTAAGGGTATTCAATTCTAACTATAATAGACCCGATAGTTCAATTGGCCGCCCAAATTTTAGCTGGGAAGGTAACGAGGAAATGCCATGCAGATGAAGTTCCGGTGCCAGTAGTTTCCCTCGCTGCACAGTGCACGAAGGATGTACAATTTAATTGATTAAGATACCTCTGTCAGGAGTTCCTAGAAAACTGCCGAGAGGCCCAGGATGAAACCAAGCCATTTCACTATGCTTGGTTATTATTTTCGATTATGCTTGTTTCGTGGGAATTTCCAGAGGACAGCCAATTTCCTCCACTTAAGGAAGGATTGTCGAAAGCAACGCAATTTGCTTCCTTATGGGCTACAAAAGATCCCACAGAAATTACAGAAACAAAGATATTTTGGGTCCTTATGGAAATGAGCCTCTACATGGCCATCAATCAGTGTCTGAGGTTGTCCCTAACCTTGTTCATGCTGCTGTTAGCCTACGCGAAATTCAAGGCTAACTTCCATCGAGTATACATCCAAGCGCAGAAGGATCCCGAACATAAATGGCATGACATTCCAAATTTGGTGAAGGAAACATATTTGTAGGAGGTGGTAGCGAGATGGCTTGTAGAGTGGCGCACCCCATCAGACTTAGCTGTTGGACCAAGCATGTGTGCAGAAAGTTCTAGTGCACAAAAAAGGAAAGAGGCAGCTAAGCAGGCTATGCATAACCTGGTTGCGTAGAAAAAGAAGAAAGCTGCATAAAAGGCTCGTGTTGAGCAGGAACGTGGTGATAAGGAGCAGGGGGACAAAGACTAGCACAAGTCCCATAAAGGTGACAAGTCACCTTCATCAAAGACAGAGACAGAATAAATTTCAGGACAAGGTAGCGGAGGTGAGGAAGGGAAACACAACCCCTTCATTTTGAAAAGGCGTGACCTGAAGCATCAATGTGGAACAAGGAAAAAGAAGAAATCTCAGAAAACATAGCTTGATCCCATGGTGTTAACAGAAAGTGATCGTGATGAGATCGATGATAAAGTCAGGGACACCGCCACAGAAGTGTTGCAGCAGTTTGAGCAGCAGTACATGTAGACATTGAGGGGTGTTTAGAAGGATCTCTGTGATTGCAGCTCCAAGCAACCAAAGTCCAAGAATATGTTTGGAAAGTGAGCAATGCACAAGGAAGTTTGGCACGGGGAAAAAGTATAGTCGTGGAGACGGCCTGGCTGCAGGATGTGAGAGTCTTCCCCTTGCCTGAAGGCTTAGTCTGCGCTAAAACTGAGGAATAACACACACTCCTTGAAAAAGTCACTAAAATGGGATTGAACCTTGCTATGATATCACTTGAGTCACTACATGCATTACTACAGGGAGTAGTGGAAGAGCTTCAGATCAGGGAACAATGAGCACTCAGTGCTATCAGTGAAATTAAATTCAATAATCAAAAGTTGTTCGCTAAAAAGATGCAGGTTCTGAAGGAAAAGGAGATGTTACAGGTGCATAGTTCACGACTAGAGTCAGCAATAGCGGAGGCATACAAGTCAGTGCCTGAAATTCACATCCTAGAGGATGCACATATTGAAACAAAGATCATAAAACTCACAGTTGGTGTGTGTGAGGCTAAAGTAGAGGTTGGGCGAGTCATGTTTGAGCTCAACATGAATTACAGAGTTGTAGTTAAAGTTGCAGCCCACGACTCTTCCTGAGGTCCGGGTGCAGCGTGGAGCCGCGATAAACCCAAGGGACCCCATCCCAACACATTTGCAGATTGACAATTATTTACAATATGAGATTTCTGAGATAAAATACTCAATCACCTTGAGATCCTATAAATTATAGGACCCTAATAGTGGCTCCAGCTAGGGATGACACTGTCCTTATGAGGTACCAAGCACATTTGATTAGTAGCCTTGAGTGTTCCATTTTATCAATATCTACACTTGATTTCTTTATTGTTGGAGTAATTATGGAAACATATCAATTGAAGATTAGGGCCTTCTCTGTGGGCTTCAACTTCTGTCAAATAAGTCACCCAATCAAAATAATAAAAAAAATGATATTTACAATGATTTGATGTAACAAAACCTTTATTGCTAAGAGAAATAATGCTTTAGCATTCTTCCATTTGTTGGGTGTGGAGCCTGATTATCTTCTAAATTTAGAGGTATCACCGCATTGGACCCCAGTTCGTAATCTGGTGGTAATGCCGCCTGTATTATTTGCATTGCAAGGGGGGTCCACGGGGGCGACTGCAATCTTTGGGAGCCCCCCTTGGTGGGGGATGGGGGGCAGCACCCCCGAAGCTAAAAATAGATGTAAAATTGCCTTGTAAAATGTTGTAATTTTGTAGTCAATCTGTGTCATTCATTAGGTGGAGATATGATGGTAGAAGTTTTTGGGTTGTGTTATATTCTTTTCTCGACTAGCCCATGTAGTTAACCGGGGGGTTAGAGGGGGGGCAGAGCCCCCCTCGTTGCGTTGATTGCGTAGCGGGGGGGTCACAGGGGGTTTGAGGGGGGCAGGTAACACCACTGTATGGGGTCTGGGGTAGCGCCTTGGAAAATTTTGGTTTTGGAACCTATGTTAGGTTGGGCGGACCCACCTATGATTTTGTTCATGATTTTCGCACATGTTTTTGGACGCGATGGTTTTTCGTTCCATGGTTTTGGACACGATGGTTTTCGGTCCATGGTATTGGATGCTTCGGCTTGTATAAATATGTATTATAACATTGAAAGGAACATAATGAAAAATCAAGCTGGTAGTCCCGGTTTTGGGATTCATGGGAAAATCTCTGTGTATATGTGTTTTATGTGTTATGCTCTCACATTGTTTATTTTCTGTGTTTTAGAATTCGTATGCAGGTAATTTCTGGACGGGGTTAAAACCTACATTTGGTATTAGTGTAGAAATTTTGAATAATAAACACTTATTCACAGAGATTATCCCGATTATACACTATTGTGGAATACATGCACAATACATAATCTCCTCTACGTTGATCATCAATTTAGCAGCATCAAAAACAATGAAACATCATTCGCATGCACACATTAACACAGTATGTATCCAGGGGAAAGCTTACAGCTGAAAACCCCACACTATCTATATATTAATGATTGAGAACATGTAACAATACATAGTACAATACTCCTCACAAGCATCCAGCACTATCTCCACCTGTTACACACAATACAGCTCAGATCTGATCTCCAAATCTCCCCCACTACTTTGCCTGCCTCCACTACACAATCCTGCAAGAGAATGAATGAGAATGGCTGATCCAAACTCCTATTTACCTTGTGAAAATCACCCACACTGTAAATCACATGAGCACAATCTATATTTCACTTGGTATTGGCCCACACTACGCAGAGATCATTGGCTAACTCAATCCCATGCATGTGCACAATCTCATGCACAACTGATAGCAATCTCAACCTCTAACACCTCTCTCCACTGAACTGTACATGCACTGAGTTAACTGATGTATTCTTCAGTTGCATTATGAGTTAATAATTAGTGAATTAATTAATAACTAATTCACACAACTCATCACTTAGTCTATTGATCAGTTAGACTAAATACAACTAGTTTAACTAAGTCAAACTGAACACAACTCCATTAACTGCTCATCCAACTCCACAGAACTCAACCACATGAGTTCTAATTGATGTCCTGCATGCAATAGCTCAACTAACACATAAGAAAATGTATTTCCTTCTGACAGTTGCATATGCCACATCTGTAGCTCAAACTGAAGTGCTCCAAGAGGATAAGATAAAGTTTATAGTCTAAATATTATTATGAGACAATAATATTTGACTTTTCTATTTTTGACTAGTAATCTAAAAATAGACTTTGATCACTCCTGCTGTGATCACTTCTGCTGTGATCACTCCTGCCATTATCGCTCCTGCTGTGATCACTCCTACTGTGATCACTCTTGCTGTGATCCAAAAATAGACTTTGCGCCATAAATTGCCTGCGGGCCCACTTAGTGAAGGTGACTCCTTTCCACTAAGCTCCATCATCTTGTTGCATTCTCAACAAAAATTTCTTGTTGCACACTTTTCAACACTCCCTCTCAACAAGAAAGGCTTCCTCTCAAACCCGATCCTGAAACTCTGGAATGTTCTGCATGCAACACATCTACCCGGTCCACTTTGCTCCAACAACACTTGGAACAAAAACACTCCCAACTGACCACTTTGTGGGCTAGGAACATACTTTGATGCTGAAGCTCTACTTGCTGCTGACAAGTGCTCCCTCTCTAACATCTGCGCTACTGCAACATCCCCATGCATCTCGCACCATTGCACACTTCTCTGTGCCACCTAGCACTGTGCAAAACACTTGTGCCTCTCGCATTGCTGCAACCTGCTAGCTATGCACTGTCCTGGGATTCCCTACACTATCGCTCTCTCTGCCGCTCCATCCGCATCTGTCTCTACCCAATCAATCAGTTCCTGCTACTTCACATCGGGGCTCCCGTAGCAAAGTCTCATCCAAGAGGTTGGGTACCTCAAGGATCCTCCCCCTCCTCCTTGGGACGATCAATCCACATCACCCCCCCTCCTACCTGGAGGTATGGCTGCATGCGATCCCTCAGCCCACCTGGCTTGAAGTTTCCCCCTACTGGAGGTCTCTGCATGAGTAGATGTCTCTACTCAATCTCCTCTCAGCTTCCCTTGTTGTGGCTGCTCCACAACCTCCTGAAGCTGTTGCACCAATTGTGGCTCCTCCACAATCGTCTGAGACTTCTTCTGGCTCTGCATGTTGAGAGGTAATATACGCTCCCTCTCAACCACCAAGTCTCCTTCAGTTGCCTCGTTTCTCAAGGCTTTGCATGCATCTTGAACCTCAAGAGCATACAGGTTCTTGACCCGTGAACCAATCTGCTTCACTTGTCTAGTGATGATGTGTCTAAGGAAAACCTTTCCCTTACTGAAGACTACACCATAGCCTCTGTCTTCCAGCATCGCGATCGACACCAAGTTTCTCTTCAGTCCTGGTACATACTTGACATCGGTCAAGGTAACGCGAGCTCCATGCTCCCTTGAAAAATAACCGTGCCTACACCCGAGACACTATACTTCTCATCATTACCCATCCCTATGAGTATCTGGAGATCTTTCTCCTTCAAAGTACTGAACAAACTTTTGTCACTGGTCATGTGGAAAGAAGCTCCACTGTCAAGAAACCAACCACTTCCCACGGATGAAATCATGCATGCGAAAAGTGTGAAATCCAACTCGAACTGTGAAGCAAGTGCCTCAGCTTCAGATCCTTCCCCGGATCCCTTCTTGGATTTCTTCTTTGGGCAATTAGTAGCATAATGGCCCAACCCATGACAACGAAAGCATCTCACCTTCGACTTGTCAACCTTCTTCCCATCATTGGAAGAACTGGATTCGGAAAGAGAACACTTCTCCTTCCCCTTCTTCACCTTACTCGCTAAGGCACAGTTCTCCTCATCATGCATAGATGAAGAACTGTCTCTGGTGCTCCATTTGATCTCCTCCTTGCACAGGATCTGACCAAAGTCTCTCCCATCCTGGCAATTTCTCCCGACCATTGACAGAGTCCTGATAGGAATGCCAAATCTTCGGAAGACCAAGGAGAGCCAAGCTCAACAAGTCCTCATCATCGACAATCACCCCCACACTTCCCAGCTCATCCCTGCATTGGGTGAACTTCGTGAGATGCTGGGGCATACTGTCTCCATTCTCACACTTAGATGTTTCTGAGTTTATCCTTGAGCGCCATTCCACCAACTCAAAACTCAACCGCTTCTGATCTAAAATTCGTGAGAACAAAGTATTTCTTGTACAGAGATCGACTGTATGGGCATTCACCGGATATCTCACCTTCCAAAAGAAGGATGAATCCAGAGGCTACCTGGCCCGATTACAGACTCTGCCTGAAGAAATAAAATGTAAACACTTTCTGAATAATAGATCTGATGATCAATCCTTGCTTTGATATCCTGTAGAACTTTTTCTACAAATCAACCAGCTCCGATACCATGTAGAAATTTTGAATAATAAACACTTATTCACAGAGATTGTCCCGATTATACACTATTGCGGAATACATTCACAATACATAATCTCCTCTACGTTGATCATCAAGTTAGCAGCATAAAAAACAATGAAACATCAATCACATGCACACATTAACACAATATGTATCCCGGGGAAAGCTTACAGCTGAAAACCCCACACTATCTGTATATTAATGATTGAGAACATGTAACAATACATAGTACAATACTCCTCACAAGCATCCAGCACTATCTCCACCTGTTACACACAATACAGCTCAGATATGATCTCCAAATCTCCCACACTGCTTTGCCTGCCTCCACTGCACAATCCTGTAAGAAAATGAATGAGAATGGCTGATCCAAACTCCTATTTACCTTGTGAAAATCACCCACACTGTAAATCATGTGAGCACAAGCTATATTTCACTTGGTATTGGCCCACACTACGCAAAGATCATTGGCATAACTCAATCCCATGCATGTGCACAATCTCATGCACAACTGATAGCAATCTCAACCTCTAACACCTGTCTCCACTGAACTGTACATGCACTGAGTTAACTGATGTATTCTTCAGTTGCATTACGAGTTAATAATTAGTGAATTAATTAATAACTAATTCACACAACTCATCACTTAGTCTATTGATCAGTTAGACTAAATACAACTAGTTCAACTAAGTCAAACTGAACACAACTCCATTAACTGCTCATTCAACTCCACAAAACTCAACCACATGAGTTCTAACTGATGTCCTGCATGCAATAGCTCAACTAACACATAAGAAAACGTATTTCCTTCTGACAGCTGCATGTGCCACATCTGTAGCTCAAATTGAAGTGCTCCAAGAGGATAAGATAAAGTTTATAGTCTAAATATTATTATGAGACAATAATATTTGACTTTTCTATTTTTGACTAGTAGTCTAAAAATAGACTCTGATCACTCCTGTAGTGATCACTCCTGCTGTGATCACTCCTACCGTGATCGCTCCTGCCGTGATTGCTCCTACCGTGATCACTCCTGCTGTGATCCAAAAATAGACTTTGCGCCATAAATTGCCTGTGGGCCCACTTAGTGAAGGCAACTCCTTTCCACTAAGCTCCATCATCTTGTTGCATTCTCAACAAGCATTTCTTGTTGCACACTTTTCAACAATTAGAGTTGTTTTGGCTTCAAGGGGACACCTTTGTTGTTGAGGGGTTTCGCTTGGGCCTATGGTAGACCCTGTTTAGTGGGAGATCTGTGAGATCAATTCTGGTGGTGAAAGAAGATGGCGAGCAGTGGAAAGATAGAGATCGATAAATTTAATGGTCAGAGTTTTGAGTTGTGGAAACTCAAGATGGAGGATCTGTTGGTGGATAAATATCAGCGGATCGCGATAGATCCGGGTACTAAACCAACAGACGTGTCCGATGAAGAATGGAAGAAGTTGGATCGGAAGGCAAAGAGCACAATGCGATTGTGTGTCTCGGATTCAGTATTGCTGAATGTATTAGGGGAAGCTACAGTGAAGGCTCTGTGGGACAAGTTAGGGACTTTGTACCAATCTAAGTCTCTGGTGAATAAACTGTTTCTAAGGAAAAAGCTGTATAACCTGAGGATGAAAGATGGAGACTCGGTGACAGAGCATCTGAACACAATTAATACTGTGGTAAGTCAGTTAGCATCTATTGATATTACAATTTCATATGAAGATAAGTGCATCTGTTTGTTGCGTTCTCTACCAAATTCGTGGGATAGTTTGGTTATTGCAATAGGTAGCAATGCAACTGCCTTGCAGTTTAATGAAATAGTATCATCCTTGCTGACAGAGGAGATGAGGCAGAAAAATATGGAGAGCCAGAATGGGGATGCCTTGTCTGTATGAGGACGGTCCCAGAACAAAAACAAAAATAAGTCATTGAGTGGGAGGTCTAAATATAGAGGGAGATCTAAATCTCCCAGAAAACCTATAAAGGTGGTGTGCTGGAAATGCAGAAAGGAAGGGCACTATAAAAAGATAAAGCGCATTATACTCCAAACTGTCAATGACATTTTGTTCCAACCTCTTTCTATTTTAATTATTTGCTTCCTCAGCATGTCCTTGCATTTACATCAGCCATTATTTGGTCTTGTAAAGATAAAATAAGGTCTTCCCTGTGTACCAGTTTTTTAAATATGCTCATTTGTCGTAGGTAGAGCCTTTGCTGCCAGCAGGCATTCATAGCCTTGACAAGGTTACCTATTACCCAGTAATGATCCTTTATCCTGCTTAAGGTGATCTACAACTTTCAAAGAAAAACCCATATTGACACTTTTTTATTCTTTTTTATTCTTAAAGAACAATGTCATGGTTTGGTAGCCAAATTATGACACAGTCATTCACTTGATTTACACTTTTGCTGAACAAGTTGGCTCGTGATGAGACCCCTTGTCTTTTGATCTCAACAATCTTAAGTCGTTGCCCTGTTTTGGTGGACAGTAATGGCAAAGACAACAAGTTATAATATATGTGATCATGATAAGCCGGCTCGTGATGAGACCTCTTATTCTTCAAGATATAGTGTATCCTTGGGTAGTTTCTCTAAATGCTGCGATTTTCTTTAGCAGGGAGGAAGTCATTTTTTCCTTAAGAAAGCCCTGGACGACAATAATAGAGTTTTTTGGAAATGGTTGTTCTACAGGGAATCTTCATTTTGTTATTGATACCTTTCATTGTACTGATATAAAACAATTTCTTCACTAAGATTGCTTTAGTCGATTTTTTTTTTTGAAGTTGAAACTAGTATCATATCTGGTTTAAAGCTTTTAACTGTATCTATTAATAATAAAGATCAAGTTTCCAAAAGATTTGCTATTTATACAAGCAGAAGTTCAAAATTTGATAGAGAAATGGTGTCTTTAGTAAATGTCAAATGCTGTTAACCACAGGCATATTTTATTAGGGAGGAAAATATTTAAAGAAATGAGAGGTAACTATTCCCTTGGATTATGTACATGATAGGGATAATTTCTTCTTTTATTTTGCCTACCAACATTTCAAAATTAAATTATCCACCTAATAACCTAGCTAAACTACCCCTACTTCTATTCTAACTATACACAGACAAATTGACTAGGTAAAATGATATTTCCAGTGAAACCATCTTTTCATTTTTATTCCTACACATATGTACCTTTCAAACATTAGTGTTAAGAATAAAACTTTTCTTGGACTGTGAACATTGAGTGTAGGATTAGAAAGTGTAACTTCAGGCGGAGTTCCGCCTGAAATTTCTTTCTTATGAAATCTTATTTCCAATTGGATACCTATTGGATCATAAAAATCAGGATGAATTTCTGTTATGGATTGGTGATCATGTAATAGGAAAGATGACAAGCCAGGTTGTGAATATGATTTTTAGTTTTAATGGCCTGTAATCTACTATGCGTTAAAGTCAAGCTTTTAGCAATTTCTCGTAAAAGGAAAGTTTCCACATATAAATCACTAAATAAATCAATGAAGAATAGATGGAAATTTTTGGAAAGAGATTTATCAATTAACACGAATTGCTGGCAAGTTTCCAAAAATACTTTCTTTCATTGATGATATTTTGGATGACATAGAAGTTTCTTCTGAAAGGCTGATATTGATTGATCGTGGAATTGAAAAAGTTCTGTATTTCCTTGACACAATTTAGTTTTCCAAAATGGTAATACATCTTTCGAATGTTCTTTGATAAGGTGCTCAATATACCATAATAATCTATCAAAAGTCTGAAAATTTAAAATACAATCTGATTTTAGAATGCAATGATTATCTGTACAACTAATGTTACAACACAACTGGGATTGACTTGAAATATCTTCTTTTTCACAAGAATTGGCCAGAATTATGGGATCCGAGTAATTTCGAATTACGTCTTGTGAATCAGAAAACAAGTTATGATTGGGAACAGGCATGGGGGTTTGCTCATGATACGAATCATAGATCGGGATATTGTTTTGGATAGTAAAATCATGCAAATGATCTGTCACTCTGGAATGAGGATCGACTGATATGATTCTCGAATTAGAATATCTCTCATTATCTGAGCTCTGTTGAGTTACTTGAGATAAATCAACATCATCATCATCAAAGTAGTTATCATAAATGATTTTACAAGTTTCTCTAGATTTTTCTTTTTCATCCAATATTTTCAGAAAAGGAAGGTCAAGTCGTTCTTGTTTGTAAATGACCAAAGGATGTTCTATAGCCGCCTCTTTATCTTGAAAACCTAGTGGTGATTCATTTGAATAATCCTCTGTACTTTTTGAGATATCATTAATACTGAGGGGGAAAAAATTATCATCACTAAATACATCAGGATAAAGAGAAAAATGTGATTCCGAAACAATGCATTTGAAAATATCATCGTGAAAAAATTCTTGTTCATCACATTCATTGTAGACATCGGGCTTTAGATCATACCTTTGCGTGTT
The DNA here is from genome assembly GCA_031772625.1 of Pinus tabuliformis. Classification (NCBI taxonomy): domain Eukaryota; kingdom Viridiplantae; phylum Streptophyta; class Pinopsida; order Pinales; family Pinaceae; genus Pinus; species Pinus tabuliformis. Next base: position 1,745,873,796 of record CM062820.1, on the reverse strand, counting down.
TGTATTTTTCGAAAGAGAATTAATTTGCTGTTCTAACCTTGGCGTCTGCATTTGTTGACTTGCGATGATATTATCTAACCTTGTCTCCAAGTTGCTTTCTGGTTCCAAGGCAGGATTTATTTCAACGTTCTCGCTTTTGTCTTCTTGTATTAGAGCAGGCATGTTTCCTAAGCTTTACGAAGTTTCTTCATCATGAGTGATTGGCACACTCAAATTGGAATTTTCATTCCTATTAGAAGAAAATAAAACAAGACTTGGACTAATTTCTGATAGATCGGACATAGGAGGTAGGGAATGCTCAGCAGAATCTGAAGATTCTTCATTCATGAGTTCATTTTCAAGATCATATTTTAGAAAATCAAGATGAAAACGCATATTAAAATCCCTAACAGATTCATCTTCTTTTCGTAGATACTCAATTTCATCATATACCTGATCATAATTATAGCAATCAAATTTACAAATGAAAGCCTTGACAAATTGGTCCCAGCTGTGAATCGAAGCAACTGGGAGGGTTCTACACCATTTTCTAGCTTCCGCCGTGAATGTGAGAGTAAAAATTCTGCATAAAATGCCTTCATCAATTCTTTGAACGTTCGAACTTGAAACACTTTGAATAAATTGAAGGGCATGATTAGAAGCAGAAGAATTATTCTTACCATTGAATTTTACCTGAGACAAGAGTCTTACCACTTTAGGTGGAGTGTTGGAAGAGGCACGAACATGGATGCAACTCCAAATGGGAAGTTGTGAGAAGCCATCCTAATTCAAATGATTACGATTTCAAACCATTCCAACAGACACTATGCTTCAAGCCCTCCTTCTAGCGCCAAATATGTTGAAGCCCCGAAAATCGGGTCGACAACAAGGGGGATACCCACCCGGTCCGGACCTTGGTTGGCAGCTCCTTATTCGTTTGGTGTAGCGGGTCCGACTGGGGATAATGGGACTAGTTTCCCAATCTAAGGGTGTGTGTGTGTGCAGAGTTGGATGATGCTGATCTAAGAGTTCTAATCTAAGCTACTTTAATCTAATTCTATGTTATTTTAATCTAATGAAAACAACACATCTAATCTATGCTAACCCGGGATGTATTTATTCTATTATGCGATCTAAAGAGATTTCAAATAATAACTGGTAATAAAGATCATTCAGCTATCATAAGAATGGAAATCAATTAAGATGAACCACTTTGCATAAAAAGTTAGGCAAAACAGTTGTGAACAACATATCGCATAATAAGTTATTCATATATCAAACATAAATAAATGACTCCATCGTACAAAAGTGCCAAATCGTAACTCAAACATTCATGCAATAACATATAAACAACTAAAAACTGTATATCACTTTAAGAATATAAGCAGAAATGGCCAAGAGATAAAAGTACCATTTATGACTGGTCCTACTCATAAGCTTCAAGCAACAATGATTTATCTCTACTTGTTCTAATATCTACCAAGAGTACAGAAGTGCAACATCAGTAGCAGATATCAAATACAAACATTAATAAACCTTGATCCATTCATTCATCAAAACCTCCTCTGAGGGTGCAGAAGTGCATGTTCTGAGGACAAGTTTTTGACAAATTTCTGGACCCTTCTCTAAATGCATGAGAAGGTTTTAAATACTACTTCCTAATTCTAATAATAGTTTATTTACAAAATTTAGGATGCGGTTTTCAAATGACCGTCCTTTTTCTAATCTAATTTTTTAAGTAAAAACAACATTTAAATAAAGCTACTTCTGAATCTGATCTTTAAAGCTGCATGCATTCATCATTGGTTTAAGGAGAGTTGGTTGGCTGACTTCTGCTTTGAGCTGGGCTGAGAAAACGGAATCTATGAGAGCTGGCACCACTTTTTCGGCCGCATTTATGATACATTTCACAGTCATCTGCTGACTATGCGGCTTCACCAAGTATGCCCAGTAACACTCCCAATTTAACCTGTTTAGTGCTTGGACCGCTTTTCCCTTTTCTTGCGCCTTCTGCTTCCATTCTGCTTCTAGTCGTAGTTTATTTGGTAAATACCCCGGGGTGGTCTCTGCGATTAAGTTTGCTCTGTGCAAATTTTCATTTACACAGTCGACAAGAATGCTTGCTGTCGTGGCCGCTGTTTCTGCTGCTTGTTCCGCTTCCCTGATTTGATCGTCCCACTTGTTGAAGAGCAACTCTTTATGATTCTCATTTATCCTGGGTGCGCCTGCTCTTTTTCCCTCGTCTTCATCCTGCCAAGCCAAGTACTCCATCACTCGTTTGTCAATCTGATCATAGTCACTTCGCAAGTCTACCACTTGATTGGTGATTTTATCACTCAGTTCGCAATAATAATTCCACTGTGATATCTTTTGTCCCAACTCTTCCTGTTGCTGCAGTAGTTGTTCATTCAAGGCAATAGACTCTGAAATAAACTTTGTAAGTTTAGGGTCGTCTCTGTGCATCTCTTGTACATCCTGCAACTGTTTTCCCTTTTCATCCAAAGTTCTTTGATAACCTATTTGCATTTGCTGGAAGTCTTTCTGCAACTTTTCAAGATGTTTGCGTGCCTCATTATTAGCATTGGCTTGTTGCAATTATAGTTGCAGTACCTGTATCTGATTTTCTTGCTCTTTCAACAATTGCTGTACTTCTGACGCTTTGTCAATAGTCGCAGAGGCATACGCCCCTGTGATCTGAGACAGTTTGGTGATATTTTCAATTGGATTACTGGCAGGATCTTTCCATAGGACGTCTAATTGCTCAGCATCCTGAGAAAGTGTATTTTCTAACTTCCTCTTTTTTCTATGTCTTCTTACAACTGCTTTATGTTGGGGACTATAAAATATGTCTAGTGGGGGAATTTCTTCTACATTCAGTAGAAGCTCAGAAGATGGAGCGATAGGAATATGCTCGGTTTCTGTGACATTGCTGACTATGGTTGAGCCCACTTCTTGTGCCACCTGTGTATTGCTCATAGGTGTTTTTGGGGCCTGTCCTTCAAGATTGATCAGTTCGTTGAAGGTTTCCCATTCTTTATCTAATTCTGTTGTGACGGGTGGTGCTTCAATGACGAGAGGGGGGACATCTCTTGGAGAGGAGGCGATAACTTGCTGTTGTGGAAATTCCATTGACTGAGCGGTGTCTTTAGCTGACTCTTCGATCCTATCTTGGTTGTTTTCAGATCTTTTAGAATGCTCAGGCATTTCTTGTCTAGTCTTAGATTTAGATCCGGAAGTGCTTGAATTCCCACTGAGGCTAATGCTTGGAGTCGGTTCTTTGGCAGGTAGTTGCAGCCTTTCTAGAGGAACACTGGCTAGTCTTTTTTCCCTGTATACCATGAATCTTTGGAGGTCATCTGGAGACAATCGCGATTGAGCTTCCCGCAAAATTTCCTGAAGTGAGCCTTTACTCTGAAATATATCATCAAATAAATCCTTTTTTCCAACGAACACTTTTATCTTGACTGTCGTCGTGAAATCCTGGGCAACCTCATTTGGGTCAAATGGCCTTGCCGGGAATTTAAATAATTGTAGACACGTCATATTCTCTACTTCGGTGAACGCGTGACCTAAATCGAACAATGAAAAGGCCCCACAAGCTACAGGAAATTGTGGCCATATGGCCTTCTTTTTGTCTTTTAGGTCTTTAGTTAGGCCGCCTTCTGAACAGGTTTGATATGCAATTTCTCGAGCCAGAAGTTTGTCAGGAATATACAAAGGCAGGACATGAGGGGGGACGGTGCTTCCAAATACTCTAATATAGGTGAAACATTCTTCTCCGAACCATCTTGCGATGGGGATGATATCTATCTGTGCCTCAGGTGAGCACCTCGGGGGGTCTTTATCATACATCATTCTATACATGGGTAAGATAAGCCCGTGACAAATCTAGTAGAAATGTGGAATGAACTGAGAATCCCATAATATCTTATGATAAACATGGATGGGTAATGGGTCCTGAGTTGTCCATTTCCAACCCATAGCGGTAAATTTAGACACATAACAAATAGAATCCATAACATATGCGGATAGGTAAAAAGGAGGATAGATCCTTTGAGACATGGATCTTTTAGACCGGTAATTGATAATAGCCGTGAATAGTTATCAGAAAAGATCTTGGCCTAATCTATAATAACGACATTTGTGGCAGCATCGATCAATGGTAACCATTCAGACGAAAACTTATTGATATTTGGCATCCAAAATAATCTACAAAGCATGGCCGTAGCAAAACAATACGGAGAGGTGAGGGAACCAGTGCTGTACATACCGTTTTTATCTTTCTTGAGTGGTTCATCTTTTCTGGACCAATCTTTGGTGGTCTCTGATAGGTTTGGGTTCTCCGCCACAATTTTTTTTAATGAATTGTGCATTGTAAATCGCCTGCGGTTCAGGAAGATGATACATGAGCTTTAAGTCTTGTGCAGCGAATGACCCGATGAGCCCATGTCCTTGAATCTTGAACTTTCTGTCGTTCATTTCTGCATTGTCAAGTATCCACTTGATCATATCCGTATATGGGAGAATTTTAGGCCTTGCTGCTATTCGATGAAGGAATGAGCACGCTAGTTCTTCTAAGGATGCTTGGAAAGAGCCTTGTGAGTCTGCGACAGCGGTAACCTTCATTATTCTGGGGTTTTCTTCTTCAAGCAGTCTGTACATGTTTTCCCACGTCGATATCCCTGCGTCTTTGCTACAAGTTGTGTCTGTATATAAAGGTGCCATTTCCTTCACCTCAGAGCCCTGAGCCTTATTTTTCTTTCCCATTTCTCCCTGCGTATGGCTTGGTATCGTCCTTCATTCTTCGTTCCTGCAGCTCACAAGCGAAATGGAAATGACTGATCAAGAAAGGTGATGGGAGAGTCTTAAATGCAGCAGATATATCAAATATGCCACCTTACGTGAAGTAATTCTTTGCAAAAGCACGCGTCTACATTTAATAGATGACAACTAATTCCTTTATTATCATTAAAAGCGCATGATCTTGAGTCAGATTATGGTAAGTGGCTTTTCTTGAATAGCGTGCCCGAAAGATTCGTGATGGAGTGATTTTGCGATTTGGTTCGCAATCGTCGCAGATCGCGACATCGCATTATTGCACTATCGCGCTCTCACACCGACTCACAAATATAACATCGCAGAGTTGATTTGGCTTAATATTTCAACCATCGCTTTATCGCGATATCGCAACATCGCAGATCGCAGAAGTTTTATGCTTGCCATATTTTGTTAGCCCATTCCCTGCGATATGCGATCTTGCGATCGGGATTATCGCAAATCGGAAAATCTTGAAGTCTTTCTCATTGGCATTACCTTATTGCGATGCGATATATTGCTTAGTACGAGAATCTTGCACATACCGAGATTATACCAAAATGGAGGTGCTTATCTATTATTTTATGATGCAGCTTTTTAAAGAATTCTTTCTCATCATAAACTTAGGTTTTAAAGTATTCAAAAGATCTTCCTAAGCTTACGATGGTAACCTTATTTTGAAGAAAGGAAACTCTTGCTTTTCCTAAATTTTAACTAAGGGTCCCCATTCATTTAGTATTATGGACAACACTTAAATGAAAAAGGGGGGGGGGTTGTTGCTGGTCACAACAGTCCTATGTATCATTTATAGATGACTTCTCAAGGAAAACATGGATATATTTCCTTAAGAAGAAATCTGAAGTTTTTGACAGGTTTAAAGAATTCAAGGCTCTTGTGGAAAACTAGACAGAGATGAAGATAAAGGTGCTGAGGACAGATAATGGTGGAGAGTTTTGCAATAAGGAAGTTGAAGAATTTTGTAAGCAGTGTGTTATAGCATGACAGAAGACTACTCCATATACACCTCAGCAAAATGGAGTTGCATAAAGAATGAACAAGATGTTGATGGAAAGGGCAAGAAGAATGCTCAATGGTGTCGGGTTAGGACAAGAATTCTGGGCAGTGGCGGTGGAGATAGCATGTTACTTGGTCAACAGATCACCTTCATCAGCGTTGGAGGATAAAACTCCACAAGAGATATGGACTGGTAAGAAACCCTCTCTTTCACATCTGAGGGTATTTGGATGTGATGCATATGTATATGTTCCAAAGGAGAAATGAACCAAGTTGGATAGTAAATCCAAAAAGTGCATCTTTATTGGGTATAAGGATGGTTTAAAGGGTTATAAGCTTTGGAACCCAGTAACAAGGAAGGTTGTGTACAACCAAGATGTGGTGTTCATAGAGGTGAAAGATGTTATCAAACATGAAGTCCAACCAAAGGAACCTGAGAAGATAGACTTTGAGCTAAAGGAGGAAGAATCAGACTCTACAACAAAGGAGGAATCAGAAGATTAAGAGCCACAAACTCCCAGTGTGAGAAGATTAGTTCGAGAAAGAAGGCAACCAGAAAGGTATAGTCCATCTGCTTTCTGTTCAAATTTTGTTTTATATATTACTAATGATGATCCCAGAACTGTGAAGGAAGTAGTAGTTTCAGAGGATCGAAAACTCTGGAAAGAGGCCATGGTTGATGAGATGGCATCTTTGCACAAAATGAGGCTTGGAATCTGGTGGAGTTGTCGGCTGGAAGGAAACCCATTGGCAGCAAATGGGTGTTCAAGAAGAAGACAAATGCAGAAGGAAAGGTGGAGAAATACAAAGCTCGATTGGTAACAAAAGGTTATTCCCAGGTGTCGGGAATTGACTTTGGTGATATTTTTTCTCGTGTTGCCAAGGTAACTTCTATTAGATTACTTTTATCTGTTGTTGTTGCTTTTGATTTTGAGGTAGAATAGATGGATGTGAAGACATCATTTCTTCATGGGGATCTGGAAGAGGAAATCTATATGAAGCAACCTGAAGGCTTTGCGGTGAAGGGCAAGAAAGAAATGGTATGCAAGTTAAAGAAGTCTCTATATGGGTTAAAACAGTCACCAAGGATGTGGTATCAGAAATTTGATACATTTATACGGGGACTTGGCTTCACTAGAAGTAAAGTAGATCACTGTGTGTATTTTAAATTAATTGGTGACTGTGTTATTTATTTGGTCTTGTATGTGGATGATATGTTGTTGGTTGGAAATGATAAAGAAATTATCCAGGATTTGAAGACCCAATTTTCCTCCAAATTCGACATGAAAGATCTTGGTGCTGCAAACTATATTTTGGGCATGGAAATTAAAAGAGATCGGGCAAAGAGGAAGCTCTTGTTAAACCATAGGAAGTATGTCGAGACAATATTGCAGAGATTTAATATCCAGGATAGTAAACTGGTGAAGGTTCCTATTCATGTAGGTGTAAAGTTATCTGTTGAACAGTGTCCCAAGACATAAGAAGAGGAAGAGGACATGTCCCGTGTTCCATATGCAAGTGCAGTCGGTAGCCTGGTGTATGCAATGGTCTATACTAGACTAGACATTGCACATGCAGTGGGAGTATTGAGCAGGTTTATGTCAAAAATAGGAAAGAAGCATTGGATAGCAGTGAAGTGCGTTTTCAGGTATTTGCGTGGCACTAGTGATTATGGTTTGTGCCACCAAGGAAGACCAAGATTGGATAGAGTGTTGGGTATTCATGGCTTTGTTGATGCAGACTGGGCTGGAGATCTGGATCAGCGGAGATCTGTAAGTGGGTATGTGTTTAACCTATTTGGAGTTGCAGTCAGTTGGATAAGTAAGAAACAATCTGTAGTGGCACTATCAATTATAGAGGCAGAACACATGGCAGCCACTCACACAAGCAAGGAAGCAGTTCGGTTGCAAAGATTGTGTTCAAGTATGGGGTTAGTATAGGGAGCTATAAGGATAGATTGTGACAGCCAAAGTGCAATTTTCTTGGTAAAGAACCCTACATATCATTCAAAGATAAAGCACATTGATGTTCAATATCACTTTGTGAGGGATATGATAGAAGACAAAAAGAAGTTGCTGGTAAAGGTGGACATTTTGAAGAATACTGCAGATGCATTGACAAAATCTGTGAGCTTTGAGAAGTTCTCTTGGTGTAGAGAAACAATGGGCATTGTAGGGCTAGATAAATGAATAAGTTCTCTTGTGCCCCCCTGTGGAAAGAAAACAACAAGTGGGAGAATGTTGGGTTGTGTTATATTCTTTCCTCGACTAGCCCACGTAGTTAATCGGGGGCTTGGGGCGGGGGGGGGGGCGGGCAGAGCCCCCCCTTTGTTGCACTGATTGCATAGCTGGAGGGTCACAGGGGGTTTGAGGGGTGCAGATAACCCCACTCTGTGGGGTCCAGGGCAGCGCCTCGGAAAATTTTGGTTTTGGAACCTATGTTAGGTTGGGCAGACCCACCTATGGTTTTGTGCTTGATTTTCGCACATGTTTTTGGACGCAATGGTTTTTTGTTCCATGGTTTTGGACATGATGGTTTTCGGTCCATGGTATTGGATGCTTTGACATATATAAATATGTATTATAACATGGAAAGGAACATAATGAAAAATCAAGCTGGTAGTCCCGGTTTTGGGATCCAGGGGAAAATATCTATGTATATGTGTTTTATGTGTTATGCTCTCACGTTGTTTATTTTCTGTGTTTTAGAATTCGTATGCAGGTAATTTCTGTACAGGGTTAAAACCTACAGAAGTTATTTTTAATTTTGGGTTTTTTGCCCTAGAAGGCAACCCCTCGCTATATATGAGGGAATTGTATTGCATCTATGTAGATCTGTATTCTGAGTGAGAAAGAGAGAGGATATTTGTGAGAGAGAAGAGGGAATTACAACGGATCTGTTGTAGGTTGTATCTCTTCATTTTGTTGCATAATATAAAAGGAAGGACTAGTTGTTTCTTCGTGGACGTAGCCCAAATTGGGTGAACCACGTATATCTATGTCTCTCTTGTTTTATGTGTTTTCTATGTTTATATTTCTGCAATATATTTTATGTGTTCCATTGCTGTGTAATATATATAATTTTCTAACAACTAGTATCAGAGCCGAAGGTCTATTTGGTTGATAAACTCGTAGGAGAGAAGGGTTCCCAGTTCGAGTGGGAGCAATGGCGGAAGATGGTAGGTTTAGGGTCAAAAAATTTAACGACCAAAACCACCAGTGATGGAAGATGCATATGGAAGATTATTTGTACCAGAAAGATTTGTACCAACCACTGAGTAGAAAGACAAAGAATCCGACAATTATGACAGATACGGAATGGGATATTCTCGATAGAAAGGCACTTGGAACAATACGACTATGCGTAGCAGCGTCAATAGCCTTTAATATTCCAAAGGAAATGACAACATAGGGTTTAATGTCGACATTGCCCAAACTATATGAAAAACCATCAACCTCAAATAAGGTATTTCTTATGAAGCGTTTATTTAATATGAAGATGTTAGAAGGTTGATTTGTTGCTGATCATTTAAATGAATTTAATACAGTTACCAGTCAGTTAAGTTCTGTAGGGGTAAATTTTGATGATGAAGTTAGAGCTCTGTTATTTCTGTGCTCATTGCCTGAAAGTTGGAATGGTTTAGTGATTGCCATTAGTAACTCTGTCTCGAGATATAGTACCCTAAAGTTTGATGATGTTGTCGGTGAAATCCTTAGCAAGGAAATGCGACGGAAAAGCTCTGGTGGGACATAAGGTAATGCTTTGACTGCAGAGACTAGGGGAAGAAAAATGGAAACATGAGAGAGCCCAAGATATCACAGTAAGTCAAGGAAAGGGAGATCCAAGTCTAGATCATGGATAATGCATTGGAAATGCGGGAAGAAAGGACACCTGAAGAAATACTGCAAGTCTTGGAAGGGAAAAGAAGAAGACGCGCAACAAGAAAACAATCATGGAGCGAATGCGATAGGTGATGTTTTACAAGATGCTTTGATTCTTTAATTATAAAATATTATTGACTCCCGCGTGGTAGATTCAGGGGCCTCATTCCATGCCACACCTGATAGGAAACATTTTCATGATTATGTTCAAGAAGATTTTGGACAGGTTCGATTGGGTGATGATAAACCTTGTAAAATCATTGGAATGGGTACAATTTTCATAAAACAACAGAATAGAAATCAATGGCTATTGAAGGAGGTAAGGCATGTTCCATATCTGAAGAAATATCTAATTTCAACAGGGCAGTTGGGAGGTGAACGCTATGTGACTACTTTTACATATAAAACCTAGAAGGTCACTAAAGGATCCATGGTAATAGCAAAAGGAGAAAAGGTTGGTACATTGTATTTATGCAATGGTATTTCTAATTATGTTAATTCTTTAACCTCTATAGGAAAATATACGGCATTGTGGCATCATAGGCTTGGGCACATGAGTGAGAAGATGATGCAAATTCTTCACTCAAGAAATTTGTTGCCAGGTTTGAAGCATGTTGATTTAAAATTCTGTGAGAATTGTGTTTATGGAAAACAAAAGAGAGTCAGATTCCTCAGAGTTGGGAAAGAAAAGAAGAGCGAAAAATTAGAGCGCGTGCATACAGATGTATAGGGACCTGCTCAGATATCATCTCTTAGTGTCTCTCGTTATTATGATACTTTTATTGACGATGCAACCAAAAAACCTGGATTTATTGTATTTGAAATAAATATGATGTATTTGATACTTTCAAGAAATGGAAAGCTTTGGTTGAAAATGAGACGGGAAAAAGGTTGAAGTGTCTCAGATCAGACAATGGAGGTGAATATTGCAGCAAAGAGTTTATTAGGTATTGTTCAGAGAATGGAATTCACAGAGAGAAGACAGTTCTAGGAACACCACAAGAAAATGGTGTGCCAAAAATGATGAATAGGATAATCATGGAGCGTGCAAGGTGCATGAGATTGCATGCATGATTTCCTTTAAAATTTTGGGCAGATGTTGTATATAATGTTGTTTATCTAATAAATAGAGGGCCTTCAAGTTCCTTGGATGTGTAGAAATTTTGAATAATTTAACACATATTCAATGGAGATTATCCTGATCATGTACTATTGCGGAAAACATACACAATACATAAGCTCCTCTACGTTGATCATCAATATAGCAGCATCAATAACAATAAAACATCAAGAGCATTCACACATTAACACAGTATGTATCCCGGGGAAAGCATCTCGCTAAAAACCCCAACTATCTGTATATTAATGATTGAGTCATGTAACATTACACAACATAATACTTCTCACAAGTATCTCCACCTCTGTTACACACAATACAGCTCATATCTGATCTCCAAATCTCTTCCACTGCTTGCCTGCCTCCACTGCTCAATACCTGCTCAAGAACTGATGAGAATGGCTCACCAAACTCGTTTTTCACCTGCAAAATAGTCACTCACACTTTGTTGGACGTGAGCACAAGCTATAATGTGGGCAAATACGTGAGCAAACTCATTGGCATACTCAATCCCTTGATTGTGCAAGATCTGGTGCACAACTATAGTCACAACTGATAGCAATCTGATTCTCTACCACCTGTCCCTGTTGAACTGAACATGCACTGACATGCAACTGATTTAACTGATGTATTCATTAGTTGTATTATGAGTTAATAACTTGTGAATTAATTAATAACTAATTCACCCAACTCATCTCTAGTCTATTTGCCAGTTAGACTAAATACAACCAGTTTAACAAAGCTAAATTGAACACAACTCCATCAACTCCACAATCAACTCCACCAAACTCAACTGATTGAGTTCTAATTGAAGTCATGCATGCAACAACTCAACTGACTCATAAGAAAAGCGTATTTCCTTCTGACAGCTGCATGTGCCACCTCTGTAGCTCAAACTGAAGTGCTCCAAGAGAATAAGATTAAGTTTATAGTCCAAATATTATTGTGAGATAATAATATTTGACTTTTCTATTTTTGACAGCCAGTCTAAAAATAGACTTTGATCACTCACACTGTGATCACTCACACTTTCATCAAAAATAGAAGTCCATCTATTTTTCCCAACTTGACTAATCATCCATAAACAACAACCTGCAATCCATAGACATGATCCATATGTCTAAAAATAGACTTGCGCCAAAAATAGCCTGCGGGCCCACTTAGTGAAGGCGACTCTTTTCACTAAGATCCATCATCTTGTTGCAATCTCAACACTCCCTCTCGACAAGATATGGATTATCAGCAACCCCTATCCTGCCTCGGTGGTACTCGAATTTGCTCCTGGTGAGAGCCTTCGTCAGAATATCAGCATCCTGATCCTCCGTTGGAATGTACGAAAGTAACATGATCCTCCGCTGCACACAATCTCTGATATGATGGTACATGATGTCAATATGTTTAGATCTATCATGAAATACAGGATTAGCCGAGAGTTTAATGCAACTCTGGTTATCACAGTAAATCACAGTAGGATCCAAATGAGAACCGAACAAACCAACTAGGATCTTCCTCATCCATATAGCCTCGCATGCAGCCAAACTTGCTGCCATATACTCGGCCTCCGCTGAACTGAGTGCCATGGATCTCTGTTTCCTGTTGTACCAAGAAACTGCTGTCGATCAAATACTGAAGACCCCTCCTGATGTGCTCTTTCTGTCCGTTGGGCTCCCTGCCCAATCTGCATCCGTGAAGCCACATAGCTTCACCTCATCCTCCTGTCTGTACCACAAACCATATCCCGATGTGCCTCTCAAGTAGCGCAATACATGCTTGCCCGCCTTCCAGAAGAGCTTGGTAGGCTTAACCATAGCTTGTGAAAGCTGGTTAACTGCATAGCATATATCAGGCCGTGTATTGACCAAATACATCAGCGACCCCACCAACTGTCGATAAACAGTGGCATCCACTTCTTCTCCCGAAGTGGCATCCTCCTTCCTCCAACCTCCAGGAAGAGGAGTATCAACAGGCTTGCAGCCATGCATGTTGAACTTCTCCAGTATCTCCCGAGCATACTTGCCCTGAGAAACAAACAGTCCACCACTGCGCTGCCATATTTCCAATCCCAGGAAATAGTGAAGGAGGCCCAAATCCTTCATCTCAAACTCTGTAGCAAGATCCTTCTTGCATGACAGTATCAACAGCTCATCACCCGTTAGAATCAAATCATCAACATACAGTACAATGATAAGCAACTTACCCTCCACCACAATCTGGTATAGGTTCGGATCCGCCTCGCTCTTGGAGAATCCAAGTCCTGTGAAATAGCTGTCTATCCATGTGTACCAAGCACGTGGTGCTTGCTTCAACCCATACAACGCTCTCTTGAGCCTGCACACATGCGACTCGCTGCTGAAGACTTCAAAGCCTTCGGGTTGCTCAATGTACACCTCCTCCTCAATGACTCCGTTGAGGAACGCAGTCTTCACATCCATCTGATGAATGTGCCATCCCATCTGCGCTGAGAGAGAAAGAATCGTCCGTATGGAAGAATACCTTGTGACAGGTGCAAAGGTCTCCTCATAATCGATCCCCTCAATCTGTGAAAAGCCTCGGGCAACAAATCTTGCCTTGTACTTCTCCACACTCCCGTCAGCTGCCTGCTTAACTTTGTAGATCCATCTCGAACCCACCACTGATTTCCCTTCCGGTCTAGGAACAATCTCCCATGCACTGTTTCTGACAATAGAATCATACTCTTCCACCATGGCGTCTACCCATGCGGGATCCTCCACAGCTTCCTCGAAAGAGGATGGCTCAGTCACAACACACTTGCTCATAAGAGCCATGTATCCAGTGTACCGATCAGGTGACTGTCTCTGCCTGCGTTGGGCTGTAGGTGGTCCTACAACTTTCTCTGCATCTTGAGCCAGTCGCTCAGCTTCTGTCAAGCACTTTCGCCCTCTGATGGTTGGCGCTGCATGAGTGGTCTCTTCCACTCCATGAACCTCGTCCTGTGGCTGATCCACGTCCTGAAGCTCATCCTTAGGAACTAATAGCTCCTCATCTGCATGCAAGTGTAGCTCCCTCTCAAGCGAACACTTCATGGCTTTCTCCTCCTGAAATTTTATATCCCGTCGCACAACAGTTTTACCACTGTCTGGCAAATACACACGATAGTTGTGGGGCGTATCAGTGTACCCCACAAATATCCCAACCTCTGCGGTCGGCTCCAACTTCTTTCTGGCATCCTTCGTCACATGCATGTAAACGTTAGCACCAAAAATCCTCAAATGAGAAAGATCAGGCTTCTTACCAGGATAAGTCTCCTCAGGTGTACTCATGCCAAGTATCCTATGAGGACAACGGTTCTGCACATAAACCGCTGTATTGCATGCTTCCGCCCACAAGTGAAGGGGTAGGCCCTGATCATGCAACATTGCCCATGCAGCACCCACAATCGTTCTGTTCTTTCGCTCAGCTACCCCGTTCTGCTGTGGGTTATGGGGAGCTATGAGCTCTCTACGAATCCCTTCTGTCTTGCAGAAATCCTTGAACTCGTCCGAGATGTATTCACCACCATTATCGCTCCTAAGAGCCTTCACCTTCTTCCCCGACTCCTTCTCGACCAGTGCTTTGAATTCACAGAACTTTGAATATGTCTCGCTCTTCTTCTGCATGAAGAAGATCCAGCACTTACGAGAGAAATCATCAACAAAAATCACATAATACCTGTGTTTTGCTGTCGAAGCAACTGAGAAAGGTCCACACACGTCTGTGTGAATTCTCTCAAGGATCGTCGTGGCGTGACTATCCTTCTCGTGAGAGGTGGCTTTCACAAACTTCCCCAAAGTACACCCCTTGCACTGATCTGACAGCGCAAGTGTGCCTTTAGGAAGCCCTGTAGTGATCTGCTGCAGTATCTTCAAGGCTCCATGGTGAAGGTGACCCAATCTCATGTGCCACAACTTGCCATCATCCTGGCTCACCAATCCTTCTGCCTTGCTTGCCATTGCTGCGCATCCATCTACATGCAACTGATAAAGGTTCCTCACTCGAACCCCTATCTTCTGGGTCTCACCAGTTGTCTTGCTGCGCAGGAAGGCCTTTCCCTCGCTGAAAACAACATCATACCCCTTGTCTTCTAACATCACCACTGAGATGAGATTCTTCTTCAATCCTGGAACATGCATGACTTCCTTCAATACAAAGGGTTTACCAGACTCCCTCTCAAAGGAAATGGTACCGATACCGGTCGCACTGTATCTACCATCATCGCCCATCTCGATGTGCACTCCAAGATCTTTGTCCTCCAGATCAGAGAACAAATCTCTATCTCCCGTCATGTGAAAAGATGCACCACTGTCCAAGAACCACACTGATCCCATCACACTTGAAACCAAGCATGCGATCAATGAAAAATCAAGCTCAAACTGAGAAGCTAAGGCCTCTCCCCCTGCAGATCCAGCAGCTTGCTTGTTCTTCTTCTTCTGCGGACAATTTGTGGCATAGTGTCCGTGCTGGTGACAGTGAAAACACTTCACCTTGGACATATCCTGCTTCTTGCCTTTTGCACCAGACTGAGAAGCTTTCTTGCTCTTCCCTTTCTTTGCTTTGGCAGCCAAAGCACAATTCTCTTCATCAGATACCTTTGATGAAGATCCATTCTCATACTTATTGTTACTGAGTTTATCCTTGAGCGCCAGGTCGCTCTTGCTTTGGAATAACATTCGAAATCCGTTGAAAGACATTTCAACAACACTGCTGCAAATTCGGATTCCACCAGCTCCAACTCAACTGCTTCCAATCTAGGATTCGTGAGAACAAAATATTTCTCGTATAGAGATTGACTGTATGGGCTTTTACCAGATATTTCACCTTCCAAAGGAAGGATGAATCCAGAGGCTACCTGGCCCGATTACAGGCTCTGCCTAGAGAAATAGAATGTAAACACTTCCTGAATAGTAGATCTGATGATCAACAGCTCCGATACCATGTAGAAACTTTTTCTACAATTATCTAGCTCGCTCCGATACCATGTAGAAATTTTGAATAATTTAACACATATTCAATGGAGATTATCCTAATCATGTACTATTGCGGAAAACATACACAATACATAAGCTCCTCTACGTTGATCATCAATATAGAAGCATCAATAACAATAAAACATCAAGAGCATTCACACATTAACACAATATGTATCTCGGGGAAAGCATCTCGCTAAAAACCCCAACTATCTGTATATTAATGATTGAGTCATGTAACATTACACATCATAATACTTCTCACAAGTATCTCCACCTCTGTTACACACAATACAGCTCAGATCTGATCTCCAAATCTCTTCCACTGCTTGCCTGCCTCCACTGCTCAATACTTGCTCAAGAACTGATGAGAATGGCTCACCAAACTCGTTTTTCACCTGCAAAATAGTCACTCACACTTTGTTGGACGTGAGCACAAGCTATAATGTGGGCAAATACGTGAGCAAACTCATTGGCATACTCAATCCCTTGATTGTGCAAGATCTGGTGCACAACTATAGTCACAACTGATAGCAATCTGATTCTCTACCACCTGTCCCTGTTGAACTGAACGTGCACTGACATGCAACTGAGTTAACTGATGTATTCATTAGTTGTATTATGAGTTAATAACTTGTGAATTAATTAATAACTAATTCACCCAACTCATCTCTAGTCTATTTGCCAGTTAGACTAAATACAACCAGTTTAACAAAGCTAAACTGAACACAACTCCATCAACTCCACAATCAACTCCACCAAACTCAACTGATTGAGTTCTAACTGAAGTCATGCATGCAACAACTCAACTGACTCATAAGAAAAGCGTATTCCCTTCTGACAGCTGCATGTGCCACCTCTGTAGCTCAAACTGAAGTGCTCCAAGAGAATAAGATTAAGTTTATAGTCCAAATATTATTGTGAGATAATAATATTTGACTTTTCTATTTTTGAGAGCCAGTCTAAAAATAGACTTTGATCACTCACACTGTGATCACTCACACTTTCATAAAAAATAGAAGTCCATCTATTTTTCCCAACTTGACCAATCATCCATAAACAACAACTTGCAATCCATAGACATGATCCATATGTCTAAAAATAGACATAGTCTAAAAATACACTTGCGCCAAAAATAGCCTGTGGGCCCACTTAGTGAAGGCGACTCTTTTCACTAAGCTCCATCATCTTGTTGCAATCTCAACAGGATGGTGGTATTCTAGAGGAGGGATGGACAGGTAAAAAGGTAAACTACTCATTTTTAAAGACTTTTGGTTGTGAAGCCTTTGTCCACATTAATAAATAAAATAGAACAAAGCTTGAGGCAAAATCAAAGAAATGTACCTTAATTGGATATGGTGTTAATGATTTTGGTCATCTCTTTTATGATTATGAAAAACACAAAATCATTAGAAGTAGATATGTCATATTTAATGAAAAGGTTTTGTATAAGGATAAGCTGCAGGAAAAGAAACAGGAAAAAGAAAACAGAGAATACACAGTGCTTGATGAGATCACAACAAAAGTGATGGTGCCTGAAAATCATAATGATCAACAACCAGAACAAAAATAGTAACCACAAAAACAAAAAGCACCTCAAACACCTGAAAGTGGTGTTAGAAGATATACCAAGATAAGTAGACCCCCTGATCGATACTCTCCTTCACTGTATTATGTATTGTTGACTGATTCTGGTGAACCAGAATGTTATGAAGAGGGAGTGCAGGTAGAAACGAGGAAGAAGTGGGAGCAAGCCATGAAAGAAGAGATGGACTCCTTAACACATAACCAGACTTGGGACTTAGTTAGGTTTCCTACAGGTAAAACAACCTTGCAGAACAAATGGGTTTACAGGTTGAAGGAAGAAGATGGAGATAGAAAAAGGTATAAAGCTAGACTTGTGGTGAAGGGGTGTGCACAAAAAAAGGGTGTAGAATTTGATGGGATATTTCCTCATGTTGTTAAAATTACTTCAATCAGAACTATTTTAAGTCTAGTAGTAGCTGAAGATTTGCATATTTATCAGTTTGATGTAAAGACAACCTTTCTCCATGGGGATTTGGAGGAAGAGATATATATGCAGTAGCCACAAGGATATGAGGTAAAAGGGAAAGAAAAACTAGTGTTCAGGTTGAAGAAAAGCTTGTATGGCTTAAAACAGGCTCCAAGGCAGTGGTATCTAAAATTTGACAGGTTTATGTTTGAACAAGGTTATACTACATGTCACTCTGATCATTGTGTTTATCTCAAAAGGCAAAATGATGGAAGCTATATTATATTGTTATTGTATTAGATGACATGATTGTTGCAGGTTCTAACATGCAGGAAATAAATGTGCTCAAAAAAAAATTGGAAAACTCATTTGCAATGAAGGATTTGGGTGCTACAAAATAAATCATTGGTATGAGAATTACTAGAGACAGGAAGAATCGAAAATTAACATTGTCTCAGATTGAGTACATAGAAAAAGTGTTGAAAATATTTAATATGCAAAATGAAAACCCAGTTAGTATACCTTTGGCTAGCCATTTCAAACTATGTAAGGAGCTGTGTCCCAAGACTCAGGAAGAAATGGCTTATATGTCTAAATTTCCATATCCATCAGCAGTTGGAAGCTTAATGTATGCAAAGGTATGCACAAGGCCTGATATTGCACATGCAGTGGGAGTTGTAATAGGTACATGAACAATCCAGGAAAAGAACATTGGATGGCGGTGAAATGGATTCTCAGTTATTTGAGAGGTACCACAAATCAAGCATTATGATTTGGTGGTTCAAACATTGCTCTACAAGGATATGTTGATGCAGATATGGTGGGTGATAGAGATAACCAGAGGAGCACCACAGGGTATGTGATTAATGTAGGTGGAACAACTGTCAGTTGGGTTTCAAAATTGCAAAGTGTTGTTGCACTCTCAACAACGGAAGAAGACTATGTCGCTGCTATAGAGGCTAGTAAAGAAATTATTTGGTTACAAAGTTTTTTGGATGAATTAGGTAAGAAGCAGGAGTTGGGAAAGTTATACAGTGACAACTAGAGTGCCATACATCTTGCAAAGAACTCTACATTTCATTCCAAGACTAAACGTATACATCTCAAGTACCATTTCATACGGTCAGTGTTGGAAGATGGACAATTGAAGCTGGAAAAGATACACACTAGCCAGAAAATGAGATTCTGCTCAGTTTCATTGGTCTTCAAGTATGATGAAGAAGATGAGAAACAACCAAGTCCAAACTGAAGTCATTGTCCAGCAAATGAAGCAGCGGTGGAGTTTCTATAATCAGTGTCCAAGTGGGAGATTGTCAGGTGTGGAGCCTGATTATCTTCTTTATCACCGCATTGGACCCCAGTTTGTAACCGCTCGTAATATTTTGTTTCAAGGGGGTCCAGTGGGGCAGATGTAATCTTTGGGAACCCCTCCCTAGTGGGGGATCGGGGGCAGCGCCCCCAAAGCTAAAAATAGATGTAAAATTGCCTTGTCAAATGTTGTAATTTCGTAGTCAATCTGGGTCATTCATTAGGCAGATATTTGACGGTAGAAGTTATGTTTAATTTAGGGTTTTTTTCCCAGAAGGCAACCCCTCGCTATATATGAGGGAATTGTATTGTGTCTATGTAGATCTATATTATGAGTGAGAAAGAGAGAGGAGATTATGTGAGAGTAAAGAGGGAATTACATCGGATTTGTTGTAGGTTGTATCTCTTCTATTTGCTGGATAATATAAAAGGAAGGACTGGCTGTTTCTCGGTGGACGTAGCCCAAATTGGGTGAACCACGTATATCTGTGTCTCTCTTGTTTTATGTGTTTTCTGTGTTTATATTTCTGCAATATATTTTATGTCTTCCATTGCTCTGTAATATATATAATACTCTAACGTCATTCACAGGTCCACCAGAAATTTTTGTTCCATCTAGATGTTTGAGGAAAAATGCATTGTGTCCTCTAAAAGAATCAATGGTATAAGGTCCAGTCCACAGATTGTCAAATTTTCCATGCTTTCCTTTGTCCTCTCTTCTGGAATCCCATTTTAAAACTCTGTCACCCAATATGAAACCATCTGTGTTAGTTCTTCTATAAAAAAAGTAAAAAATTGATATTCTCCTGGATGACCTGAGATTTATTGTAGACTTCTTCCTTGGATTACTGCAATTGGATAGTCTGATCAATCCTCCTTTGGATGTCATTAGGCTCAACCTGCAATTCCTGAATTATCTTCATAATTGGAACTCCCAAAGAAGATGGAAAAACAACATCCATACCATAAACCAATTGGTATGGTGACATGCCAATTGATTTCTTTGTTGTGAGTCTATCAGCCCAAAGTGCATTTATTAACTTGTTGTTCCATGAATTTTTGTTCTCTTCTAACAAATTTTTAATAATGTTGACCAAACTCTTATTTGAAGATTTGGCTAACCCATTACCTTGTGGGTAATAAGAAGTTGAATGTCCCAAAGTAATATGATATTTGTTGCAGAAGTCTATCATTTTATTAGATTTAAAAGTTGTAGCATTATCTGTAATGAGCTTGTTGGGACAACCAAATCTAGACAAGATATTGGTTTCCAGAAATTTGATAATAACAACATTAGTAGCCAACCTGGAAGGTGTGGCCTCAATCCATTTAATGAAGTAATCAGTAGCTGTGAAGATCCATTTATGTTGGGTAGAGGATGGTGGATGGATTTCTCCAATGAAATCCAATCCCCATTGTTGGAAAATACTTTCAACAGATATGGGTTTTAAAGGCAGAGGCAATAGTTCTCTTTTCCCCTCAATATTTGTCATTTGTGGCAAGAGTTTACCTTCTTATGAACATCAGGGAAAAGGGTAGGCCAGTAGAAACCAACTGCGAGGATCTTGTTTGCAGTGGTTTTCCAATATAGATGTACACCGCAGTCACCTTCACAGAATTCTTGCATTGTTATTTCTGCATCATCTTTCAATAGACACTTTAGTAAAATACCACCATCATATTTCCAATATAAAACATTATCTATGATGTAAAATTTCACTGCTTCTAATTTTATAAATCTAACGTATGTCTTAGTTAAACCAGGAGGAGCATTTAAATTGAATAAAACAAAAATGAGGTTTGCATACCAAGGTGAGGTCATAAAAGCCTCATCTAATTGTGGAGTCACCTGGTTCTCTTGATCATCTAATGTAGATACATAGTTGATATCCAATGCATTAACATTAGACTCAGCCATCAATTTGGCTAACCCTTGTCCCTTGATAAGCTTGGTGGGCTTGATGTCTATGTCATACTCAAGAATGATGGCAATCCATTTGCCTCTTTTACCATATGGTCCATTTTGGGTTAAAATATCCTTGACCACAACATTTGGTACATAAGAAATAATGTGAGAATGGAAGATATACACTCTGAAATCTTTGATTTCTTTTATTAATGGAAAGTATTTTTTTTCCCTTATGTTATATTTTAATGCATCATCCCTTAAAGCCTTGCTGAAGAAATAAATGGGCTATTCAAATTCATCATTGTTTTTCTGTAAAATGATATCTGCAATGGTGTGTTCAGATGCAAATGAAAAAATTATAAAATCCTTAGTGAAATCTGGACTTATTAGGACTGGTGCTTTTGTCAATGCTTGTTTAACTTGGTCAAATGCATGCCTAGCCTCAATGTTCCATCTTATTTTTGAGTCTCTTTTCAACATATTTGTTATGTTTATAAGGAGTTCTACAAGGTTGGGGATGAATATGTTAGCAATTGGATTGAACCTTAGGCTGAAGGAAGGCAATTCCAGGGTAACCATGTCTGCTCTAGATCCTTACACGCACAGATGTATACATGGTGCATATCTGCCTTAAAATTGGCTACGTTCTTCACACTATCATATACCTCGGAAGATAGACGGGGTTGCTGGTTGATCCACTGTCGTATGTTCGCATCCATCAGTATCCAAAAAATCTTGATTTCTCGGAGTCTTGCAGCGTCCTTCGTTGCCCAGAGCGACGTGTATTTTTCGACCTCTAGCTAATCCTGGTCCAAGGAAGGAAACTGACTATCTTCGGGTAATTCACTTGTAACCAATAGGTAGGATAAAAGCAACCACACATAGTGGAAGGTCCTACCCTCCTCCTGGGCCTCCCTATAGTTGGTTAGGAATTCTTCACAGAGGAACTGCACCCAATTGAACCATTCCCCTTTTGCGCATTGCTCAACTAACACGACGATCACTACTGGGACCTCGTTGCCTCGTCATTTCCTCATCACTTTTCCTGCCAGAAATTGGGTAGCAATGTGGACCCCTTTGTCCTGAATACTAGCAATAGCATACCCTCTCTGTTTTTCTCCAATTTGTATTTCTTTTTCAAGGCTTCCGTCATCGTCAAATTGCCATTCATATCAAGTATTTCCGTGGGGTCCCTTCCTTCACAAGGAAGTTGAGAGATCTTATGAATGAGCTCCGTCATGATAGGGCAGGTTTGTCTATCCATAAGTAGCCATCGTGTACCAGGCAGAGTAGTTCTCTGATGACCAATATTGTAATGGGGGGCCGATGAAAATGTGGAATTGACAACAGGCAGAGTAGCCCAACCTCCTCCACCTTTCGCAGCGGTTCTTGTGGCTGTAGTGTCGTAACGACCCCCTCTGTGCTTTGCTCCATCAGTTTGCTAGTTTCCAAATGGGGAACTTCTCAGTATCCGCAAGGTCCCAATCTTCAAATTTCATAGTAGGGATGCGGTCGGTCGTTGTTCCTTCGAATGAAACCCCTTTAGGGAGAGACGGGGTGATGAGTGTGCTATCAACGACATCTAAAGCTTTAGGTATCTTGGCCTTCCCTTTCCTTGGAGGAACATACTTAGGCCGCTTTGTTGGAGCCAATATTGGCTGGATATCTTCTTCGATCTCTTCTTCTAGTTCTATTTCTTCGACAAAGGTCGAAGGATCCTCTTCCTCTTCATTGCTCTCAATAGTAATAGTTTTTCCTTTTTCCTCCATCAACAATTTTCCAAATCACGTATTTCGTGCAAACATCTGGACCGGTCCTGCTACATATGGGTTCTTCTTGGTCCGTGGTGTCCTCGGTGATTTAGGGACTTCGGTTGTCCCTCCCATCTGTGAAGAAGAGCTCTGCCTAACATCCTTGGTTGTGGATATCGACCTGAGTAGGGACTCCTGTATTACCTTTGGCAATTCTTGAAACCATGGGCTTCCTTTTCCGATTGCCTCATTCATCCGGTTCCTTTCTATTTGAACCCATAACAACTTACTATGCAAGGGCCCAAAGGGTGTGTGGTAACAAGCCACCTGTGCTTTATATACCTTTTGGGCTTCAAATTTGGCCATGCTCCTCGTTCGTGGCTCATTAATGTAATTTTGGCGGTAAATCCATTCAGCCCGGTGTCTTAATGGCCCGCCACTCACTCCTCGGTGTCTTAAATGGGACATCTTGTCATGAACAGTATCTTCAACAGTCACCTTCCATCCTTCCCACATGGCAGCGCAGTCCCTGGTACGCGGACGCATTCTATGCCTCCTACTGGCCCTGCGTGCCACGTCCGAATCGCGCAACATTCCTGCAGACTTCTTTATAGTCCCGCGCCCTCTTTCAAATATGTGGAGCGTTGAGACTGGGCCTCCTATAGATAGTCAGGTGGTTGCACTCTTTGTGAGAGACTTCCTCTTCCCTGCTAGCTTGGGTTGTGGGCACTCTTCATGTACCTTTGAATTAAGTAGCGCATTGCGTTTTGTGCTCCCTCGTTCAGTAGGGTGTGGTTAAAACCATGATAGCAGGGTCATGACTCGTTCTAGTATCATAGGAGGGTTGGCCAGGTCCGGTACCCTTATTCTCACATTCACGCGGCCCGTTTATGTGACTCCTATTTTTATTTTACCAATTTCTTTGTCCAGCCTCGCACTTTTCCTCCTTAGCCTTCCCCCCTCTTCCTCAAGCTCAAGAAGTCTCAAGATTCCGCGTTGAATGGCTTCCTGCAACTGTCGGGTCCCTTCGTCCAGGTCCTCTTGTTCAGGTCGAATGGCAGGGGCAGTGGTTGATGAAATTCTCTTCACTTTCCTGGTTTCATCGCATTTGACCGTGGGTAGATTTTTCTTCGCGCACCTTGCTTTGTTTATGGTCTTATTGGCCCAGCATACCCCTGTCACGCATAGCTTCAGTCAGGTCGATGGTTGTACATCATACAACTGTATCATTCAATGCGGAAATCCTCCAACCCATACACGCAACTGCCTTCTACCTTCACGCTCATTCCACCTTATCTTCCTATGTGCATGCCACACTGGTGTGATTGTCGTGCGCAACACTCCTTCCGATGCACCCTGCCACTTCCGCTCTACAATTGAATTTCCACAGTGGTTGACGAAGTCCTCCCCATTTGTTGCGTCGTCATCCGTTGGTCAATTCCTTACCTCAGTTGTCACACGTCGCAGTGATCTAATAATCATGTTACAGTTGGGCATTGTGACTTCATGCAATCGGTTCTGCCATCGTTCTATCTCCTCATCTGAATCCAATGTGCAGGAACTATCGTGCTCCCATGAGACTCTGCTGTCCGCTGTGGGATTTACCTGATCCTGGTCTTGTGCTATTATCTGGTAGATGCAATCTAGTTCATCGTCACTGTCCTCGTCGTGCACCGATTCGGTGTAGCGCGCTCCTTCAGCTGGGTCTAGTGCAACTATAACATGGAGTGACTTTTTCTCGAATGTCATCTTTCGTATTTTTAAATTGATGACCCCATTCATGTCCATGGCCCAATATATTCCTAGCAGCGCAAGGCATGGATTACTGTCATCAACAATTTCTATCACCTCAAAGTCTGTCTGCGTACTTACGCCTTCAATGTCCACTGTCACCCCTTGCAATCTTCCCATCGGTAAGATCTTTTGTTGGTTGGCCATCCGTAGTTGAATAGGAGACCACTGTAGTGTAGGCCTGCCCATGCGTTCCCACGTTTGCTTAGGCAATACATTCGCATCTAACCCCAGATCCAGGATAACCTGATCCATCTCATACTCACTGATTTGCACTACATTTGCATTTCCCGCCTGGTGTGTAGAGCATGTTTTCCTAGTTTCCAGACTATTCGCTGCTCCCCTGATCTTACGCACCTAGAGATCAGCTCTTGTAGTCCTTTAACTGCCTTACTGTGGCGTAGCAGCTTCATACATGTCTTTAAAAAGGTAGTAAGCATAGAGGGATCCATTCCCGACTCAATTGGATCCCTACTACCTGGAGTATAGGCTTCCGTGAAGCTCTTCTTAGCTTCCTTAGACGTCCCCTTCACCTGTTCCATCTCAAAGTCAGGTTCCTTCACATCTTCTCTAGGTTGTTTCCTCGCATCTCCCCCTTTAGTTGCGCCGCTCCTTAGTACCATGTTTACGCTGGGGTCCTCCTCACGTGGCTCAGACCTCATCATTTGGATATTTGGAGTTGGACTAGGCTATAGTACCCCATTTTCATGCATTTGGGCAATCAACATCGGACAATCTACCATTTCATGGTGAAACTATTCACAGTACGGACAAGATATTCTCGTCAGGTTAGTACAATCGTGAGCATAGTGCCTTGGCCCTCAGCAATTATAACAGATTAGCTGTCCGCGGCCCCTTCCTGGCCCCATTCCTCCCCATCCTCGTCCTCGCCCCTGGAACCCACCGGGTGCTATTGCTGCAGCTAGATCCTGACCTTGCGCCTTAGTCTACATCCTATAGGTAGGTGTTCGATCCATCAACAATTCATAACTACGACAGTCTCGTTCATCGTGGCCCACCAATCTACAAAAATTGCAAAATAGATGTTGGGGGGTCTGGGTAAACTTTTGCAACATGTGATAGTTGTCCATTGTGTGCTTTCCTCCCACCTAACAGATCGTGCACTAGAGCGAGGGCGCCACTCTTGGCCCTACCTGTGCCTCTGGTTGCAATGGCATTGGTCCCCCCTACCAAATAGTTCGTGAATATCAGACAATGATCCTTATCGTGGCCCTGGCCTTTGCATTTTATGCACCACAGCTCTTCTCGCACTTCTGGCCTTGACGCCTTCTCCTGTTTCAAACTCTACATCTCCAAGCATAGGTTTTGTATTTGCGTGTGGATCTGTTAAACTCCCAACCCTAAATCCTGTATTGGAGTTTCATGCAACCTCATCGCTATCTCTAATGCTTCAGCTTCGATTGAGATCTTTTGCTGCTACAGTGCCATCCTTAGATGTGGTATCAAAGATGCCACAAACCACGCATGGTGTTGCACATTTGTCAACGTCATGTTAGCCTCACGAATCGTACTCTTCAATCTCTGATCCAGATCCCATGGGGTTTCACCTGGCAGCATCACGATTTCTTTGAACCCAATGATTGACTACGTCTCCGATTTCAGTCGGCTAAATTCTTTGTTCAATGCATCATTCCCGCATTGGGGTGATTGCTAGAGTACTTTATATACCACATTAATGCATGGTCCTGCAACACACATAACAAAGTAGCCTTTTTGATGTTATCATCCGTAACATCTTGGGCTTCCCATACTGCCTTTACCATGAACCAGAACAGATTTGGTTCCTCATTCCCTACGCCTATAAATACAGGCAACTTGATTGCACTCGCCATTCCAACCTTCGGTGGTGGGGGAGGTGGGGTGGGTGAAGATGGGGTTGAATGGAGGTGGTAATAGTGGAATGCACTGCTTGATCAACCAGATTGCGTTTCTCGAAGAGAACCCAGGGAGTTCCTCTTCGCTTTATCGCGAAAGTGAAATCAGGGGACTGTTCTCCAATCCTTCGGACCCTCAGTAGCCTCTCCTGCTTCGCATTACCCTAGACATCAATGGATCCGCATAACACGTTTTTCACATAACAACATTTTAATCTAGGTATTCAACAATTTGATGTACTTAGACCTCGGTCCCTGGAGAAACCGCCTTTCCACTTCGCTATAATTCATGGTTGTGTCTATCGCGAACTTAGTGATAAACCCTCCTATTATCCGGTCTAGCCAATGATCTACTGCCCATGCGATTTTATCTTCAGACGCCTCTATCCTGCGCACCAACTCAAGAGTCCACACTATTGGTTGATCAAGTCTGCACCTTCCCACACTGTCAGATAGCCTCATGATCCACTTGTACAACTCTAATGAGAAGGTCATGAAGAAGATCTCATGGATTTCTGTGTATATGTAGTTATCCGGCCACCTTTCCTCAGATATCCACGGATTTCTGTTTTTATGTACCACGAACTCGTGCAGTTTCTGATCCAACCAATCTTCAATCTCTTTCTTCGTAGGGTTCCAATGTTCCAACATTAGACATCCCTTAGGTAGATCTTGATCTCGGCAACAGAACCATTTGTTGGCTTATTGGGGCCTAACCCAGGTTCAGAAGAGTTATTAGCAAAACAAATCTCGCACTACCGACCCTTCGGGCAACAGTTCGTGGAGCGTGGACTGAAGTCTCACCCGAGGTAGTAGGGGAGGGTACTGGAACCAGGTTTCGCACCCTTAGGATGTCTAGATGTGGTCTGGAAGGGCCGTGAACTGATCCGCGCCCTCACGCCACTCTGCACTACTACTCGACTTCCTCGTAGGTCCGCCTCTCAGTGCTGCTTAATTCTTATTATTACTGAGTGTATTATAGATCAGATCTGATCTAATTCTTAGGGTCTTTAAGAAAACATTTAACTGTAATAACTAGTGTGCACAATCCACATTTAATGTCCTTGCTTCAGTACAATCCACTTCTTACCCTGCGCAGTCAGTTGCAGGGGTCTGCACACACAGCTGTGCACTCTACTAGGCCTCTGCGCACACAGCTACAGAGCTTCTATCTACTAACCCTTACAACTTGTACTTATAGACTCAGAGAGAATATTAATTTCACAAACCCATAACACATTAGATCTTCCAAAAAAACTGACTTCTAACCATAGAGCCTTGCTCTATTTATACATTTCCATGGTCCGCAGACCATGGGCAGGCCGACTCACTTTCTATTTTCTTACATTATTTTCGAGCAGACAACCCTTTGACTTGACTCATTACAATTCACGCTCCGCACACTCGTGGAGCCTTTACCATACTATTACCCAAAATTGTGGACTTTAAGCCCCAAAATCGTTACGCGGGGCCTCCGCTACCCAACACTAAGCTCTATGCACAACACTTTTTGCAGGACCATTTTGGAGGTCTTCTTGGTGTCCAAATCGAGCTCATGATAGCTCATTGGAAAGTTTGTCCTATCTAATTTCAAAATATGCCTTTTGTTTCCCATTTGGAGTTGAATTGACCCCTCAAAAACTGATTCTCCCAAGATTGCTTCTATGTGCAGCGCCATGGTCAAAAAGAGGACAGAAAGGTCATTTTTAGGTGTTTTTTGACCTTTTGGCTGACCATTTTTGCTCCAAAAGCTTAGAAAATGCATAGGGTGAATGTACTCATCATTGTGAATCCAAAAATGCTGATCATTTCCTGATTGGATGCCCCTAGGAAAAGCGGAGCCAATCTTTCTGTGTCAAAAATTGCTAAATTCTTCAAAAAGGAAAAAATTCTCAAAACTTACTCAAAATTTGTGGAGAACACCACCATCAAGTGTCTGGGTCAGCCAAGGAAGCTTCAACAAGCAACATAAGCATATTACCCTCATTTATTCCTTTGAGTGCTTGTTTTAGCCTTGTCTTCATTTGCTTGACTCTTATGTTACAAATCTTGTTTCGGGTCCTGCAATGGCGAGTCATGTGCCTAATGATTTGATTGTCCCTGTTGGCCCTTTGTAGTAACTTCTCCAAATGTAAATTGACCCTGTCAAGCCATGTTTCTCTATCCTCCTCAATCTCCTTTTCAAGCCTTTGTCTTGTAGTCAAGGTGGTTGGGGTCTCTTCCTCTTGCATTACTGGTTTGCCTTTGTCACATTGCCTCTTTGCCTTGAGGAGTTCTAGCTCCATGAGAATCTGTTTGTCACTTAGTTGCTTGTTCTCTTGCTCAAGGTATGAAATGACATACTTAGCTCTTGCCAAGTTTTCCATCAGTGCTGGGATCTATGCATCTTTTTCCGTTATGGCTACATTTTCATTTGTTGCCTCATCTTGAGCCTCCAAGTCGACTATCTCAATGCCATGATGAATGTGTGGCTATTCTAGTCCATCATGTTCCATCAAATCAAATTCCCTTTCCTCTTCATCATTGAGGCTTTCCTCCAACACCTTTTCTTTCCCTTTATGCACTTGCTGCACCTATTGTACCTGTTGTGTTGATGAAGAAGGCAAAGCCCCTTCCACAGTTTGTGGACCTATGAGTTGATGAAGAAGGCAAGGCCCCTTCCACATCAGGTGGAGTAAACACTTGACTATCTGCTGCAAACAACTTTCTAGCCCTTCTCTGATATGTTTTGTAGGTGTCTGTCTTTTCAACAACTTTAGTCTCTTTAGCCTTCTTACTTTTCTTTACTTTAGCACTGCTGGAAGGCCCTTCTGCTTCTTGAGGCATCGGTGGAGGAATCTAAGGACCATTGAAGATGCCATTGGCAATAAATGTATCCCAGGAAATGTTGAAGAGTTTGAGATGATGTAGCACAATCATATTAATCAAGGAATAGTGATAAATACTATTCATTTGCTGGGGGTACGGCCTTTTCTGTACAATGTAGGCCATCTTCTCAATGTTCCTGAATGAGAAGTAAGAGATGTTAAGCATTTTCACTCTTGTGAAGTGCATAAGAAGCCTAATATTATAGGTGTACAATCTAGAAAATGTGCCCTCACATGTAAAATATTTCATAATGATCCTCATCATAGGGGCATATTGAAGGAACCTAAAAGGAAAGGTCCTCTTCTTTTCATTCATGTACCTGGATTTGATGTATGACTCATAGTAGTTCTCATCCAAATTGTTAGGCCCCTATACTATTAGTGTAACCCCTTATTGTTATTAGTACAACCCACTTATTATATTGATGTACCCATGTTGTGCCCATATTATTACTCCTGTGCCCCATAGAAGCCCATTATTGTTATTATTGTGCCCTTACATTTTTATTGTTATGTCGGCTTTGATTATGTTATGACCCCTTAGACTCCTATATATAGAAAGGAGGTATTTTCATTTGTATCATCCAAGAATTGTTCATTTATGTAATGTAAAGGAGGTTGCCCCCTCGAAGAGGCTGAATTCTAAGGCGTTGATCTATCTTTTCTATCTTTTCTTGAGCTGGTTTCATAACATTTGGTATCAGAGCTTTGAATTCTAGGGTTTCGCTGCTCCAAATAGGTCATCGTGGAATTTTCGCTATAACTTTTTTTCTCTGACGTTTCAGAAGTCGTAAAAAAAACCCATTTGAGAAGAAATTGCGCTGAACCTTGGGTCCGAATTTTAGAGCTTTTTGCGCGATATTTGCGGAGATATGATCTGAGAAAGTTGGTCCTTTTCCAGACTCCTGAATTACATTCAAAACAGGTGACCTGGGGAAAATCGTCATAACTTTCTCTCTAGGGATCGGATTGAAATTTCGTAAGAAGGTATAGAAAGAGGACGGACTGTAATTTCTTGTATGCATTTTTTTAGATCCAAAGGTTGAAACAATGACTCGTGGCACGTCATACAAGTTTGCTCTACTGAACTAGTCTATAATCAGGTCATCTTGGGATATTGTGCATAACTCTTTCTTGGAGAATCCAATTTGGATCAGACTGGTGGCATTGGAAAGAGGACACAGACGGCTACTACAGGTCAAAATTTCAGAACTTAAAGATCTGAAAGTACAGAGTTACAGTCGTTTCAAGGTAGAGCTCCTAAAATCAAGAAAAAGCAAGATGAGGAAGTTTGATGGCAAGGATCTGGTAAATTGGATACTTCAGATGGAGCAATATTTTGATATACATGGTGTACAACTGTTACAAAAGGTATGTATTGCATCTTAATATTTAGAACCAGATCAATTTTTATGGTACAAAGGGCTTTGTTCTCGTAAAAAACTTGTTACGTGGTCAATTTTCACGGAGGAAATGATAGCACATTATGAGGATACAAAGAGCAACACCTTCTTTAGAGAAACACCACAAAAATTGGAAAGAGTAAAAGGGCTTTGTGACATAGTCGAAATTATGGAAACCAGGAAGTGTACCCCTCACAACTATAAATATGGAAGTGTTGTTTCTCTTAGCCTTCCACAACCTACAAGGGTTACACCACAACAATTGGAAGAAAAAAGAGAAAAAGGGCTTTGTTACAATTGTGATAGCAAATGCACTAAAGGTCATAAGTGTGCTGAGAAGAAATTATTTTACATAGAATATGAAGAGGAGGAAGAAAAGGATCAAGAAACAACAAAAGAAGAAGATATACGCCAGGACCCCACTCCAGAGAAAGAAGAAATGAATCAGACCATATCTTGTAAAACATTGGCAAGAATTACCACTCCTCAAACTCTCAAGATAGAAGGACATATCAAGAAGAAAAAGGTGCAACAAGTGAAAGATCACATTGAGAAAGAAGAAATGAATCCAACCATATCTTGTAATTCATTGTTCGAAATTACCACTCCTCAAACTATCAAGATAGAAGGACATATAAAGAAGAAAAATGATCAAGAAGTGAAAGATCACATCGAGCATCAAGAAATAAATCCGACCATATCTTGTAAAGGATTGAAAGAAATTACCA
This sequence comes from Pinus tabuliformis, assembly GCA_031772625.1. Classification (NCBI taxonomy): domain Eukaryota; kingdom Viridiplantae; phylum Streptophyta; class Pinopsida; order Pinales; family Pinaceae; genus Pinus; species Pinus tabuliformis. Next base: position 1,745,842,381 of record CM062820.1, on the reverse strand, counting down.
CTCCTCAAACTCTAGAGATAGAAGGACATATCAAGAAGAAAAAGGTTCAAGCAATGAAAGATCACATCGAGCATCAACAACAAGTTCTCCAACTTTTAAAGGATAACACTACTTCGGTGCAAAATCAAACGAAACAATAGGCACTTAAAAAATGGCGACCTTACCGAATGGGAAGACTCTTCAAGGATGAGGATGTGGAAGCATTGTTTTGTGCTATTTATATTATCCAACCAGATTGGATAAAAGAAGCAAGGGATGAATGGAAGAAGGACGAAGAAGTATGGCCACTTATTCAAAAGTTGCAAAAGATCCCAATTCAAACAATATTGCCAGAAATTAAAGAGGAAGGAAAAATCATATTGGAACCTGGAGCAATCACAGAAACAAGAACCCAACAACTACGAAATTGATCAATTCCAGAGTATCTCATCAAGTGGAAGAACTTACCCGCTGAATATTCCACATGGGAGGACAAGAATTTTATAGAGAAGCATCAAGAACTACTCAAGCGTTGAGGACAACGCTTTTTGAAGGAGAGGGGCATGTTAGGCCCCTATACTACTAGTGTAACCCCTTATTGTTATTAGTACAACCCACTTATTATATTGATGTACCCATGTTGTGCCCATATTGTTACTCTTGTGCCCCATAGAAGCCCATTATTGTTATTATTGTGCCCTTACATTATTATTGTTATGTCGGCTTTGATTATGTTATGACCCCTTAGACTCCTATATATAGAAAGGAGGTATTTTCATTTGTATCATCCAAGAATTGTTCATTTATGTAATGTAAAGGAGGTTGCCCCCTCGAGGAGGCTGAATTCTAAGGCGTTGATCTATCTTTTCTATCTTTTCTTGAGCTGGTTTCATAACACAAATCTTGTGCTTGATAATATTTTTCCCCCACATTCGGAATCCTTGTAGCATCAGCAATGATGGAGAAGGAAACTGTAAATGTTATCCCGGCAAGAGTTACCTTGTTATCACGGAGATTGGCTTCAAAAAACCTGGTCAGCTCAGGATGATGTTGAACTCTTTCTACCTACTCACAAAAATCATAACACCCCAGATGCCTGAAACAAGAGACAATCATATGAGAAGCCTGTAACTCTCTGATATTTGATGGTCCCTCTCTGATAATTATGCCTCCCTTATGTGGTTTTCTCTTATGCTGAGGTTCATCTCCCATGCTTTCATTGCCACTGCTTTCCTCCTCCTCATAATCTTTATCCTCTTTATCCATGTTTTTGAATTTAAAGCTTTAGAAACCCTAGAGAAGGTAATCAGGAAGTGATTTATGGTGAATAAGAATAGGGGAAGGGGAGAGGATTTTGTGTGATGTAGGATGAGATATGTATGATGTGAGAGTGAGAAGGAGGGTATTTTTTAGTAGGGACTTCTTTGTAAGTAGGGGGTTTAAGGATTTTGTTTGGGGGATTAGGGTATAGGGGATAGGTGTATTTGACCGTAGGAAATAGGGAATAGGGATGATATTTAGGGATATGACAACGGGATGTGGGAATGAGGGATATGACAACAAGATGTGGGAATGAAGGAAAATGGTAAGCAGGGAGGGTTTTTAGAGAACCTAGGGTTTGAAAATTTAAATAGCAAACAAACTCAAAAATCGTGAAATGAGTGTTGGGAGGATGGTTTAAGGAGAATACTTAATTACTTAGAGGCTCTAGGTAGCAAAAGAGTGATTTAGATGGTTGTTAGGGTAGTCTTGGTGTTTGCTAGCCCTATGCGTAGCACCTTGTACAGGTGCGCAGCGCTCTGGTTGTATGTGCGGTGCATCCTGCTCTATGCGCAACGCCTCCATAATTTTGCCTTGTGTGCAACGCTCCTTGCTCAATCCGCAACGCCCATGATTTGCTCAGCCACCAATTCGCTTCAGCTCCCTTCTCTCTCTTTGTCAAATGAGTATGATGAAGTTTGAAAAATGATTTTGAAATCTTATATAGAGGGTGATTTTGATTTTTCGTTACAAAAACCCACTTTATAATGTTTTTTTGAACTTTTACTTTGTCTTCAAATCTCTATTTAATGCTTTTCTTTCTTTGTCTCTTTTTAGGTGGATGATGCTTTGATTGAACTGATTTCTTCAATGGATCATTTCTTGCAGCAAGGAGAAATTCCTTGGCAGCTTATGGGAACACTTATTACATGAAATGACTTGAATTACCTCAAAAAAATATAAATCAACTAAAATACTCTGTTTTCATCTCAAAAACATGTTTTTGACTGAAAATTACATCAATGAAATAAGATATTTGTATAATAACCATGACTTACTACCAATCACTCTTTGTTTATTGGTCTTCCTCGTACCTTTGCTGCTCTTTATTTACATTGAAACTATGCTTTTGACCTTGGAAATGAACCCTAAGACCTAATGGAAACATGACTGCCTTCACTCTATAAATAACATAACTGAAACCATAACTGAATGCAACATGGATATGGGTCAGCAAATGTACCTGATGAGGGAAAAATTGATTTTTGAGAAGAAAACAACCATCAATGGAACACTTTGGCATGACCTAGTGGAATGATAAAAAATTCAGTATGAGACACCTAAAATGAAAATGCAAAGAGCAGATTTGATCCCTGATGGAAGTATGCATATACTAACACTAACAGAATCTCCTTAGGAAGTTTATTCTGCCAATAAATGATTGAAGTTCCTTAATTGTTCTAGGATTGTTGATTTTTAAAATAGCTTCAATCCTTTTGGGATCAATTTTAATACCTTCCATAGAGATGATATGACTGAGAAGTTTTCCCTCTTCAAGGAAAAATAGTGTTTTCTTAGGATTTAGTGAAATTCCAAACCTTATTCATTTCTCAAATACTCTTCTCATATGTAACCAATGTTCTTCATCAGTTTAGAATAAACAGTAATGTCATCTAGATAGATCATAATAAACCTGCCAATTTCATCGACAAAGGCAATATCCATTTCTCTTTGAAATGTGGCTCCAACATTCGTTAACCCAAAAGGCATCTTCATGTAGGAATTTACAGGGTAAGTTCCTCAGACAGAACACCAAAGGACACCGCTCACAAATAGATCACAGATCAATACACCAGTATTTTGACGTGGTTAAAACCCTCAAAGAGGGAAACAGTCCACGGCCTGAGCCAACGCGGCCACTTCAGGCAATTTATTAATAAAAGAATGAAAATTTACATATGCTTCTCTTATAGACGAATTACCCTACAAATGACCCTCCATGCTCTTTAAATAGAGATCATGGACCAATTGGGTGTTAAGCCACGGATCAAGTGTTGGTAATGCCGAGGAGAGAATGAACCGTCGGATCACTACATATCGTGACCGTCAGATTGTAAGTTACAAAATGTACATAGTAAAGAAACACACTTTACCTAACTCTATACCTAACTCTATACTAGACCAAATTGTACTTAACTATTTCCTATGTGTCAGAATATCCTAACATCCCCCCTTAAGAACAACTTGGGATAGGACTGAAGGATTTACAAATATGACACAATAGGAGAAGCAAGGAGGCACTAGAGCCTATCCCCCCTTATTGACAACTTCCTGAACTCCAACCATAAATCGAAGTTTAGTGAACTTTGCCTCTGTGAGAGCCTTTGTAAAGATGTCTGCAACTTGATCATCTGTTGAACAATATTGCACTTCAAGAACATGGTTGTGAATGAGATTTCTGATGAAGTGCATGTGCAGTTCAATGTGTTTGCTGCGCTGATGTTGGACTGGATCTTTGCATAGCTGAATGGCACTTTGATTATCACACCAAAGTGTAGTCGGATGCTGCTGCTGAAAGCCAAACTCTGACAGGATCTCATGAAGCCACAAGGCTTCCTTACTAGCTTCTACGTCACCACGATACTCTGCTTCTGCTGAAGAAAGAGAAATGGCACCTTGTTTCTTGCAAGCCCATGTAATAGGTCCTGAACCAAGAGTGAACACATAACCTGTAGTAGACTTCCGATCATCAGGGTCACCAGCCCAATCAGAATCAGTGAAACCAACCAATAGAGGAGATGCTTCGGCACTGTAATGAATCCCAAACTGAACTGTACCTCGAACATAACGAAGTATTCTTTTAGCTGCTTTCCAATGACTTTCATGTGGGTTTTGCATAAACAAAGCAACAAGGCCAACGACAAAGGAAAGGTCAGGACGAGTATGGGTTAGATACAAAAGTTTTCCTACAAGTTGACGGTATAAGGTAGCATCAACTTCAGGAGAAGTACAAGTGATTGAAAGTTTGACTCCAGACTGAAAGGGAGAAGGGGCTGGCTTACAGTCTTCCATGTGAAAATGGCGTAGAATATCACATGCATACTTGGAATGAGAAAGGGAAATACCTTCCTTGGATTGCAAGACTTGAAGACCGAGAAAATAATGTAAGTGTCCTAAGTCTGTCATTTCAAACTTCCTTTTAAGGCTAGACTTCACATGGTTTATAAGGTTGGGATCACTACCAGTCAGGATAAGATCATCAACATAAAGAACAAGAATGATAAGAGACTTGCCCACTTTCTTGGTGTAGACAGTATTGTCAGAATGACACCTAGAAAAGCCATTTTCTAAAAGAAAGTTATCCATTTTGGCATACCAAGCTCGAGGAGCTTGCTTGAGACCATAAAGGGATTTCTTAAGCCGACATACAAGGCTGGAGTTTGTTTGTATAAAGCCAATAGGTTGTTCCATATAGATTTCTTCATGCAAGTCCCCATGCAAGAAGGCGGATTTAACATCCATCTGATGGACTTCCCATTTGAAAGGAGCAGCAAGGGAAAGAACAAGGCGGATAGAGTTCATTTTGGCAATAGGGGAGAAGGTTTCAGTGTAGTCAATGCCTTCAACTTGTGAAAAACCCTTAGCAACAAGACGAGCTTTATGTTTATCAACTTTCCCATCTGGTCCATACTTGGTTCTGTAAACCCATTTGCATCTAACAAGTTTTCGTCCCTTTGGTAGAGGAACAAGATCCCATGTATCATTTGCCAATAATGAATGATATTCTTCATTCATAGCTGCTTCCCAATCTGGATGGCCTGAAGCTTCTGCAAAGGTGTCAGGATCATAAGTCACTGAAGTTTGAGCCAGTAAAGAATAGGCTCTCTCAAACTGAGAACGTGTATGTCGTTGATCTGTAGGATCACCGAAAAGATCACTTGCTGCATCCCGAGTAGCACGGACCCATTTTGGAAGCTGAGGAGCTGAAGGAGAATCCTGAGAAGGTGGGGGAGGATTTTCATCCTCGCTTTCATCATCTAAAGAAGAAATATTTTCAAAAGTAGAAGAGATAGGGAGAGGTGGCACATCCGCCGAACTAGGCTCGCAGGCCGATATATTTTCAGAAAACTTTACATCTCTTCTAATGATAACATTTTTGGACTTAAGTGGAATAAGTCTATATCCTTTGACATCTTCAGAATATCCAACAAAAATACATTTTTCACTCTTAGGTTCTAAAGCTTTATGTTTCTCATCTGGAATATGGGCCCATGCTTCAGTTCCAAAAACACAAAAGTGACTTACATCTGGTTTGATTGAGCTCCATGCTTCTTATGGAGTGATATTCTTTAAAACCTTAGTAGGAGTGCGATTTATTATGTAATTTTCACAGTTAATTGCTTCTGCCCAATAATTAAGACTAAGTCCTTTAGATTGAAGCATACAATTAGCCATTTCCTTTAAGGTGCGATTCTTCCTTTCAGCTACACCATTTTGTTGTGGAGTATATGGAACAATATGTTGCATTTGAATTCCATTCTCAGTGCAAAAGTTGATGAATGTGTTTTTAACATATTCTCCGCCATTATCAGATCTTAGCTTAAGAATTTGATGTCCAGATTGTTTTTCAACAAAGGTCTTAAAGGCCAAGAACATGTTAAATACTTCACTCTTGATTTTTAAGAAGTATACCCAAGTGCGTCTGGAGAAATCATCAATGAAAGTTAAGAAATACTTGTAGCCAGAGAATGAAGCAACTGGAAGTGGACCACATAAATCACTATGCACGCGCTGTAAAGGGGCTGAGGCGTGCCAAGAGGCACATTTTTCAAAACTGTCCCGATGATGTTTTCCGAGTACACATCCGGAACAAACATCATCTCTGCAAGATACCATTGGAAGACCTGTCACCATATTTTGTTTACATAGATTCTAAAGAGAGCGATAGTTTAAGTGACCAAATCGCTCATGCCAAAGTTTGCTCACTTCATCATTATGAGCAATAAATACTGAGGGAAGATTTGATGACCCAAAGTTGTGAAACTTATACAACCTTGTAGAATCATCAGCAATGCCAGTAGCTAAAATCTATCTAGGATCTCTTAGGTCCTTAATTACAACATCGTGAGGTGAAAATTCAACTATTTTACCTTCACCTGAATGGGTTATCTGATATACAGATAGAAGGTTGCAGGATAAGGTTGGAACACATAATACATCATTAAACTGACCATTGTCTAGATGAACAGTTCCAGTACCTACAACACTAAGAGATCTATCATCACCAACATATATATTTTTGGTGTTACAATCATTTAAAGAAGAAAACATGGCTTTGTTTTTGGCCATGTGATAAGAAGCTCCAGAATCAATGAGCCACTCATGAGAATGAGAAGAAGAAAATACATTTAGTGCATAGCCAGACCGAGATGCTTGACAACCACATGCAGAAAGTGCCATTCCTGAAGATGAAGTTGAAGTTGAAGATTGCTCCAAATGGATATTATGCTTCTTCATTGCTGCTTCCAAGGCTTCCATGTTCTTAAAGCATTTGGATTCTAAGTGGCCATCTCGATTACAAAAGTTGCAATGTCTATCAGTCTTCTTCCCTTTGTTTTTATTTGTCTTATCATTTTGTTGAAATGATTTTTCATTTTGAGGCTAAAATTGCTTAGGACCCTTGTTTGGTTTAGGACCATTCTTTTTAGGATACAACTTCTTAGGATTCTTTGGATTTGGTTACTGCTGGGCGGCTAACGCTTTCTTAGAAGAGTTTCCAAGATGAAGAAGACCAAGGTGTAAGAGTTTTTCTTGTTCTCTTATTAAAGAATCACAAAAGGAATCAAAGGAAGGGGACTTGTAGGTTTGTCCTTGAGAAATGAAGGCTTCTCTTGTAGAATGGAAGGTGGAAACAAACACAGAATAGGCTGGTCCCAACTTAGTAAGAATGGAGTAGATAAGGCTACTATCTTCTTTCTTAACATTAACACCTTCCAAGAGAAGTCTAAGGGTCTTGAACTTGAACAAAAAATCTTCAATGCAAGAAAAATTATTGGGGTCCAATGTAAGCAATTCATTTTCAAGTTGATGGGCTTTAAGTTCATTTTTAATTCAAAAGACTTTAGTAATCTGTTTCATTGCTTCATCAGGAGTATCAAGTTCTGCAATATGGAATCTAAGATCTGGAGAAATAGACATCCCTATCAACCCACGTGCTTGGTCTTGCCTATTTTCCCATTTAGCTGCCTTGTCTTCATCTTTTGGTTTGGTCTCTTGGCCTGTGGCTATTCTGTAAAGACCTTTACTTCTAAGTAAATCCACAATGTAAGACCACCATTGGAAGTAGTTGGTGATGTCAAGAATAACTTGGCATGGACTTTCCATTTTTTTAAAAACTTAAGCTATAGATGCTAAAACTAAGTGTTTCAATGGAAAGATCTCGAAAAATTAGGCTGTTTAAAAAAAAAACGGTTCTGAAAACGGCTTCCGGATGAAGAAGTTATGGCTTTTTGAAGAAAATTTGATGAAGTCGTCGACGAAGTGCGGGAATGAAAAATCGGCCCCCACAAAATGGAGACTTGAACCCAAGACCTCTACTCTCATAAATTAGCTTTGCACCAAGTGAGCTATACAAAAAGTTTGAGAGAGAGAGAGAGAGAGAGAGGGGGGGGGTTGATGCTTTGTGTTGCGTGCTTGCTTTGAGAAAGCTCTTTTTCCCTACAAAACAAAAAACAAAAAACCCAACACGGACATACAAAAAAAAAGCGAACCTTGCGGCTCGAAGTTAGCTTTAGCCGGAAACTAAATTTTTTCAAAAAACGAACCTTGCAGCTTGAAGTTAGCTTTAGCCGGAAACTAGATATTTTCCTCAATGTTTCTAATTTTCCGAGATCACACTAAGGCGCAACGGAAAAGAGCATATGCATGAGAAAAATCCTTCCTTTCTGTTTCTGATTTGCCCAGATCGCACAGAGTCGTAGGGCAAAGAGCATACGCAGAAATGAAAGGTATAGATTCGGTAATAAAAAAGGCTAAATAAACTGAAACTGAAATAAACAGAGAGAAAATGACTGTAAACTGCAAATAAACAATGTATACCTCCAGATCTTAAAAATGACGCAGCTAGGGCTACCGGAAACCTTTTCGCGTGAAAAGAAAGGGGTTCCTCACTGGAACAGATGCTCCCAACAGAACAGAGCAGTCCTCTCGGCCCGAAAGCAGTCAGAAACATTAGATCTAGGAAACGGTTGTCGGATGCAGTTCTACCGGCTTCAGATTTGGATCACCAACGGACGCGGCCCTCAAATAGCTCTGATACAATGTAGGAATTTACAGGGTAAGTTCCTAAGACAGAACACCAAAGGACACCGCTCACAAACAGATCACAGATCGATACACCAGTATTTTGACGTGGTTAAAACCCTCAAAGAGGGAAACAGTCCACGGCCTGAGCCAACGCGACCACTTCAGGCAATTTATTAATAAAAGAATGAAAATTTACATATGCTTCTCTTATAGATGGATTACCCTACAAATGACCCTCCATGCTCTTTAAATAGAGATCATGGACTAATTGGGTGTTAAGCCACAGATCAAGTGTCGGTAATACCGAGGAGAGAATGAACCATCGGATCACTACATATCGTGACCGTCGGATTGGAAGTTACAAAATGTACATAGTAAAGAAACACACCTTACCTAACTCTATACTAGACCAAATTGTACTTAACTATTTCCTATGTGTCAGAATATCCTAACACTTCACATACATGAAGGAACCCCATGGAGTAGTAAAGGTTGTTTTATCTTGATCATTAGGGTGAACCAAAACCTGATTATAGCTTGAGAAACTGTCTAATAAAAAAATCCTAGAAGGTCCAACTACTTTTTGTAGAATATGATCCATTTTTGGTAAAGGGTAGTTGTCCTTTAAGGAAACTTTATTAAGGTTTCTAAAATCTATGCATAATCTGATTTCACTTGTTTTCTTCCTAGTTGCCACTATATTGGAAACCCATTTAGAATACCTAAGAGGGACTATGATTTTAGAGTCATACATTCTTTTAATTTCTTTCTCAATTAAAGGCATCAACATTGGATTTATTCTTTGAAATTTTTGTTTAAATGGTTTCTGATCCTCTTTAATTGGAATTTTATGTTGTATAATCTCTATATCATAAGTCTTAGATCTTCATAGCTCCACGCAAAAACATCACTGAATTCCTTGAATAAAGAATGTATTTTTGTTTTTCAGTGGTTGGGAGTGATTTGGACAGTTTTATGATCTTAGGATCTTTTTCACTGCCTTTGTTGCATTCTTCCACTGCTGCCCCTATGGGCTCAATCTTAGGATTTTTAGCCACAACATTGAAATAAAATAATTCTTCCAGTGGAACTAAACCTCTAGGTAAAACATTATCATTTAACTGAATTGTTTCAAACTCTTCTTTCTGTGGATCTATCTCAAGCAATTCTAATTTATTTACAACTTTATTTATGTGTATATTTACATTTGAGTTTTCTAACTGCCTTTCTACATTAGAATGTACAACTATTTGATTTTCTAATTCAGACTCTAAGTCTATACTATCATCTTCATATTCATCCTTAGACTGTAAAAAACTTTCAATTTTTTTATCCTTGCCAAACCCCTGCCAATACTTCATAATATCTGGCACAGTTCATCGATGTTTCACTTCCACTGTATATTGTCGATTAGGGTAAGGCATTTTACAGGAGCTGGCTGAAAAATCCAGACTATTAGCCAGGATATTTTGATTTCTAGGAATTGCAGAAAGGTCATATTCCACAAAACTCTCTAGAAAATCAAGCACAACATTTCTGTATGCTCTCAATCTAGGGTGTTTGGCTTAATACTCTCCTTTGATTTGTTTTATGATTAACTCAACATCCCCTTGAATGGAGATTCTCTTGGCACCCAATTTTTTTAACAATTGCAATCCTAATATAAGAGCTTCATACTCGGCTATGTTGTTCGTACACTGAAAATGGAGTTTGTATTAATGACCTTCAACATGATTGTTTCATGTATTTGTAGCCCACACTCCTACTCTAGAACCATCTTTGCTACAAGCGCCATCAAAGCTCATGTTTCAAAGAGGTTCAGGAAGAGTGTTTTGTTCTAGTGCTTCTGTTTGGTTTGGATCTGTTTTAGAAATTTCAGTTTTTGCTTTGATCACCTGAGTGTTGATGTCTCCATCATTATAAATAATGAAAGAGTCTAAATCTGAGTGGAGTTAGTAAAGAGGATAGTTGTGAGGCTTCTCTTGACTACTCACCATGAATTCATCAAAATTTCCCTATATAATCTTCTTTGCTAACCAAAAACTGGTATGGTGGCAAAGATCATATCCATCTGTAGGGTCCCTTGTAATTTTTCTCCCCATGAGTGTGACAACAACATGCCATACTGGACTTCCATAATGGCATTCTCAAAACCTTGTTTATATTCATATCATTCCTTAGAGTCAAGTTCGGTTTGAGTTAGGAGGAAAAGATCTTGCTCCTCTTGAGTGAGAAAAATAGATTCATCATCATTTATTCCCATCGAATTTATTTTCTTGCCATCTAAATCTTCAATAATATTACCCTCATCATTAGTATAGTTTTCCTGAAAAGGAGGCTAGACTTGCTGGTCTAGACCCTTTTTTTCTCGTTGTTTGATTTGGGGAATATTCCTTCTAAAGTTTTGGTTCCTATTTTGAGTAGTAGTTTCATTTTCTCTCATTTGAGCTTGATTATTTATGTTTACGCTTTACATCAACTTTTCCACTACCCTCACTAGGTTATTAATTTTGTGATCAGAAGTAGAAGTGGAAGGCTCTTCTTTAATGGTAACCCTGTGTTCAGATTTTAGTTTGGCCTTCTTAGCTAAGATGTTAGCTTTCAACTTTAATAGGATTGGATTTCATTTCCTCCAAAGTTGTTGGGTCTCTTTCTCTAAGTTGATACTCCATGTTTACATAAAAAATATAAGGAAAATAAATTAAAGCTAGACCAAGGGAGGGTTTGATGTCTGTAGGAATTTCATTGTAAACAGTGTTAAACCATTCACAGTGTTCCTCCACAGTTTCATTGGGTTTTCTTTTAAGTCTTTTGTATTCATTCAAGAGTTGAAGTGGATTTTTCTTGATTTCCCATCTAGCTAAGAAAGTTTGATGGAATGCCTCAAGGATGGCTATACTTCCTGTAGGTAAACTCCTAAACCATTTTTTGACATCACCTCCTAAAATTTGAGAAAATAATCTCATATTTACATCAACCTCATGTACTTCTTGAAGGTAAAAAAATCATTCATTCTGTCTATGTGTTGTTGAGTAGTATGAGAACTAGTGTTATCAAAGCCTAGAATTTTTTATTGATAGTTTGTCGGCATAAAATTTAGCTAGCCTGGTAACACCAAAGGTGTATACCTAGCTGCCATAGCTGGTGTGAGAATTTGACTGGAAGACGGACCTGTGGAAGGTGTAGTTGTAGTAACTACAGGGATAGTATGAACAACAGTTTGAGTTGCTATAGGTGAATAAGTAGAGACTAGAGAATGAGTAGGGCTAGGGGGTTGTACATTAACAGACTAGGAAGAATGGGTGGACAAAGAAGTTGTTGCAATTGTTAAAGTTGAATATTCCACTGATTGTTGAATGTAAGCTTCTTTAATGGCTTGGTCCAAAATCGAGACTAGACCCTGTAATTTATCAAATTTTTGTAGGTATTCTAGATCAGGATCTAATTCAAGAGGCTGAGTTTGGGGTATATATGGTTGCAATATAGCTTCATCAATGATAGTCTGATCTACAAAGCTCTCAGATTTTGATCTAAACAAACTATGTTGGAAAGGAAAATCAAACTCTATGCCTTGAATAGTTTCAAACTTCTTAGGAAGAGAGTTAGACCTAGACAAAGGACTATTACTACCCTGAATCTCTGTAAAACTTTTCTTTCTCACTAATTTCTCTAGATTATCTAAAAATTCAGGAGGGTCGGGATCTGGGTGAGCTCTAGGGAGCATTATTTTAGGAGCCAGATCTATTGAAAACTTATCACATAGCTAATAAAATCAAAATTAATAACACACTCAAATATATACAAGGTTACAACTTTAGATCATGTATTTCATTGTGATATAAGAGCTTTGATTAATTGAAATACTAATTAAATACCAAGGAATAACTATTTTTCATTTTAAAAAGTATTCGAGTCCCCAGTATGGTCACCACTATGTTGTCGTTCTGTATTTTTGAGGTTGAGGGAGTAAAAACATAGGACAACATTAAAACGACTTTGGAAGATGGTATCTAGCCCTGCCAACTTCAGAGAGGGATCACTCTGTAAAATTTAGCTTTGTTTTATGTGAATTTTAGGCTAGTTATTAATGTACTGATTGTTTTGATTAGATTGTTCGGTTGATTAATTTGCTATAATTCCATTGGGATATGGAGTCTAAAGATTAATTGGATGTGCATCAAACTTTGAAGGAGTTTCATAGGGAAATCTAGGTTGCACTAGTTGGATCTTTCAAAAATTTAAATGGATTATGGGACAGCAAAAATGTAAGATTCAGTAGAAATTAAGGAGTAATGAAGAATTCCTTAATTTGAATTTAGCAAAAAACATGTAAATTACTAATATCCAAAATAGGGTGTTCTGTGTAACATATCCTATTCATCACAGTTTCTGTTAAGTAATTAAGATTTTAAGAGATAACAGAGAAAGGAAACAATGGTCAAACACATAAACTGAAGAAGAACATCACCATTTCGTACGCCACATGAATCCTATGAAAATGTTCCTATATTATTGATGCTTCTAGTAACTTGAAAAAATTATAATTCGTAGAGGAAATTTTATTCAAAAATCAACCCGTAATACTTCAAACTGTGAAGTATTTATAAAAAAATTTACAAAATAATTACAAAATTGTTGTCTCAACTAACAATGTATTATTAGCATAATTCTAAACAATAAAATAGATCTTTAGCAGAAATATAGGCAAGGTAGGCAGTTGCATGAAGAGGTGGCTTTGTTTTGGTGGATTCAGTTGTTGAATTAGCCTGAAACTGTGTTGCACTGATGTGCTGGTTGCATCCAAATTAATCCAGTAAATCACATAGTTTCTGCCACCTTTTTTCATCTGGAATGGTTAAATTAATTACCCTCCAGTAAATCCCATCAACCTCAGTATATTTGGAAAATGTTGGTTTTATTGTGAAGACATGTTTTACCTCATTCTGGATATAGAAGTCATTTGCCATAGTCTCTAAGAATGCTCTTGTTGTCATGCTGCCTTTTATACCACTAAATTTGATGTTGCTTCTAGCCACTTCCTTCATCTTCAGAACATAATCTTCTTGAGTAATGAGTTTATCATTAATGGCATATATGTTGGGTAGTACTTTCTGGATTAATGCTTCAATCCTGTTGCAAAACTTGTTCACTCCCAGCTCTAGTGTCTCACACCTCTCCTCCAATTGATCAATGAGATTTCTTTTAGTCAAAACCTTTTTGACTTCCAAGATGGTAGCAGTCCTGTCACTAATTCCTAACTCTTCAAGTTCATATTTACTCTTTGAATTCAGGAATTTGATGATGTTGGGTGCTTCTGAAGGCATGTCTCCCAACTTTTCCCTTACTTGAACAATTGTTTCAGTGGCCCTTTGTATTAGTTCTTTCTGTTCAAAAATGATTTGCATACATGGCCAGATTTCATTCATAGAGTCCAGAATACCCATCCAAATGGTTTCCTTGGCTTGGGCCAAGGTCTGACCAATTGATGTATCCTTTTCGACCCTCTGTAACTTCTCTAGTAGCCTTTGCGACTTCTGCATTTCAGCTAGAGGAGAAGCTGTAATTCTAGTTTTCTGCTCTTGCATAGATTTGAGCTGCCCATTCAATTTATTAATATCTTCTGACTGGATTGACATATTTTCCATTGTTTTTGTCACTTGTTCAGCACTTGTAGTTTGAGTGGAAGAAGTTATTGCAGTTTCTCTTCCTGTAGCTGGGAGCTAAGTGATGGGTATGGCATCTAGTGGGACTAAGGCCATCCTTTAACTCTGTTCTTTTTCTTTGATCATTTTCTCCATTTCTACCTTAGTTTGTCTGATCTGAATATTCTTCTCTATGATTAGCTTCATCATGTTAGTCTTTTGTGTCTCATTTTCTTCAATGTCTTTAGTCAAGGGATCCTCTGTGGGTGGTAGTTTCAACTGTTGTCTCAATCATGGAACGTCCAAATTTTTCTTCTTGATAATCTACTCTACAGAATTTATATCCTTAGGATCATACCCTATCTTGACTACCAAATCTTCCAAAGATTTGATCTTATTGTCCTTTGCTAAAGAAGACACCTTTTCCATTTTCAATGTTGGGATATGAAACCTGCAACTTAGACAATGACATGGAAGTATTAGTTAATGTAGAAGAAATCATCTCACCAGTCTGTTTATGCATCTCCATTTGATCAATGGGATGGATATCTTTGGTGTTGAATTCAAATGTTGTACTCTTGTAATCTGTTGATGTTTTAGGATGTGGAATTTGAGCCTCAAGGAAGGCCATCTGCATCTTTCCTTGCTCTGTGTCAAAAATTGATAATAATCTGCTCTGTGAGCTGGAAGTCTGCTTCCAAAATTGATTGTAGGTATTGTTCTTAAGAATTTCATTCTTAAGTTTGATCTCTCGGTACCTGTCAAAAACACTCTTTTCGTTTTCTCCTTGGAAATATTGAGAAGATAGTTATGTTTCCTTTTGACCACGTGAAATTGAAGTTCCCGTAGGAGATGCAAAAAACTTGTTGCTTGAAGGTGGTGAGTCTCCAATTATAATGGTAGCTTGGTCTTGTGTTTTTGTTGTAGCAGCTACAACCACTGTCCAAAAATTTTGCTTAGCTTTGTTTTGGAGCCTCCCTACCAACCTTTCACAACAACATGTCTTGCTTCATCGAGTACACAAGCTTCAATTATTTTCTTGCAGAAAGACAACCTGTCTATCAAAGCTTGATGCATTTCCCTCACCGAATGTTTCCCCAGACTTGGTCCAGCTACAGGATGAGCAGTTCCCTCAAGAAATTGCGCAATTCTGGAGGGCAACCAGCCTTCCCTCCAGAAATTGTGCAATTCAATCTGACAGCCTGCTGGGCTCCAAAATTGTGCAATTCTGCTAGTCAAGCTTCATCCAAAAAATTGCACAATTCCTCTTAGCAGGGCTACTCAGCCCAGGAATTGTGCAATCCTGGGCAGCAGTCAATTGCTCTGCCCAAAAATTTCACAAATCTCTTGGGAAGCCATCCCAGCTCCCTTCCAAAAATGCGCATTTTCTCCCACCAGTTGAACACACTCTTGCATGTGTAGTTGAGTTGACTGGTTCCCTTCGGGATCGAGAAAAACTAATTTTCATGCATGGGCTGCTCCTCCCAAGGTAGAATGCAAAGGAATCCCTTGTTTAGCATTTGGAGGTTACATGCAAGGATCATTTCAGAAACCTCCCACTAACTGTCGTTTTCCCTATATTTATGGCATGTGCGTTGCAACCTCAATTTTATTGAAACTGATCAACCAGAAGCTATAGAGCTCATTCCTCACATCGACCTTGTAGCTCTGACATCCCACATTGTATCTAGGAGTCATCGGCACATTCAACTAGGCTATTTTGGGGTGAGCCCTCTTTTCATGTCTCGCGTTGTGTTTCTAGCACTTTTTGTGTTTTGCTTTGTATGAATGCTATCTTCTTGATTTGAGTGAGCACTTCCTGTCGTTTTGCTACATACTAGCATCTCATTGTTGTCGCATGCATGACATTGTTTTGCATGGACAGTCATCATTACGGTGACTCACTCCACACACATGCATGTTTTCCCGTTTTCTGAACCCTGCACTTGTTGTTGGCATGAATGATCATTCACTCTCATTTGTACTCATCTCACTATGCATTCAGATTTCTCATGTTTTCAGTTGCCCGTCAGCCGGACTGGGCTGCCTTGGCCCGGATCGTGCCTTGCCCGACTAGCACTGCGCATTTCCGAAAGCAAAGGCTCTGCATTCCCTCTAGAAATTGTGAAAGTCTAGCTAGTGATTGACCTCCAAGCTTGCATTACACAATTGTTGGAGGCAGTGTCCCGCTAGCCCCAGAAACTGCGCAATGCAGCTTGTTGGTTGCATGTCACTACTGACTAAAATTATGCGTTGCACAGTTTCAATCCTTAGCAGGCCAGGCTAGACTGTGCATTGCACAATTCGAGCAGTCAGTCAGCCTCCTGACAGCCTGGACTGTGCCTTGCGCATTTTTGGCAGTCATTCTTCCAACCTCTCGGCGAAAATTGCGCAACCTTCATGATCAGTCACACAGGTATGTTGCAAGTCAGTTCTCAAGTTTATTTTCATTTTCGACTGATAGATTTCTTGCCATGAGTGTTGCTATGTCCATAGGTATCACAGGTGTTCATCTACTTCTCAGCAACACAAGTACAATAACCTTCAGGAGAGCAAAGTCAAAGGACACCATTGAGAGCACAACGTGGGTTGTAGCCAAGCAAGTGTTTATGAGCTTGCCCACCTATGAAGACATCAAGTTGTTAATAGACAAGGACATCAAGATAAGATGGCAGCAACATCACAACAATCAGCATCACAGCGAGCAACACCATCAGCAGCAGTAGAAGGTAGCACACCCACATGCGGTGAATGCAAGAGGAAGGTTGTTGATAACACAGAGGCGAAAAAAGGTTGCAAGCTCAAGAAGATCCACTTATGATGAAAGAAACTTTGAAGATTGAGGCTATGAGGTGATGGCACGAAAAGACGATCACACGAGAGTAGAGAACAAAACAGAGAAGGAGTTGCATGTGCTAATGTAGCAACTTAAGGAAGAACAGGAGTTGCATAGACAAGAGAATGAAGTGCAGCAAGAACAAGTACAGTAGGGGGTGCAACATGCATAGACGGATTAAATTGCGCACGTACAAGTTATAGATCCATCCCAGCAGTTGGCAAGAAGAAGACATGGTGATCAATGTTGTTAATCGTATGCAAGGGAATTCAGTAGCATGCATGTCATTATGCGCATGCATGCGATCTAACCCATTTGGCACACTCACTGAGGCAAAGACATGAAGCAAGTCTGACAGGAGCTAAACATGTAGTTGACAGTTGATGTGCATGACCATCAACACATAGTAGAAGATCATCAGAGACACTATGCATCAGTGTGTTGCCAGTTCGGCTGCACCCAAGAAGACCATGGCATGTTAGCAGATGAGTTGGATAAAGGAGCCACACCAATGTAACGGGATGCAACGGAGGCAAGAGTTCACTTCAGCAAGATGTCACAATGGAGCGCACGCACACCATCATGGACGACCAAGCTTGGCATCATCTCACCACCTTGACCATCACAAGCATGTCAAAGACTTGGTCTCATCACAACGGATCAAGTGTCAGTGATGTCTTGCATGGCTTGCTCAAGCCATTTTGCCTCACATGGGCACATGTGCATTATAACGTAACGTCTTGTCAAGTGGAAGTTCAAGTGTCGATAGTTGGATGTAACAATCATAGAGTAGATGAAGAGTCATAAGGGTAGATGAATTGTCACAAAGGGGAATGTCAAGGGTCACCCCACCCTTTGCTATAAATAGAACCTCATAACTCATTGTAAAGGATTTTGGTCAGCCAAGCTTCCGATAAGACTATCTTAGAGAGAGCTTGGACAGTATTATAACGAGCCTTGGCTTCTCCATTGCGCAGAGCTAGTACATCTCTTTGGAGGATCAAGCGGTTGTGGCTGTAACATTACGCCATTGGAACTAGTGGTTGGACATGGATGTATTGTATGACTGGAACTTACACTTATTAATATAATAGAAATAACATGTTTCACGCATATGTCATATTGTATTCCAGCTACCTTGTTTACTCTAAATGGTATATGTATCTATTTTCTTATGCATGCATGTAAGGACTATTCTGTATAAGTATGTATGAATCTCACTGAAATGTGTTGATTGGTTTAACAATAATTTTGGATTGTTAGCTAAATTTCTTTCCAGTTTTTGATGCATATTTTCTTGTGTGTTCCCTTCCAAGCCGTGTGCTACCACAGGTTTCCAAGGGGCACACTCACCCAACTCTCCATGTGTTAGAACCGTTCATGCACCTTCCTTGTCTTACTGCATCTGTCACACCCTTGCTACCAACAGATTTATCTTACTTGCCTCTATGAAAAATCATGGTCAAGGCATTATCGTACGACCCATTGCTAGGACTCCTACACCAAACGGTCTGAGGTCCAATTGGGACTTCTTACTAGTGAGATCCCCTGACATGTTGGCGAGTCCAGCAATGTCAACAGTTTCCTTTTCTGCATCTGTCCTAGGAGTGATCTTTGCTCTTTTCATGTAACTGATTGTGAAATCTTTGGCTTCACTACCTATTGTTGATGATGATCCCTCCTGCCTTTGTCTTTTACTTGTTTTCTCCCGAGGAGTAGGATTTTGTAAATTTGAAGTAGAAAACAATTGTTCTTTAGCTTCTTGCAATGTATTCTCTTCCCACTCTAACCAATTTGCATAATTTTCTATCTCAGGCCTTGAGGTATGGATATATGGAGTAGTTTTGTTTCTACTCTCAACTTGGAAATGATACCCGAAGGGTCATAGGACCATGTAAAACTCAGGCTAAATTTCATCTCTTTAAGAATTTTGTCTGCTTCTTCTCCTGCTGACCTAGTGTTGCATATGAATGGACCCACTTGTGTATTTATGCGAAACTGGGACTTCTTCTTTTCCACCATAAAGTAAAACTTGTGTCTTTATGCGAAACTGGGACTTCTTCTTTTCCACCAAGTAAATATCATCTGAATTTAACATTTGTCTGATGTATTCCAAGGCAAAAATCCTCATGGGAAGGTATTTTTGGAGCTTATATGGTGCTAATTCGCATCCATAAACTCTTATTTCTATATAATTTTGGTATAAATACCAATCTCTAGATTTGGTTTGATCTGTCAAATGCAGAAATCTTTTGATGTCTTCACTAATTCTGGGATGTTGCTGATTTGTTTAAAATATCCATAGCTACGTGAACAAACTCTTTAATGAATTGTTTGTATGAGATTTTTTGTTTTTATTTCATTACTAAAGAAGTCCAAAATATCACAGGTTGTTGATTTCCCTCTTTATCTAGTTTCTGCATAGAAAAATTTAACTTGTCTGCTTGATAATATAGAAACATATAGATTAAGATTGAAGTGTAATTAAACACTTATTTTGCTGGAAATTTAATAAACTACTCATGAATGTTATCAGCAAGGAATTTACTGAAATTGAACAAAATAAAAGGTTTGCTATCTGTGGAAAATATGGAAAGGAAGCCTAGAATGGGTTCATCTACCCATTGATCAGAATAATAACCCAAAATGTATGAAATTGTGGTTATAATTTGTTTAGCTTGATCAGGGAAGATTGAGAAAGGGTATGGAGAGTTCTTCTTTGGCAATTGAGAATTTTCTGTTAAGAAGATCTCAAAGATCTTGGCTCTTCTAGAAAAATCAAGCTTCTAATAGAGTTAGGTGAGGGCTTCTAAGGAGAAAGGGGCATTGTTTTCCACAGGGGGTGCTAGCATCATTTGGTTTATAGATTGCGCAGTAATTGTAAAAAGGATATTACTAGATGGCGTCATAATGGCTCTTTGGCTGGGAACATAATAGCCTTGGCATTTCCTAGTGAATTCAGGGGCATGAGAGGTGAGAGGGAAAATATAATGAGGAATATTGGACTCCCAGAGTCCAATTTCATCCATTTTGTCAACATCTTTGTCCTCCAACCAACAATAGAGCTCCAAAAATTCACAGTCACACTGTGTCTCACTAACCTATAATCCCCATCAGCTAAAGGAATATGATCTATGTCTATGGGTGGAGGGATTAGTGGATTAACTGGACTCTCCTCGTTCTTGCTCTTTGGAGGAATATTTATATCAGCGAATGGTAACAATGATGAATTGAAAGCTTACCGTGAACATTTTGAGGTTATGATCTGTCAGGGGAAAGGACGCAGAGCGTTGAGAATTCTGATCTGGTTCAACAAATGTTTTGCAACTGGTAGCTTTGTAGAGAAAACCTGACAATTATGGAGAATAAGCAGTGAAAGGGATAAATGAATATTGTTTAAGGATTTTTAAGGGAAAATGGCAATTTCCATTGGAGGTTGGCACGGGACCATTAAAGGTTGAACAATTACTCGGGAAGGCAAATTGAATGCCCAACTGCCGGGAAAGCATTTAATTAGGAAACAACTATGAAACGTGCCATGAAATGAATAGCGGAGGTGTCAGGGTAGGGACATGGTAAAGAGGATGAGGGGAAGACGGTTTTTGGAGGAGGTCGAAGGTGGTAAGCAGTATCATCAGGGAGGTGACACGTATGGATGTCACGCGACGAAGAATACTGCCTTTTCGGACCCCCCTGGTAAAGGTAGGATGGAGAGGGGGGTTTGAAAAAAATAAGGGTTGTGGATCGTGAAGCGTGGTGAATCCCAATGTTCTAAATGTGGCCCATTTTAGCCACAAATGATAAAACAAATTTTGCCCATATGTACCTATTGTTTCTTGCTTTTGAACTTAGGATAATGTTTGCAATATAAACATGTAAAAAATGTTTTATCCTGATAGTGCCTTTCTTTTACATATCAATAAAACTTAGGGTAAAGGGCACATAAGTATAGTTATAAAACCAAATATTTATGCTCGCCCTTTAACTAAACTAACATTTTTATTATTCTAAAGGGGTGCATTTAGACTAGAAAACCCAAAATTATTTCCTTTTATTAAAAATAAAAAAACTACCTAATTCCTATCATTTATTTCTCCTATTGATTCATATTAAACAGTTGGATAAATGTCATTTTCTACCTAACTACTGATTTTCCAAGATTAAACTTTTTGGCAAATCTTTATTTTATAATCTAATTTACAAAAATTGAAAACATGTTTAACCATGATTATACTGTATGATTAAACAAATAACTAGTCATTGTGGCATTTTAAAACAAGATGCACACAACCTTTATTCATTAATCCTAAAGAAAACTACCTATGAGTAGTGGCATTTAGATTTGCGACACTTTCAGTATTATTTTCTTTTTGTTTTTCTTTCTTTTGATGGGATTCTATCTTTCATTATTTTTTTATCAATGTTTTTTGTTTTTCCTCTTTTTTGTTTCTTTTCTATTTATACGGTCTTTTCATTTTTTATTCTATTTTTCTTTTATTTGGAAATCATTTGTAGATTGACAATTATTTACAATATGAGATTTCTGAGATAAAATACTCAATCACCTTGATATCCTATAAATTATAGGACCCTAACAATCTCCATGATGCTCTCATCGGTGGAAAACATATGAGAGAAAGGATAAGATGACCTACCATAATCTAAAGAATGGTCAATCCAATTAATCGAACAGGAAAAATCAGAATAAGTTGCGCAAGATGAATGGATGGCTTCATAATCTTGCTCAAAAGGGTTGAGCGACATACGATCACCAAAACTATAGATATTAGATTGATCTAGTACTACCCATGGATCAACTAGAGAAGTAGAAGAAATCATATTAATATAGGTGATTGAAATAGATTTGTCAGGAAGTTGGGGGGGGAGGAAGTGGAAAGGTTCCCATGACAGACGAATATTTAAGCAGCCCAACTCCAACATGTTGATATGGGTGAGGGGTTTCCCCCGTGAGAGGGGCACTTCTAGTAATATAAAAATCAGTGGAAAAGAAAGTGCGTTGATCAATGGCTACGATATCACCTTTATGAGGACAAGCGATCATTTGAAAATATGTGGAAACAACCACAACCATGGCATAGACCCAAATGCAATCTAGTAGAAGATTATAATCTAGAGGTCCATCGATAACTTTGACCTCTATAGATATAATATTTCTGCCTAATTCTACATCTAGAGAATTCAAAAACCCACATGGTTTGTAAGTTCTTCCATCAAAAGATTTCAAAGTGGTTAGTGACTGGCTCAATTGGGGAGAACCAATAACCTTCTAGGAAGATAGGGACATAATATAGCTTGAGGCACCTTTGTCACCAACAGAACGATGAATATTTGTTGGGCGCAAGCCAACTTGGTCAGATTTTGGGCAAGGAATCCAATTTTTGTGGATAGAGTGCACAAAAGAAAGGATGTCACGGAGTGCGAAGTGGACCGCGCAGCAGAGTAGCGGAGCACAATGAGGACCGCAAAAAAAACACAACACACAGCATAGGGGCTTTGTGACTAAGCCCCTCCCTTTTTGTAAAAGCATATAATATTGTAAAAGTTTAATGGTTTTGGACCATAGTCCCCTGTATTTTGGAAACCATGGTATTGGGTCCATGGTAATGTAGCGATGTCATCCCTCAATGTAATAGTATATATAGGGATGAATAATAAAGAAGGAAGGCATGATTGAATCTATATCTATGTTTATGGTTGTATTTTTTTGATCTGTAACTTCAGAGAAAGGGGCAAGGCTCTACAGCTAAGTGCACAGAGGCCTGGGTCTACAGCTTAGCGTGCAGACCGTCTGCTACTTAGTGCACATACAACTTGCGGTTGTGTGCACATGTGAAGAACTATTTGTTGTACCAAATTCTCTATTATAAGCAACAGTTCTTGTGGATGTAGTCCCACATTAGGATGAACCACAGTAAAATCAGTGTCCTCATGTGTTTCACTTATTATCCGCATTTTATTTCAGTATTGTGAAGTTTATGGATGTTTATATGTTTAAATGAAGAATGTAATTCTGCGAAGTAATATATATGTGAGAAGTAGTTCATGAGTGCGAAGTAATTTATAAGAGTTAAAGCATAAGAAAATACAACATTTCCACATAACAGTATCCCTCAAGGCTGCAGAAACCTGGTTCTGCAACCTCCCATAGTCACTTCAGGTTAGACTACGACTTGCTTGCAAGTCGCAGCCGAAAGGGCTAGTGATTGAGGGTTTTTTTGGTGTGCAGTAAAATCTGAACTAGGGTCAGCCCAACCTAAGCCAACAAATGGTTTTGTTGTCATGACTGAGATCTGTTTGAGGGATATTCTTCAGTTCATTTCATGTTGAGCTATACGAGTGGATATCAATATTGACCGAGAGAAATAACTATTTTAAAGGAGATAAACCTAAGAGTGGACTCTTGAACTAATACAATGACTCAAGAACATCGAAAATAGGATATCAAGAGCTGTTGACTTCTGGATTGATAACATCTTGGGAGGATTCGTTACTAAGTTCACGGTAGACTCGATTATGTCTTATAGCGAAGAAGGACATAATTTTTTCAAATAACCGCAAGGTAAGTTCTTGAGATTTCTAAAACTTTGGATTAAGATGCTTTTGTGTGAAAAGGGAATTTTACGAATGCAGATAGATTATTAGTTACTCATGTTTGGGAGAAGATCCGAAGAAGAAACTAGAGCAACGTGAAGTGGAAAAATATATATAATAGACACTAGGAAGAGATCTTGTGGCCAAGATCCAAAGACTTTTATATAAACTGACTATAGCCCTATTTTAAGTGAGTATGAAAGTGAAGAAAATTGCCCTGAGAACCCTGAAGTAACTCCCTAGTATTCACCCTTCCAACCTGAAAGTTCATCGAATCCAGAATCAAGTAGTAACCAGGGTGCTTTTGGGCTTCCTCGTCCCCCTAACCCCCCTTACCCCCAATCACCCTCCCCTTATGAACCCCCCTCCACCTCCGAGAATAACTATGGCTAATGATATTAAGCTACCTATATTTAAAGGGATTGGATCAGAGGATCCATAGAAGTTCTAGTTTTTATGTGAAGTAGTATGGACAACGAAGTAGTTCCATGACGAAAATATGAAAAAAGCGCAACTTGTCATGAAATTCCGAGATAGAGCGTTGATGTGGTACATGAAGTATTTGAGCAATCAGATTAGATCATTTGCAGACATTAAAACAACGTTGGTAAAAGAATTTAAGAAACTTAAGTCTGAGTCAAAGTGCATCACAAAGTTAAAAGAAATATAACAGAGACCTACTAAGTCTGTTTGGGAATTTGATCAAAGATTCAAGATATTATTGGATCAGGTGAGCTTTGAAATAGCTCTACAACAGCATAAGGAATGGTTCATAGCTGCGTTTCTTCCACATATAAGATTTCCTTTATCACAACAGATTATAGAAACTCAAGCCAAAGCCTTAGAACTTGAGATTAAATTAGAAGCTTAACCTATAGGGGATACCAATACAAGTATACAGCAGATCCAGAGTCAGCTGGAAAATTTGACTTTGTAGATACAAGATATGAAGAAAAGTAAGGAAGTCATTGTTATGAAACCAACTCACAAAATATAGAAAAGATAGATCAACGCCTTAGAATTCAGCCTCTTCGAGGGGGAAACCTCCTTTACATTACACAAATGAACAATTCTTGGATGATACAAATGACAAGACCTCCTTTCTATATATAGGAGTCTAAGGGGTCATAATATAATCAGAGCCGACATAACAGTAATAATGTAAGGGCACAATAATAACAATAGTGGGCTTCTATGGGGCACAATAATAACAATATGGGGACTACATGGGCATAACAATATAATAAGGGGGTTGTACTAATAACAATAAGGGGTTACACTAGTAGTAAAGGGGCCTAACATGCTCCTCTCCTTCAAAAAGTGTTGTCCTCAACGCTTGAGTAGTTCTTGATGCTTCTGTATAAAATTCTTGTCCTCCCATGTGGAATCTTTAGCTGGTAAGTTCTTCCACTTGATGAGATACTCTGGAATTGATTAATTTCGTAGCTGTCAGGTTCTTATTTCTGTGACTGCTCCAGGTTCCAATATGATTTTTCCTTCCTTTTCAAGTTCTAGCAATATTGTTTGAATTGGGATATTATGCAACTTTTGAATGAGTGGCCACACTTCTTTATCCTTCTTCCATTCATCCCTTGCTTCGTTTATCCAATCTGGTTGGATAATAGAAATAGCACAAAACAATGCTTCCACATCCTCATCCTTTTTTGAGAGTGCATCTGCAACAAAATTTTTCTTCCCTTTTCTATAGATGATGTCAAAGTCATAACCCAACATATTTGTGACCCATTTTTTTTGTTCTTCTAAAGATAATCTTTGTTCTAAAAAGTATATAAGACTATTATGATCCATTTTTACCTTGAAGTGTCTTACTATTAGGTAAGGTCGCCATTTCTTAAGTGCATGTAGTATTTCAAACATTTCCTTCTCATAAATAGCTTGCTTGAGATGTAGCCGTAAAAATACCCAATCGCCTACATCAAAACTTCTTTCACTGCGATGTTGATTTTCCTGTTGTTTCATTCGATTCTGCACCAAAGTGGCATTATCCTTTAAAAGTTGGAGAACTTGTTGTTGATGCTTGATGTGATCTTTCACTGCTTGAATATTTTTCTTCTTGATATGTCCTTCTATCTTGAGAGTATGAGGAGTGGTAATTCCTTCCAATGCATTACAAGATATGGTCAGATTCATTTCTTGATGCTTGATGTAATCTTTCACTTCTTGAACACTTTTCTTCTTGATATGTCCTTCTATCCTGATAGTTTTAGGAGTGGTAATTCTGGCCAATGAATTACAAGATATGGTTGGATTCATTTCTTATTTCTCGATGTGATCTTTCACTTCTTGAACCTTTTTCTTCTTGATATGTCCTTCTAACTTGAGAGTTTGAGGAGTGGTAATTCTTGCCATTGCAATACAAGATATGGTTAGATTCATTTGTTCTTTCTCTAGGTTGGTTCCTGGTGTATATCCTCTTCTTTTGATGTTTCTTGATCCTTTTTGTCATTAGGAGGCCTTTCGTGTACCATGTTTGTCCCACCTTCCTTCAAACCTTCCATGTCTTTCTTCAAATCTTCCATGCCTTTCTTCCAATATGCTTTCATACCATTGATATCAGCTTTCATGGCATAGATACAACTATTTATCTTTTGCTTTTCTAGAATATCATTTACCCTTATATTCAATTTTTGAAAGTCCTCAATGTGCTCTGCCATTGAACCCTTTTGTTTGACATTTATCGATTGGCTAAAAAAGGTGTTGCTCTTTGTATCCTCATAATGTGTTACCATTTCCTCTGTGAAAATTGACCAGGTAACAAGTGATTTACAAGAACAAAGCCCTTTATACCATAAAAATTGATCCGGTTCTAAATATGAAGATGCAATACATACCTTTTGTAATAGTGGTATACCATGTAGATCAAAATATTTCTCCATCTGTAGTATCCAATTTACCGGATCCTTGCCATCAAACTTCCTCATCTCTCTTTTTCTTGATTTTAGGAGCTCGATCTTGAAACAACTGTAACTTTGTACTTTCGGATCTTTAAGTTCTGAAATCATGACCTATAGTAGCCCTCTGCTTTCTCTTTCCAATGCCACTAGTCTGATCGAAATTGGATTCTCCAAGAAAGAGTTATGCACAATCTCCCAAGATGACGTGATTATATACCTTTTCAAAAGAGAGAACTTGTATGAAGTTCCACGTATCACTGTTTTGACCTTGGGATCTGAAAAATATACACAAAAAACTACAGTCTGTCCTCTTTATGAAACTTCTTACTAAATTTCAATCTGATTCTTAGAGAAAAAGTTATGATGATTTTCCCAAGGTCACCTGTTTAAAATGTAATTCAGGAGTCTGCAAAAACTTTAACTTCCTCAGATCATATATCATAAACTATAGTGAGACAAGATCTGAAATTCGGACCCGAGGTTCAGCGTGATTGTTTCTCAAATGGGTTTTTCTTTTAGCTTCTGAAACGTCGCAAAAAAAAAGTTATAGCGAAAATTCCACAATGACATGGTTGGAGCAGCGAAACCATAGAATCCAAAGCTTTGATACCAAATGTTATGAAACCAGCTCACAAAAGATAGAAAAGATAGATCAACGCCTTAGAATTCAGCCTCTTAGAGGGGGCAACCTCATTTAAATTACACAAATGAACAATTCTTGGATGATGCAAATGACAAGACCTCCTTTCTATATATAGGAGTCTAAGGGGTCATAATATAATGAGAGCCGACACAACAATAATAATGTAAGGGCACAATAATAATAATAGTGGGCTTCTATGGGGCACAATAATAACAATATGGGGACTACATGGGCATAACAATATAATAAGGGGGATGTACTATTAACAATAAGGGGTTACACTAGTATTATAGGGGCCTAACAAAGCTCGAGGTAATTCTATGTACCATTTAGATGTTGTACCAGTGAGTGCATGCATGAAACAATGCAAACAAACAAAATCATCATTGAGGGAGTTCGAATAACACCACAAATGATATGTCATTATATGTGTGGATGGGTCTTCTCTAGTATTTCCATTAAATTTAGGAATATCAGAAGGAAACTTGGTAGGAATAAGTGAACACCAAGGAGAATGAGTAATGGGATCGTTGGTGAGCCTGGTCAAATCCGAAAATTCAAGAGTATCCATGAATGACAACTTCATGTTAAGGTTAGGTGGAGTATATCCTAGATAAGAAGGAATAGCCTGAGCAATTGGTATTTTTTTCCCAGGATAGGGAGGATTTTGATAGCTAGTATACACATAACTCTATTGTCCAATTCTAGGATGACCTTGCAAAGGTGGGAATGACTGAGTTTGGACTTGTTGACTGTAAGGAATTTGAGGGATACCTTAATACACTGGATATGGTTTCCCCGCAGGATTTTTCATCATCCCAACATACGGTTTATTCCGTTGTGGTTGTGGTTGTGCCATACCATACACATTCTAACCCATCTGAGCTTAAGGAATGGCTTGTCCAAATTGTTGTGATTGTAAGTTACCTTGAATAAGATGGGTATACATAGGTTGAGATGCACCAGCTACTGGTAGGATTGGTTGAGTTAAAGATACAACCTGTAAAGGTTGGCTCACATTTATTTGAGTTTGGATAGGTTGAGACATGGGTTGTTGAACATAAATATGACGTGTAGATGAAACAGGTTGAAAAACTAAAGATGAAGCCACAACTGAACCAAGTTGAATAGGAAAAGTAGGTTTCCAAACACTAGTACTCATTCCTAAATAAGGAGGACTCGTTTGAGGCTGAGTACTACCTAGTGGCCTAGTCTAGACAACAAAAGTCAAATACTATAAAGCTTTCCTTAGAGGAATTGGAGAATGGAAATATGACTTAATTGTGATCCATCTCAAGATCTTCCCTCCTCTTTGGTTTTCGGCTCCAACCATAGCTCCATACACTATAATTAGAACCTATAGAAACAAACAACAAAAGCCAAAGATCTACGACATTTATGTAGCATTGTCCAAACATTTTATTCAATGGATCAACATAGCATTGAAACACACGTACATAAACATAACATAATACATGTAGGAAAATGGTATACTCTTTGTATTAAAATGGAAGGGAAATAGTTTACAACAAAAAATGGAAGTTGATCTTGTATAAAACCTCCCAAGTTGACTTGTCCTTCCCTGCCACAGTTTATACCTTAAAGCCACCCTAATTCATGGGAATTATGTCTATCTTATGATTAAAGAAGCAGCATAAGGGTATGATTAATCTCCAAAATCCAACCTCTATCTTGTGGATGGTAGTAATATATATGAGAGAATGGTTTAGGAATTATTATCCATTTACTAATCCAGGCTTGAGGTCCACTCTTGATGGGAGGATGAGCTCAAGGGATAAGAAGGTGAAAAATCCAAGGTAGGGGAGATAAGATTCGAAGTTATTATCCAAGGTAAATGGTTGTAACAACTCCTGGAAGCTTCTGGAAGAGGAAGCTTATGGATTCTTCTTATTTTTCACGAATTTTATTTATCAACTCACCTCCAACAAGGGTAAACCTTATATGATCAGAGCAGGTGTAGAACTGAGCAACCTGCCACTTGAAGTAGTTCCCTAAGGGGCCAAGGTGTGCTGGACCTTTAAATCACTGCAATGAGGTAGTAAAGGTCAGAAACATAGGGATTTAAGAGGGTCACGCTTAAGGATTTATGTAGGGGTGATGACAACGTGTTCATGCATGTTGATGGATTCAATTTGTTGGCCTATAATTGACCAGATGTGATAAAATGGCCTATAGAAAACCCAATTAGTTTGATGTTATAGATGGATTTTCTCTAGTAAACCAATTGTCACCTACTCAATTTTTACAGAGGAAATGATAGCACATTATGAAGATACAAAGAGAAACACCTTCTTTACCCAATTGATAAATCTCAAACAAAAGGGTTCAATGGTGAAGCACACTAAAGACTTTCAAAAATCAAATATTAGGGTAATCGATATTCCACAGGAGCATAGGAATGATGTCTTTATAGGGACTTTAAAATATAACATCCAACATGAGGTTTTCCTTTGGGAAATTGATTCATTAGAGAAGGCATTTAGGGTGGCAAGAAAAGTTGAAAGAAAAATTATGGCAATAAGGAAGTCTACCACTCACAACTATAAATATGGAAGTGTTACTGCTCCGACTCTTCCATAACCTATAAGGTTGATACCAAAACAATTGGAGGAAAAAGGAGAAACATGGCTTTATTACAGTTGTGATAGAAAATACACAAAAGGTCATAAGTGTGCTGAGAAGAAATTATTCTACATAGATTATGAAGAGGAGGGAGAAAAGGAACAAGAAACATCAAAAGAGGAGGATATACACCGGGAACCAACCCCAAAGAAAGAAGACATGAATCTGACCATATCTTGTAATGCATTGGAAGATTAGCACTCCTTAAAATCTCAAGATAGAAGGATATATCAAGAAGAAAAAGGTAATAGTTTTGATTAATTAAGGTAGAACCCATAATTTTATTCATTGTAAGGTAGCCAAGGAATTGAATTTCTTCTCATATCCATCACTAGAGTGTCAAGTGATGGTTACAAATGGAGGATCTATAAATTGCCATAATATCAAGCTAACCATGGGGGAGTATGTATTAAATAGTCCAATGCTTTCCATTCCAATGGGTGGTGTTGATGTTGTACTAGGAGTCCAATGTTTACAATCTTTGGGGAGGATAGCTTTTAATTTTCAAGAAATTTTCTTGAAATATTTTTGGGAAGGAAAGGAAGTTGAATTAATGGGTATCATAGGGAAACTAAGAAATATAATAAACTCCAATTCCATGATAAATATTCTAAAATAAAAACAGGGCGTAATTGAAAAATTATGCTCACTAGAGGTTCAAACATTGAAATCATCTATTTCTACAAATCTCCAAAAAGTCTTGGACAATCATTCCAAGGTATTTGAGACTCCCAAAGGCCTCCAGCCTATTCGTGATCAGGATCATGATATTCATTTGATTCCAGGAAGTGTTCTTCCAAACATCAAACCTTATAGATATCCCTATGCCCAAAAGAGTGAAATTGAATGTATGGTGGAAAAAGTGCTAGAGGCTAGTATAATTCAACCTAGTTAAGGTTCTTTCTATACTCTAGTAGTATTGGTACACAAGAAGGATGGATCATGGAATATGTGTCTAGATTTTAGGGAGCTCAACAAGTTCACTATTAACGATAAATTTCCCATTCTTGTCATTAATGAATTATTGGATGAATTACATGGAGCAGTTTAATTCACCAAGTTTAATATCCATTCAGGATATCATCAAATTAGAATGAAAACTGAAGCCATTCCAAAAACAACATTCAAAAATTATGAGGGTCATTATGAATTTGTGGTCATGCCTTTTGGCCTTACTAATGCACGTTCCATATTTCAAGGTTTGATGAATTCCATTTTCAAACCCTTCCTTAGAAAATATGTGTTAGTAATTTTTTGATGATATTCTAATCTACAACAAGTCTTGGAAGGATCATGTTCAATGTGTTGACATGTTTCTCAAACTATTGGAGGAGAAACAATTATATGCAAAAACATCCAAATTTTTCTTTGGAGTAAAAGGGGTGGAATAGTTGGGTCATATTATATCTCATGAGGGTATTAAGGTAGACCATAACAAAATTAAAGCCATGAAGGAATGGAAAATACCCACAACTATAAAGAATCTTGGACGATTTCTCTGGTTGACAGGGTATTATCACAAGTATGTTAAGAATTATGGGAGAATACAAACACCTCTAACAACATTACTGAAGAAAGATACATTTTCTTGAACTCCAGAAGAAACTAAGGCCTTGAACATCTTAAAGAGGCAATGAGCCAAGCACCAATCTTAGCTATTCCATACTTCACAAAAACCTTTATTATGGAATGTGATGCCTCATGAAATGGAATTGGTGTTGTTTTAATGCAATAAGGAAGACCCATGAGTTTTGAAAGTTGTCTAATCAAAGGAAAGTATTTACACAAACCTATTTATGAGAAGGAAATATTGTAAATACTACATGCACTAAAGAAATGATGACATTGCCTAATGGGAAGACACTTTAAGGTAAAAACATATCATGGTAGGATTAAATAATTATTGGAACAAAGATTATCTTCAAAAGAGAAACAAAAATGGGTCACAAATATGTTGGGTTATGACTTTGAAATCATCTACAAAAAAGGGAAGCAAAATGTTGTTGTAGATGCACTCTCAAGAAAGGATGAGGATGTGGAAGAATTTCCTTGTGTCATTTCTATTATCTAACCTGATTGGATAATCAAAGTAAGGGATGAATGGAAGAATGAAGAAGAGGTGTGGACACTCATTCAAAATTTGCAACAAGATCCTAGTACATCTGATACATTTAGCTGGAAAAATGATTCATTATGGTATAAACATCACTTATATCTTTGTAAGAATTCCCAACTCAAGAAAAATATTATTTTGGAATTACACACCTCTTGTTGGGTTGTGTTATATTCTTTCCACGACTATCCCACGTAGTTAACCGGGGAGATAGAAGGGGGGCGGAGCCCCCCTTCGTTGCTCGATTGCGTAGCGGGGGGGCTCACAGGGGGTTTGAGGGGTGTAGGTAACCCCACTCTATGGGGTACGGGGCAACAACCTAGAAAATTTGTTTTTTGACCCTATATTAGGTTGGGTGAACCTACCTATGGTTTTGTGCATGATTTTCGCACATGGTTTTGAACACGATGGTTTTCGGTCCATGGTTTTGGATGCGATGGTTTTCGATCCATGGTATTGGATGCTTCAACATGTATAAATATTTATTGTAACATTGAAAGGAACATAATGAAAAATCAATCTGGTAGTCCCGATATTGGGATCCAGGGGGAAATCTTTGTGTTATGTGTTTTATGTGTTATGCTCTCGCATTGTTTATTTTTTGTGTTTTAGAATTCGTATACAGGTAATTTCTGTACTGGGTTAAAATCTACATTTAGTATCGAATTTATTTTGGCTTCAAGGGGACACCTTGGTTGCTAAGGGGTTTCGCTTGGGCCTATGGTAGACCCTGTTCAGTGGGAGATCTACAGGATCAATTCTGGTGGTGAAAGAAGATGGCGAGTAGTGGAAATATAGAGATCGAGGAATTTAATGGTCATAGTTTTGACTTATGGAAACTCAAGATGAAGGATCAGTTGGTGGATAAAGATCAGTGGGTCGCAGTAGATCCAGGTACTAAACCAACGGGAGTGCCTGATGAAGAATGGAAGAAGTTGGATCGAAAGGCTAAGAGCACAATACTCTTGTGTGTCTCAGATTCAGTATTGCTGAATGTATTAGGAGAAGCTACGACGAAGGCAATTTTGGGACAAGTTAGGGACTTTGTACCAATCTAAGTCTCTGGTGAATAAACTGTTCCTACAGAAAAAGCTGTATAACCTGAGGATGAAAGATGGAGACTTGATGACTGAACATCTGAACACATTTAATACTGTGGTAAGTCAATTATTATTTATTGATATTAAAATTTCAGATGAAGATAAGTGCATCAGTTTGTTGTGTTCTCTACCAGATTCATGGGATAGTCTAGTTATTGCAATAGGTAGCAATGCAACTGCCTTGCAGTGTGATGAAATAGTCTCATCCTTGTTGATGGAGGAGATGAGACAGAAAAATATGGAGAGCCAGAATGGTGATGCCTTGTCTGTACGAGGACGGTCCCAGAACAGAAACAAAAATAAGTCATCGAGTGGGAGATCTAAATCTAGAGGGAGATATAAATCTCATGGAAAACCTGTAAAGGTGGTGCGTTGGAAATGCGGAAAGGAAGGGCACTACAAAAGGGATTGTAAATCTAAAGCTCTTGATAAAGGAAATGGAATTGATGATGATCCTTCTGCAGAGGCAAAAGCCACCTCAGATGAAGGTGGGGAGGTGTACTTGGCTTCTTCAAGTACACATGTAGATCATGAGGCATGGTTGATTGGCTCAGGTGCATCCTTTCACTTCACTCCCCATAGAGAGTGGTTCTACGAGTATGAGATATACGATGGTGGTGATGTCTTCTTAGGGGATGATAGGAAGGCTAGAATCGTTGGTCATGGAAAAGTAACGTTGAAGTTGTAAGGTGGAAGGGTTAGAACATTTCTGGGTGTTCTACATATTCCTGCATTAGCCAGAAATCTGATTTTTGTAAGCAAGCTGGATGATGTAGGTGTAAAAATAGTGTTCGAGAAGGATACGTGAAAGATGGTTCAGGGAGCACTGGTATTGATGCAGGGAGTTTGGATTGGAACTCTATACAAGCTGCAAGTTAGCACTATTGTTGATGGGTGCAATAGCTCTGCGTTTCCTGAAAGTGGAGCAGAAAATCTAGTGGTCTCTGGAGAGAAGACCATGTTATGGCATCAAAGGCTTACACATATTGCAGAGAATGGCCTTCGAATACTTCATGGTAAAGGTATGGTAGAAGGTATGAGTAATATCTCTTTGGATTTTGATTTATGTGAAAATTGTGTATATGGGAAGAAGAATCGGGTGAGTTTCCCCTTTGGTGGTGATCTAGGTGGATCTTCAGATACAGTGGCATGGAAAATCTCAAAATTCAAAGTGGCAGAAAAGTAATTATCCTGACATCAGATCGAAGTGCTTGCTGCCCTGATTCCAACAGTGTGAACAGCACTCCAATCCAAGTCCGGATGATGAAGTTGTGGTAGAAAGAAGGTTGCCTTGTTCCTATGGAAAATGAGGCTTTTTCCCTAAAAAAATGGCTTTAAGCCTTTTAAAAGACAAAATCGTAATTGGAGAAGGCAAGGGGCGGACTTAAGGAGGTGCAGCAGAACCCCCAATCAGTGATCTCTGATTAAATCACAATCAGGGGCAAGCAATCGGCAATATCAGGATGGAGCGGTCGGAACTAGGCAGAGCCGACTTGTGATCGTGATCAACGATTGGAGCGATCAGTCGATCGGCGATCGGCAGAACCAGAAGCCTGGGCTGTTGTATGAGTGGGATGCCGATGCGATCGGTCGACGCCGATATCGGCATTTGGCGATCGACGGTCGGCAATTCCCGCTAACGGGACTATTGACAGAGCGATGTGCCGATTGTGATATGTGGGTCGGACCCGATGGGTCTATGAGCCCGATTTGATAAACTTTGAGATCCGGTTTTTAAGGTTTTGGTCAGAATTATTAGTGTTTGACGGGTTTTTGGTGTATTAATTATCATTTTAAACGATAAAAAGATATCTTTGGGGTTTTGCTGTGCCCGCCGATCCTTCTACTCAACGGCTTCTATTCTAACGAAAAACCAACCTCTGATTTTTAAGCAGCATTGTATTATAAAGCTCGATGATTGGAAAAGTGCAGAGAGAGAGGATTTTTAACACATAGTTCGAGGCAACAACTTTTAAGAGGGTCGATTGATCAGTTTGTTTGAATTGGGTGAATTTTATATAGTTTTTGCCCCTCTCGACACCACAGACGCAATGGTGTTGTCCATTTCTTCATCTGAGGTCTCCATTTCACAGCCATTGTCCAGAATGGAGGTATAAGCCACCTTTTATGTAATTCTCTTCTTTTCATGCCATTTAATGAATGAAGGCCTCCCTATTGATCGAGAAGCGCCCGGAGATGTAGTCCGAGTTGGACGAACTCCGTTATCAAGTCTTGTTGTCATCTTATTGTGCCTTTATGTGTTCCTTATTCTTTTCTTGTGTGAACATTAGATTTCTGTGTTAAGTTGCAATTTTCACATGTGATTCTTTTCATACACCTATAAGCAAAAGATCCCTGGATCAAGTGGTATCAGAGTAGGTCTTTTTAGATGTGAATCACATGCTAATAAGAGACAAACTCCAAAGAGGTGAAGGGGAATTAGAGATTTTTGATCCCGAAGTGGGGCATGCACATCGAAAGAGAAACACGGTAGAAGATGAAGCTCATCTTGAAGAGAAGCACAATTTCTGCAAGACCTTCTATTCAATGGAAGAGAATATCAGTCAGTTGTTTTAAGGCTGGAGAAAGCAGAGGAGAGAAACCCAGAAGAACAAGGTTCAACACATGGGAATGGTGGAGGAGAACCCCCTCATTCTCCTTCCACGAGTGAAGGTTCTCCTTCCTCTCACCACCATAATCATAGAAATTCAAAGGATGCATCTAGGAAACCTTTCTTTAAATTAGATGTTAAATTTGACCTTCCCATGTTCAATGGTGAAAGTAACGCAGAGAAGCTTAATAA
This sequence comes from Pinus tabuliformis, assembly GCA_031772625.1. NCBI lineage: Eukaryota > Viridiplantae > Streptophyta > Pinopsida > Pinales > Pinaceae > Pinus > Pinus tabuliformis. The sequence continues at coordinate 1,745,806,530 of CM062820.1, read as the reverse complement.
TTGGATTAGGCAGATTGAGGTCTATTGCAGGATTCAGCAGATCGTGGAGGATGAGGCGAAGATTCAGCTAGCTTCTCTACGGCTGAGCAGCACCGCTCTCATTTGGTGGGAGAGAAAATTGCAGCACATTAAGAATATTTTCCTCATGGCCTGATTTTGTTTCTGCGTTAAAGGAATAGTTTTATCCCTTAGGATACAAGCAAAAAGCTTTAATGTATTGGCAGTATTTAAGACAAGGAAAAGGTTAGGATGTTTAGAGTTTTATAGAGGAATTTAGAAATCAAGCACTAAATCGGGTATTGCACTTGATACACCTGAAGTTGTAACTAAGTATATTGGCTCATTTCATAGCTACATTAGGCATTCATTTTTGTTGTTTGAACCAACCACTATTGGCTCAACCAGCGTAAAGGCAATTCATATTGAGAACAGGGGCAAAAATAAAAGAGATGATCATTCTAGAAAACCATCGTTCAAACCTCCCAATGGCAAATCTAAAGCGAAATGGAAAGGAAAGGAGAAGAAGACAGCAACAACCAAAGAAGGAGAGAGGCCGTATTGCAATCACTGAAAAAAGGAAGGCCACGATGACGATCACTGTTGGAAACAGCACCCAGAAAAGCGTCCAAAGAAGTATGGAGGAAAAGGGAAGCTAAAGACAGTGGCAACTATGCACCAATACCTTGGATCAGATTCCGGAGATGAAGCATTAATCACAGTCGCGGGAACAAAAGGTACACTTACACCTAATGTTAATTCTGAATCGCATGAAGGCACTAGTTCTGTAAATGAGTCCCTTCCTAATGATCGAAAGAGAATTGAATTGTTTCATATCAGAGTTGTTGTAAATCATACTAAAGTTGAAACTCTGTTTGATATTGGATCCCAAGCAAATTTAATCGCAGAATCCCTGGTAAAGAAACTCGGCTTAGAAACAAAACCACACCCGAAACCTTACCCACTTGGATGGATACATGATAAGGAAAAACTAAATGTAACCAAGCAGTGTAAAGTAAAATTTGTAATCGCTTCTAAGCTAGTGGATGAAGTAGAACTGGATGTGATCCCATTGGATATCTGTGGCATGGTGTTAGGGAGTCCATATCTGTATGATAGAAAGGCAATCTTTTTCCGTCATGAAAACAAATACCAAATCACAAAATATGGGGTAGAATATATAGTAAGGGCTCATCAAAATAAAATCAATGCCAGCCTTGTAAGCACTGGACAAATGAAAAGGCTGGTGAATTCCATTAAGGGTTGCATGCTTATGGTTGTAAACGAAAAAGAGGCAGAAGTAGTCGATGCTTTCCAGGGTTGTGATCAGGAACATAAATAGTAATTATCTGAATTAATTTCTAATTATGATGAGTTGTTTTAGGAACCAAAGGGATTACCTCCGAAGAGGGAAATCCAACATGAAATCCATTTGCAGCATGACGCTCCTTTACCAAATATTGGCATGTATAGGATGTCGACCATTGAGATGGAGGAAATCAAGAAACAGGTGCAGGAATTGTTGGACCAAGGGGTCATCAGGCCGAGCACTTCTCCGTGTGGCTCACCGATTGTCTTAGTCCCAAAGAAAGACGGCACATGGAGGATGTGTGTGGATTACCGTGCACTAAACAAAATCACGGTGAAAAATCACTACCCTCTTCCACGAATAGATGATTTATTAGATCAGTTAAAGATTGTTGTTTATTCAACAAATTGGATTTGCACAGTGGTTATCACCAGGTCCGAATTGCAGAGAAGGATGTGTGGAAAATTGCCTTCAAGACCAAACAGGGGCTGTTTGAATGGATGGTGATGCCATTCAGACTTTGCAACGCTCCAGCCACTTTTATGAGGGTCATGAATGATCTCTTTTAGCCTTTCATTGATGAATTTGTTCTTGTATATTTAGATGATATACTTGTCTTTAGTAAGAGTTGGGTTGAACATGCGTGTCATGTAAATAAAGTGCTTGATGTATTGAAAAAAGAAAAACTCTTCGTAAAATTGTCAAAGTGTGAATTCGGGAAAACCTCTTTGGGTTACCTAGGTCATATTGTTGGTCATGGTTAGTTAAAGATTGTTCCTTCTAAATTTGAAGCAATTGTAAATTGGCCTAAGCCTACTAGTGTAACCGACGTCCGTAGCTTTTTAGGTGCAGTCTAGAATTGGAGGAGATTTATTGCTAATTTCTATGTTATTGCAGCACCTTTGCACACATTGACAAGTGTGAAACAAGTCTTCCAATGGGGAGGAAGACAACAAAAGTCCTTCAAAACATTGAAGGAAAAGATTATCACCGCACCAGTCTTAGCCTTACTTGATCTCCAACAACCATTCGAGATCAAAATCGATGCCAGCGGTTATGCCATGGGAGTTGTACTGATGCAGCAAAAGAAGTCGATTTGTTACCATTTTGAGAAGTTTCCTCAAGCTGTGATAAACAATCCCACTTATGACAAGGAGCTTTATGCCTTGGTGCAGAGTGTGAAAAAGTGGAAACACTACCTAATCGACAAGGAGACCATCATCCATATAGATCATCAGCCCTTGTAGTACCTTCAGTCACAAACCAAGTTGCAACAATCTTGTCATTTTAGGTGGATGGGTTTTCTTCAACAGTTTCATCTGGTAATAAAGTATAAGAAGGGTACTAGCAATAAAGAGGTTGATATGCTATTTCGCCCTCCTATTTCTGCTTCTGTTATTTTGCATAATGCTTCTTTGTATTTTGAGAGTTATGCTGAAAAGTATGCTAACGATGATGACTTTAAGGAGATTTATGTAAAACTAACCCATGGTTAACAGGTGGACAACTATCACTTGCAGGGGAAACTGTTGTATCACCTTGGTAAATTGTGTATTCCCACAGGGGAAAGAGTACATGTAATTTGAGAGGCCCACACCTCTCTTGTGTTTGGACACTTTGGTGTCGAAAAGAATTTATGTCATGTACAAAGATTTTGTTTTTGGCCTCATATGAAAAACATTGCGACTCGCTATGTAAAGGGTTGTGTGATGTGTTATGTTTCAAAGCCCTCTAATGGAAAACTCGGGCTCTACACACCACTCCCTATTCCGAGTCGTCCATGGGAAAGTGTGTCAATGGACTTTCTAGGAGGTTTTCCCTTATCTATGAAGAGTCACGACTATTTGTATGTTGTCGTTGATCGTTTTAGCAAGATGTGTATTCTTATGCCTTGAAAAAAGCAGATCATTGCAGAGCAGATTGCTTCTCTTTTCTTTCAGCATGTTTGGGTCCATTTTGGATTACCCACATTGATTGTGTCAGATTAGGACTCTCGCTTTCTTGGAGAGTTTTGGACCAGCTTGTGGAAGATGACGGACACCAAGCTAAAAAGAAGCATGGCATTTCATCCGCAGACGGACAGACAAACAGAGGTTGTCAACCGTACCGTGGTACACTTGTTACGAGTCTATTGTGGGATGAGCATCTCCCATATGTACAACATTCCTACAACCAAGTAGTGCATTCATCTACGCAGCGTTCACCATTTGAGACATGCTTTGGTTACCTACCAAAGGACCCTTTGACATGGTCTTTGGAAGGGAATATGGTTCCATTGGACGTAATGATAGGGACAACGCTCAAAAATTCATTCAGTGAATCCAATTGATTCACCAAGCAGTACAAGAGAAGTTGGAGAAAATTCAAACCCGTTAAAGGCTCGACATGACAAACACCGAGTCAACCAACAATTCAAAGTGGGTGACAAAGTGTCGTTCCACATCAGCAAGGACAGGATGAGGGGAGAAGGGAAGAAGTTGTGACCCATCCGGATGGTCCATTCACCATATTGGAGAAGATTGGAAATAATGCATTTCGTCTTGACTTGCCGATATATATGCACATGTACTCAATAGTGAATGTAGAGAACCTAAAGTTGTATGAACCTCCATTGATCATGGACACCGATGAGATGGGCACAGTTCCTAGAGTTGATAATTTTGCTCCAAGATATCTCGATGAGTTACCTGAAGACATCATCCTTGACCGAAGGACCATGACTTCACGATGAGGAGATGTGGAATACCTTGGAGTTGGTTTCAAGGGAATGCACCCCAGCAAGGCCAAATGGCTGGAGAAGGAAAGGGTGAGGGAAAAATTCCTTCACTTGCCAATTGACTAAGGAAATCTTTTGGCGGTCCAAAAGCTCCTCAATGGGGAGGATTGATCCAGGTGGATCTTCAGATATAGTGGCATGGAAATCTCAAAATTCAAAGTGGCAGAAAAGCAAGTATCCTGACATCATATCGAAGTGCTCACCGCCCTGATTCCAATGGTGTGAATGACACTCCAATCCAAGTCCGGATGATGAAGTTGTGGCAGAAAGAAGGTTGCCTTGTTCCCATGGAAAATGAGGTTTTTTCCCTAAAAAAATGGCTTTTTTCCTTTTAAAAGGCAAAACCGCAATTGGAGAAGGCAAGGGGTAGACTTAAGGAGGTGCAGCGGAACCCCTGATCAGCAATCTCCAACTAAATTGAAATTGGGGGCAAGCAATCGGCGATATCGGGATGGAGCGGTCGGAACCGGGCAGAGCCGACTTGCGATCACGATTGGTAATCGAAGCGATCGGTTGATCAGCGATCGACAGAACTAGAACCCCGGGCCATTGTATGAGTGGGATGCCGATGTAATCAGTCGACGCTGATATCGGCGATCAGCGATTGGCGGTCGGCAACCCCCGCTAACGAGACTATTGACAGAGTGATGTCTCGATTGTGATATGGGGGCTGGACCTGATGGGTCTATGAGCCCGATTTGATAAACTTTGAGATCCGTTTTTTAATGTTTTGGCCAGAATTTTTAGTGTTTGACGAGTTTTTGTGTATTATCATTTTAAACGATAAAAAGCTATCTTTTGGATTTTTTTGTGCCCATTGATCCTTCTACTGAATGGCTTCTATTCTAACAAAAAACTGACCTCTGATTTTTAAGCATCATTGTATTATAAAGCCCGATGATTGGAAAAGTGCACGGAGAGAGGATTTTCAGCACACAGTTCGAGGTAGCAACTTGTAGGAGGGTTGATTGATCAGTTTGTCTAAATTGGGCGAATTTTATATGGTTTTTGACCCTCTTGACACCACAGACATAGTGGTGCTGTCCATTTCTCCATATGAGGTCTACATTTCACAACCATTGTCTAAAATGGAGGTATAAGCCACCTTTTGTGTAATTCTCTTCTTTTCATGCCATTTAATGAATGAAGGCCTCGCCATTGATCGAGCAGGGCCCGAAGACATAGTCCAAGTTGGATGAACTTTGTTATCAAGTCTTGTTGTCTTATTGTTGTGCCTTTATGTGTTCCTTCTTCTTTTCTTGTGTGCATATTAGATTTCTGTGTTAAGCTGCAATTTTCACATGTGATTCTTTTCATACATCTATAAGCAAAAGATCCCTAGATCAGGTGGTAAGAGGGCGAAATAGATATTAGAGCTTGTGCACAATGATGTGTATGGACCTGTGAAGGTTCCATCACTGGGTAAGTCTATGTACTATTTATCATTTATAGATGACTTCTCAAGGAATACATGGATATATTTCCTTAAGAAGAAATCTGAAGTCTTTGACACATTTAAAGAATTTAAGGCTCTGGTGGAAAACCAGAGAAAGAAGAAGATAAAGGTGTTGAGGAAAGATAATGGTGGAGATTTTTGCAGTAAGGAATTTGAAGAATTCTGTAAGAAGTGTGGTATAGCAAGGCAGAAGACTACTCCATACACACCTGAACAAAATGGAGCTGCAGAAAGAATGAACAAGATGCTGATGGAAAGGACAAGAAGCATGCTCAGTGGTGCCGGGTTAGGACAGGAATTTTGGGCAGAGGTGGTGGAGACAACATGTTACCTTGTCAACATATCACCTTCATCAGCGTTGGAGGATAAGACTCCACAAGAGGTATGGACTGGTAAGAAACCCTCTCTTTCACATTTGAGGGTATTTGGCTGTGATATATGTACATGTTCCAAAGGATAAACGAACCAAGTTGGATAGTAAATCTGAAAAGTGCATCTCTATTGGGTATAAGGATGGTTTAAAGGGTTATAAGCTTTGGAACCCAGTAATAAGGAAGGTTATGTACAGCCAAGATGTGGTATTCATAGAGGTAAAAAATGTTATTAAACATGAAGTCCAACCAAATGAACATGAGAAGATAGAGTTTGAGCTTAAGGAGGAAGAATCAGACTCTACAACAGAGGAGGAATCAAAAGATGAAGAGTCAAAAACTTCGGGTGTGAGAAGGTCAGTTCGAGAAAGAAGGCAGCCATAAAGGTATAGTCCATATGCTTTCTGTTCAAATTTTGCTTTATCTATTACTGACGATGATCCCAGAATTGTGAAGGAAGCAGTAGATTCAGAGGCTAAAAAACTCTGGAAAGAGGCCATGGTTGATGAAATGGCATCTTTGCACAAAAATGAGGCTTGGGATCTAGTGGAGTTGTCGGCTGGAAGGAAACCCATTGGTAGCAAATGGGTGTTCAAGAAGAAGACAAATGCAGAAGGAAAGGTGGAGAAATACAAAGCTCGGTTGGTAGCAAAAGGTTATTCCCAGGTCCTGGGAATTTATTTTAGTGATATTTTTTCTATTGTTGCCAAGGTAGCTTCTATTAGATTACTTTTATCTGTTGTTTCTGCTTTTGATTTTGAGGTAGAACAGATGGATGTGAAGACATCATTTCTTCACGGGGATCTGGAAGAGGAGATCTACATGAAGAAAATTGAAGGTTTTGTGGTGAAGGGTAAGAAAGAAATGGTATGAAAGTTAAAGAAGTCTCTGTATGGGTTAAAACAATCACCAAGGATGTGGTATCAAAAATTTGATACATTTATACGGGGACTTGGCTTCACCATAAGAAAAGCAGATCATTGTGTGTATTTTAAATTAATTGGTGACCATGTTATTTATCTGGTCTTGTATGTGGATGATATGTCGTTGGTTGGACATGACAAAGAAATTATCCAGGATTTGAATACCCAATTGTCCTCCAAATTCAACATGAAAGATCTTGGTGCTACAAACTATATTTTGGGCATGTAAATTAAAAGAGACCGAGAAAAGAGTAAGCTCTGGTTAAACTAGAGGAAGTATGTTGAGACAATACTACAGAGGTTTAATATGCAGGATAGTAAATTGGTGAAGGTTCCTATTCTTGTGGGTTTGAGATTATCTGCTGAACAATGTCCCAAGACAAAAGAAGAGGAAGAGGACATGTCCCATGTTCCAAATGCAAGTGCAATCAGTAGCCTAATGTATGTAATGGTTTGTACTAGACCAGACATTGCACATGCAGTGGGAGTATTGAGCAGGTTTATGTCAAAACTAGGGAAGGAGCACTGGACAGTATTGAAGCGGGTTTTCAGGTATTTGCGTGGCACTAGTGATTATGGTTTGTGCTACCAAGGAAGACCAGGATTGGACAGAGTGTTGGATATTCATGGCTTTGTTGATGCAGACTGGGCTGGAGATCTGGATCAGAGAAGATCTACAAGTGGGTATGTGTTTAACCTATTTGGAGGTGCAGTCAGATGGATGAGTAAGAAACAATCTATAGTGGCACTATCAACTACAGAGGTAGAATACATGGCAGCCACTCATGCAAGCAAGGAAGTAGTTTGGTTACAAAGATTGTGTTCAAGTATGGGGTTAGTACAGGGAGATATAAGGATAGACTGTGATAGCCAAAGTGCAATTTTCTTGGCAAAGAACCCTACACATCATTCAAAGAAAAAGCACATTGATGTTCAGTATCACTTTGTGAGGGATATGATAGAAGACAAAAAGGTGTTTCTGGTAAAGGTGGTCACTTTGAAGAATTCTACAGATGCATTGAAAAAATTTGTGAGCCCTGAGAAGTTCTCATTGTGTAGAGAAACAATGGGCATTGCAAGGCTGGATAAATGAATAAGCTCTCTTGCGTCCCCTTATGGAAAGAAAACAACAAGTGGGAGAATGTTGGGTTGTGTTATATTCTTTCCACAACTAGCCCACGTAGTTAACTGGGGGGTTAGAAGAGGGGCGGAGCGCCCCCTTCATTGCGCCAATTGCGTAGCGGGGGGGGGGTTGTCACAGGGGGTTTGAGGGGTGCAGGTAACCCCACTCTATGGGGTATGAGGCAGCGTCCTAGAAAATTTTGTTTTTGGACCCTATATTAGGTTGGGCGGACCTACCTATGGTTTTGTGCATGATTTTCGCACATGGTTTTGGACGCGATGGTTTTCGGTCCATGGTTTTGGATGTGATGGTTTTCGGTCCATGGTATTGGATGCTTCTGCATTTATGAATATGTATTGTAACATTGAAAGGAACATAATGAAAAATCAATTTGGTAGTCCCGATTTTGGGATCCAGGGGAAAATCTTTTTGTATATGTGTTTTATGTGTTATGCTCTCGCATTGTTTATTTTCTGTGTTTTAGAATTCGTATGTAGGTAATTTCTGTACGGGGTTAAAACCTACACCTCCCCTTTAGGAGGGCATTAAGGATTTTTAAAAACTTAGCACAGGATCAAGAAGGATTTTTTTTGGGATGGCCTTAAATTTGATATTCAGAAGTTTGTGGTAGAATATTTGGTTTTCCAACAAAATAAAGTTGAGACAATTAAGACCCTAGGTTTGTTACAACCTTTAGTCATTCCAAGTTAGCATTGGGAGGAGGTCTCAATGGATTTTATCACAGGTTTAACCAAGTCTGAATGAAAGAGTGTCATCATGGTGGTAGTAGATAGACTTACCAAGTATGCACACTTTTGTGCATGATCTCATCCTTTTATAGCTAGTATAGTTGCTACTGCTTTTATGGAAACAAATCAAAAGCTACTTGGAAACACAAAGATTATTGTAAGTGACAAAGATCTCATTTTCACTGGAAATTTTTGGACAAAATTATTTTCTTGTCTTGGTACTCAATTAACTCATAGCTCATATTATCATTCTAAATCTGACAAGCAAACTGAGATAGTGAACAAATGTTTAGAAGGATATCTTCATTACTTTGTATCTAACAAACAAACACAATGAGTCAAGTGTTGAAAATAAAAACAAGAAATGATAAAAATAGAATCCGAGATATTCCAATTTTAATTTGTCCTTGAATTAAAATTGTGAATTAAAATCGAATTTTAGTCTCACCAGCTGCTTGGAAATAATTAATTAATTAATTATGGATTAAATAGTTCGAGAAATTCAAGTTAGAAGTCTTTCTGAAGTCATGCAACAGTTATCCCTTAAATTAAGGAGATTATCCCTTAATTAAGGAGATAAGATTGAGTTATATTTGAGTTGTAATTAGTTAACTCATTTTACTGATTTAAGTCCAGTTAAATTAGTTCCAAACTGTTTGAGGAACTAATTGTGAGTTATCAGTTAGTTGATGCATTCGTGCACTCAACCAGTGTAGTCCAAATAACTGAAGATTCCCTCATCAAAAACTCATGCATGTCTATTCTGAGAAAGACCCAGTTGAGATTAAAGACAAGGACAGTTTACTATCAGTTGCTTGTGTTTTCCTATAAAGGAAACTCATGCATGCAGTCAAGGTAAGGTTCCTTGAGGATTGTGCAATTCATACAGGGTGAGAAACCAATGTGAGAGATCAGTTTTCCACTTGGTTGGAGAAGATCATCCCATAGGAACAGCGCACGGAAATAGGAGCTTGGAGGGTAGAGGAGAAGGTTTGTGAGAAGCCAGGTTTGCCTGTGAGCATCCAGGAGGATTGTACTGAGACATGGCTAGCTGTGAGAGCTAAGGCTTTGTATGATTCCTATGTATTTCCACCTTGTATAATAATACAGATAGTGGGGTTTTTTAGTTGAGGCTTTCCACAAAGTATTTTCATGCGTATTGTGCATTGATTCTTCTTCTTTTGGTTATATGTGTTCAGCTCGATCTTGCTCAATCTTCAAGCATCCGCAAGTTTGATAGTAGAATTAGATTATAGTATTTTGCTTTGGTTATATTGCATTATCAGGTTAATCTACATTTAGATTTTCTTACATAAGTCTCAGAGCGAGATTCGTAGAGAATTTGCAGAATTTCTACATGGTATCGGAGCCAAGTTTATCAGAGTTGTGAACAATATACTGAGAATAGAATTCGAAGTTTGAAGTTCAGGGTTGCAGGTGAAAATCAAATTCATATCATACTTCAATTAAGATGGGACATTATGAGACTAATTTCCCATCGAAGAAGTCCATGAGTGATCCTCGGATGGAGAAGGTGAGGCATTAGCCTCTCAGTTCGAAATGGACTTTACCCTCATTGCATGCATGGTGTCATCGATGATGGGTTGTGTTTGTTATCTTGACAGTGGAGCCTCATTCCACATGACTGACGATAAAAGTTTATTTAGTCCCTTGGAGGAGAAAGACCTCAAGATGCGCATAGAGATGGGTGACAATGAAAGGTATAGTGTTTCAGGAGTGGGCACGGTTGCTCTTCAGAGGGAGCATGGAGCTCCTATTACCTTGACAGATGTGAAGTATGTGCCTAGATTGAAGAAGAACTTGGTATCAGTCGTGATGTTGGAGGACAAAGGCTACAATGTTGTCTTTAGTAAGGGAAAGGTTTTCCTTAGACACATCACCACGAGATAGGTGAAACAGATCAGTTCACAAGTTAAGAACTTGCATTCTCTTGAGGTTCAAGATGCATGCAAAGCCTTGAGGAGCAAGGCAAATGTTAGATACTTGGTGGTTGAGAGGGAGAGTAAATTACCTCTCAACATGCAACCCCAGAAGAAGTCCCAGACAATTGTGGAGGAGCCATAATTGGAGAAGAAGAGAGGAGACTGAGTGAAGAGATCCACTCATGCAGATACCTCCATTAAGGGGGAATTTTGATCCAAGTGGGCAGAGGGATCACATGCAATCATACCTCTAGGTGTGAGGTGGGGCGATGTGAAGTGATAGTCCCATGAAGGCTGAAATTGGGCAGGGTCCATTGAGAGGTTTTATCTCATGGATCGTACCTTGCTATGGGAGCGCAAAGTACATAGTAGCGAGAGGAATCAGTGGGATTGATGCAGTCAGAGATCAAAGTAACAGAGGCTAGATTAGTCAAATACTGAAGAGCACAGAGAAGGATTGACTGCAGTGTAGAAAGGCAGAGTCAGCAGAAGTGCAAACTTTTCAGTTGACAGAGGCAATAGTAGTCAAAGACTTTGATGACAGATGCATCAAACTGATTCAGGTTGGATGTTTTTTTGTTTTGTTTCTGGAGTTGCTGGAGGAACAACACTAGAGAGAAGTTTTGCATGCATAAAATTCCAAAGGTTCACGATCGGGATTGAGTTGAATTACTTTCTTGTTGAGAGGGAGTGTTGAAAATAGCAACAAGAAATGATAAAAATAGAATCCAAAATATTCCAATTTTAATTTATCCTTGAATTAAAATCGAATTTTAGTCTCACCAGCTGCTTGGAAATAATTAATTAATTCATTATGGATTAATTAGTTGGAGAAATTCAAGTTAGAAGTCTTTCTAAAGTCATGCAACAGTTATCCCTTAAATTAAGGAGATTATCCCTTAATTAAGGAGATAAGATTGAGTTATATTTGAGTTGTAATTAGTTAACTTAGTTTACTGAGTTAAGTCTAGTTAAATTAGTTCCAAACTGTTTGAGGAACTAATTGTGAGTTATCAGTCAGTTGATGCATGCATGCATTCAACCAGTGTACTCCAGATAACTGAAGATTCCCTCTCAGAAACTCATGCATGTCTATTCTGAGAAAGACCCAGTTGAGATTAAAGACAAGGACAGTGTACTATTAGTTGCTTGTGTTTTCCTATAAAGGAAACTCATGCATGCAGTCAAGGTAAGGTTCCTTGAGGATTGCACAATTCATACAGGGTGTGAAATCAGTGTGAGAGATCAGTTTTCCACTTGGTTGGAGAAGATCATCCCAGAGGAATAGTGCAAGGAAATAGGAGCTTGGAGGGCAGAGCAAAAGGCTTGTGAGAAGCCAGGTTTGCCTGTGAGCATCTAGGAGGATTGTACTGAGACCTGGCTAGCTATGAGAGCTAAGGCTTTGTATGATTCCTATGTATTTCCACCTTGTACGATAATACAGATAGTGGGGTTTTTTAGCTGAGGCTTTCTCCAAAGTAATTTCATGTGTATTGTGCATTGATTCTTCTTCTTCTGGTTATATGTGTTCAGCTCGATCTTACTCAATCTTTAAGCTTCCTCAAGTTTGATAGTAGAAGTAGATTATAGTATTTTTCTTTGGTTATATTTCATTATCAAGTTAATCTACAGTCAGATTTTCTTACATAAGTCTCAAAGATTTGTAGAGAATTTGTAGAATTTCTACATCAAGTGGTTACCTCTAGCTAAATGGTGGTATAACACTTCCTTCCATACTATAGCAAAAATGACTCCATTTATGACACTTTATAAATATCATCCACCATCCATCAAATCATATTTAAGAGAAAATTCTAAGGTTCAAGTAGTGGAAGATCACAACGAGCATCAACAACAAGTTCTCCAACTCTTAAAGCATAACCTCACTCTGGCACAAAATCGAATGAAACAATAGTCAGATCAACATCATAGTGAAAGAAGATTCGATGTAGGCGACTAGTTATTTTTACGACTACAACCATACAAAAAAATGTCCCTCAGCAAGCTGAGAAGGATAATAAAGTATCACCCAAGTACTATGGTCCTTACAACGTGTTGCAAAATATTGGTACTATGACATACAAATTGGAGTTGTCTGCATCTTCCTGAGTACAACCAATTTTCCATGTTTCATGCTTAAATAAGGTCATTGGTGACAAGCTCCTAGTTCAAACAATGTTGCCAGAACTTGACGAAGAAGGGAAAATCATATTTGAGCCTGAAGTCGTCATGGAAACAAGAACTCGATAGCTACAAAATTGATTAATTTCAGAGTATCTCATTAAGTGGAAGAACTTACCTATTAAATATTCCATAGGGAGGATGAGAATTTTATAAAAAAGCATCCAAAACTACTTAAGCACTGAGGAAAACACATTTTTGAAGGAGAGGGGCATGTTAGGTCCCTATAATACTAGTGTATTCCCCTTATTGTTATTTTTAGTGTAGCCCCCTATTGTTATTGTTGTGCCCCATAGAAGCCCTCTATTGTTATTGTTGAGCCCTTACATTATTATTGTTATGTAGACTCTGATTATATTGTGACCCCTTAGACTCCTATATATACCAAGGAGGTCTTATCATTTGTATCATCCAAGAATTGTTCATTTATGTAATGTAAAGGAGGTTTTCTCCTCGAAGAGTCTAATTTTTACATCATTGATCTATCTTTTCTTCTATTTTATGAGCTAGTTGTATAACAATGGGTCCTTATAACCTTTTCCTAAAACTAACCTAAATTAAATGCTAATCTAACCTAAACTAATCTATTTGTATAATGTCCTCAACCTGCTAATGCATGATATTTCTTGTTGTTATCAAAAGGAAGAATGAAAGACTTACCCTTTCTATGGCCACTTGAAATGGGTAGTCTTTTAGGTTAGTTAAAACAAGGGCTAAACTAAGCCACATGGATGCTTGCCTCTTCGAAAGAGGATTTTCATAAATGAATGAAATTAGTCTAAAATGAAATGGAAACTAATCTATAATGCAAACAGTAAAAAAAAAAACTAATCTATCTTGATGAAAAGGGAATAATCCTCATTTTCCTCAAGATCAAGATGCAAAGGGGAAAATATTGTTTATTTAATCAGATAGATTCAATATTAAGTATTCCATCGCATTAAAGAAATAGTTCATTCAAAGCAATGGAGATTAAAACAAAAAATGTTTGTAGATTTACTAATAAATAGTTGTTCGTAATCACAAACATGTCTCTTTGAACCCAACATCCAATCCATATTTAAATCCTATTCAGTTATTCAAAGACAGCGTTAGTAGAATCTCGAAATGATATGAAACAACAAAAGGTAACATTAGGGATAATCAATCTATCATTTATAGTCCATTCAAAACATAATTTAATCCAAATTGAAATAAGAAATGAAACAAGTTTTAAAATATTACAATAGTGCATGGAAATGAACACTTGTAATTAGTTCCAATTGCTATTATTACAACATTCAGAATCTCTCTGTCATCAATTTTATGATACTGAAATCGATTTCATGACAGAAATATCAACACACACAATTTTATAGAAATACCTCACCACTACAATAATGCACGTAACTAGTATATCTCTAAAAAATTCCCCCTATAGTCTCTAGATACAGGAACCTTTTTCTCTGTTACGGAGCTTCTATTCATCATTACAAACTAGATCCCCCAAATCTGGAATTTTGTTTCCTTGGTAATCTAATAAAATATTGAGATCCCATTTTGAAGTTGGGTAAAATCTTTTTGTTTTACTGTTGTTTCCATCCCATTCCTCCAAAATTGGTTGGGCCTCATCCTCTCCAACAAGTTATGCAAAACCGAATCAAAATTAAAATTAAACCAATTAAATTTACATGCCAAAATCAAAATGCAAAATAGTCACAACAAATTTCCTAATTAAAATTAAATGCAATAAATTAAAAAAAAATGAAATCCATGCTTTTGATTGTTCTCTTTGGAGATTTCTATGGTAACATTAGTCATCTAAAATGGATTTTCAGCAGTAAGATATTCATGGAAAAATGAAATTCCCAAAATAAACTTAGAAAATCGATTTTTTGGTTGCAAAATTGGAACTATATCTTATGCTAATTTTTTGGAGTGCTTAGTGACCAAATCTAGTCAAGAAACCACTTCTAGACCCCCCCTCCATGAAATAAGCTTTCCAACAAGCTCTCATTTGTTCAATTTCGTTAAGTAGAACTCCATATATCAGTTGTCAAAATTAAGTCACCAATAATATCCGCTTGCTAGAAAAATATAAATTTTAAACATTTTTGTTTTTCATCTTTTTTATTTTTTAATTTTAGTAAATTTAAAATTTAAAAATTATTAAAATAAATTTTAATTAAATTACATAGTATCTAAAATATAAGAGAATAAATAAAACAAAAGTTGATAAAACCAAAGTTAAAAATAAAAGGAGGACATTAAAATATGTTACATGGTTCCTCATGAAAGGCGTAATATATGGTAATGGTGGAAGGTGGAGATGAGGGTGGGAAGGGATCTATGTGAATAGGAGTGGGACCTTTTTCCCACCATTATTTAAACATAAAAGGAAGTAGAGCCAACAAACTTTCCTCTTTAAAGACAACATTCTTGAAGAAGTAAATGAGTACAAGTACCTTGGGATTGATTTCAACAATAAATTCAATTGGGAGGACTGCAGAAAGAAGAGAACTTTAGGAGGGTGGAAAGCATTATATGCTCTTCAAAACAGATGTAGAGAGGTAGAGTTATGGGATTGGAAAATGATTAAAGTGATTTTTGGACCTCTAGTTTGTCCAGTGATGCTATATGGGTGTGAATTGTGGGCTAGCAGCACCCCCGTCTCAAAATGGAAACAAATTCAGAAAAATCCAAAAACGCTTGATCATGAGCAAGTTCAAAATAAAAATTTCAGTACCTTATGAGATAATGTTTAGTTAAACAAGAGAAATTCCCATTGAAGAAATTGTTATGGTGTGGCTCATAAGATATCTAAAAAGAAGTGAGAAAATGAGAGTAGGTAGATGGCCTAATGTTATCTTTAATGAAGGCACGAGTGAAAGAAAGAAAACATGGATGAAACAAAACTACACATGGATGAAAAAATGGAATATCTACCTCAATGCCTCTCCCACAAATAGCAAGGAGCTAAAGGATTTTATTATGGATAAGTTTCGTAAAAAGGTATGGGGAAAAGTGTTGGGTAGAAAGAAGAAATATTACATTGAGGAATTCAACCCTATGTGTGATATACAACAAAAAGAGTTCATTGGAGCTAGCATTTCGTTGAGGGAAAAGGTTCTTATTGCTCAATTAAAGACCAACTCGCATCAACTTCGGTGTGAAACATGATGGTGGAAAAGGCCTAAAGAAGCTTGAGAAGAACAGGTCTGTACATTTTGCATATCTAGGGCTGTGGAATCAGAAAAACATTTCATTTTGGAATGTGATGCATTCAAAGACATCAGAGAAAGTTATGAGAACATGTTAGCATCAGTTTCTTGGCATTGTATTTTAGCAAGGGGATTGTTGGAAGGTTGGGTTAGCTCATAATCAATTTGAATCAGAAAAAAATTGAATTGCAAAAAATGAAAAATAAAGAAACTAATGGTCTCATAAACTATTTTTAGTCTTTTGAACATTAAAATATCATTTCTTAAATAAATAAAAATTCGTACCCTTTTAATGTTTTAATGTAAAATCCCCCCTCTACGTAAATGCTTATTCTTAGAGTCTCAAAAGAAACCTTTAGGATTACCTTTGATTTCTTCCAAGATTCATTTCTTGGAGTAACTCAATACGCTTTCCACTCAACGCATTCTATATAATATTTATATTATATTGAAATATTTTTAATTATTTTATTAAATTATTAAAAAATATATTACAATTAAACTAAATAATTGCACCTAATCAAAATAAATATATAATTATATTTAATTAATTAAATTAAACAAGATTAACCTAATTAATTAAATTATATTAATCTAAATGAATTTTATTTACAAATTATAAAAATATAATAAAATAAAAATTTACATATTTTATGTCTAGGTGGTGAATTTTAATTAAATTTTAACGAAGATATCTTCCAAAACGTAAGTCCAAATAAAAGAGAACTTGAATCATTGGAATGTTGGCGACAAGGTGCATGCAATGGAGCAATCAAAATGAAAATCCAAGCAAAGTGAAAATATCATAAAGTGAAGCAATCAAAGCAAAATAGAAGTGGTTTAACCAAAATTTACATGAAGAGTCCACATAATTTTTTGAAAAATTACCGGGGGTGTTGTGGCCACAAAATGTTCCTCCTTCAATTGCCAACCATTTTTAAACACATAGATACGTGTAAATTACTTATGCATAATGTCCTATGGATTGTGATGATTCTTGTTATGTTGCGAATCGAGCAAGATCTTGTGTTTGTATAAATGTAAATGATTTCTTGATCCGCGAGGCTCATTGTTATGCTCATGAATAAAATATTACTTTGTTTGTCCATGAATCTAATGCATGCATAGAGTATGTTGTCTATTATTACGTTCAAGATGGATGTGAGGAATTGTGTGTTTATGCGCATTTAGTCGATTTCTAAGGCTCATGAATAAATACACAGCTAAATTTGTACATGATCTAGTTAACATGCTTTAGTTGATGATAAGGGATTTAGGATTAAGGCTATGCCACCTAGAAGTTGGTGGTATGAGGATGCCCATTTTTTATAAAGCGACCATAGAGTTGATGCTCAAGCCTCGGGCCCTTGGGCCACAAACCTCAGGAAACTGGGTGCAAGGAATAACCCTTTCTTGCTTTATAAGGCCCAACCAACTGGTTCTTTAATAGGTGTACATGTTGTCAGGACTGACATTAGTCATCAGTTGTAAGCTCGTGGTGTACAAAGAAAGTGGGGTTGATAAGGGTGGCTTAATGTCTAAAAGAAAACTAAATGAATGAGAGTAGGCATAGAGTGGAACTCGGAATACCAGAATTCTAGCCATCAAGCCATCACACCCTACTCTTCGCCTAGGTAAGTAATTTCATGGTATGAATAGTACAGGCGCACTAGTGGAGTCAGCTAACCTGATCATGGTTCCCTCTGCAGAACCCCAACATTGCTCACAACTCATCGTTGCAGACCATTACAAGTGTAGTAATATGATGGGCGCGCTGACAAGAGCTAAGCTGATCCGGATTTAAACAGGAACGCAACAAATTACAGAGATAACCATATACACAAAGATGCAGCGGAAATAATACTTCCTTTCATTAATGGAAAATACTGAAATATGCTTACAACCAGAAATGGAAATAAACCAGCTAGGGCGATGGTAGCTTATCTCTGAGTAGAGATGTGGTGGCTAAATGCCTCTGAACTGTGTTACAATGAGGCTCGAAGGCCTATTTATTATTGAGAAACAATGGAAAACCCTTCACATTCCAAAACCTAACCCTAGGATATGAAACGCCAAACTGTGGGCCCTGTTTGGGTAAATTGGTACATCAACTTCCCGGGGTCGTAACTTTGGCATACGATCTCTGTTTGACGCGTACAATAGCTCGTTAGAAAGATCTATCCGAGCACTACCACTTTGGGAAGGGCAACATCGGTCCATGGACCCATGTTGCCCCCAGATTTCCCAAAAAACGTCGTTTAGGGCCTCAAAACGGCTCCAGAAGTTCAGGACCCGAAAAACTGCTAAAAATAGTAAGTTGTGCTACAATTAAGGAAACTGAAAATGCTGAGAGAAACAATGGTGGGGGTCCAAGTGGACTTGGCAGGTGGCCACCAATATCCACCTGGATCATTCCTCCCCCCTTAGGAAGCAATGGTCCCCACTGCGTTGAGTTCCTCCATGAGATGAGGAAACTTTTGCTGAATTTGTTCCCTGGTGAGCCAGTTGCCCTGCTGAAGGAGTTGGCCTGCTTTGACAACTCGATACAGTTGGATATTCTGTTGGCGAGTGTTCTTGATCTGTGTGTCCATGATCCGATCAGTTGCAGCTTGTTCGATGCAATCTGGATTTAATTCTGTGGGTTTGAGCTGTTCTGCAATGTCGGATGTGTCTAGCAATGGTGGAAAGTATGGCCGAAGGCGGTCCACATTGAACAGAGGGTGCAGGCCAAGGAATGGGGGAATGCTGAGCTCAAATGCATTGTCTCCCATAGCCTTACTAATGGTGTAAGGACCATATCGGAGTGGTCTCAATTTCCGATAGGCTCCAGTAAGGCGTTCCTTTTGCAATTGCAACCAGACTTTGTCGCCCACCTGAAACTTGTGTGGCACCCGATGTTGATCATGTCGCTGCTTGTACTTGGCATTTGATTTCTCAAGAATGTCATGGACCTGCTGGCGAATATGTTGGATGCGCTCAATGAAGCTGGTGGCCTTATCTGTTTCAGACTGGACATGAGCTGAATTTATGTGGGTAGCTGCAAGTGGCATGGCCACATCAATGGGGCATAGTGGCTGGAATCCCAAACCCACCTGAAAAGGGCTATGGCCAGTGGAGCTGTGAAGAGCTCGGTTGTAGCTGTGCTGAACATAGGGGAGGCTCTCGTCCCATGTGCGTGGATGCTTTGAGTTATACATGCGCAGAATGTGTACAATCATCCTATTGACAACCTCTGTCTGGCCATCAGTTTGAGGATGGAAGGCTGTGGACTTCGTGAGTTTGGTGTCCAGCATTGCCCAGAGACTGGACCAAAATGTGCTGAGAAACCAACTGTCCCGATCTGAGATGATAGACTGTGGGATTCCAAAGTGCACCCACACTCGTTCAAAGAAGAGTTTAGCAGTGGCTTCTGCTGTGATATTCTTCTTGCAGGCCGCCATAATGGCCATCTTCGAGAACCTGTCGACGACCACAAAAACACAGTCATTTCCATGCTTAGTGGAAGGAAGGCCTGACATGTAATCCATGGAGATGGATTCCCAAAGTCGACTAGGGGTAGGAAACGGGGTATAGAGGCCGTGCTTCTTAATGGTCGGTTTGGCAATGGCACAGGCAGTACATGATCTGATGTACTTCCCAACATCCTGTTGAAGATTCGGCCAATAGAAATAATTTTGCAGTACTGCCACTGTTTTCTCGACCCCAAAATGCCCAGCAGCCCGACTGTAGTGTGCTTCCCAAATCATCTTGGCACGCTTGCTTGAAGGAACACAAAGGTGACCTAGGTGGCATAACAGGGCATCCTGGAGGTGGAAATCTGGAACATGCCGACCCTCCAAGAGTGTCTGGTATGTGTGGCCGAATTCTGGGTCGCTTTTGTAGAGAAGTGGCCAATCAGAAGTCTCGTGCCCACAAGAGTTGAGCACGGTGGTTAACGCCATGATCGGTGGTCGACTGAGGCAATCTACAACATTATTGGTGCTGCCCTTTTTATACTTGATATTCAAGTGGAACTGTTGCAGGTATGTAGACCACTTCTGATGGCGATCATTCTGCAATTTCCCTTGGGTCTGTATGAACTGCAGGGGTCGGTGGTCTGTGTGGATGACCGTTTCCTTCCCCAAAATGTAATGCTTCCATTGTCGGCAGGCCTGTACAATGGAATACATCTCTTTATCATAAGTGGGGTACTTCCGGACTGTGTCTGAAAGTGTTTCACTGTGATATGCCACTGGATGTCCATGTTAAGTAAGGACTGCCCCAATAGCATAGCCAGAGGCATCTGTCTCGACCTCAAATGGTTGTTGTAAATCTGGTAACGCGAGCACTGGTGCCGTGCAGAGGCGATCCTTCAACTCCATGAATGCCTTCTGTTGAGATTCAGACCAAAAGAATTTTGCTTTCGCCCCTCCCTTGGTGACTTGACTCAAGGGCCAAGTAATATGAGAAAACCCCAACACGAACCTGCGATAGAAGTTGGCAAGACCTAGAAAGCTGCAGAGCTCTGTTAGAGTGGTTGGAGATGGCCAATCCCGAATGACATGGATCTTGGCTGGATCGACATGCACCCCCTGTTCATCAATGATGTATCCCAGATACTGAACCTGGGTCATGCCAAAAGTGCATTTCTCCAAATTGGCACATAGCTTGTGTTGCCGCAGTGTTTGGAGAACCTGTCGGATGTGGTGGAGGTGCTCTTCCCAACTCTTGTTGAAGATCAGAATGTCATCCAAGTATACTACTACAAAGGAGTTGGTGAATGGCCGCAAGATGTCATCCATTAGCCTCATGAAGGTTGCAGGAGCATTCGTCAATCCGAAAGGCATAACCAACCATTCGAAAAGGCCCTCCTTGGATTTGAAGGCAGTCTTCCATACATCAGAGGGTTTGATTGGTACCTGGTGATATCCTAACTTCAGATCGATCTTGCTAAAATATTTCGCCCCCTTTAGTTGGTCCAGGAGGTCATCAATCCGTGGGATCGGGTACCTATTACGAACAGTGATTTTGTTCAGTGCCCGATAGTCAATACAGAGTCTCCACGTCCCATCCTTCTTCTGTACCAACACGACCGGGCTCCCACAAGGCGATGAACTCGGACGGATGTGACCTTTCTGCAGGAGCTCCTGAATCTGCCTCTTGATTTCATTGTTCTCCAGAACAGAGCGCTGATAAATTGGTCCATTGGGTAGCGGCGCACCTGGGGTCAGATCGATGGAGTGCTTGACCTGACAGTGCAGAGGAACCCCTGCAGGGGAGGGGAAGATGTCCTCGTACTCCTCCACAACCTTGTCCATCTGTAGTTGTCGTGCAGAGGGACCCCGTTTGGAGGCCGCGGCCACCGTCTTCTTCTTTCCTTGAGGGCGTATCATCAGGAAAACAAATTTCCTGGTTTTGGAAATGATCTTACTGCATTGTTTTGCAGTAATCAAAGAGATGGCGGTAGGTGGTGCTACCTCTGGTATCCTGTACAACTTATTTCCCAATGTAATAATAACATCATGGGGCCTTGATTCATACACAGCATGTCGCTTCCACAAGTATGGTTGTCCTAATAATACATCACAAATTTCAAGGGGAGCAATGTCACACAATACCTCATCCGTGAAGGGCTTGATGTTGTACGGAAGGCGACACTGCTAGCTCACTCGAAGATCTCGTCCTTGGTGAAGCCACCCAATGGTGTATGTTTGTGGATGTGCTGTGGTCGGTAAGCCCAACCGCTTCACGACCTCTGCCGAAATGAGGTTCTTTTGACTCCCGCTATCAACAATGAACTGTATCGGGGAGCCCTTTACCCACATCTGGGAGTGGAAGAGACGCTCCTCCTCCTCTGGATCTTCGGGTTCATTTTTCTGGATCTTGGCGGTAGCAACAGTGGCGTTAGGATCCGCATCAATGATCTGCTTCCCTTTTTCATTCCCCTTATCAGGTTCTGACTCAGAGTCGGAACATGCATATGATTCTGAAACCTTTAGCTCAGCCACCAGTGACTGCTTGGCCCGACACTCACTTGTGTTGTGAGTGGAGCTCTTATGGAACTCACACCATTTTCCGGTGTCCTTTTTCGGCTTCGCGACGTTGTTCTTTGCTTGCAGCTTCGGCGGGTTGTCTTGGGTTGTCCCGGCTTGGCTTTGTCCTTTGTTCTGTGGTTTAGGGGCACCTTTCCCCTGCTTTGGATTCGCAGATCCAAAGTCTCGCTTCTTTTGTTTAAACTTCTGCTCGACCTTAACGGCATATCGGTATGCTGCGCCGAGTGAGGAGATGTTCAGGAATTGTATTTCTTCCTAGATGTACTTGTGTAGGCAGCCACGGTATTTGAGTATCAAATGTTGCTCTGAATCCTTGATACCCAACTTTGTGCGAAGGGTATGGAAAAGATTGGTGAACTCTGGCACGTCTTGGTCCCTTCCCTGCCGCAGCGTGGTCCACTTTATGTATTCATCCTCATAGCTTTCGACAGGGTAGTACTGCTCCTTGATGGCATCCCGGAATGAATTCCAGGTGCGTGCGGCTGAAAATAGTGAGCCAGTACTTTCATCCTTCTGCTCGCAGTAGGTTTCCCACCAGTCCTTGACGTGGGGGGCTGCTTTGAGAAGAGCGAAAACAATCTTTTCCCGACTCGAAAATTCATGAACAGAAAAATAACCCTCTAGCAGATTTAACCATTTATCTACAGCATCTGCGTCTATCTGACCCTCGAATATGGGGATTTCAAAATTAACTTGTACCTTAAAGGGCGTGGCGTTTCCAGAGTAGCTGTTGGAAGCCGATGCGTCGCTTCTGGGTAACCGCTGAAGGATCTGGGCAAAGCTGTCCATCATCGCGTTCCGTTGCCACTCGAGGGCTTCTTCGAGCAAGATTTTGATGGGATCTCCTGCCCCCTCATCTTTCTTCTCATCCGCCATGGGAGGCCGTTGAGATTTGCGAGGCTGGTCTTGCAAAGGTTCAACCAGTTCAAGCCCTAACTCCTTATATCCCGACCTTGTTGGGGACATGCAAAGAAAAACAGAGAAAAAGCAGACCGCTCTGATACCACTGATCCGGATTTAAACAGGAATGCAACAAATTACAGAGATAACCATATACACAAAGATGCAGCGGAAATAATACTTAATTTCATTAATGGAAAATACTGAAATATGCTTACAACCAGAAATGGAAATAAACCAGCTAGGGCGATGGTAGCTTATCTCTGAGTAGAGATGTGGTGGCTACATGCCTCTGAACTATGTTACAATGAGGCTCGAAGGCCTATTTATTATTGAGAAACAATGGAAAACCCTTCACATTCCAAAACCTAACCCTAGGAGATGAAACGCCAAACTGTGGGCCCCATTTGGGTAAATTGGTACATCAACTTCCCGGGGTCGTAACTTTGGCATACGATCTCCGTTTGACGCGTACAATAGCTCGTTAGAAAGATCTATCCGAGCACTACCACTTTGGGAAGAGCAACATCAGTCCATGGACCCATGTTGCCCCTAGATTTCCCAAAAAACGTCGTTTAGGGCCTCAAAACGGCTCCAGAAGTTCAGGACCCGAAAAACTGCTAAAAATAGTAAGTTGTGCTACAATTAAGGAAACTGAAAATGCTGAGAGAAACAATGGTGGGGGTCCAGGTGGACTTGGCAGGTGGCCACCAATATCCACCTGGATCATAAGCTAACCTGACCGTGGTTCCAATGTGGAACCCTAACGCTTCCCACCACCCACTGCCCAATCTTGGGTCAATTGATATACGCCGTAAGCGTAATATGAACGAGCATCCACACAAACTTGGTATAGTCCTGGCACAATGGGTCCTATTGTGGTGACTAGTTAGGTTTATGTGGAGGCTACATGGACACCATGTAGATTGTATAATGATATGGCCTCTTTTATTATGTTGAGCTTATAAAGAGAATAAATTTAGATCTGGGACTCAGATCGAGATGAAATTTAAATATAACAGCCTTTGTGAAAATTCCATGTAATAAAAGTTAATAAAGGAAAAATAAGACCATGGGTAAGGGACATGTATTCCAAGCTAAATGTTGGGCAAAGATATCCTAGTGGGCATAAATGGATGTATGTTTTGGCTCAGGAAAATTGGCAAAGGCTAAGGCAAAGGCATTAAAAGGAAAAAAATGCATTTTGACACATTTATTTATGAAAATAAAGGAAATGAGGAGAAAAGTAAGGTCAAAGGTTGCATGCGAGGAGGAAAATGAAGGAAAATAATGGAAAATGAAGAAATTAGAGGTCTCATTAATAAAAATTCTTATGAGGATTAGTTGGTAAGTTTCTTAGTGAGTGTTAAGCTCTTGGCTCAAGCTTCTGTCAGTGTTAAGCTCTTGGTCAGTTCAAGTTTGGAGCTCTCTCATTATTCTCTCTCTCTCTCTCTCTCACTCTTGGTCACTTAGAGTTTTCTTGGAGCACTCTAGCTTTGGATCAAGGAAGGAAAAGCAAGGAAGGGAAAGGAAAGGAAAGCAAGGATCAAGGAAGAAGCGCAGGATCAAGCAACTTGAACAGGAATACTTACAGGTAACCTTTTGCATGTGTGATTTCCTAGTTGGTTTGGACATGCATGGATTTGCATGTTGGTGTATGATTCTCTTGTTGTCGGTGGCATGGTTTTTTCAGGTTATGACAGTGGTTTTTAGCCTAGCCTTTCCTTTTTCTGGATGCCATGGTATGTTGGGATGTTTATTTTGGTTTTGAGCTTTGGTTTGCTGGATGGATTTCAGAATCGGGGCAGAGGTGGTCTCAAGGTTCATTCCCAAAGGCCTAGGAATCCCTTGATCGGTTTTGGTGGGATACATGGTAAATCTTGAGGGATAAGTCTTGTTTTAGGGCCTAGTGACCCAGGTTTGGATTGCGGTAAAGCCCGAGAGACAAGGAGACGAAAAATTACTCAAGGATAGTGATGGATTCTGTATGGCATTTCAAGTTCAGTTCGACTATGATCGAAGCATCAATTTCGGTGTGATCACGATTTGATGAGGTTGGAGGTGGTTTAACCTCTGGATTCCCTTGGTTGTTCTATGAGATCCCACATTCATGCTTGGAATATGGCACGGGGATGACTCACTGAAAGAGAGCTTTTTTTCAGCCATGTCTGTGTTCGGTTGGTGCGTGGAAGTCTCGAACTTGGTCGGATTTTTCTATGATTAATAAAAGCTAAATTCTCTTACTTTTTCACATGTTTATATGTGGATTTAATTGCTATCATATCTCTGATATTTGTATGGTTTTATGCTAGTTATATGACTGGTTCATGTCATGGTTATTTCATGTATTTACTTGTAATTGTTAAATGGATGGATGCAAGACCTAATTGATGATATAATAGTTCAATGGAGAAGGAAATGATCCTTCTTCTTATGTTTCATAAGTGTTTTCAGTCATTATTTCTCTAACTTGTATCCTAGACCTGTAGGTTGCATTGACGCCAAGTGTTTGACGTAACGTCAATCTCAGTTGGGGATGCTCAGGCCTAGTCTTGAGGTTGATTTTTGATTTGTTTATTTGATGGATTCTAAAGGTTGTAACAAGTTCTAGGCAGAGGCTGGGATTCTAGGCTAGAAAAGTGGCTCAAATATCGGGGATGCTGGCACAAGTTTGCTGAAAAGAGTCCAAGGACGCTGGCACATAGGCCTGTGAGAGCGACTTTGGGTTCTGGATGTTGTCATGCTTATAGCATGAGAGTGACCAAGGGTTAAAAGACTTAAAACAATAGTAGGGCTCAGGGACAGGATGTCTGAGTGCTGACATGTCCCCTAAAGGTGTTGTTGCTGATGTGGATGGGTTTGTTTAAGGTGTTGCATTGATTCCATTTCCTTCAGGTCACCAAGGAGGTTGAATCCCTTATAGTGGCCTCTCTCGTCGCATGTTTACCACGGTTGGCTAGTTGTTTGGGTGGACTTGGGAGGAGAGGATGTTACAAAGTGGTATCAAAGCATGGTTGTGCTCTCCTTGGGTGAATATGTTGTTCATGCATGCATGTCAATTGCATGTGTGTCTCTTACACTTTCATTCCATGTGCTTGTTTCATTGCATGATGTTTATCATAGTTGTAGTAAGGTTATCATGAGGAACTTGATGTTGATTTTATGGAATGCATCGTCATGAGTATATGTCTAGTTACACATTGTTATATGATGCTTACATGTTGTTTATGCAGTGTTACATACATGATGCTACAAATAGTGTTGTATGAATATTGCATATGGTGTTGTGTGCATGATTGGATATGCAGTGCTATGTACAGATGATGTTATGTACAAGATGCATCTATGATGTGTGCACATGCAGTGTTGTGTATATATAGTGTATGTACATGTCGTGCATGTTGCGCTATGTACATGTGGTGTCACGTACCTGTCGTGTATGTGGTACTGTGTACATGTGGTATTGTATAAACATTGTACAATGGTGTAGTGTACATGTGGTGTTGTGTACACGTTGTGTAGCTGGTGTCGTGTACATGTGATGTTGTGTATTGTGCAGGTGGTGTCATGTACATGTGATGTTGTGCACACATTATGTAGGTGGTTGTAGTGTACATGTGGTACATATGGTACTGGTATAGATGCATGTATTTCATGGTGTTGTATGACGTGTGTTGATCCGACTTTAAACATGAACACAAAAAATTAGAAAGATAACCATAAACACAGAGATGCAACGGAAATAATACTTCATTTCATTAATGTAAAATACTTAAATATGCTTACAAACAGAAATGGAAATAAACCAGCGAGGGTGATGGTAGCTTATCTCTGAGAAGAGATGTGGCGGCTACATGCCTCTGAACTGTGTTACAATGAGGTTCGAAGGCCTATTTATTGTTGAGAAACAATGGAAAACCCTTAACATCCCAAAACCTAACCCTAGAAGATGAAACGCCAAATTGTGGGCCCCATTTTGGGTAAGTTGGTACATCATCTTCCCAGGGTCATAACTTTGGCACCCGATCTCCATTTGACGCGTACAATAGCTCGTTAGAAAGATCTATCCGAGCACTACAACTTTGGGGAGAGCAATATTGGTCCCAAATTTCCCAAAAAAAACGTCGTTTAGGGCCTCAAAACGGCTCCAGAAGTTCATGACCCGAAAAACTACTAAAAATAGTAAATTTTTCTACAATTACAGAAACTGAAAAATTGAAAGAGACATTTGTGGGG
This sequence comes from Pinus tabuliformis, assembly GCA_031772625.1. NCBI lineage: Eukaryota > Viridiplantae > Streptophyta > Pinopsida > Pinales > Pinaceae > Pinus > Pinus tabuliformis. The sequence continues at coordinate 1,745,779,334 of CM062820.1, read as the reverse complement.
GTCCAAGTAGGATAGGTGGGTGCCCACCAACATCCACCTGGATCATTCCTTCCCCCTTAGGAAGTAATGGTCCCCATTGCGTTGAGTTCCTCCATTTGCTGAACTTGGTCCCTAGTGAGCTGTTCTGTTATCTCTGATGTGTTCAGTAATGGTGGGAAGCATGGTCGACGACGGTCCATATTGAACACTCAGTGCAAGTGAAGGAATGGGGGAATGTTGTGCTTCAAAGCATTAGTTCCCATAACCTTGGTAATGGTGTAAGGACCATGTCAACGTGGTCGAAGCTTCTAATGGGCTCTTGTAAGGCATTCTTTCTGCATATGTAACCAAACTTTGTCCCCCACCTAAAACTTGTGTGGTGCCCCTGTGGGTGAGGAGAAGCTGTTCCTATGTTATTTCATGACCGTATCCCTCTGCTGTTGTTGCTACATGGAGGAATCCTTCGCAGGGGTCATGGATGTGGCAACGATCTTCCCCTTAATTTGGGAGCGAACCAAACAGAAAATAAATTTCCTAGTTTGTGAGATGAGCTTGCTGCCTTTCTTGGCAGTGATCAAAGAGGTGGCAGTAGGTGGGGCTACCTCCGGTATCCTCTATAATGAATTACACAAGGAAATAATGACTGCATGAGGCCTTGACTCATACACAACATGTCGCCTCCACAAGTATGGTTGGCCTAATAGTACATCACAAACATCTAGGGGTGTAACATCACACAATACCTCATCTGTGAAGGGTTTGATGCTGTAAGGAAGGCGGCACCGCTGCCGAACTCGGAGATCTTATCCTTGATGAAGCCACCCGATACTATACGACTATGAGTGTGGTGTAGTCGGTAGGCCCAACCGCTTCACGACAGCTGCTGAAATGAGGTTCTTTTGGCTCCCACTCTCAACAATGAATTGTAGCGGCAAACCCTTCACCCACATCTGTGAGTGGAAAAGACGCTCCCCCTCCTCTGGATCTTCAGGCTCATTCTTCTGGATCTTGGCAGTGGCAACAGTGACACTGGGCTCCGCATCAATGATATGCTTCCCTTTTCCATTCCCCTTGTCGGGTTCTGACTCAGGGTCGGAACATGCATTTGATTCTGAAGCCTTCAACTTGGCCACCAACGACTGCTTGGTCTGACACTCACTTGTGTTATGAGTGGGGCCCTTGTGGAACTCACACCACTTTCTTGTGTCCTTTTTCGACTTTGTGGTTTTGTTATTTTCTTGCGGCTTTGATAGGTTGTCTTGGGTCACCCTGCCTTGGCTTTGTCCTTTGGTCTTTGGATTTGCAGATCCAAAGTCTCGCTTCTTTTGTTTAAACTTCTGCTCGATTTTGACAATGTATCGGTACGCCGTGCCAAGCGAGGAGATCTTCAGGAACTCCATCTCTTCCTATATGTACTTGTGTAGGCAGCCGCGGTATTTGAGTACCAGATGCAACTCAGAATCCTTGAACCCAACTGTGTGCACAGGGTATGAAAAATGTTTGTGAACTTTGGCACATCTTGGTCCCTTCCCTGCCACAGCGTGGTCCACTTTATGTATTTGTCCTCATAGCTTTTGACAGGGTAATACTGCTCCTTAATGGCATCCCGAAATGAATTCCAAGTTGGTGCGGCTGAAAATAGTGAGTCTGTACTTTCATCCTTCTGCTCGCAATAGGTTTCACACCAGTCCTTGACATGCGGGGTTGCTTTGAGAAGAGCGAAAACAATCTTTTCTCGACTCGAAAATTCATGAACAAAAAAATACCCATCTAGTAGATTTAACCATTTATCTACGACATCTACATCTATTTGACCCTTGAATATGGGGATTTCAAAATTAACTTGTACCTTAAACGGTGTGGCGTTTCTAGAGTAGCTGTTGGAAGCCGATGCGTCACCTTTGGGTAGCTACTGAAGGATCTGCGCAAAGTTGTCCATCATCGCGTTCCTTTGTCGCTCGAGGGCTTCTTTGAGCAAGATTTTGATAGGATCTCCTGCCCCCTCGTCTTTCTTCTCATCTGCCAGGAGGCCGTCGGGATTTGCGAGGCTGGTCTTGCAAAGGTTTGACCAGTTCAAGCCCTAACTCCTTATATCCCGACCTCGTTGGGGACATGCAAAGAAAAACAGAGAAAAAGCAGACTGCTCTGATACCACTGATCTAGATTTAAATAGGAACACAACAAATACAGAGATAACCATAAACAAAGAGATGTAGTGGAAATAATACTTCATTCCATTAATGTAAAATACGTAAATATGCTTACAAATAGAAATGGAAATAAACCAGCTAGGGCGATGGTAACTTATCTCTGAGAAGAGATGTGGCAGCTACATGCCTTTGAACTGTGTTATAATGAGGCTCGAAGGCCTATTTATTGTTGAGAAACTATGGAAAACCCTTAACATCCCAAAACGTAACCCTAGAAGATGAAACGCCAAATTGTGGGCCCCGTTTTAGGTAAGTTGGTACATCAACTTCCCAAGGTCGTAACTTTGGCACCTGATCTTCGTTTGACGCGTATAATAGCTCATTAGAAAGATCTATCCGAGCACTACAACTTTGGGGAGAGCAACATTGGTTCCAAATTTCCCAAAAAAACTTCGCTTAGGGCCTCAAAACGGCTTCGAAAGTTCATGACCCGAAAAACTGCTAAAAATAGTAAATTGTGCTACAATTACGGAAACTGAAAAACTGAAAGAGACATTTGTGGGGGTCCAAGTAGGATAGGTGGGTGGCCACCAACATCCACCTGGATCATTCCTCCCCCCTTAGGAAGCAATGGTCCCCACTGTGTTGAGTTCCTACATCTGCTGAACTTGGTCCCTAGTGAGTTGTTCTGTTATCTCTAATGTGTTCAGTAATGGTGGGAAGCATGGTCGATGACGGTCCACATTGAACACTCAGTGCAAGCGAAGGAATGGGGGAATGTTGTGCTTCAAAGAATTATTTCCCACAACCTTGGTAATGGTGTAAGGACCATGTCAGCGTGGTCGATGCTTCTAATGGGCTCTTGTAAGGTGTTCTTTCTGCATATGTAACCAAACTTTGTCACCCACCTAAAACTCGTGTGGTGCCCCTGTGGGTGAGGAGAAGCTGTTCCTGTGTTCTTTCATGACCGTATCCCTCTGTTGTTGTTGTTGCATGGAGGAATCCTTCGCGGGGGTCATGGATGTGGTGACGATCTTCCCCTTAATTTGGGAGCGAACCAAACAGAAAATAAATTTCCTAGTCTGTGAGATGAGCTTGTTGCCTTTCTTGGCAGTGATCAAAGAGGTGGCGGTAGGTGGGGCTACCTCTAGTATCCTCTATAATGAATTACACAAGGAAATAATGACCGCACGAGGGCTTGACTCATACACAGCATGTTGCCTCCACAAGTATGGTTGGTCTAATAGTACATCACAAACATCCAGAGGTGTAACATCACACAATACCTCGTCTGTGAAGGGTTTGATGCTGTAAGGAAGGTGGCACTACTGGCGAACTTGGAGATCTCGTCCTTGATGAAGCCACCCGATACTGTACGGCTATGGGTGTGGTGTAGTCGGTAGAACCAACCACCTCAGGACTTTGTTGAAATGAGGTTCTTTTGGTTCCCACTCTCAACAATGAATTGCAGCGGCAAACCCTTCACCCACATCTGTGAGTGGAAAAGACGCTCCCCCTCCTCTGAATCTTCAGGCTCATTCTTCTGGATCTTGGCAGTGGCAACAATGACACTGGGCTCCACATCAATGATCTGCTTCCCTTTGCCATTCCCCTTGTCAGGTTCTGACTCAGGGTCAGAACATGCATCTGATTCTGAATCCTTCAACTCGGCCACCAACGACTGCTTGGTCCTACACTCACTTGTGTTATGAGTGGGGCCCTTGTGGAACTCACACCACTTTCCTGTGTCCTTTTTCGACTTTGTGGTGTTGTTATTTTCTTGTGGCTTTGAAAGGTTGTCTTGGGTCACCCCGCCTTGGATTTGTCCTTTGGTCTTTGGATTTGCAGATCCAAAGTCTCGCTACTTTTGTTTAAACTTCTGCTCGATTTTGACAACGTATCGGTACCCCGTGCCAAGCGAGGAGATCTTCAGGAACTCCATCTCTTGCTAGATGTACCTATGTAGGCAGCCGCAGTATTTGAGTACCAGATACAACTCAGAATCCTTGATACCCAACTGTGTGTGCAGGGTATGAAAAATGTTTGTGAATTTTGGCACATCTTGGTCCCTTCCCTGCCGCAGCGTGGTCCACTTTATGTATTTGTCCTCATAGCTTTTGACAGGGTAATATTGTTCCTTAATGGCATCCCAGAATGAATTCCAAGTTGGTGCAGCTGAAAATAGTGAGTCCGTACTTTCATCCTTCTGCTCGCAGTAGGTTTCGCACCAATCCTTGACGTGCGGGGTTGCTTTGAGAAGAGCGAAAACAATCTTTTCTCGACTCGAAAATTCATGAACAGAAAAATACCCATCTAGTAGATTTAACCATTTATCTACGGCATCTGCATCTATTTGACCCTCGAATATGGGGATTTCGAAATTAACTTGTACCTTAAATGGTGTGGCATTTCTAGAGTAGCTGTTGGAAGTCGATGCGTTACCTTTGGGTAGCTACTAAAGGATCTGCACATGCAAAGAAAAACAGAGAAAAAGTAGACCGCTTTGATACCACTGATGGATTTAACTAGGAACACAACAAATTACAGAGATAACCATAAACACAGAGATGTAGCGGAAATAATACTTCATTTCATTAATGTAAAATACAGAAATATGCTTACAAATAGAAATGGAAATAAACCAGCTAGGGCGATGGTAGCTTATCTCTGAGAAGAGATGTGGTAGCTACATGCCTCTGAACTGTGTTACAATGAGGCTCGAAGGCCTATTTATTGTTGAGAAACAATGGAAAACCATTAACATCCCAAAACCTAACCCTAGAAGATGAAATGCCAAATTGTGGGCCTTGTTTTGGGTAAGTTGGTACATCAACTTCTCGGGGTTGTAACTTTGGCACCTAGTCTCCATTTGACGCATACAATAGCTCGTTAGAAAGATCTATCTGAGCACTACAACTTTGGGAAGAGAAACAATGGTCGCAGATTTATGAAAAAATGTCGTTTAGGGCCTCAAAACGGCTCCGGAAGTTCAAGACCCAAAAAACTGCTAAAAATAGTAAATTGTGCTACAATTACGGAAAGATAGTTGTGGGGGTCCAAGTAGGATAGGTGGGTGGCCACCAACTTCCAGCTGGATCATGTATAGTTGTATGTGTTCGATGCACACTATGTGCAAGTGCACATGGTTGAGGAGAAGGCACTGGGTGTTTGTATAGTGTGGTAAACGATCTGGAGTGTGTATGGAATAAAGACAAAGGTAGAAGCTAAGGATTGATTAAAGGATAAGTATCAATATTTTATTCAGTTTGACTATGCATGTGATTTATGATTCTGGTATATGATGATTATATATGATCTATGATTATGGTTTATGATGGTTACATGTGATTTATGATGTTGATCTATGATGATTATGTTTTGAGCTAACCATATGTGATATGCTTATACATGATGATTTGGTTAAACAGTTAGTTTGACTTGTTGTGACAGGAAGCAAACAGGATTGCAAGTGTACCTTATTGACAAACTACCCATGAGGTATGATTTGAGTTTATTTTGATTTATTTGCATCTAATGGAAATTATGTGCTAGGAACAAGAATGTATGAACATGCATGGTTGGGTGGTTGAAATCAACTGCAAGAATTGGTAGCAACAACAAAAGGAACTAGAAAATTCAATAGTATGTTGGTAAAGCACTTCAAGAGCAGGGGCATTGTGGGACACTGGTACCCAATAGTGTCCATTGATTTCCATGAGCATGATATGACCGGTATGATGGTTTAGAGGCAGGTATTTTCCTTGGTTTTGTGTCTTCCGATGCGAGGAAGCCTTAACAAGGGATGGATCGCCTAGGTTAGGGGATTCCAAGGAACTTGGAAGGTGAGTGACTGCACGGAATGGGGGTAACCGTATTGGCCGAGTGACTATGTAGCAGAGAAGGGAAGGTCACAGATATATTTATTTTTGGTCATTATTATTTCCAGATGGAAGCATATGCACATTGGGAGTGTGCCTTGGAACAATGAGCTAGTAACTGTTCATTGAGAGGACAAGTGGTGTAGGATTTAGCACTAGACATTAGATGCAACCTTGACTGTGTAAGTGGATTATGGACTTCCTGGGAATGAGGTGAATCCTGGTATTACTTTGAGGGTGGAGGTGTGAGCCTATGGACTCCCTTGCTGGTTGATATGGGCATCGTATCCTTTTATTTGCTGGTTTAACAAATCTGCATATGAAATATATGTGGTTATTGTAAATACCATAATGAGCTATGTTATAAAGCTCCAGTACATGGTATGATTGTTATCTGGTCATGTTGTCATGATGTTTTTCTTTTGAGTAGGTCTTTCATTGTAAATATTGCAACGAGCTAAGTTATAAAGCTCCATGGGCAGTATGTTTTCTTCCCAACGGTTTTCCTGAGGTCATGGTGTGGTTTAACATCGAGGACGATGTTCCCCAAGGGGAGGGTTCTGTAACATCCCTGGTGAAAAGCTCATGTAATAAAATTTAATAAAGGAAAAATAAGACCATGGGTAAGGGACACATATTCCAAGCTGAATGTTGGGCAAAGATATCCTAGTGGGCATCATTGGACGTGTGTTTTGGCTCAGGAAAATTGGCAAAGGCTAAGGTAAAGGCATTAAAAGGCAAAAATGCATTTTTGGCACATTTATTTATGAAAATAAAAGAAATTAGGAGAATAGTAAAATGAAAGCACAGGTTGCATGTGAGGAGGAAAATGAAGGAAAATAATGGAAAGTGAAGAAATTAGAGGCCTCTTTAATAAAAAGACTTATGAGGATCAGTTGGAAAGTTTATTAGTCAGTGTTAAGCTCTTGGCTCAAGCTTCTGTTAGTGTTAAGCTCTCGGCCAGTTCAAGTTTGGAGCTCTCTCATTATTCTCTCTCTCTCTCCCACTCTTGGTCACTTAGAGTTTTCTTGGAGCACTCTAGCTTTGGATCAAGGAAGGAAAATCAAGGTAGGAAAAGCAAGGAAGGGAAAGGAAAGGAAAGCAAGGATCAAGGAAGAAGAGAAGGATCAAGTAGCTTCAGCATGAATGCTTACAGGTACCCTTTTCCATGTGTGATTTCTTAGTTGGTTTAGACATGCATGTCTTTGCTTGTTGGTGTATGGTTCTCTTGCTATCAGTGGCATGTTTTTGTCGAGTTATGATAGTGGTTTTTTGCCTAGCCTTTCCTTTTTTCGGATGCCATGGTTTACGATGTTTATCTCAGTTTTTATCTTTGGTTTGTCAGATTGATTTCAGAATACGGAGTGAAGGTGGTCTCAAGGTTCATTCCCAAAGGCCTAGGAATCCCTTGACATGTTTATGTGGGATACACGGTAAAGGCCGAGGGAGAAGTCTTAGTTTAGGGCCTAGTGATGTGAGTTCGGCTTGCGGTAAAGCCTAAGGGAGTGGTCCAAGTTTAGGGCCTAGTTATCTGGGTTTGGATTGCAGTAAAGCTTGAGAGATAAGGAGATGGAAAATTTCTCAAGGATAGTGATGGATTCCAGATGGAATTCCAAGTTCGATTCAGTTGTGATCGGAGCACCAGTTTTGGTGTGATCACGGTTTGATGAAGGTGGAGGTGGTTTAACCTCTTGATTCCCTTAGTTTTTTTGGATTGGTTGTTCTATGAGATCCCACATTCATCCTTGGAATATGGCAGAGGGTTGACTAACTAAAAAAGATATTTGGTTTAGGCATGTCTATGGTTGAGTGGTACGTGGAAGTCCTAAACCTGGTCAGATTTGCCTATGATTAATAAAAGCAAATTTCTCTTACTTTTTCACTTGTTTATATGTGGATTTAATGGTTGTCATATCTCTGATATTTATATCGTTTTATGTTGGTTATAAGCATGGTTATATGCTTGGTTCATGTCATGGTTATTTCTTACTTGTAATTGTTAAATGGATGGATGCAAGACCTAATTGATGATATAATAGTTCAATGGAGAAGGCAATGATCCTTCTTGTTATGTTTCATAAATGTTTTCAGTCATTCATGCTTTGTCTTGTATCCTGGACCTGTAGGTTGCATTGATGCCAAGTGTTTGAAAAAATGTCAATCCCAGTTGGGGATGCTCAGGCATAGTCCTTAGGTTGATTTTTTATTCTTTATCTTGTCATCATGTCTTTGATGGATTCTGAAGGTTGTAACAAGTTCTGGGCAAAGGCTGAGATTCTAGGCTAGAAAAGTGGCTCAAATCTCAGGGTCGTCAGCATAGGTTTGCTGAAAAGAGTCCAGGGACACTGGCACATAGGCTTGTGAGAGCGACTTTGGGTTTTGGACGCTCTCATTCCTATAGCATGAGAGCGACCATGGGTTAAAAGGCTTAAAACATCAGTAGGGCTCAGGGACAGGATGTCCGAGTGGCTGAAATGTCTCATGAGGGTGTTGTTGCTGATGTGGATGGGTTTGTTTAAGGTGTTTTGTCGATTTCATTTCCTTAAGCTCACCAAGGAGGTTGAATCCCTTATAGTAGCCTCTCTCGTCGCATGTTTACCATGGCTAGTTAGTTGCTTGGGTGGACCTGGGAGGAGGGGATGTTACATTATATCATTAGGAAGCTCTTGGGAGATGAGTGTAATGGTGAGGTCAAAATCTAATTCTACAAACTTGAGTGAAGTGGAATTTTATAACCATAAGATACCTTGGGGGTCGGGTTAAAACCAAGTAGGTAACACCTTCCACTGCTTGAGGTAAGATAAGGCGGTGGGAGTGTGGTTATATACTATGCCCCCCTTTCTTGAGTGTTTGAGGGTGGAGCCTTTGAAAAAAAATGGGCTATTTTTTGTCAATTTAAGGTATTTTGTGGGTGTTTTTTGCCTAATTATTTTTTCAGCCAACTATAATATAATTCCAGTCAAGAAACATAATCAAGGTTAAAAAACTAGAGTTTTGGAAGTCGCTGAATCCCATATATTGCATTGTAAATGGTAAATTTAGTACAATGAGAGTTAGAGGCATGGCTCTAAAGGTTTGACAATTTTTCTAATTAGAGTTTCCAGGGAAAATCATGGTGTTTATTTTTTTGCATGTTATATGTGTTTAACACACTACCTTTATCTCTATGAATGTATTCACTATAAAAGGTTTTAAACTTACAATTTTGGGTTCTAGTGCCTTAAATATTTTAATCCTTGCCTTGATCTTGTTGTAGCATTGATGAAGTGGATCTTCCAAAAAATATAGTAGAAGAGTGAATCATGGAAATGGGTAATTTATTCATTCTTTACCATCATATGCACTCCTTTCCATTATTATTTTGATGATGCCTAGTCTTATTAAGTTTATTTGTGCCACATGTAGTATTGAGTTTTTTTAATCATGTTTTATAGTCATTAGGGATGTAATTCCTTGCCATTTTACCTATCCATCCTTTTTGTCTTATTCTTTCTTGTCAGCCATATTCACGAATGGGTCTCATATTATTATCAATGTATTTACATGGTTTTATTATTAGTCTCATATGACCTGGTTGTCCCTTTTTCCAACTAGGTTAGGTAGGTAAACTTCCCCCTTTCTATGTTAATTTCAGTGATTATTATTATTATTATTATTATTTGTATTTCCAACATCTAGTATTGTTATTAGTCTTTCTCTATAAAAATCATGTGTAATATTAAAAATTAGAGGACAAAGAAGATACCCCCCTCCCCAAAAAGAGTGACCCTACATAGCCCAATTTCTTAATGCACTAGTTTACTTGCCCCAGAGTCTAGCTCTTGGCACCTCATAAGGGTCCATCCCATAGTAGAGCTCATGTAATTGCCTAAGTTGGTACTCCCTTCCACACCTTATTTTTTCCCATGGGAACCATTTTAGGTGAAATTACGTGTACCGTATGGGTTGTGTAATGTAGGAAGTGGCCTAGACATGTTTTCCATGGTCACCTATCATCATGGAGCTAAAAAATCCAACTCTAAACTCTAAAATACAAAAATGGTTTTAAACCAGAAAAATTGGTTTGGTGAAATTCTACATATAATACAAAGGAACATTTGAATGTAGTGAATGGCTTGGGCGCATTTTTTAAGACTATTAATCATCATGGAGTTGATAAATTCAATTATGAGCTCTAGAAGTGCAAAAACACAATTGGTAAAAAAATTCATTAAAATGTCCAAGTTCTGCCATTGCTTAAAAAAAAAGTATATCAAAGGTGTTAAAGGCTATCATGTAGCTAGTGAATGGAAAGAGCCTCATGTCTACCATGGACTACTTCTGATAATCCATCATTATGATCCAATGAGTATAATATACAATGGTATGAAACCAAGAAACCAAGGAGGAAAGTAATTTCAATGGGTTCATAGATAGTTTCAATGAAAAAATCATCTGGTCACTTCTCTCTCATTAGCCCACCAATTGAGAAACAATTATAGAATATTGTTGATGGGGTAGTGTTTACTTGTGATGCAATTATTTTTTCTTGATGTGAAGCACATAAGAAAGGAATATCTTAAGAACCTAAATCAAGTTGCATTGATCATTTCTTACGTTTTGGTTCTCACAACCCATAAGTGCACATGATTTTCTATTTATCTGATCAAGGATGACTTATATTCATTTTTTGAGGACCTAAATGCATTTCATGGGAAATTTTTGTGGGAAATCTTTCCCTTGAATTTCAATTTAAGGGTACCCCATATCTACTCAATCTTGTAGGAAATCATTTAGGGGAAATTTAAATCATTTTATGGCTAAGCCATGCCAAATTTTTAGAATTTTAAATCAAATTTAGATTCTATGGTAATAGAATTAAATTTTCAACCATTCTTTTTTCTCACGCATATTGCACAATGCATGATTATGTAAGTCTAGGTTGGACTATGATGGTTGAATTTAACACCTCAAAATCAGAACATTACTTTGTTAATCAAGGAATGTAAACTTTCAGGCGCGAAATTATATGTGAAGAGAGATTAATACATCAATGGATCAATTCTACAACAAAGAATGCAAATCAATCAACTTACTGGCAATAAATTAGAGAACCAAGTGACTAGTTAATAGACCTATTGGTTGGCCAAATAAAACCACAATAAAATTCATTTTTATTTAGATGTAAGCTAAGGGTTTGTATGGACCTCCTCTAGGTATTACCTTTAGTGAATTCCACCCATTCGAACTATTAGGAAAGGTAAATACATTCAAAGGAAAATTCTACAAGGTATCTTCTCTCTAGGTTGTTGATGGAAAATCCCCTAATCTCTCAACCACAACCTATGTAAATTTTCTTTTCAGAGAGCCTTTGGTGGCATAGGTAGAGTTGCAATGCAACCTAACACCTTCCAATGATCATCTCAAGGAGAAGGAAATCAAAATAGAAAATTGCAAACTAAATATATCATTGGGTGCAGATACAGGCCCCTACTTGTATAGCCCCTAGTTGATTTTCCATGTAAAAAAATATAAGACCAAGGTCATGGGACAAGTATTCCAAGTTGAATGGTGGGAAAAACATCCTAGTGTGTGTCACCTTTGGTTTATTATGGCTAAGGAAATTTGCAAAGGAACTGGGAAAGGCAAAGAGACATTAATTGGCATTTTTTTAATGAAAATAAAGGAAAATAGGAGAAAAGGGAGATGAAAGGTCACAAGTTTGCATGAGAGGAAAATTGAATGAAAAATAGAGGAAAATGAAGAAAATAGAAGCCTTAATGATAAAAAGGCTTATGAGGATTAGTTCATATCTTTTCTCAGTTCATACTTTTATCAGTTCAGTTTTGGAGCTCTCTCTCATATTCTTGCGCACACAACGAAATATTGGAGCATTGTTGGAGCATGATTGGACAACTCTAGTTTTCATTGGATTTGGAGAAATAAGGCAAATGAAAAGTAGGAAAGGGCAAGGGGGAAACAAGATCAACAACTACAGTAGGATTGATTTGCAGGTATCGAGTTGGATGTATGATTTCCTTGCTAGTTTTGGCATGCATGGCATATTCACGTGGCCATTTGGTTATGATCTGTCATTGGCATGGAGGATTTCTTGGATTGACAGTGGTTTTGCCTAACCTTGTCATTTCCTGGATAATCATGGTGTTGTGGGTTTTTCCACTTGTTGTTTATGATTGGTGCTCAAGTTCCTTATGGTTGTGCATTGAGTTACTAGTTCTTGGAGCCGTTGGTTGGAACAAATGCTCTAGAGCCCTGGAACAACTTGGGTTGAGTTACTAGTCTTGGAGCCTTGGTTGGAAAAATGCTCTAGAGCCCTTGGTGGGTTGATTTAATAGTCTTGGAGCCTTGGTTGGAAAAACAATCTGGAGTGTTGTAGCATTTTTTGGTTTTGATAAGTTAGAATAAATTAGACAAAAAATGAACATGAATATACAAAATGTTAAGATAGGATATGGACAAAAAGAATATTGAATAAAAAAGGCTAGGAAATTTTTTGAATAAATATGTCCATATCAAATAAAATGTTAGGGTAGATGCCCTAAAAAAATAGAGGCAAAATAAAATGCTAGGTTAGACAGAAAAGAAAACAGAAATAAATCATGAAAGTGTGCAAGTCTAAATTCCACTACTCTTTACTTTTATGCATAATAATGATTGTGTGTAACTTGTTATTCATGCGACAATCCATGGTAATAAAATTGTTTAATCTTTGTTATTCCATGCTTTGAATTTTATGTTTATAGATCAGAGAATAAAATCCAACCAAACAGTTTAATCTTGCAGATCATAGTTAGGTAGAGAAAATAAAAGGAGCTCATAAGCTTAATCTGAACCCTTGGATGATATAAGGTTAGAAATAGAGTTAGATTGTTTATAAAAAGAAATATTGAGTTGCTAGTTCAAATGCACTCTAAAAGAATAAGAAAAATGTTAGGAATAGAAGGGTAGGTAGAAGTTAAAGGTTTTGAAATGTTGAAATGGTTATTTCCTAAATTATATTATCGCATCGCATAATTCATAACGGAATGAACCATTGGGTGGAAGCAAAGTGCAATGTGCGATGTGCGATAACGCTGTCAACCGTTGGATGACTGCGGATTCCTGACCGTAGATCTTATCGCATCACATCGCTCTTAAGGGAATGAACCATCAGGCATAAGAAAATGTGATTTGCGATATTCTATCCCTTTATTCACTAAATCACCCAGACCCACACCCACCTATCATATCCTTTATAACCATTCATTCCCTGCTATTACGATAAACACCCGTTTACCTCTGCTCTATGTCACTTCATTAAGCTCTGCCCGATTAATGTTAAACCCATCATTAACCTTCAATAATCCCTTATCGCCAATGCTTAAAGTGCTGGGCCCCTCCCTAAGCCCATGCTTTATCACCCACTCGCTTCCCTTGCCTGAGTGCCATTAGATCAACTCCCATCTAATCCAATGCTCCACATCTATATCGACCATGCCCGATGCTCGAACAATACCCATCTGATAAAGCAGTTTCCCCGACCCCCCTGAGGCTACGTGTCACGCTCTAAAGTATATCAGGTGAGCCCTCCTCAAAACCACCTTCGCCTCATAAGAAGTGCGACGACCCTTTAAAACTGCCTCCTCGCCAACCCGATAAACCGCCGATTATTCAAACATTCGCGCCATATTAAAACTTGCCTGTTACACTTTAAAAACTGCAAAAACTCTTGTTTTCGTGCCTTATGCCCGTTTCACAGTTTAAACCATTAAAATCCTTCAGCGCTACCCTGAACCTCTGCGATGCCATTTGACCTCCAATTACGTTCAGGACGCTACCACAACTCCTTCCTCAGGCGTCCCTATGTAAACAAAGCCATCAATCACCTTCCTCCTGAACCTGTGTTTTCTTAACTATTGTTGTGTTTTGCAGGTAATCAATCGAAGACTTAAGCATTGGATAGACAACTCTGATATCAGTCCCAGAGTCTGTTTATTCTAAGACTCAACAAGAAAACTGTAAAAATTCTATATTCAGAGAAGAAGACCATTACACAAGGAATAGAGAAGAAGACAACTATGCAGGGCCTTGACTATTAAAACAGAGGATCAGCGATACAACTCTCATAATAAAAACACTCAGGGATTCTTTCTTCATCCCGGATGAAATCAAGCATATATTTCGGGTAAAGCCCTCTTTTACTAAATACACCGAGATGGATGAAATCTACAAAGGATAACAAGCATTTCTATCCCAGATAAGAAATGCTGGGAAGAATTAACAGATTTACTTAATTAAGGATAATTGAACAACATTCAGCTTTTGAAGGAACAGTCAGCTAGCTTCAACCTCCTTTCAACTTTTTTAGTGATATGTCATCAAACAACACAACACTAAAGCAATGCCAGATCATTAGACAGTTTTATTTTTGATTGTGTAAATAATATATTTTTGTAAAAGTAGTTTAGGATATTTTTCGTCCTACTGTTCTATAAATAACTCTCTTCACGAGTTATCATGGGTTGCACGATGAAGCATTTCTAGATATTTGATGTACTTGACTTTTTTGGAACGTCAATATGAAGCAAAGGATTTTGAATTCTGTTTTGCACAGTTTGTGTTTCATGTAAGTTTTTCCTGTATTACTCATTATGTTTTTCTTCATATTCTTATGACTTTACAGAGATAACTAGGTAGGAATAATTGTGTCTCAATCTATTCCTATAAGCTTTCTGAAGTGATAATCATTAAAGAGAATAGATTAATGGACTGTCTGTTTAATTAATTCCCTCTGACTCAATAGATCATCGACATCTCATTGTAAGCATAAGAATATTCTCTTGAACCTTCTAAACATTGGTCAGAGGTTTTCATACTTATGATTATGCAATTATCTATCTGAGAATTGTGATAATCATATTATTTTTTGTTTTCTGCTCACCACTATTCAAGCTTTATCACTGTGTGAAATTTTATAGCAGCCCTTTACTGAGATATTGATATTATTCAAAGGGTTAGGTATATCAGTTCTATATTTGTTTTATTCATTGATCTCCCAAATCAAAACAAAAACCCCCAAAACAATTATTTTAGATGCTCTGGCATAATAGCTGACCATTATTATCTCAAAGGTAGAACATCGAACTAGCGTCGTTGCCGAGAACTTGAATTCCATTAAGTTTTCCTGGGGCAACGATATGTATTCTATTCCTTTAAGGTGATTAAAGGTCTAGAAAGGTTAAAATCCTTCACCTGGTGACCCCACTGGCTCAAACTGGCACCTTTTAAGCACACCAGATCTCGTTCAGAGGGTAACCTAGTTGATCCTTTGTCAGATCCTGAAAAAATTCTGAGAAGAGCCAGTACTAAAATGGTACATCAACCCTCTTCTTCTTCTTCTTCTTCTTCTTCTTCAGTCTTACATTCTGAATATTTTTCATCATTTGATCCTTATAGTAACATTCCATCTAGTCCAGATTACTCTCACCTATCACCTAGGGTTGCTGAACTCTTGAGGAGAGGAGCTGATTTTAAATCAGTATTCCTCATTCATTCATTTGAAACTCATCTAGAACCCTCACTACCACCAGGATCTCCTAAAACTGAATTTGACTTGGGTGTTAATTTACCAGAATATAAACCAACAGATTCCATATCCCCTACCACTTATTCATTTCCTCTCACTTTTGGACAACCTAAAGCTTCTACTTCTAAACAACCCAAAGAGACCTTCTCTGTGTATTCAAATCCACTCTTTGAAACAAAGGAAGGTATTCATCCACAGGTCCAAAATTTAGTTCTTAGGACTCCTTTGAAATCACTCAGGAGATCCCCTCCTTCTTCACCTCCAACTAGTTCTTCAACCCCTCAATCACCTTCTTCAACTCCTTCTTCATCCTTCAACTTCTACATCCATACAAACACCTCATACACCACCTCCCACTATGGCTTTCAAACCTATTGTACAGGCTAGATATGCAACTTTAGTCTTACCTCCTAATCTCGATGCATTCCCAGTTGGATACTTGAAATACCTTCCCAGGTATAATGGAGAGACCGGTCCTTCTGATGAAGACCATGTTCAAGCCTTTTTAGACTTTGCAGATAACATGAATATTGAACGAGAAAATTTTTACATGAGGTTGCTTGTACAATCGCTTGAAGGAAATGTAACAATTTGGTTTAGGCAGTGACCTGCAAATACCATTAGAAATTGGGGAGAGCTTACAACTATTTTTAAAAACTAGTGGGGTGTGAAAAAGGATCCTCTTTACTTTTTTACTGAGTTTGATGAACTTAAAAGAAATTTTGGTGAACCTATATCAGACCTTATCAAAAGATTCAATAAGCTTTACCATAAAATGCCCCCTGATTGTAAACCCCCTGTAGCAGCAGCAAAGTCTAGATTTTCTAAAGCCTTTGATGATGATTTTGTTGTTATGCTAAGAGAGAGAACTTCAAGAACTCTTGAAGATATGCAAACAAATGCTATTGAGGTAGAAGCAAACAGGGCTGCTTCAACTACTTTGAAAGCTAAAGAGGAAAAGGCCCAAAGAAAACTCAAATCGACACCAGAGGCTTCTAGTTCCTCTAAGACTAAAATTGAAGATTCTAAAATAAATGAAATAACTTCTCTTCTTAGAAATATATCTAATAGAATTTCCAAGATTGAGACTCAACCTAGGACAACTCAACAAACAATTTCCAGATCCCAAAATCAAGATCAAGGTCAATATCAAAGAAATCCACCATTATGAATTCTTCAGAGACCTAGTAATGATCAGCAGGTTCCTACTCCTTTGTAGATAGATGATCATCAACCTGATGATAATACTATGACCATCACTGAAGATATAAATAATTTGGATACTTCCTCTAATCAAACAATTATTATTCCTCTTACACAACAAAATCAGGTTAAATAAGATCAAGAATCTTCACAGGTTTCTAAATACCATGCCTTCTCTGAATTTTTTATTGTAGAGTTGAACAAAAGATAGGACCTTAGGCCTAGTCCTGGCCCTGGAAGACCTCCTAAGGAAACTACAGTAATTGAACCTCATGCCAAAGTTGCTTAAACTCAAACAACTTTTATTCGACCATTAGAACAGCCAATTGATATTCCTCAAAACGACAAAAATGCATTGACTACTTTTAATGTTGAAAAGGAGTTAGAAAGAGTTAAAATTCCGATTCCTCTTTCAGAACTTTCTAAAAACACTGGGTATAAAATAAGGTCTCCAAATGGATACAAAATACCTCGGTTGATGTTGAAGGTGATATCATTAGTTTGCAAGATGAAAAACCAGTAGTTGTTTTTGGCCCAAGCTCAGATATGATAGATCAAATAGTGCTTCCTTTCTATGTAACTCTTAAGACAAATGATTCCATGTTGTATGTATGCTTGATTCTAGAGCATCACATAACCTCATGCCAAAAACTATCATGGATCATTTGAAACTTGACATAACTAGATCCTATCATGACTTGTACACCTTTGATTCTAAAAGGGTGCCTTCCTTAGGACTGATTAAGGATTTAGTAGTCACCCTTGCCCAAATTCCAGTGAAAAGTATAGCACTTGATATAGTTGTCACAGATATCCCTCCCAAATTTGGAATGCTCCTTTCAAGGTCTTGTTGTGCCAAATTAGGGGGGATCCTTCAGATGGATATGCCTTATGCTACTATTCTAGTTTATGGGGAGAACAACTAAGATTATATAGGGAGGTGAGATTTGTGCACACTGTTTGTAAAACAGATCAGCCAAGGAACCATCCCATTTATGCAATTGACCAAGATTTTGGTTGCTTTCAACTCTCTTCAAACCAAGTGCATGAAACTCAAGTTAAAATTGAAGATGTAATTGAAAGTCTAGTACCAAATAAAACTAATATATGGAAACTATTCTTTGATGGCTCATGTACAAAATATGGATCAAGAGCTAGAGTAGTTCTAATATCACCAGAAAAAGAAAACATTACCCAATCATATAAGCTCGACTTCGAAATTACAAATAATGTGGTTGAATATGAAGCTTTCCTTTTAGGATTGCAATTAGCCAAAAGCTTAAAGGTTCGAAACTTAAGTGTTTTTACTAATTCAGAGCTTATTGTCAAACAAGTGAGAAGTATTTGCCAGACTAAACATCCTAGACTTAGGTCTTATTGAAATGAAGTATGGGATTTAGTTGAAAACTTCTTTGATGCCTTTAATTTGACTTATATTCCAAGAGATCAGAATATTCATGCAGATGCCTTAGCTATTTCTGCTAGTTCATTTAAAATTCCTGATCAGAATAATGTACTCTACCAAATACAAGTCAAGTATAGACCATCTATCCTAGACAATTTGAAACATTGGCAGATATTTGAAGATGATGAACACTTGAAATCTTTTCTACAACTTGTAGATCAATTTTCTCTTTTACAAATTGATGAAGATAGTGTTAGAAAATGATATATTACGGAGCAATGGAACACATAAAATATTGCAGAAATATAAACATAGAAAACGCATAAAACAATAAAGACACAAATATACGTGGTTCACCCAGTTTGGGCTACGTCCACCCCGAACAGCCAGTCCTTCCTTTCTATTATCTCGCAAAAATGAAGAGACACAACCTACAACAGATCCGCTGTAATATCCTCTATTTTCTCTCACAGTCTCAGCTCTCTGTTTCTTGCTCAAAGAATACACATCTATTACACAGCCTCAAATACAATGCCCTCATACAAAGAGAGTGGTTGCCTTCTAGGGAAAAAAACCCTAAACTAAACATAAGTTCTACCGTCAGATCATCCGCCTAATGAACGGCCCAGATTGACTAGAAATTACTATATTTTTACAAGGCAATTTAACATCTGTTTTTAGCTTCGGGGGTGCTGCCCCCGAGCCCCAGTCGAGGGGGATCGCACCCCCCCCCCCCCCTCCCCCCCAGACCCCCACGGGGGGACAAGTCCCCCCCGCACCCCCTTGCGTGGAGGGGTGTACAAACTTCTTGGGGTATACATCCGGCTGAAATAAAGACCTCTGAACAATCATGATCAACACACAACTTCAGCGAAACCAAGGGCCGAAGGTCTATTTGGCTGATAAACTTGCACGAAAGAAGGGTTCCTCGTTCGAGTGGGAGAAATGGCAGAAGATGGTAAGTTTAGGGTCGAGAGATTTAACGGCCAAAACTTTTTGTTGTGGAAGATGCAGATGGAAGATTATTTGTATAAAAAAGATCTATACCTACCATTGGGCAGAAAAACAAAGATGCTGACGGGTATGACAGATGAAGAATGGAACCTTCTTGATAGAAAGGCACTCGGAACAGTACGGTTGTGCCTCATAGCGTCAGTCGCCTTCAACATTTCGAAGGAAACAACGACAGAGGGTTTGATTAAGGCTCTGGAGAAACTATATGAAAAGCCCTCGGCCTCAAACAAGGTATTTCTTATGAAACGGTTATTTAATATGAAGATGTCGGAAGGTGGATCTGTTGCAGATCATTTAAATGATTTTAATACTGTTACAAGTCAGTTATGTTTTGTAGGGGTAAACTTTGATGATGAATTTAGAGCTCTGTTATTCTTGTGCTCATTGCCAGAAAGTTGGAATGGTTTAGTAACGGCCATTAGTAACTCTGTGTCTAGATCTAGTACTTTAAAGTTTGATGATGTTGTCGGTGCTATCCTTAGTGAGGAAATGCGACGGAAAAGCTCTGGTGAGACATCGGGTAATGCTTTGAGTGCAGAGTCTAGGGGAAGAAAAATGGAAAGAGGAAAGAGCTCAGGATATCGCAGTAAATCAAGGAAAGGCAGATCCAAGTCCAGATCTGGGATAGTGTGCTGGAAATGCGGAAAGAAAGGACACCTAAAGAAAGACTATAGATCTCGGAAGGGAAAAGAAGGAGATGCATAGCAAGAAAACAATCATGAAACAGATGTGACAGGTGAGGTGTTACAAGATGCTTTGATTCTTTCTTTCGAAAACATTACTGATTCCTGGGTGGTAGATTCAGGGGCCTCATTCCATGCCACACCTGATAAGAAATACTTTCATGACTATGTTCAAGGAGATTTTGGACAAGTTCGTTTGGGTGATGATAAACGCTGTAAAATTGTTGGAATGGGTAAGGTTCTTGTAAAACAGCAGAATGGAAACCAATGGCTACTAAAGCAGGTAAGGCATGTTCCAAATCTAAAGAAAAATCTGATTTCAACAGGGCAGTTAGGCAGTGAAGGTTGTGTGACAACTTTCACAGATAAAGCTTGGAAGGTCACCAAAGGAGCCCTGGTAATAGAAAAAGGCGAAAAGGTTGGTACATTGTACTTATGCAATGGTATTTCTAACTCTGTTAATGCTTTAACTTCCAAAGGAGCAGATGCAGCATTATGGCATCATAAGGTTGGACACATGAGTGAAAAGGGGATGAAGATTCTTCACTCAAGGAATTTGTTGTCGGGTTTGAAGAATGTTGATTTGGACTTCTGTGAGAATTGCATTTATGGAAAACAATTTCCCCCTTAAACTTGACTTGGGGTTTCGCTGAATTTAGTCAAGGAACCCCAAGTCAAGTTTAAGGGGGGAATTGTTAGAGAAACTTGACTCGGGATAGAGTCAAAGTTGACCAGGTTAAACAGTGATGGTTTTGAGGCACATGGTATTGTGCACCCATAGTATTATGCTCGTGGTATTATATGTAATGGAGGTTGTAAAAGACTGGAAGGACTTCATTGTAATGCAAGTCCTGGAGGTGAGCGGTGAAGGCTCACTTGGCCGGATTGGCCAGGGTTTTGGCCAAGGATAATGAAATTTCATTATGGTTGGGTTTTTCCCCGGATTTGGGGTTTTCCTGGATAAACATTTGTGTTTATGTGTTTATGGTTGTTGCTGGTTATTTTTTTATATTTATTCCTCTCAGTAATTCTCCGTAATTAGTAAATTTCTTAATAGATAGATCCCAAATAAATGAAAATACAAGTGAAAATGATACTTCAGATTTCAGTTCAAAAATTGTTGATCATAATATTATTCAATTGTCTAACAATTTTATTCCAAAAGGCTTGATACCTTTAGAAAAATTGTTTGATCAAAATGGTGTTCTCCGAAATCCTCAGTCCATTTCTTCGGATGAGGTTCCTGGTTTATGAGGAATCAAGTGGGAAAAGTAGCCTTGACAGATCTATGAGGTCAATATCATGTGGATATGAATTGATATTATGTGCATATACTATGCCTATGTCTATGTTATGGCAGGTAATGTTGAGGGATACATCAGTTGAATGAAAGCAGTGTGATTTGCGACATGCGGGGACAAGCATGGATAGTGGAAAGACGTTAGAAGCAGGTTTCTTGGTAGAGTCAATGTGGTCTCTGGATACACAATACTACTATTGTGTATATGTGTACATGTTGTATATGTGGTGATATGTACAAGTGGTGCTGTGTACATGTGGTGCAATGTACACATTGAACATATGGTGTTGTCTATATATGGTGTTGTGTACTTGTTGAAGCCCAAATTGTCTCTTTTTGACAACCTTCTTACACTCCATCCTCCTTTTCTACTCTAATAGCTCTAATTGAGCATTAGTTTACAAGGTTCATGGAAATAAAAGGTACTTAAACATCTTTTATTTCATAATTTTCATTGTTATTTATTATTTAACTCAATATTTGCATAAGCTACTGAATTGCACCAATTCTGCAGCTAATGACTGATTCTGCAACATAGTTGAAGGTTCAATGGATTCCAAAACTCCAGCCGAGGAACGAGATATATGGGCAGGTGGCTAATAGTTGGCATAACTATATTTACCTATCTTCATGGCTGGATCGATGATAAGAACAACATATAAGCGCATCCAATGCGGAAGTCAACCAGCGAAAAAGGAGCCGAAGGCGAACCAGGCGAGCGAGAAAATTAATGGAAGCAGATATTTAGCCTCGTGATTTGCTTCTTCGATAGAAAATCATGAGGAAATCATGTCATATTATCTTCTTATGTTATTTTTACTCTATTTTGAGTAGGATAGGCTCGTAAATATCTAAAACTGTTATTGATAGAGGTTATAAATCTACCTCTCGACATGATAAAAGATAGACTTGTATATTGCTTTGAAAAATTTGTTTACAGTTATAAAAACTATGTATTGTTTGATAATTATTATTCTAAAGATAATAATTTAAAAATGGGGGGGGGGGTTGTGATTTCACCACAATAGAACCTTAGGTGTTATTAGGGAATCCCCCCTTATGTTGGGTTTGTCTTGCACTAAAAAGATGGAAGTAGTTGTCTAGGTGAAAGTGGCAACACTTATTTGTTACACTTAGCCTTGATACCTTGGGAGAGATTTTCATTGAGGTGAAATAGTGTGTGATAACAAACCGATCCATATTTCTCACGGTAAGCCAATGTACTCACTCTTGAGCATTTTAGGCCCTCATCCAACCATTAGTCCACCAGGGAAATATCTTCTCCTTCAGAGTATAACAATGATATTCTCTTTCTATTCTCGATAGTCCCTTAGGGATCTCTTCCCTTCTAGTGCAAGCAAAGGAGTCCAATATTGCCAGTTTCCTACTTTGAATGACCGAGAGGAGGAACATTTCGATCCAAAATAGTGTAAGAGTATCACTGACACAATTGCAAGTTTGTTGTGTTTACTTTAGCAATTGTGGACATTTACCTTTAAAACCATCCATTTCCTCTTGTAATCTTAGTAATAAATTCCCCAACCTCCACATGCTCCTACCAACAACTAGTGCATCTGGTTCTCTCGCCACTAAAAGCATAATAGCCATGGGATTCACATAGGTTCCTTCCATAACACAAGAAAAGAAGAACATTTGAATGAGAGAATGGAGAATACCTAAGAAAGAGGGATGCTCCCCCAATTTAAATGGAGGAGAGTATAATAAGAATGAATCCATGAACAAGGGTGAATCATCATTTCCCCCTATAGTTGCATATGCATTCATCCCAAGAAGCATGGAAAAACATCCAAAGGAACACCCAAATTAAACATTGATGTGGAATATTGGTTAGGTGATATGAGCAATGAAGTTTGTACATCAAAGGACAAGTATCAAGTCAAATCACCTATGCACTCCCTTTCCTCTTCCCCTCTTGTGGTATCACGGACACCTTCTTTCTTCTCAAGAAACATTTTTTGGTGGATTTATGTTTTATGTATATTCATTCCATAGATGTTTTTTCATAGCACAAGCAAACTGTAGAAAACATAAAATTCACACCATAATCCTAGCCTACCACGGGGACTCATACTCATCCACTATTCAAGCCTTCATCTTGAGCTTTGCACTAGCAAATTTTAGAATGCAATTACATTATTTATTAATGAAGTCATTTAACTTAGCGAGCATGGCTTGACTCCAACTATGTAACCTCATAATTCTAATAATAATCAATTAACATATTATAACTTCAAGGTCAAAATTGAGATGTAACAATCAAAAACAAAATTCACAATGATCGAATATTATAACTATCTTCTATTTATGTTCATATAAAAATACAAGAAGAATAATAACCCCGAAAATACAATTCAAACAATAGTAATAACAATTGATAATTTGGATGATAACAATGGGAGAAATGGATACTTACGTGAAGGTTATTGAATGTTAAGGTTGAGTGACAAACCTAGTGATCCAACACGAGGAAAATCATTTCTTTGCTTTAAGTTCATGCTTCTTCTACTCTCCAATATTTTAATTTTTCCCTCTCTTTTTCCAATTATTTCATAAAGGAATTAAATTTGATGATGAATATAAAAAATGAAACATAAAACTTTGAAAAGGGATATATTTGTGTGTGTCTATGTGTATGAAAATTAATAAATGTGTGTGTATATGTATGTGTGTGCATGTGCACATGCACACACACACTACAAGAGCTATTGGTGAGTTCAATAAGTTTGTTTGCATTGTTTCGAGGTGAACGCTACTATGAGGTCTTTAGTTGCCAATTCTCACAATGTTACTAATTACTATCATCACCAATGGTTGAGAGGCCTTCCATTTAGAGAATGTGGGGAGAAAGGGGGGATTTCACAAGGTCTTCCTTATATATATATATATATATATATATATATATATATATAAACACATATAAACACACACACATGTCAACTTGAGTTCCTAATGGTTAAGAGCATGTGTTTCCTCTTAAGAGGTCACAAGTTTGAACTTGAAGGGAGGTAGGGTATGTACGTATCCATAAATTTAACTAGTCAAATAATTATGCAGGCAACGTCCCTTATCCCATGAACAAAGGTCTCATACATCAGGTTGGTATCTAGCTATGTGACCTTAAAATTACATTTACATACATAGATAACTCTCTCTCTCTCTCTCTCTCTTTGGAGTTGACTAAAAATATTAAGATAGGATATGTAATTGAACTACATAAGCGTTAACTCAAATATCAAGAAAAAATATGTTGAAATCCTATAAGGGGAAAATGATAAATAATTTATAGCCTAACCTATGAAATGTATAATTACATTCACATACACACAAATATCTCTCTCTCTATCTCTCTCTACACACACACACACACACAAAAGAGTTGACTGAAATACTAGCTTGGATCCATCTTAACTTTGGATCTAGAAAGTGCTAAGAGGGTTGAATTTATTTTCACTATAAAAGAGGTTTGCACCTCAAGAGAGAGATTTGATCCCTCTTGGTGCTTGGTAGATCTAGATTTAAGATGGACCTAGGTGTAGAAATTAAGATGTAGATCTGAAACTACTCATGAAATTTACTAAAACATGAGACTCAAATCTATTCTACTGTTCTGCGAAATTCAATTCACAATCGAGAACACAAATCATAAACATGCAATAATAATTATCACACATACACAAATATTTATCTAGGGGAAAGCAACTGCTTAAAATCCCTTCCTATTTGTATGGAATTAATCAAACAATAGAGATGAAATACATATGTTTCTCAAGCCAAAGCACAACCTGCAAGTGTATAATATATCCCTCTCTCTGACTAACTGAATCTAGACAATCTAGACAACACTTAGCCAATTTTCAAGCCCTCCAAGCTCCTATTTCCTTGTGTTGTTCCTTGAGGAATTAGGCTCCTATTAATTAGGAAAACTTCCTCAATTGAATTGTGCAATTCCTGCAATTCCTTACCCTACCTTGGAATCTCCACCTCAACTGGGTAACTCAAATTCTCTGCATGCGTCAATTATTTTGGGTTGATTGATTAGTTAACTAGTCAATCACTGAGTGTGACTGATGTCACACTTCACATCTTGACCTTCCTCTAGTTCCTCCAATAGTTAGAACTAGTTTAACTGACCATAACTCAATTTAACAGAAATAGATTTCTACAAATTAGCAATC
This sequence comes from Pinus tabuliformis, assembly GCA_031772625.1. Classification (NCBI taxonomy): domain Eukaryota; kingdom Viridiplantae; phylum Streptophyta; class Pinopsida; order Pinales; family Pinaceae; genus Pinus; species Pinus tabuliformis. The sequence goes on along the minus strand of CM062820.1, from coordinate 1,745,753,961 downwards.
AATCATATTGAACTGAAATCAAGCTTCCCCAATTCGAATTAACTGAGCTCACTGAGTGACAAGTGCCATGTCACCTTAGTTAACTACCTCCAAGATTTATGCTGAAATGGAAATTCAAATTTTCTCTAGTTTGATAAAGGCAAAGTAAAATTGATATTTTCTTGTTGCATTTTTAACACTCCCTCTCAACAAGAAAGGGATTATCATTTACCCAAATCTTGGCTCTATGGAACTCAAATTTTCTTCTTGACAAGGCCTTTGTTAAAATGTTTGCATCTTGTTCCGTTGTTGAAATGTATTCCAACAACATAATCCACTTATGCACACAATTACGTAGATGGTGATACCAGATATCTATATTCTTGGGTCGTTCATGAAATACAGGATTTTCAAAAAGTTTGATACAACTCTGATTATCACAGTAGATCATAGTTGGATCCATCATCTGACCAAACAGTCCCACAAGAATCTTTCTCATCCAGATCTCCTCACATGTTGCTTGATTCACAGCCATGTACTTTGCTTTTGCTGAGCTGAGTGCCATAGATATTTACGTCTTGTTGTACCAAGAAACAACTGTAAACCCAACACTAAAAATTCTGCCTGATGTACTCTTCCAGTCTGATGGAATCCATGCCTAATCTACATCTATGAAGTCACATAACTTCTCTCCCTTTGTCTATATGTACCATAGTCCAAACTGGGTAGTGCCTATGAGGTACTATAAAACATGCTTAGATACCTTCCAAAATAATTTGGTTGGACTAACCATAGATTGAATCATTTGGTTGACTTCATATCACATATATGGTCATGTGTTCACAAGATACATTAGTGAACCCACAAGCTGCTGACAAATAGTAGCCTCCACATCCTCACTTGAAGTGGCATCCTCTTTCCTCCAACTGTGTTGGGTATGTGTTATATTCTTTCCACGACATGAAGCAAGTGTTGTACGTTACGTTGGGTGTAGCGGGGGGTTCAAAGGGGGGTTACAACCCCTCCTTTCGGGGGGTTTGCAGGGGGAGGTAGACCCCCTGCACAGTGTTCGGGGTAACGCCCCAGGATTTTTTTTATGTGGACCCAATAATATTTTAGCGGACCCAAGGATGGGGAGAAGACCCAAAGATGGTGGGCATACCTACCCATGTTTTTGTGGATGGGTTTTGCACATGGTTTTGGGCATGATGGTTTTCTGCCCATGTTATTTTGTAGATCCGGTCAAGGGAACTACTGTTATGTTCTAATCTAGGGTTATGGATTGAGGTTTATGAATGCTTGGACATGTATATATATGTATTGTAACATTGAAAGGTTAAAACCTACAAATTGGTTGCTAGAGGAGTCTCCATGGGTTTGTTACTCTCCATGCGTAACTTCTTCAGTATCTCATTTGCATATGTTCCTTGAGAGACAGATAATTCCCCATCTCCTTACCATACTTCCAAACCATAGAAGTAGTGCATGAGTCCTATGTCTTTCATTTCAAATTCTCTTGAAAAGTCCTCCTTACAAGATCTTATCAACTTCTTGTCACCAGTTAAAATCAAATCATCGACATATAAGATAATAATCAATAATTTACCTTCTACCATAATATGATAAAGATTTTCATCTACTTCAATTTTAGTGAAGCCCAACCCGGTGAGATAGCTATCAATCCTGGTGTACCAAGCACAAGGTGCTTGCTTGAGTCCATACAACGCTCGCTTGAGTCTGCACACATGTGAATCTTAGTCAAAGGTCTTAAAATGTTCCAGTTTCTCAATGTACACCTCCTCCTCAATAAATCCATTGAGGAATGTTATCTTTATATTCGTTTGGTGGATCTTCCGCCCCATCTGCACAACCAGTGCTAGAATTGATCTAATGGATGAGTACCTTGTTGTTGGAGCAAAGGTCTCCTCATAGTCAATTCCCTCAACTTGAGAGAATCCCTTGGACACAAATTTGGCCTTGTACTTCTCTATGCTTTCGTCTACTGCATGATTTACCTTGAAGATCCATCTCAAACTATTACGTTATGGTATGTTCTATGCTTATAACAATTTACTTATCTTTCTTTTTATTATCCATAGATTAGCAATCACATGTACATAAAGTAAAGTGCATACAGAACATTAAACGATTGACAGAAAACAAGCCAAGACAAGAGACACAAGATGTGGTGGCTAGTCAGGGACAAACCCCAATGTGGGGAAACCCTTTGATCAAATATTCCTTTATCTTCAATAATCCAACAGAGAGAAATAGTACATAAATCAGATTTACAATAGCAGCAACAAACCCTAGATCAGTCCCAAACTAGGGCAAATAATATCTCGCAAATCGACCGTTGGATCGGCTTGATTCCACCACCAAAAAATGTGGGCTTCAGAGGAGATCCAGATGGACCTACAACGCAGTTTTGAGGAGGGAGTCTTCTGGTCAATGCTGGTCAAACTTTGGTTTTGCAATTGCTGCCCCAAAACTGCGTCCTTCCTTCCACATGTGTGAGAGAGAGTCTCTTTTCTGCGCAGTAGAGAAGAGCCTCTTTTCTGCGCAAGAGAGAGAGAGAGAGAGATGTGATGAGATGAGTGAGTGCAAATGAGGAAAATTCCTCCTATATTTATACACAACTGTTGATGTTTGAATAGATGCGACTGTTGGGCTTTTGAGCCTACATGAGTTGTAGGCCGACTTGATAATAATTCCATAATCAAAATAAATTCATATCTCCATAAATACTTATCGGAATCGGATGATCTTTAGATCAATCCTACACCTCTCAATGAGAGGAATCTAACAAAAATATTATCAGCCATGAATAAGATGACCCACATGGAGTTTGGCCCTACTTTCCAATTTTAACACTCCCTCTCAACTAGGGAGAACTCCATCTGCAATCTGTCTACCGGTCGCTACTATTCATCCATCAAATGCACTGCCCTGTACAGCTTGACCCCTGCTTTGCTTTGCTCTGCTCTATTCTACCCTATTTTGATCTGCTCTGCTCTGCTCTGCTTTGTCTGAATTATGAAGAGGAAGAAATGATCGAGGATGTATCATACTGACTCAAAGTCAGTCTCAGAGTATGTACCACTGGTCCAGACCAGTCTCAACCTACCCGAAGTCAGCGTCATAGTGGGTACAACTCCTACCACTTGTCCTAGACCAGAATCATCCTCCACTGACTCAAAGTCAATCTCAGAGTGCATACCACTGGTCCCAGACCAGTATCATTGATCCCATATCAATAAAGGTCATCCTAGCATAGGGAGTATGATACATACAACGATGCATCCATCGGTACTACTATGGTCCCTATCCTCATTTCCCTGCTCATTGATCAAATAAGAGGTACCTCCCATGAGTCCCAGACTACATGGGTAGGATGCCTTGACAAGAGAACTTAATCAATCCTGTCCTCACAGGAGAACTAATCATCCTGCTACATAAATGCCATGGAGAACACATCATCCAGGCCTCACAGGAGAACTAATCATCCTGCTACATAGTTGTCATGGAGAACACATCATCCAGACCTCATAGGAGAACTAATCATCCTGCTACATAGTCGCCACTGGGGTGTACATGTATACCACCAGAGGATGGTGAATCACCCTGTGGTCATATGTCGCTCCAAGAAGTACCCTGCACCCCCTCGGAGCTCCTAGAGCTCAATGCATCATACAGGTCCCTCATCAGAGGATCTTTGAACAACACCAAGTTTTTCTCGGAAAGTCAAGAATTTGAATTTCCCTAGGGGCTTTGTCAGAATGCCAGCGACCTGTTCATATGTACCGATATGTTGGAGCCTTATAGCTCCCCGCTGCACCATTTCTTGAATATAGTAATATTTGATATCGATATGCTTGGAGCGATCATGAAATGCAGGATTATCTGATAAATGAATCCCACTCTGGTTGTCACATAGGATTACGACGGTATCTAATGTAAATCCAAACAGCTCATTAAAGAACTTTCGCAACCAGATTCCCTCACAGGAGGCCATGCTAGCAGCAATATACTCTACTTCGGTGGTGCTCAAAGCCACCGACTTCTGCTTCCTACTCATCCAAGATATCGAAGCATATCCCAAGGACAAACAACACTCGGAAGTGCTCTTATGTTCCTCCACATTGCTTGCAATCAACATCAATGTATCCAAGTAGTCTCACATCTCCAATAGTGTATCTTAACCCATATGTAATTGTGCCACGAAGATATCTTAAGAGATTCTTGGCACCAATCTAATGTATGTGGTGTGGTTCAACCATATGTTGACTCAACGTGTTGATTGCGAAGCATATATCTAGACGGGAGTTCACTAAGAACATTAATGCTTTGACGAGTTGCCGATACTCGGTAGCATTTCGTAAAACAGGTCCAACAGCACTACTTCTTAACTTCTTGAAGTCAATCTCCATCGGGGTAGTTACAGGCTTGCAGTCTACCATACCAAATCTTTCCAATATCTTCACCACATATTTTCCTTGAGATAGGAAAATTTCCCTTGGCTTCTGCTAGACTTCAAGTCTTAGGAAATAGTGCATCAGTCCTAGATCCTTCATTTCAAATTCAGAAGCCAACTCCCTCTTACATTTGTGAATAAGAGGGTTTGCGCCTATTAGGAAGAGGTCATCCACATACAACACTAGTATGAGAGGTTTGTCATCTTCAACCTTAAAATAAAGGTTAGGATCAGCTTCACTCCTAGTGAATCCCATCTTCATCAAGTAGCTATCGATCCTCTCATACCATGATCGAGGTGCTTGCTTCAACACGTAGAGAGCTTTCTTCAACCTGCATACATGATATTTTTGATCATAAATCTCAAATCCTTCAGGTTGCTCCACGTAGACCTCTTCTTTGATTGAACCATGCAAGAATTCGGTCTTGACATCCATTTGATGTGGTTCCATCCTTGTGAAGCCGCAAGGGCTATGATCGAGTGGATGGTCGTATATCTGGTAACAGGTGCAAATATCTCATCATAGTCTATACCTTCCCTCTGGGAGAAACCACGAGCAACAAAACGAGCCTTATACTTTTCTGTACTTCCAACTGCTGCATGCATTATCTTGTAAAGCCATTTAGAAGTGACAATTGTCTTGTCCTGGGGTCTGGGAACTAATTCCCCGACATCATTCTTCATAATAGACTCATATTCTTCAGTCATAGAATCCTTCCATACTTGATACTTGATGGCATTTGAGAATGATGAAGCCTCATTTTGTATGATCATGCTCATGATGGCCAGGTATCCCTGATACCTGTTAGGTTTCTTACTTTCACGGAAGGTTCCACGGGGTGCAGCATGTCCTTCAGCTTCATCAAGTAGCTCCCTAAGCCATGAAGGCCTCTTCCTAGAAGAGGAGGGCTCATGTGGAGGAGGATTAATCGGATCCATGGGTTCTTCCACATCAGGAATTGTTTCATCATCTTTTTCTTTTGGTTCCCCGGCGTTGGCTTCTTGAGAGCTCCTCAAAGTCGGAAGATTGTCCACCTTGCTGAGAGCCATATCTTCATCAAAGGTGACATCATGACTAATCACGACTTCCTTTTGACCGGCTACATAGATTTTATAGCCCTTAGTATTTTCTCCATGGCCCACAAAGGTTCCTTTCTTTCTAGATGCACCTAATTTGTTCCTTTTCTCTTTCGGCACATGAAAATATACAGGGCTTCCAAAAATTCTAAAATGAGATACGTCAGGTTTCTTACTGGTGAACATTTCTTCAGGAGTCTTGGAACCCAATGCTTGATGAGGGCATCGGTTTTGTACATATATGACAATGTTTGCAACTTTGGCCCATAGAAACTTCGAAAGTCTTTGATCATGGAGCATGGCATGGACAACTTCCACAATCGTACGATTCTTCCTTTCCGCCACACCATTATGTTCAGGAGTATATGGTGTAGTAGTCTCCCTCTTGATGCCAGCCTCTTTACAAAAATCATGGAACTTGTTAGATTCATATTCAGTCCCATTATCAGTCCTTAAGATTTTGATCTTCTTTTCGGTTTGATTCTCGATCAAGGCTTTGAAGTGTCGAAACCAAGAGAACACTTCATCCTTACTTTTCATGAAGTATATCCACGTCTTTCGAGAATAGTCATCTGTAAAAGTAAGGTAATATGAATATCCTCCCAAGGAGTTCACAGGCATCATACCAGATATGTCTAAGTGAACCGGTTGTAATATATCAGAGGTCTTGCTTTGGCTTGAGGGGAATGGTCCCCTTTCGAGCTTTCCTTCGGCACATCTTGGACATATACCTTCTTTCTCTACTCGGAATTCAGGCATCCCTGTTACCATTTGTCTTACATCGGGTAGAGCTTTGTAATGAAGGTGGGAAAACCTCCGATGCCAAAGTTCGGACTGAAGAGATGTGTCACAAGACATGACACCCAACGAACTTCCACCGACCTGATATAATGAATCAACTCGAAACCCAAGAGTGAAGGCATCTTTAACATTATTTTTCCATATATGTACCTTGCCATTGCTGAAGGTTACCTTGTAGCCTTTGTCTTCCATTGCCAAGATGGACACCAGGTTCTTTTTGAAGTCAGGTACATATAATACATCCTGTAAGTGGAATGTATTACCTTGATTCAATTTGAGAGAGACATTGCCTACACCTTTCACGGGATATTTCATATTATCTCCAAGGACAATTTCCAAGTTAGTTTCTTTCTTTATCAGATTATGGAGAACATCTTTGTAACCAGTGAAGTGCCTTGAGGCACCACTACCAATGAGCCAAATTCCCATTGAGTCTGAAGGGGCAGAGGTAGATAGAGCAGCTGGTAGATAATATTCATCTTTCTTATTTTCAACAATGTTGGTTTCATACCTGGAATTTCTAGCCTTCTTGAATGGTTGTCCTCTTCCTTGACTTCCAGCACTCCTTTTACCTTTGCTATTGAATTTTCCATTCCTTTGATTGCCATGAGAGGGATTTTGATCATCGTCCTAGTGTGAGTCCTTTCTAACATGGCACTCCCTTGCATAGTGACCTGCTTTTTCACAAATGTAACATCGTCCTTTTCTTCCACCCTTAGGTCCAACCTTTCTCTTTTATTTAGTCCTGGAAGTGTTTCTTTTCTTAGCATGAGAAGAAAAGGTAGTAGGAGGACCTTTAGGCATGGACATTTCTTACTCTTCTATCCTTGTTTCTTCTTGGATGCATCTAGCCATTAATTCCTCAAAACCAGGAATTGCATTATTGTTCAGAAGAGTAGTCCTGAACACGTACCATTCAGATGGTAATCCTCCAAGATTCGTGAGTGCCATTTCCCTATCAGTACCAGTCTCCCCAATAGATAGGAGATCGTTCCTGATCTCGGTGATTCTTAAGAAGTATGCTTGCATACTCTCATATTTGCCCTTCTTAATTTCCTTCAGCTTATTTCTAAGAAACAAAACTTGATTTGCATCATTAACTTTAAATAAACTCACCAGTCTATTGTAGATTTCCTTGGAGGTGTTTAGGTCGGAGATGTAGGCCACCAAGCGCTTATCAATAGAGTCCCGGATGATATTCTTTGTTTTGACTTCTTTGGTTTTCCATTTGTTCCTGGAAGCAGCGGATGCATTTGATGGAGGCTCAACAATATTGCCTCTCACATGGTCCAACACTCCTTGATATTTTAGGGTTAGATCGATAAACATCTTCCATTCGTGATAGTCAGCTTTCTCACGGAGCTTGTCCTCGGCAGGGAAGAGTGATGAGGACCCCATAATTCTTTTAGGATAGCCTTGCCAATCTTCTCTTCGATGATTGCTCTTGCTCTTGCTCGGGCTTTGTCTTCACCTCAGCTCTGATACCATGTTAAGTTATGGTATGTTCTATGCTTATAACAGTTTACTTATCTTTCTTTTTATTATCCACATACTAGCAATCACATGTACATAAAGTAAAGTGCAGATAGAACATTAAATGATCGACATAAAACAAGCCAAGACAAGAGACACAAGATGTGGCGGCTAGCCAGGGACAAACCCCAATGTGGGGAAACCCTTTGATCAAATCTTCCTTTATCTTCAATAATCTAGCAGAGAGAAATAGTACACAAATTAGATTTACATTAGCAGTAGAAAACCCTAGATCAATCCTAAACTAGGGCAAACAATATATCGCAAACCGACCGTCGGATCAGCTTGATTCCCCCACCAAAAAATGTGGGCTTCAGAGGAGATCTAGATGGACCTACAATGCAGTTCTGAGGAGGGAGTCTTTTGGTCAACACTGGTCAAACTTTGGTTCTGCAGTTGCTGCCCCAAAATTGCGTCCTTCCTTCCACATGTGTGAGAGAGAGTCTCTTTTCTGCACAGTAGAGAAGAGCCTCTTTTCTGCGCAGGAGAGAGAGAGAGATGTGATGAGATGAGTGAGTGCAAATGAGGAAAAGTCCTCCTATATTTATACACAATTGTTGATGTTTGAATAGATGCGACTATTGGGCTTCTGAGCCTACATGAGTTGTAGGTCGGCTTGATAATAATTCCATAATCAAAATAAATTCATATCTCCATAAATACTTATTGGAATCGGATGATCTTTAGATCAATCGTACACCTCTCGACGAGAGGAATCTAATAAAAATATTATCAACCATGAATAAGATGACCCACATGGAGTTTGGCCCTAGTTGCCAATTTTAACACAAATCCACCACTAATTTATCTTCTAGTCTTGGGACCACATCCCAAACATTGTTCTTGACAATAGAATCATATTCCTCTACCATTGTATCAACCCATACAAGTTTCTCTACTACTTCCTCAAAATAGGATAGCTCAGTATCTACAAGATCAGTCATTAGAGCCATGTAGCCAATGTACCGATCAGGTGACCTTCTCTGCATGCATTGTGAAGTGGGTGCTCCCACATTCTCTCTAGCATCATGCAATAATCTCTCAGCTTCCCTGGTTCATTTCCTTCCTTCTGTGGATGTTTATGCTTGAGTGGTTATATTCACTCTCTGCTCCTCAACTTGTGGCTACTCCACAACTTCCTGAGGTTCTTCATTTGGAGCCAAAAACTCTTGATCTAGTTGCAACTGAATCTACCTCTCAATATAGCATCACATTGCCTTCTCCTCATCAAATTTTACATCCCTTCACACAACTGTCATTCAGAGAGATGGAAAATACACACGGTAGTTGTGAGGAGTTTCTATGTAACCCACAAATACCCCCAACTCTGATGTCGGCTCTAGCTTCTTCCTTGATTGTTTGGAGACATGGCAGTAAAATGAGGCCCCAAAAATCTTGAAGTGCGACACATCCAGCTTCCTCTTCAAGAAAGCTTCCTCCGATTTACTCATGCCAAGAATCCGATGAAGACTCTTGTGTCTGAAAATATATTGTTGTGTTGCATGATTTAGCCCACAAATGCAGAGGTAGGCCTTAGTCATGCAACATTTCTCTTGCTACTCCCACAATACTATAGTTCTTCCTCTAAGCCACCCTATTTTTCTATGGTTTGTGGGATGCTATTAACTCCCGTTTAATACCTTCCTTTGAATATAATGTTTAAACTCAGTTGACACATAATCACCTCCATTATCACTCCTGAGAGCCTTCACCTGCCTTTCGGTTTCCTTCTCAATTAACTCCTTGAATTCAACGAACTTGGAGAATGTCTCATCTTTCTTTCGCATGAAGAAGATCCAACACTTCTGTGAGAAATCATCTACAAAGATAACATAATATTGTGCATGGAAGTGGAGGCTATCGAGAAGGGTCCATAAACATCACAGTGGATCGTTTCGAGGACTGCATGTGCTTTGCTATCCCAATCATGGAAAGTGGCTTTTGTGTACTTCCTTAAGATACAACCTTTGCATGTATCCTGCTGCTCTAGTGATCCCTTGGGGAGGCCTGTGGTAATTTGCTGCAGAATGTTCAAAGTTACATGATGAAAATGGACAAGTCTTCTATGCCAAATTTCACCGACATCTCGGATATGCACTTACTCTGCCTTCATGCTCAATGCAACACAATATTCCACATATAGCTTGTACAGGTTCTTCACACAAACCCCGATCTGCTTCAGTTTTCCCATGGCTATGTGTCTCAGGAATTATTTCCCTTTACTGAAGATCACATCATAACCATGGTCTTCCAACACTGTAATGGAGATTAGATTCTTCTTTAGACCCAGGACAAACATCACATCCTTGAGCCTGAGAGGGGACCCTAACTCCGTTTGAAAGGTGATTGTACCAATACCAGTCGCGTTGTACCTTCCATCATCTCCCATATTGGTGTGCATCCGGAGATATTTCTCCTCCAATTCACTGAAAATTTGTTTATTCCCCGTTATTTGGAGCAAGGAACCCAAGTCCAAGTACCACACACTCCCCATCATTGTGCTTGCCATGCATACGATGAGAGTGAAGTCAAGCTCGAACTATGAAGAAAAAGCTTCACCTGCCACTCCTCTTGAGGTCTTCTTTCCTGCCTTCTTGTGTGGAGACTTTGTGGCATGATTACCATGTTCATGACAATGAAAGTACTTGATTTTGGGCAAGTTTTCTTTCTTTACCCCTTGACTAGATTCTGCTTTGGATTGAGATTTCTTCCCTTTTCCCTTCTTTTCCTTTTCAACCAAGGCACAATTTTCTTCATCCTCACACTTGGATGAAGTTCTATATCTAGTATTCTTCCTTATTTCATCCTGTACTAAATTGGACCATAACCATTCCCAATTTGGTATTTTATCCCTCCCATTCACCGAATCTTGGTGGCTATACCAGCACTCGGGAATGCCTAGAAGGGCCATGCTTACCAAATCATCTTCTACAACAATAACACCAATGCTACCAAATTCATCATGACATTGTGTAAACCTGCTTAGGTACTACATAATTGTGTCATTCTTCTACATCTTAATATTTTGAAGTTTATCCTCGAGCACCAGTTTCTTGTGGTCACTATTGTTTTGGAACAAATCTATCAGTTCTTGCCACATTGCATATGGAGTCTCTTTCCTGCGTAGATTTGAGACAATATGGTCTTGCACTCCCTCCAATATGATTCTCCTGGCCTTGGCTACACATTTCTTCCATTCTACTAGATTCTGAGTATCAACTGTTGTTGGTTTCAGGATGTCATTATCAACAAATTCCTTCAACCCATTATCTTTCGGTACTTCTTCAATGCGGTCCTTCCAAGAAACATAATTCATGCTTCCCTTAAGGTCACACCTGAGTCTTAGTCCATTGAAAGCCATCCTTCTAGCTCTGAAGAATTGGTCCTTCGAAATGTCTGCTCTACTATGAATCCTGATCCAATACCATGTAGAAATTACAATGCAAATCTAAAACTGCTCATGAAATTTACTAAAAAACAAGACTCAAATCTACTCTATTGTTATGTGGAATTCAATTCACGATCGAAAACACAAATCATAAACATGCAAGAAGAATTATCACACATACACATAGATTTATCTAGGGGAAAGAAACTACTCAAAACCCCTTCCTATATGTATTGCATTAATCAAAGAATAAAGATGAAATACATATGTTGCTCAAGCTTGAGCACAACCTGCAAGTGTATAGTCTATCCCTATGCTTGATTGACTGACTCTGGCCAACACTTAGCCAATTTTCAAGCCCTCCAAGCTCCTATTTCCTTGTGTTGTTCCTTGAGGAATTAGGCCCCTATTAATTAGGAAAATTCCCTCAATTGAATTGTGCAATTCCTTTAGGCTCATCCTCTGACTGCATGCACCACCTGTACACTTCAGAATAGTCTACAACTGATAGTACACTGCCTTGGAATCTCCATGTAAACTCGTTAACTCAAATTCTCTCTATGCATCAATTATTTTAGGCTGATTGATTAGTTAACTTGTTGATCACTGAGTGTGACTGAAGTCACACTTCACAACTTGACCTTCCACTAGTTCCTCTTACAGTTAGAACTAGTTTAACTAACCATAACTCAATTTAACTGAAATAGATTGCTACAAATTAACAATCATCCATACTAAACTGAACTCAAGCTTCCCCAACTTGAATTAACTAATTCAACTGAGTGAAAAGTGCCATGTCACCTCAGTTAACTACCTCCAAGATTTCTGCTGAAATGGAAATTCGAATTTTCTCTAGTTTGACAAAGGCAAAGTCAAACTGAGATTTTCTTGTTGCATTTTCAACACTAGGTTGGTTTAATTATTAGCCTTTAAATATGCCACATTAGAGAAGAATAACATGAGAAAACCATGGGTTAAGAATACCATGGAAAAACCATGGGTTGGAGTATGAAAATGCTATTTTATCGAAACACGTTGACAAATATTCCTTGATGTGGTTATTACCGATTTTTTTCTTCTTATAATGTTATTTTATTTTAATTTAATTTTGTTTTATTTTGTCCGAGTGAAAAGTTTAAACATTACAACATCTCTACCATATTGAGTTGTAGAGCACCTCTTGGCATAATCAAGACAAAATATGCAATTGAACTCCTATAAGGGGAAAATGAGAAATAATTTATTACCTAACCTACGAAATGTTCAATTCAATCCACCTCAGGATTGAAAACATACTCCCTAAAATCACTTATATAATACCATTCCCTTGAACATAAAATTTCAGAATTAGGTGGGAGTGGTGTATTAATTATTTGTGTTATATATTAAAGTAAGAATATGCTTGAAAATGCATTGAGATTCCTAAAATGGATATGGGTTAAAAGGTGGGAATGGAGAGGAACTAACTCTTCTAAGAACCCTAAAGTAAGAATTTGAGATGCAACAACTGATCATCATACTTCATCCTTAGATGAATAATTGGATACTTCATACTTCATCATACTTTTGCATCTCAATTTATGAATAGCAATGACATGAATACCCTATCAAACACTTCACATTAAAGTCATTGAATACCCGGTCAAACACTTCAAATTAACTTCACTTTCATTGCTTTCTATGTTGTTGATAGTTACATCTCCAGACATAATAAGAAGACTGTGGATACTAGTGATATGAGGACTTGATCTACAAATACCCCCAATCTCATATTTTGATTAAAAATCACAAACATGATATATCTCCATCGCAACAGCTAAGTGGACCCACCAAGGCACCAAAGTCTTCGGAGATTCAAGTGCATGGCCTACCATTTATGTGTTACCCACAAGGCCCAACACTTTCCACCGAGGTGATTTTCTTACCATTTCTCCTAGCAGTAGACAAAACCTAACGAAAGCAAACTTGACCACACCAAACGAATAAATAAATGGAATAAAAAAACTCAACGAATAAATAAATGGAATAAAAAAACTCAACGAATAAATAAATCAAATCAAACGTATATGAAAAAATAAAAAAAATAGGTGGAGAAGTTGGGCCGCGATCTACGGACTCAGTTGTGAGTGGAGCGTGACGTCAGGTCAACGAAGACCAAACTGCCGCATTTCGTACGTTTAACGGGACACAGACAGACGCACGCTCGTCATTGACATTTTATGCCACCGACGACTTTCGATGCATGTGACCAACGGATACAGAGCATTAAATTTCAAATCCGCGTGAACACCCGGGGTCAGGGTCAGGGGAGCTTCCTTTCTTGGATGGAAACGGCGGCGTTGAATTCTTTATCTTAATTTTTAATTTCATTTCATGGTGTGGGTGTGGGCCGGCACTCAGTTTGTCAAACGTTGCGTGCGACCATAAAATTCAAAGCAGAAATCCGACGAATCCGTCATTGTTTTAATAGCTTTTCCTGCGTTTCATGATGGGCTGTTGAGGCTGCGAGCGAACGTGACGGGCGGTTGATGAGAAGAAAGAAGAACAGGGTAAGTTCATGGCAGATGGGAGAAGAAAAAGATCTCTCTATCGTTGAACGGCTCTTTTTTGGGTCTATTTATGGCTGTGATCTTTTACTGATCTGTATTGTACTGGGAGTTGATTGATTGGATGCAGGCGGTTACCTATGGCGACGATTGAAATGGCAGGTGAAGCTCAGCCTCTGTTCCATGATTTCTTGGGAATGAGCCCACCAGGCGGACGAGAGGCCAAGAGCTATGGCGCCCAAACGGAGATTAATGGCGAGGCGTCGGTGAAATCGTCCTCGGCCCTCAATGGCTGCACCGAGGGCAGCGTTTGCTCTGCGCCGGCCCGGTTTTCCAGCCCTCTCTGTTCGGCGGATCCCGGCTGTTCGAGCCGAGAATCAGGTGCCCAACTACACCTAGGCCTATTTTGGATTCAAGAATTGAGGGATTTTGAGTACTAGTGGCCACCTGCACCGACACCCATTTTGGGTTCAGGAAATGAGGGATTTTGAGTACCAGTGCCCAGTTACATCCAGACCCATTATGGATTTACAAATTGAGTGATTTTTTTTTAGTACTAGTGCCCATCTACACCCTTGCCCATTTTGAGTAATAGTGCCCATCTACACCATACCCATTTTGGATTCAGAACTTGACGAATTGATTACTAGTGCCCAAAGTACACCCGGACCCATTTTGGATCCATGATACGAGGGATTGATGACCAGTGCCCAACTACACCCATACCCATTTTGGCTTCAGGACTCGAGGGGTTTGATAAGTAGTGCCTATCTTCACCCAAACCCAATTTGGATTCAGGATGTGAGGGATCAGTCACTAGTGCCTATCTACACCTAGACCCATTTCAGGACATGAGCGATTGATCACTGCCATCTATTCCCAGACCCATTTTGGATTCAGGACTTGAGGGATTGATTACTAGCACATGCCTATCTATACCTGTGTTTGATATGCACTTGAAGATTGGGATATGGACACCACCACGAATCCATTCAAACACGATTTTGATATGTACTTTGTGACTGCAAAGCTTCAACATTTCATATAGCAAAGATCTATGTAAGCCCGAGTCCGATATCTATTCCCATCTAAACTTTAGTCTGATATCTAAGCACAGACCCATCTAAACCCGATTCTGATCTTCAGGCACAGACCCATCTAAAATTGAGTCTGACATCTAAGCACAGACCCATACATCTGGCTCTCAAATCTAAAGCCAAGGCTGATATGTAATTCAAGGTTGCGAAATTGCGGTATTTGTTATATCACAAATCCATCTAAACCCGAGTCTGATACACCTCCAGATTGTGAGATTCTCAATATATGACACAATACATACCCAGCTACACCTGAGTCTGATATACAGTTTGAGGTTGCCAAACTCTTAATATATCATACCACACTTACCTATTTAAACCTGAACACAGGTCTGATATGCATAGGGAGATTGTGAAGCTCCAATATTTGATACTTTGCGTTCCGGACATATTGGAGCTTTGCAATATTTGCATCCTCCAGGTTCATGCGTGTCCCACCCAGGCTTTAGAATACAGCTCAATTCTCTGGATAACGACTCTGTGTTGAAGTATATGTGTTATAAAACCTGTAAAATTTGGCTGGTTTGCCGGATTGTCACGGAAAGTATTGTTCTTTTTCTGCTGCTTCTGCTTGTTTTTTAATTTTTATTTTCCTTGTTTTAACAGAGAGGCTGTCGCTGCACAAGTCTAGAACGCTTCAGACGCATGGCAACAAGAGTGCCTTTCACAGGCTAGACATCGATAGCGGGCCAGTAGAGAAGAAGAGGGTGAGCCCACAATTGAATGGTGGAGATCACCGGCTTCATATGGTTGATGCTGCAGAAAACACACGCAGTCCTAAGGTATGTATCGTTGCTGGTTCAATCGTAACTCGGTGGAATGTGATCATCACCATTTTGATTTAAAATTTCTAAGCAGACAGTGCAGGCCTCTGAAGACACGGTGAAAAAATGGGTGTCTAGTATTCATTAAGTTATGTATGAGTGGAACGGACCCATGGATTTTCTGATCCAGGGATTGCTTTTTTCTTTCTTTTTAAGAATTTTATGTCAGCAGAACCTAAAAGTCAATTTCTTGGTCTTTTCTGGGCCTGCCGGGTGTTTCCTGAGTCCTGACTGAACTTCCACCCATTTCAATAGTTGGTTCTGAAAGGTTTTACAGTGTTGGTCCTTTCCGGTCAGTAGTAACGTCGGTCTTGTATTATGTTTATTGATTAATGGTGCTTTTGCTATGGTTTGATGATCTCTTAATCTAATGGAATGTTCTTTTGCTTATTCTAGATGCTCAAATTTGAGGCAAAGGAGGATAGGGGAGCGAGGCAACATGATGCAGAAGATCTTCATCTGGCAATGCAGCCACCGAGGCCTGCTTCTTCCTGCCCTACACTGCTACAGCCATCAGTTTCCAAGCCTGATGTTATGGGTACCAAGAGATGGGAAAGCGGCTCGATATATGGCCCTTCTCGCCTTGGCAAATCAGGAGGATTCGATGAGAAGATATCCTGTGCTGCAACAGCAGATAATGTTACTGTGCCTTCTTTCTCTCGTCCTGCAGCAGATGAAGGTTCGAGGACTGGGTTGCAGGGTTCTGGCATTGCAAACCTCGTCAACAATGGTACGTGGGCATCAGTTTGTGAAAATACAGGTGCTACACCAGGGCTTTTGGCTACTAGATCGAACCTCTGGTCTCAGGGTGCTGCATCAGACCCCAGCATTCCAACCAGGTATGAAACATTAGTCCATCTTAAAAATTGTGGAATAGATAAGCACTAAAGGCTCGAATGTTGGTTGTGAGGATGAGGTCAACGGGTGTTTTATAGGAAATTCTAATTATAAAAAACAATAGTGCCTGGTGATATGCTTGCAGATGATTGCAGCTTATTCCCATTTCCTACCATTTGGGGATTTTATGTAGCTATTGCTTAGAGGGAGAGCCAAATCTCTCTTTTACCATTTTTTTCATTCTGCCACTGCCCTCTTATTATATTTATTTCACACTGGCCAAGTTCATGTTTCACATAAGTCTCTGCATGTTAGGTTCCCATGTCTCTCCAAAGTGTCGGGATAAAGTTACACAATTCAAATTCTTAGTCTTCCTTTAGCCATAAATTAACTGCTGTGCCTTGCTGTGCTCATGTCTACGAGCAAGATGATATTATTTGCCTCTATATCGATTATAATTACAGTGATTAATCTTTTGAATTTCCCTATGTCTAATCAGTGATGGGCTTCATCATGAGAAAAATGCTTCCAGTTTCTTCACCTCTTACTATGTTAAAGTGGGCTATTCCGTCAAACAGGACCCTTCAGTTATCCAATTTTAATATTGCAGTGCATTTTGAAAATCATTTTATCTGCAGGAGAACGGTTGTGAATGTTTATCTTTCTAATAAATTCATATAAGTCGATGACTTCTATACCTCTCTTTTGGAATTACTGTTGAAGAATGATTACTCCGAGTTTTGTTGCTTCCAAGTGAAACAACATCATTTCAAATTACCTTTAAAATGGAATTAAACATGAGGCCCTGCTCTGCAAGTTTCTTGCCATAACAGTGATACTATACTGGAGACTGAAGTAAAGGAACTCCCAAAAGTAAGGAAACTCCCAAACCATGGTGGGAATGTGGATACCTAATAAGTATGGAGTTATGTTTAAGCACTGAGTTTTTTCCAGCTCATTACTGTCATTAGAGGACAGACATTTAAACACCTTAGGTACTTTGGACAATTTCAGCCAAATTTGGAATTCTAGTTCCCATGTTTCTTGCATGTTAAAATTCCAACTCTAGAGAATGGAGTATATCTTGTAGACTTTCTTCTCTACGCTAAGCATAAGGTATTGTTTTCTGAGTCAATTCATGCCAATGAAATGGTGGCTTCAGAACATTCCAGTCACCCAGTATAGAGATTTTGTGGGAGCTTGTAGAAGCTTGTGTCCTGAGACAATTTAGAAATTTGTTACAGAGGTTCTCCTATCCCACTCCTCACCAGCCCACAATAATCCCTTCCATGTGCTCACAAAGCTAAAATATCAATTCCAAACTTGCAAAATTAGAACATATGCACATTCAGAAAACGAGACTATATATCTGTAAAATGCTAGTATATCCTATTAATTGAAGCATCATTTTGAAGAAAACAACATAACTAGTTCTTGAGATTTTCCCTGGTTTTGACTGTTTAACACAGGCGTCAAATAGGCCCACCAGCTAGTAGTCAGCTGACAATTTTCTATGGAGGACAGGCCCATGTTTTTGATGATGTTTCTCCTGAAAAGGTAAGAAGACAATTTAAAATAAAACTAAGCTCCTAGATTCTCTGCCAAAATCTATTTTGTGTTAATATCTATTTGCTGTTGTTTTAAATTGCAGGCTGATGCCATCATTGGACTAGCAGGATCCAACGGACGGTCTTGGTCTACCACTTATTCAGCCCAAGCAAGGTCTACTTTGCAATCCTCTCCATCTCCACCCTTTGCGGGCCTAAACAGTACTTAGTGTTCATCCCAAAGCTTGCAAGAATATTCAGGTCAGGGATGCAAAAGATTATCCCTAACTTGAGGCACTGACAGGGGCCTAAAACTTGTAATATAGGGAAAGCTGGTGCGTAGTTTCTTTAATTTTTCATCATTTGTCCTGTCCAGGGTCGGTTAGTGTATTTCCTTCCGTGGAATGTAATTAAAAGGTGTAATTTTTCAAACATTTTCGGGCATTATATTTGATTGATATTGACCTATTGGAATCGGAAGTATTATGGGTGGAGTAAAACCCCCTGTTTGTGGAAGTTGAAGTACTTGTGGGATGAAATGGTTCTACCTATTTTGAAATTCCTATGAAGAGTTAGAAATTTAGTAGATTTTTTTTTTAAAATTAAGTATGGAATTTTTTTCCTGATTCGAAGAAGATCTTATAAGTTGTCAATCTCCCTTTTATCAAATCTTATAGGATGTGACAATCTCCCTTTTATCAAATCTTATAAGATGTTAATCTCCCTTTTATCTGAAATATTTGTATTAGAAAGGCTTCATTTTTATTTTTATGGAAATACCATTTTAGTTTCTATTATTTGCATATGTGGACATTGCAACTTTTAGTTATTTGTTGACACCTGATCGTCTCTAGTTTCTTTTCTTCTATGTATTTTGTTTCTATGCACATGTTAGGTTATATAAACTTCTCATTTTACATACAGCTTGAGTGAGTGGGGGGAGTGAGTGGGTCTAATGGTTAGTGTATGTATGCCTTCATAGACTTAGCAGTCAAATTGCTGCGCGGAGGGTCCCACAAACAAGGGGGTCTCATAGACCAATTTTGTGTCTGGTTTGGCCGTGACCTTAAAATTGGATAATAATAATAATCAAACTTTGACACGATGGAAAATTCGTGACCACTGAAACAGTTTCAAAGGCATGGAACAATACAAGAAAGTCACCAATTCTTTTCTCCTATGCACATAGGCTTGTGCATGATTATGTCCAGGAGCATGCCAATTTTTTTGTTCAGACGTTACAGTCTCCTCTATCAGGGTCTTATTATCTTTAATCATCTTGTTGCAGTCTGCAACTGCCAGCCTGAGGGTCTACAGCTTATGATACCTCACTTACACAACTTCACTTTGCTAAATTTTTAGTTTCCTGACCTAAGAACTTTGATATCATGCCTATCTATAAATAATAATAATCTAATTTTAAGATCACGGCCAAGCTGGACATAAAATTGGTGTATGAAACCCTTCCCATGTATAATAATTAATTACCCTTCGTGTTCTTGTCTTAGCCAGATTGCCTTTAGCATCTCTATAAAGATAGGGTTTTTAGTTTGCCTTTAGCATCTCTATAAAGACAGGGTTTTTAGTTAATTCTTTTTTTTGCTGTATTGAATTAATTTGTTACATTTTATTTTTCTTTCAGGGTTTTAAGAAAATCAGTATTTGGTGTAGATTATCTGAACAAGGTTTATGTTCAAGTACAGCTGACTGTAACCATAAACTCTATGTTAATCCCAACATTTAGTAGAAAACTTAGTAGCATGAGCAAAGAAATAAGACCTATAAACAAAGCTGATACTACCTTTGGTATATATTTTACTTGTTTGATGTCATACTTACTGTAAATATCATCCATAAAGGTGTTGAACGCTCTACTTTCTAATATCCTCACCCATCAAATTTCCCTGATATCCATTTTACCAAATATGGTTAATAACAATGAAGTTTACATGAGACTGCTGGAGCTTAATGTGAGATGCCTTATGGCTTTGACCTTTTTAAAGCATTGACAGGATTATATTTTACTTGTTTGATGTCATACTTACTGTAAATATCATCCATAAAGGTGTTGAACGTTCTACTTTCTAATATCCTCACCCATCAAATTTCCCTGATATTCATTTTACCAAATATGGTTAATAACAATGAAGTTTACATGAGACTGCCGGAACTTAATGTGATAACAATGAAGTTTACATGAGACTGCCGGAACTTAATGTAAGATGTCTTTATGGCGTTGACCTTTTTAAAGCATTGACAGGGTTATATTTTACTTGTTTGATGCCATACTTGCTGTAAATATCGTCCATAAAGGTGTTGAACTTTCTACTTTCTAATATCCTCACCCATCAAATTTCCCTGTTATCCATTTTACCAAATATGGTTAAAAACAATGAAGTTAGCATGAGACTCTGCTGAAACCTAATATGAGATGTCTTATGGCTTTGACCTTTTTAAAGCATTGACAAGATTGCTGTGTAAATATGGTATGGTGCTGACTTCATTTTTAACCATGGAAAGCGTCATTGTCTAAATTTTATCTTAAAGTCAAGTCTTGATTATATGAATATTTAATATTTCGTTTGGTGGTCAGTAGTTAAATATTGAAGATACTATTTAATTTAGTTTGCTGGTCAATATTTGAATAGTGAATTTTTTGTTTTGTAGGACTTGTTTGAACTTCTTGTTTTGTATTGGCAAACAATATACGTGGAGAAGTATCATAATTAAATTTCAATTTAAAACAATCAAATTTTTATATTTTAAAATTATAGAAACAATAAATATAGAAAGTTATAATAATATATATAAAAAATAAATATACAAAGTCATAATAATATAAATATATTTTAAAATTATATAAACAATTAATATACAAAGTTATAATAATATATATAAAAAATAAATATACAAAGTCATAATAATATAAGAAATTGTTTCTCGTATATAAATTTGATTTTAGTTTTAAGAAATGCTAATAATATAATACGAATAAACAATATAATTATTATTTGAATTTAAGCTCTTTTCGCAAAAATCACATAAGAAATGTTTTTAAGCTATTAGAATATAACGAAGAGTTTGGATTAAAGAATTTCATTCAAATTTTTAAATGTAAATAAAGTAACATTTAGGAAAATAGTTATAAATATTGACTTAAATTAATTTTATTAGTATTATTATTTTAATAAAAAAGATGTCCAATAATAATAAACTAGTAAACAAAATAAATAATAAAAAAATAAATAAATGAAGAAATAAATAAAATATAAATATAAATAACTAAAAAACTATAAAATAAAATTTAAATAAAAAAGAAGGTGCTTATAGAAAACACACGAAAATTAAATAATAAAGTCAAATTTAATTATTTTAAATAATAATAATAATAAAATAAAAAATTAAAAATTAAAAAATTGAATAATAAATAAATAAATTTGAGTAATATTAGAAATTATGATTAATAAATAAATAAATATTATAAAAATTTAGGAAGACATGATGGAGATTCAACACCTGCTAATATTCCAACCATCGTCTTTACCTGCTAATACTCCAACCATCGTCTCTATTCAAATTGATAGGCCTCCTTTCAATTTCCAAGGCCTCCCTAAACTTACGGTGATGAAAATGATCAATCTTTGCAATGACCCTGACCTCTTCAATGTAGATGTGATGTTTTGTCTTTTCTGCATGTTCCGATAAAGCAGAGGAGCGGGACCTTCCATGTTTGTCTGTTGCATGCTCATGAACCCTTTGATTAATTGAGCGACCAGTTTTATCATATACAAAGTCCTACAGGGGCATGAGATGACATAAACACTTTTTCCATCTTTAGGGTTCACAGGGTCCTTCACTAATCTTAGGGAGCTTTAGATAGTGTTTAGGGAGCTTAAATTGTTTTATATACATTTCCAAAATTCAGTCTTACATTTTCAATATTGAGTTTATTGCATTTGTTATTGAATTGAGAGAGTACTTTTCATTATTATGAATTATTATAACTTTGTAATATAGTGTAAATGAGAGTTTTTTGGATAGATGTTTTTTGTATTCAAATGGGGCATGAATAATATTCAACTATTCAAAATCGTTTGGCTAAGAAATTGAGTGAAGTGTGCCTATTTTTCCAAGTCATTGGGAACTTATTTTTAAGCCTCACCGCAATTACAAGCATAAATGATCCACAAGGGATAAGCATGTCATAAAGGAGACTTGGACCCCAGTGATTTGCTTTCATCAACCATGAAGTACCTAAATTTTCTTTAAATATTATATAAATTTCTCTTAAAACATTCCATTTTGTGACATTTTTATATACATGACATACATTTATATCAACATCCTTGTGAAGGGATTGTGGAGCATTCATAGACACTTTGTTTTCTTGGAGTTAATTTTTCATCTTATGTTGGAAGTTCCTCTTCCTTGATGAAGATTGAGGATGTTGATTGCAAATGTCATCTACCAGAATCTCTATACAATTGAGGATTTGGTTTTTGAAAAATTTCCAATTAGGTTTTTGTCCTCTAGTCTTGTCCTAAAGGTGCACTACTAAGTCACACGTAAAAGAGAAGATTCTCCAGTTTTACCAACGTAAAAGAGAAGATTCTCCAGTTTGACCATTGGTAAACTCTGCGTGGGGTTTCCTCCACATCATTAGAGCATGTATGTTAGCTTTGTTGACCCATAACATTGTAAAACCATTCTTGGGTGCAAAATGGATTGTTGAGTTGTTTCATCCATGTGACACTAGAGGCTTTAGTGCATAGCCTAATTGTTCTTGTCCTCTCCTTATGAGTTGAAGGCAACAAAAATGTGGTACTTTGCACTCTTTTCATATATGAAGTTGAAGTTGATGTTGTTCATTTTAGATGGTGGGAATGTAGAGGTGATAACATGAATGTACCATTATTGAATATAACGGTCTTATTTTCTTATTGGTTTGGGATAAGGTTGATATTGACATGATTTGTTAATGAGCTTGGGCACTTGATTAATTATGACAAGGGGGGAGCATTACCTCTAGTTAAGGTATAATGCCTACAATAGTATATCTTTCTAATTTCTTTCTTCTACCATGAAGTGGTTTTGGTCTTGTTGTGGCCAGCAACAACCCCCCCCCCTTGTTCATTTAAGTGTTGTCCAAAATACTAAATGAATGGGGACCCTTAGTTAAATTTTAGGAAAAAAAGTAAGAGTTTCCTTTCTTCAAAATAAGGTTACCATCGTAAGCTTAGAAAGGTCCTTTGAGTATTTTTTAACCTAAGTCTATGATAAGAGAAATATCTTTAAAGCCGCGCTGCAAAAAAGATAGGAAATGCCTCCATTTCTCTGTAATATCGGTATGCGCAAGACTTGTGTTAAACATAATATCGCATCGCAATATAAGTAATTCTCATAAAGAAAAACTTCAAGATTTACCGATCTGCGATAACGCCGATCGCAAGATCGCATATCGCAGAAATGAGCTGACAAGATTCAACCAACATTAAACTTCTGCGACCTGCGATGTTGCGATCGCTGCGATATTATGTTCGCGCGATCTGCGATGGTGCGATTTGCGATGG
This sequence comes from Pinus tabuliformis, assembly GCA_031772625.1. Taxonomy (NCBI): domain Eukaryota; kingdom Viridiplantae; phylum Streptophyta; class Pinopsida; order Pinales; family Pinaceae; genus Pinus; species Pinus tabuliformis. The sequence continues at coordinate 1,745,730,288 of CM062820.1, read as the reverse complement.
CGCGATCTGCGATGTTACTTAAGCAAATCATAAATCACTTCATCACGAATCCTTCGGGCACGCCATTCAAAGAAAAGCCACTTACCATAATCTGACTCAAGATCATGCGTTTTTAATGATAGTAAATGAATTAGTTGTCAGCTATTAATTGAAATGAGGACGCGTGCTTTTGTAAAGGATTACTTCTCGTAAGGTGGCATATTTGATATATCTGTTGCATTTAAAATTCTCCCATCACCTTTATTGATCAGTGATTTCCATTTCACTCGTAATCTGCAGGAACGAAGAGCTAAGACGATTCAAAGCCAAACGCAGGAAGAAATGGGAAAGAAAAATAAAGCTCAAGGCTCTGAGGCGAAGGAAAAGACGAAGGAGATGGCGCCCTTGTATACAGACACAGCCTGTAACAGAGACACAGGGATATCGACATGGGAAAGCATGTACAGGCTGCTTGAAGAAGAAAATCCGAGAATAATGAAGGTTGATGCTGTCGCGGGCTCACAACGCTCTTCCGAGGCGTCCTTAGAGGAGCTAGCATGTTCATTTCTTCACCGGATAGCAGCAAGGCCCAAAATTCTACCATATACGGATATGATCAAGTGGATACTTGACAATGCAGAGATGAACAACAGACAATTCAAGGTTCAAGGACATGGGCTCATCGGATCATTCACGGCGCAAGATTTAAAGCTTATGTATCATCTTCCTGAACCGCAGGCGACTTACAATGCACAATTCGTTAAGAAATTTGTGGCAGAAAACCCAAGCCTAGCAGAGACCACCAAAGATTAGTCCAGAAAAGAGGAGCCGCTTAAAAAAGATAAAAACGGTATGTACAGCACTGGTTCCCTCACCTCTCCGTATTGTTTTGCTGCGGCCATGATTTGTAGATTGTTTGGGATGCCGGATATCAATAAGTTTTCGTCTGAATGGCTACCACTGATAGATGCTGCCATAAATGCCGATATTATGGATTGGGCTAAGATCTTTTCTGATAGTCTATACACGGCTATTATCAATTACCGGTCTAAAAGATCCTTGTCTCAAAGGATCTATCCTCCTTTTTATCTATCTGCTTATGTTATGGATTCTATTTGTTATGTGTCTAAATTTCCCACTATGGTGTGGAAATGGACTACCCAGGACCCATTACCTATCCATGTTTATCATAAGCTGTTATGGGATTCTCAGTTTGTCCCACACTTCTACCAGATTTGTCACGGCCTTATCTTACCCTTGTATAGAATGATGTATGATGAAGACCCCCCGAGGTGCTCACCCGAGGCATAGATAGACATCATCCCCATCGCAAGATGGTTCGGGGAAGAATGGTTCACCTATATTAGAGTGTTTGGAAGCACTGTACCTCCTCATGTCTTGCCTCTGTATATCCCCGATAAACTTTTGGCTTGGGAAATTGCTTATCAAACCTGTTCAGAAGGCGGTCTGACCAAAGACCTAAAAGACAAAAAGAAGGTCATATGGCCTCAGTTTCCTGTAGCTTGTGGGGCCTTTTCATTGTTCGATGTAGGACACGCTTTCACCGAAGTGGAGAATGTGACGTATCTACAATTATTTAAATTCCCAGCGAGGCCATTTGACCCAAATGATGTTGCCCTAGATTTCACTACAAACGTCAAAATAAAAGTATTCGTTGGAAAGAAAGATTTGTTTGATGATTTGTTTCAGAGTAGAAGCTCACTCCAGGAAATTTTGCGGGAAGCTCGGTCGAAGTTGTCTCCAGATGACCTCCAAAGATTCATGTTATACAGGGAAAGAAGGCTGGCCAGTATTCCTCTAGAGAAGCTGCGACTGCCTGCCAGAGAACCAACTCCAAGCGTTAGCCTCAACGGAAACTCTAGCACTTCCAGATCTAAATCTAACACCGCTCAAGGAGTGCCTGAACATTCTAAAGGGTCTGGAAGCGACCAAGGAAAAACGAAGAAACAACTAAAGATACAGCTCAGTCAAGTGCAATGTCGCAACAACAAGTTATCGCCTCCCTGCCAAGAGATGTCCCCCCTCCTATCATTGAAGCGCCACTCGTCACAACAGAACTAGACAAAGAATGGGAAACCTTCAATGAGTTGATCAATCTTGAAGGGCAAGCCCCAAGAACACCTGTGAACAATACACAGGTAGTGCAAGAAGTGGTTTCGACCATAGTCAGCAGTGTCACAGAAACGGAGCATCCTATTGCTCCACCTTCTAAACTTTTACTTAATGTAGAAGAAATTCCCCCACTGGACGTATTCTATAGTCCCCAACATAAAGCAGTTGTAAGGAGACAGAGGAAGAAGAGAAAACTAGAAAATACACTGTCACAAGATGCTGAACATTTGGACGTCTTATGGAAAGACCCCAATAATAACCCAACTGAAAATCTCACTAAGTTGTCTCAGATCGCAGGAGCATATGCTTCTGCAACTATTGACAAGGCATCGGAAGTTCAGCAACTGTTGAAAGAACAAGAAGATCAAATACAGCTACTACAACGACAGTTGCAACAAGCCAATGCTAATATTGAAGCTTCCAAACAGCTCGAGAAGCTGCAGGAAGACTTTCAGCAGATGCAGATAGGCTATCAAAGAAGTCTAGACGAAAAAGGAAAGCAATTGCAAATTCTACAGGAAATGCATAAAGATGAGCCTAAGCTTGCGGAATTTATTTCAGAATCTATTGGCTTAAATGAGCAACTACTGCAGCAACAGGAAGAGTTGGGACGTAAAATATCACAGTGGAATCACTATTGCAAGCTGAGCGATAAAATTACCAATCAAGTGGTAGACTTGCGGAGTGACTATGATCAGAGTGACAGACGAGTGAGGAAATACTTAGCTTGGCAGGATGAAGATGAAGGGAAAAGAGCAAATGCACCCAGAATAAACGAGATTCATAAAGAATTTCTCTTTAATAAATGGGACGATCAAATCAGGCAGGCAGAACAAGCAGCGGAGACAGCGACCACACAAGCAAGCATTCTTATCGACTGTGTAAATGAAAATTTACACAGGGCCAATTTAATCGAAGAGACCACCCCGGGGTACCTACCAAATAAGCTACGACTGGAAGCAGAATGGAAGCAGAAGGCACAGGAAAAGGGAAAAGCGATCCAAGCATTAAACATGTTGAATTGGGAGTATTACTGGGCATACTTGGTCAAATCGCATAGCCAATGGATGACTGTGAAATGCATCACAAACGCGGCCGAAAAAGTAGTGCTAGCTCTCATAGATTCTGTTTTCGCAGCCCAGCTCAGCGCAGAAGTCAGCGAGCCGACTCTCCTCAAGCCCATGATGAACACTTGTAGCTTTAAAGACCAAGTTCAGAAGTAGCCTTATTTTAGAATGTTGTTTTTTTCTTTTAAATTAGATTAGAAAAAGGACGGTCATTTGAAAACCGCATCCTAAATTTTGTAAAAACGCTATTATTAGAATTAGGAAGTAGTATTTTAACCCTTCTCATTGCATTTGGAGAAGGGTCCAGAAATTTGTCAAAAACTTGTCCTCAGAACATGCACTTCTGCACCCTCAGAGGAGGTTTTGATGAATGGATGGATTGAGATTTATTAATGTCTGCTACTGATGTTGCACTTTTGTACTCTTAGTAGATGTTAGAACAAGTAGAGATAAATCGTTTTTGCTTGAAGTTTATGGGTAGGAACCAGTCATAAATGGTACTTTTATCTCTTGACTGTTTCTGTTTATATTCTTAAAGTGATATACAATTTTTAGTTGTTTATATGTTACTGCATGAATATATGAGTTACCATTTGGCACTTTTGTACGGTGGAGCCATTTATTTATGTCTGATATATGAATAACTGATTATGCGATATGCTGTTCACAACTGTTTTGCCTAACTTTTTATGCAAAGTGGTTTATCTTAATTGATTTCTATTCTTATGATAGTTGAATGATCTTTATTACCAGTTATTGTTTGAAATATCTTTAGATCGCATAATAGAAGAAATTCACCCCGGGTTAGCGTAGATTAGATGTGTTGTTTCTCATTAGATTACAATAGCATAGAGTTAGTTTAGAAGTTTGAATTAAATTAGCTTTAAGTACTCTTAGATCAGCATCATCCAACTCTACACACACACACCCTTAGATTGGGAAACTGGTCCCATTATTCCTAGTCGGACCCGCTATACCAAACGGATAAGGAGCTGCCAACCAAGGTCCGGACCAGGTGGGTATCCCCCTTGTTGTCAACCCGATTTTCGGGGCTTCAACATATTTGGCGCTAGAAGGAGGGCCTGAACATAGTGTCTGTTGGAATGATTTTCAATTGTAACATCTGAATCAGGATGACTGCTCACAAACTTCCCATTTGGAGTTGCATCCATGTTCCTACCTCTTCCAACACTCCACCTGAAGTGGTAAGACTCTTGTCCCAGGTAAAATTCAATGGTAAGAATAATTCTTCTGCTTTTAATCATGCTCTTCAATTTATTCAAAGAGTTTCAAGTTCTGATGTTCAAAGAATTGATGAAGGCGTTTTATGTAGAATTTTTACTCTTACATTCACGGCGGAAGCTAGAAAATGGTGCAGAACCCTCCCAGTTGCATCAATTCACAGCTGGGACCAATTCGTCAAGATTTTCATTTTTGAATTTGATTGTTATGACTATGACCAGGTATATGATGAAATTGATTATTTACGGAAACAAGATGAATCTGTTAGGGATTTTAATATGCGATTTCATCTTAATTGTCTAAAATATGATCTTGAAAGTGAACTCATGGATGAAGAATCTTCAAATTATGCTGAGTATTCCCTGCCTCCTATGTCTGATCAAGCGGAAATTAGTTCAAGCTTTGTCTCATATTCTTCTAACGTGAATGAGGATTCCAATTTGAATATACAAATCATCCATGATGAAGAAAGTCCCCAAAGCCTAGGAGACATGCATGCTCTAATGCAAGAAGACAAAAGCGAGAATGCTGGAGGAAAGCCTGCCTTGGAACCAGGAGATGACTTCGATACAAGGTCAGATAATATCGTTGCAAACCAACAAATGCAGATGCAAAGGTTAGAATAGCAAACTATTTCTCTTTCAAAAAGTATCAGTACACAAAGGTATGATCTAAAGCCTGATGTCTATGATGAATCTGATGAACAAAGATTTTTCCATGATGATATTTTCAAATGCATTGTTCCAGAATCGCATTTTTCTCTTTATCCTGATGTTTTTAGTGATGATAATTTTTCCCCTCTCAATATTAAAGATATCTCAAAAAGTACAGAGGATTATTCAAATGAATCATCATTAGGTTTTCAAGATAATAAGACAACTATAGAACATCCTTTGATTATTTTCAAACAAGAACCACTTGACCTTTCTTGTCTGAAAATATATGACGAAAAAGAGAAATCTAGGGAAACTTGTAAGATCATTTATGATAGCTACTTTGACAACGATGATGTTGTTGATTTATCCCAAGTAACTCAACAAAGCTCAGATAATGAGAGATATTCTAATGCAGAAATCATATCAGACAATCCTCATTTCAAAGTAAAAGATCATTTGCATGATTTTACTATCCAAGACAATACCCTGATTTATGATTCATATCACGAGGAAACCTCCATGCTCGTTCACAATCATAACTTGTCTTCTGATTCACAAGACGGAATTCGAAATTGCTCGGATCCCATAATTCTGGCCAGTTCTTGTGAAAAACAAGATATTCCAAGTCAATCCCAGTTGTGCTGTAACACTATTTGTACAGATAATCATTTCTTTCTTTCTCACTTACACTCATTTTGTACAAAATCGGATTGTGTTTTAAATTTTCAGACTTTTGATAGATTACTGTGGTATATTAAGCACCTTATCAAAGAACATTCGAAAGATGTGCTACCATTTTGGAAAGCCAAACTGTGTCAAGGAAGTATAGAACTTTTTCAATTCCAAGATCAATCAATATCAGACTTCCTTAGAAAACTTATTTGGCATCCAAAACACTATCAACGAAGGAAAGTACCTTTCGAAACTTGCCGGAAATTCGCGCCAATTGATAAATCTCTTTCCAGAAATTTCCATCTATTCTTCATTGATTTATTTAGTAATTCATATATGGAAACTTTCCTTTTACAAGAAATTGTTAAAAGCTCAACTTCAACCCACAGTAGGTTACAGGCCATTAAAACTAAAGAATCATATTCGCAACCTGGCTTGTCATCTTTCCTATTACGAGATCATCAATTTATAACAGAAATTCATCCTGATTTTTATGATCCAATAGGTATCCAGTTGGAAAGAAGTTTACATGAGAAAGAGATTTCAGACAGAATTCCAACTGAAGTTACACATTCTTATTCCACATCCAACATCAACAGTCTAAGAAAAATTTTGTTCTTAACACTGATGTTTGAAAGTTACATACGTGTAAGAATAAAAATGAAAAGATGGCTCCACTGGAAATATCATTTCACCTAGTTAATTTTCTATATATAGTTAGAATAGGAGTAGGAGTAATATAGTTAGGTTATTAGGTTTACTTTTAATAGTTGGTAGGCAAAATAAGAGAAGAGATTATCCCTATTCTGTACATACCCTAGGGAATGTCTACCTCTCATTTCGTTAAATATTTTTCTCCATAATAAAATTTGCTATGGTTAACAACATTTGACATTTACTAAAGACACCTTTTCTCTATCAAAGATTTTGAACTTCTGCTTCTATGAACAACAAATCTTTTGGAAACTTGATCTTTATTATCAATAGAACTTTAACCCAGATATGATACTAGTTTCAACTCCAAGAAATTTGAAGAAAGCTATCTTAGTGAAGAAATTGTTTTATGTCAGTACAATGAAAGGTATCAATACTGAAGTAAAGATTCTCTGTAGAAACAACCGTTTCCAAAAAACTCTATTATTGTCGTCCAGAACTTTCTTAAGGAAAGAAAATTTGACTTCCTCCCTACTAAAGGAAATCGCAACATTCAGAGGAACAATCCGAAAAAACACTATATCTCAAAGAATAAGAGGTCTCATCACGAGCCGGCTTATCATGATCACAAATATTATAACTTGTTGACTTTGCCAATACTGTCCACCAAAACAGGGCAACGACTCAAGATTGTTGCAATCAAAAGACAAGGGGTCTCATCATGAGCCAGCTTGTTCAACAAAAGTGTAAATCAAGTGAATGACTGTGTCATAATTTGGCCACCAAAACAAGACATTGTTCTTTAGAGAATAAAAAGGAAAAAAGTGTCAAAATGGGTTTTTCTTTGAAAAACTGTAAATAGCCTTAAGCAGGATAAAGGATCATTACTCGGTAATAGGTAACCCTGTCGAGGCTATGGACACCTGCTGGCAGCAGAGGCTCTACCTGCGACAAAGGAGCATATTTAAAAAGGCTGCTACACAGGGAAACTTTATTTTATGTTTTACAAGACCAAGTAATGGCTGATGTAAATGCAAGGACAAGCCGAGGATACAAGTTGTAACAACCCGAAGTAAACATGTAATTAATCAAGTAATTGATATTCAACATGCAATTCAACTGATTAACTTCAAGTTCAAAACTATGATTAGAATACTTACCTGTGAGTTCGGTTGAAGTCTGCTATCTGCAACAAGGTTTTGGGGACGACTCTCCACCCAACTGTAGGCTCAATTGTGCAACGTCTTGCTACAACTGGCCACCCCCGAGCCCTCAATCAACGTTCTACTGCCAGTGACTCCTAGGTCTTAGTATACCATTCTCCCAAGAGAATGAAAGACAGAATCTTGGAAAGATGGAATGCCGGAATGCCTCTCATCTTCCTCACCATCTATTAAATAGAACAAAACATTGGAAGGGGAACCACATGCACACACTCCATGTGTCTGCATGCAACTTTTTTCTTGTTTTATTTCTTTACTTTTCTTTTGATTTTTAGCTTTCTTGTTTTATTTCCTTCTTTTTGATAGTTTTCTTGTTTTATTTTTATTTATTCTTATTTAGAGCTTTAATATGGTTATTACTATTTATTTCTTTTTATATAATTTTTAATATATTATTTATTATTTATTTATGATTTATTATTTTTATTATTTATTATTAAGTGATTTATTTATTATTAGTCATTATTTTTATTGTTAATTATTATTTTTGTATTATTTTTATTATTTATTATTTATTATTTATTATTATTTATTATTTATTATTAAGGGGAGGGATATTACATAATTAATCAAGTAATTGATATTCAACATGCAATTCAACTGATTAACTTCAAGTTCAAAACTATGATTAGAATACTTACCTGTGAGTTCGGTTGAAGTCTGCTATCTGCAACAAGGTTTTGGGGACGACTCTCCACCCAACCGTAGGCTCAATTGTGCAACGTCTTGCTATACGACTCTGAAAACCAATTTACCAATTAGTGCTCGACATATATCCTCAAACTTTGCATTATCAGCTGATCCATCAAGCAAACTGTATAATGAACTCATGAATTTTGCATACAAATAATGCATTCTTCTTTGCAGAGAGTATCTATTCATATAAGGTCTGATGCAGCCTAGAAAGCACATAATAAGTATCATTGCCATAGAAAATAGATCTCTTCTCTCATATGTTTCTTGAAGTAGTAGAGTAGAAATGCTCTGACAGAGGCTTGGCCAGGGACATAAAGCGATCCATCACCATTTCCAGATTCACTTCCTGAGATATCTTCACCACCATCAGAAACATTCTCACTATCATCAACTGATTTGGGTGCATTCAGTTTAGAAGATCATCTCAAATTTGGTTTTAGGGCATAATTCTCTTAATACTATTGTTTTGCCTCGGAAATTACAACCATACATATGTGACATTGGTTTTAAAATTTGAAGGAGATGTTCTTCTTCGGATGGTTGCCTGAATTGATTTATTTATGCTAATATTTTCATAGTCTAAAATATATTCTAGTGGGTGGTTTAGTGATTTATGGGTAACTACTGAAGAATTCAAATGACTGGCGCTTTATTTAGGAGTCACTACTTTTCTTTGTCGACTATACAAAATTCTCAAGAAGAGAAAAAGGTAAAATAATATATTGGTTGACTTGAAGCAAATGATTTCCTTGATCTTTGATTACTCTATATCCATTGATGTTTAGTTTCTACATATGCTCACAGGTAACTAGCATAAGAAAGTTGTGTTTATATGGATAATTAATGCACTAAATAATGTAAATATTGTGCTATTGCATTTGTTTTATTTTATGCTCCACATTATTAACAATGATAAGAAAAAATCATGAGATGCAATTAAAAGTATGAAATAATCGATCAACTTTTGTTAAGCTCTCTATAAAAAGTCAATTTTCATAAATAACGTAGGAAAATATTGAAATTTCCTTAGTAGATGTATCATTGATGAATTATGTAATTGGATATGTCAAAGTATTGGGAGTGAAACAATGTTTTATAGAACGTTGGTAAGGCTAGTAATATCTTAATTAAAGGTTAAGGCTCTAGATGTTGAAACTTGCAAATAAAGAGACTACATCTGAATTGTAGCATACAAATTGTGTGATGAACTAATTAGGAGTGCTTACTTAGCTAAGACAGTTACCTTTATGGACAATCTAAATCATGTTTTATTGTTTAAACTTTATGATGCATCTAAATCGTACACTATGATTTTAGTTTAGTTAATTGTTATGATGTTGAGTATAATGTTACATGAGGTTTCGTGATATAATCGTAGGAGGATATGACCTCTCTACACTGCTATACAACTGCTTTGTGTAACAACTAATAAAGTTGAATAATAAAGAAGATCATTTCAATGGCCTAAAGGGTATGATAACATTAGATTAAAGAAGAGAATCCATAATAAAAATGAGCAATTCAAGGACGATAAGTTATTATATTGGAAGAATAGTAGCAACATTTCAAGTGTAACATGTTTTAAATTGAGACTAAGGGAAAAATAAATTGTATGTATGAATATATGGTAGGAGGAAGTAAAGGATGTTTATGTCAAGAAGAAAATTCTCTTAATGATATTGATGATTGAACCGAGCAACATTGGTAAGGTCAAAGTGATGGCCTATATAAGTGTCATTATAGGAAGTTCTAAGCACTTGTAATCGGTGAGAAAGGACAAATGATAAACTAGGAAAATGTTCCGAGGATGATAATTGTTTAACTTTTTGAAAAAGAAATACATGATGTAGACTAATGAGGAAACATTGAGCATGAAGTGTAGGAAGAAATATTGTTGGAAATATAGTTGGAAATTCTTTGATAAGGATTACATATGAATTGGCAAAAGAAGTGGGATTCAACTAATAAAGGGTGCAATTGAATAAATTTCACTCACGAGGGGATTGATCATATATTGTTACTCATACAAAACAACTTATTAGTGCGCGTCATTAGTATTGAAAGAAGTTATGGTCAAAATACAATGGGCATACCAAATCATTCATAGATGATAATGATGGTAGTGGTTCCAATCATTTCAAAGTCTAAACTGAATAATTAATGAGTGAAAATTAAAGTGGAAGAATCCCTATTCCAACTTGAACATGGGTGAATCTACGATAATAGAGATCAAGTGGAAACTTGATGAGAAAAGCAAATCTTTTTAGGATGAACAATGAAAATTATGCAACTAATGAATAAATCATGAGGGGGCAACAAGCCCTCATGCAGGTAGATTAAGCATAAAATAAGACTTAAATAGGGATGACCTCTTGTATGTGCGCTATTTGGTTAAGAAAAATATGTATAGTGATCATGGAATTTTAACTTGATATTGATGATTTAAATGATTATACAAATGGGAAGGAAGAAAATATGACGAGAGATTAAGACTCAAGATGATGAGGCTCATGTGAAATTTAACAATGTATTTAGATAATTATACCTATGGTGTAAATGGTCAACTTCTTAGTTGAAAGAAGTGGAAATGATTATTGAAAAACTAATTGGTGTCTTGATGAAAACATCACACTAATAACATTGATGAGATAACACAAATCCTAGATGGATGTTGAATAATCTTAGTTCATAGTTGAATGTTTGTAAAGTAAATGAAATTCATTTTTCTACTGAATCATGATAAGAATGCTTATAGAGTATTATTCTATATTTGATAAGTATTGAGATGTTTCTCATATTGATGATGTTTCATAATATGATGGTATGAGGGTGACCATGCCCACGTGGTTCATATTTATATACTGGTTACAATAGCGATGATGTATACTTATGATGAGGCATTATGATGTTATGTCAAGGTAAATTGACATATTCATTTACTACGTGATGATAGGTATTTAATGTTGAAAACTCATGATGGATATGATATGCATAACGTGGCATAGGAATTATGATGCTATAATATGAGGTTTATTGACATGTGGTTCATTTATTATGTGAAGTCATGATATATTTTTATTGCAAATATGTTGATGTTATAACTTATGATGGTATTTCATGAGGTGAAGCATGTGATACTTCCGTAAAAATTTATGACATGCATGAGCATGTAGTTCGTTATTATTCATAATGTTACGATTAACAATGATGAATGTTACATGATGACATTCAAGACTTGGCATGTGGATTATTTTCTATGATACTATGATGGTATAGCTAATGCATTGGTTGCATGTTGAGGTGTAATGATTCACAGGACTCCACAAGTGGGCCGAGAGGGCCGGTTTATTTGATGATCTTGTGCGAGCCCATACCCACGAGGGAGAATAAGTAACACCATATGGGCTGGGGACAAACTCAATCAACACTACATATGCCAGTGGTTCCTTTGTCTTGTGTATAGCTCTTGATGGATAGCTCTAGAAGAGCTATGGGACCATCTTGAGGAGGCCAAGTGCCTGTTATTGGATTGGGATGCCGAAGTCTGGAAGGGATGTAAAGGACTTCGATGCCTGGAGCTGTGCGCCTTAGTAGTTGTGGAGGGAGTGGGCCAGCCTTGCCAGATGCCTGAGGTCATTGAGTACCGGACCGGATGCCTGCCTTGGGGCAGATGAGGTCTGAGTCAGGCGCGAGCCTTGGGGCCAGCCTTGGACTAGGATACAGACCGGGTCAGGCTTAGCCTGGTGCCGAAAGTGGGAAAAAGGACAGAGATTCCTTGAGATTTCCCAGGGTGTTGTGGACTTTCGATGCCTGCTGGTTATATTAGTTCAACAGAGGGTGTTGGCAACATGAAGTTAATAAATAATAAATAATAAAAATAATAAGTAATAAATAATTCAACTTAACTTCGGGACGAAGTTCCTTAAAGTGGGAGAGTATGTAATATCCCTCCCCTTAATAATAAATAATAAATAATAAAAATAATAAATAATAAATAATAAATAATAAAAATAATACAAAAATAATAATTAACAATAAAAATAATGACTAATAATAAATAAATCACTTAATAATAAATAATAAAAATAATAAATCATAAATATCAAATAATAAATAATATATATTAAAAATTATATAAAAAGAAATAAATAGTAATAACCATATTAAAGCTCTAAATAAGAATAAATAAAAATAAAACAAGAAAACTATCAAAAAGAAGGAAATAAAACAAGAAAGCTAAAAATAAAAAGAAAAGTAAAGAAATAAAACAAGAAAAAAGTTGCATGCAGACACATGGAGTGTGTGCATGTGGTTCCCCTTCCAATGTTTTGTTCTATTTAATAGATGGTGAGGAAGATGAGAGGCATTCCTGCATTCCATCTTTCCGAGATTCTGTCTTTCATTCTCTTGGGAGAATGGTATACTAAGACCTAGGAGTCACTGGCAGTAGAACGTTGATTGAGGGCTCGGGGGTGGCCAGTTGTAGCAAGACGTTGCACAATTGAGCCTACGGTTGGGTGGAGAGTCGTCCCCAAAACCTTGTTGCAGATAGTAGACTTCAACCGAACTCACGGGTAAGTATTCTAATCATAGTTTTGAACTTGAATTTAATCAGTTGAATTGCATGTTGAATATCAATTACTTGATTAATTACATGTTTACTTCGGCCTGTTACACAAGTAATTAAAATAGAGAGAAGTTGAAACGAAATATCATTGACAGTTTGAAGTATAATATGGTTTATCTTTTTATAATAAAGTTCAAGTTCTCTGAGAAATTTTTATTTTTTCTTCGGAAGTTTGAAAACGTCAATAGAAGATCAGAGATAACTGGTTCTCCCAAGTGAATCGCCAATTGTTGTGGCCAGCAACACCCCCCCCTTGTTCATTTAAGTGTTGTCCAAAATACTAAATGAATGGGGACCCTTAGTTAAATTTTAGGAAAAAAAGTAAGAGTTTCCTTTCTTCAAAATAAGGTTACCATCGTAAGCTTAGAAAGGTCCTTTGAGTATTTTTTAACCTAAGTCTATGATAAGAGAAATATCTTTAAAGCCGCGCTGCAAAAAAGATAGGAAATGCCTCCATTTCTCTGTAATATCGGTATGCGCAAGACTCTCGTGTTAAACATAATATCGCATCGCAATATAAGTAATTCTCATAAAGAAAAACTTCAAGATTTACCGATCTGCGATAACGCCGATCGCAAGATCGCATATCGCAGAAATGAGCTGACAAGATTCAACCAACATTAAACTTCTGCGACCTGCGATGTTGCGATCACTGCGATATTATGTTCGCGCGATCTGCGATGGTGCGATTTGCGATGGCGCGATCTACGATGTTACGTAAGCAAATCATAAATCACTTCATCACGAATCCTTCGGGCACGCCATTCAAAGAAAAGCCACTTACCATAATCTGACTCAAGATCATGCGTTTTTAATGATAGTAAATGAATTAGTTGTCAGCTATTAATTGAAATGAGGACGCGTGCTTTTGTAAAGGATTACTTCACGTAAGGTGGCATATTTGATATATCTGTTGCATTTAAAACTCTCCCATCACCTTTATTGATCAGTCATTTCCATTTCACTCGTAATCTGCAGGAACAAAGAGCTAAGACGATTCAAAGCCAAACGCAGGAAGAAATGGGAAAGAAAAATAAAGCTCAAGGCTCTGAGGTGAAGGAAAAGACGAAGGAGATGGCGCCCTTGTATACAGACACAGCCTGTAACAGAGACGCAGGGATATCGACATGGGAAAGCATGTACAGGCTGCTTGAAGAAGAAAGTCCGAGAATAATGAAGGTTGATGCTGTCGCGGGCTCACAACGCTCTTCCGAGGCGTCCTTAGAGGAGCTAGCATGTTCATTTCTTCACCGGATAGCAGCAAGGCCCAAAATTCTACCATATACGGATATGATCAAGTGGATACTTGACAATGCAGAGATGAACAACAAACAATTCAAGGTTCAAGGACATGGGCTCATCGGATCATTCGCGGCGCAAGATTTAAAGCTTATGTATCATCTTCCTGAACTGCAGGCGACTTACAATGCATAATTCGTTAAGAAATTTGCGGCAGAAAACCCAAGCCTAGCAGAGACCACCAAAGATTGGTCCAGAAAAGAGGAGCCGCTCAAAAAGATAAAAACGGTATGTACAGCACTGGTTCCCTCACCTCTCTGTGTTGTTTTGCTGCGGCCATGCTTTGTATATTGTTTGGGATGCCGGATATCAATAAGTTTTCATCTGAATGGCTACCACTGATAGATGCTGCCATAAATGCCGATATTATGGATTGGGCTAAGATCTTTTCTGATAATCTATACACGACTATTATCAATAACCGGTCTAAAAGATCCTTGTCTCAAAGGATCTATCCTCCTTTTCATCTGTCTGCTTATGTTATGGATTCTATTTGTTATGTGTCTAAATTTCCCACTATGGGGTGGAAATGGATTACCCAGGACCCATTACCTATCCATGTTTATCATAAGGTGTTATGGGATTCTCAGTTTGTCCCACACTTCTACCAGATTTGTCACGACCTTATCTTACCCTTGTATAGAATGATGTATGATGAAGACCCCCCGAGGTGCTCACCCGAGGCACAGATAGACATCATCCCCATCGCAAGATGGCTCGGGGAAGAATGTTTCACCTATATTAGAGTGTTTGGAAGCACTGTACCTCCTCATGTCTTGCCTCTGTATATCCCCGATAAACTTTTGGCTCGGGAAATTTCTTATCAAACCTGTTCAGAAGGCGGTCTGACCAAAGACCTAAAAGACAAAAATAAGGCCATATGGCCTCAATTTCCTGTAGCTTGTGGGGCCTTTTCATTGTTCGATGTAGGACACGCTTTCACCGAAGTGGAGAATGTGACCTGTCTACAATTATTTAAATTCCCAGCAAGGCCATTTGATCCAAATGATGTTGCCCAAGATTTCACTACAAACGTCAAAATAAAAGTATTCGTTGGAAAGAAAGATTTGTTTGATGATTTGTTTCAGAGTAGAAGCTCACTCCAGGAAATTTTGCGGGAAGCTCGGTCGAAGTTGTCTCCAGATGACCTCCAAAGATTCATGTTATACAGGGAAAGAAGGCTGGCCAGTATTCCTCTAGAGAAGCTGCGACTGCCTCCTAGAGAACCAACTCCAAGTGTTAGCCTCAGCGGAAACTCTAGCACTTCCAGATCTAAATCTAACACCGCTCAATGAGTGCCTGAACATTCTAAAGGGTTTGGAAGCGACCAAGGAAAAAACGAAGAAACAGCTAAAGATACAGCTCAGTCAAGTGCAATGTCGCAACAACAAGTTATCGCCTCCCCGCCAAGAGATGTCCCCCCTCCTGTCATTGGAGCGCCACTCGTTACAACAGAACTGGACAAAGAATGGGAAACCTTCAATGAGTTGATCAATCTTGAAGGGCAAGCCCCAAGAACACCTGTGAACAATACACAGGTAGTGCAAGAAGTGGTTTCGACCATAGTCAGCAGTGTCACAGAAACGAAGCATCCTATCGCTCCACCTTCTGAACTTTTACTTAATGTAGAAGAAATTCCCCCACTGGACGTATTCTATAGTCCCCAACATAAAGCTGTTGTAAGGAGACAAAGGAAGAAGAGAAAAATAGAAAATAAACTGTCACAAGATGCTGAACATTTGGACGTCTTATAGAAAGACCCCAATAATAACCCAACTGAAAATCTCACTAAGTTGTCTCAGATCGCAGGAGCATATGCTTCTGCAACTATTGACAAGGCATCGGAAGTTCAGCAACTGTTGAAAGAACAAGAAGATCAAATACAACTACTACAACGACAGTTGAAACAAGCCAATGCTAATATTGAAGCTTCCAAACAGCTCTAGAAGCTGCAGGAAGACTTTCAGCAGATGCAGATAGGCTATCAAAGAAGTCTAGACGAAAAAGGAAAGCAATTGCAAATTCTACAGGAAATGCATAAAGATGAGCCTAAGCTTGCGGAATTTATTTCAGAATCTATTGGCTTAAATGAGCAACTACTGCAGCAACAGGAAGAGTTGGGACATAAAATATCACAGTGGAGTCACTATTGCGAGCTGAGCAATAAAATTACCAATCAAGTGGTAGACTTGTGGAGTGACTATGATCAGAGTGACAGACGAGTGACAGAATACTTAGCTTGGCAGGATGAAGATGAAGGGAAAAGAGCAAATGCACCCAGAATAAACGAGAATCATAAAGAATTTCTCTTTAATAAATGGGACGATCAAATCAGGCAGGCGTAACAAGTAGCGGAGACAGCGGCCACACAAGCAAGCATTCTTATCGACTGTGTTAATGAAAATTTACACAGGGCCAATTTAATCGAAGAGACCACCCCGGGGTACCTACCAAATAAGCTACGACTGGAAGCAGAATGGAAGCAGAAGGCACAGGAAAAGGGAAAAGCGATCCAAGCATTAAACAGGTTGAATTAGGAGTATTACTGGGCATACTTGGTCAAACCGCATAGTCAATGGATGACTGTGAAATGCATCACAAACGCGGCCGAAAAAGTAGTGCTAGCTCTCATAGATTCTGTTTTCGCAGCCCAGCTCAGTGCATAAGTCAGCCAGCCGACTCTCCTCAAGCCCATGATGAACACTTGTAGCTTTAAAGACCAAGTTCAGAAGTAGCCTTATTTTAGAATGTTGTTTTTTTCTTTTAAATTAGATTAGAAAAAGGACGGTCATTTGAAAACCGCATCCTAAATTTTGTAAAAATGCTATTATTAGAATTAGGAAGTAGTATTTTAACCCTTCTCATTGCATTTGGAGAAGGGTCCAGAAATTTTTCAAAAACTTATCCTCGGAACATGCAATTCTGCACCCTCAGAGGAGGTTTTGATGAATGGATGGATCGAGATTTATTAATGTTTGCATTTTAATGTCTGCTACTGATGTTGCACTTTTGTACTCTTAGTAGATGTTAGAACAAGTAGGGATAAATCGTTTTTGTTTGAAGTTTATGGGTAGGAACCAGTCATAAATGGTACTTTTATCTCTTGACTGTTTCTGTTTATATTCTTAAAGTGATATACAATTTTTAGTTGTTTATATGTTACTGCATGAATGTATGAGTTACCATTTGGCACTTTTGTACGGTGGAGCCATTTATTTATGTGTGATATATGAATAACTGATTATGCGATATGCTGTTCACAACTGTTTTGCCTAACTTTTTATGCAAAGTGGCTTATCTTAATTGATTTCTATTCTTATGATAGCTGAATGATCTTTATTACCAGTTATTGTTTGAAATCTCTTTAGATCGCATAATAGAAGAAATTCACCCCGAGTTAGCGTAGATTAGATGTGTTGTTTCTCATTAGATTACAATAGCATAGAGTTAGTTTAGAAGTTTGAATTAAATTAGCTTTAAGTACTCTTAGATCAGCATCATCCAACTCTACACACACACACACCCTTAGATTGGGAAACTAGTCCCATTATCCCCAGTCGGACCCGCTATACCAAACGGATAAGGAGCTGCCAACCAAGGTCCGGACCGGGTGGGTATCCCCCTTGTTGTCAACCCGATTTTCGGGGCTTCAACAGGTCTATGATATACTTTGATCAATTATGGGAGTGATTACCCATTGACCAACTAATCCACCACTTAGTTAGCGATCCTTTTTACATGTTCAAATTTTCTTGATTATAATGTGCCAAAAATATCTTTCATTCAAGATAATTTATTGATCACTCCATATGAGGACTGCAAATTTGTCCTAAATAATTAATTAATAAATTAATAAATTCGTCATATTTACACTTAATTCTTTTATATTTTATTTTAAACAATTCAATGATACTCATAACTAATAATAATTTTCATGAGACTTAAATAATATTCTCTTCGTGAATTTCTAAATAACTATTTAAATCTTTCTAGAACCAAATTTGCATTTTAACTTCCCATCAAAAGTAAACTTTATCCGCGAACTCAAAACTTACTAACAATGGTTTAAATTGTTTCTTTTACGATAACACTCCTATATGAAAATTGAATAGAACCCTCCTTATGACAAAATTTAAATGACCATCCAATCATGGAGATAGACCTTGAGATATTTCTAGGAAAAAGGTGAACTTGCTTATTACGTGAGAAACCCTTAAATGACTATTTTGAAGATGTGAATAAACTTGCTAAAAATATATATATTTTTAATCATAATTTTGATATGTAAGAAAGATAACTACATTTGGTTAGCTTATTACTATTTTGCTATTCTAGGTTGTTAATGATGATGATGATGATGGTTAACGTCCGCTAAGACTAAACATTGGTTTATCGTACCTAAAGAAACAAATTATTTATTTTGATTTAAGATTTTATTCCTATGCTCAAAAAGCTTGGAGAGAAGCCTCCCGAGCTCACTATAATTTTGACATTGTAAAAGGCTAGGAAGGTTAGTATTGTAACAAAGATTGTGAAACTGAGATCTAATGTGGTTGTACGTGGGGCACTCTAAGAGGAAGTGGTTTTCATCCTCGATGTTCCTATTCTCACATATATGGCAGATCCTTTCCATCCATGGCGTTTTAGGAACTGCCTAACGACCTATTTCACTATGGAGCTCATGAGAATTCGTTCTAATCTTTGCTATATTAATTTTCTTCTTTGAGCTAGTTAAAATAGAGAGATACTTTTGATCTTCTAGGGTGGGGTTGATGACCTTCTTATAATAACTTAATTTTCTTTTAGCCGCTAAATCCTTCTCACACCACATTTTTTCTTTGAACTTAGAAGTAACAATATCTTTAATGTTTTTTATGTTTTGCAATGCATCATTCTCGTTGATCTCCCAATAGTTTAACCAGGCCCTTGTGTCTTTATGCCACCCCCGATTGAGCCTTAGGTGGTTTTGGCTGGAATTTAAAGCTAGCTTAGGAAGTCTATGATCGTCTATGTTATTGAGTTTGTGCTTGTACAGTAGAAACCTAATCATAGCTAGGCTCTCAATAGGGGAAATACCTGCTTCTATAAGGAGAATAGGATAGGGTGTATTACTTTTAATTTTTAGGTTATAAGTTATAAAACGCTTCTGGATTTGCTCAATCTTTCTCCATGATTCTCTGGAGGTGTTGCAACCCCAAACCTCACAGCCATATAAGATAACAGGAGTGACTAAAGTTTCAAAGAGGAACTTCTTTTTATCCCACATTACAAGGTTTTATGTTTTATAATTATTTTCAAGACCAAAATAAGCTTTCCACCCCCCATTAATCCTTTTCTCAATGCTATGGGTTTTAGTTGAGCTTGTGATGAATATCAATTCCTAGGTACTTGTAAGAATACACTTCCTCCAAGTTATTATTTTCATACATAAAATTAGTGTAAGTGTCCTTCTTGGATTTGATAATCATAACTTTTTTTTTGTCAGTGTTAACAGTCATACCCATGGTAGAGCAGAAATCCTTAAGAAGCATGAGTTGCTTATCAAGATCAGATGGGAACCTTTCCAAAAGAACAATATCGTCAGCATAGAGAAGAAGGATGACGACTATCCCAGCTAAGATCGTGCCATCACATCCTGCTTCCTATAAATAGCCTTCGAGCTTATCGATGTAAATGCCAAATAGGGTAGGGGAGAGGGGGCAACCTTGTTTAACTCCGATGTTACACTTAATATCTTTCGACCACCCCTCATTGCTCTTTAGCTTGGCAATTACATTCTCATATAACCTTATAGCGGCAGCTCTATTCCAAAGGTTGTATCTAGGAACCATATCGGAAGCTTTTCTAAAGTCCACAAAGCAACAAAATAAATTGGATTTATCATTACGACACTCCTTTGCAATGATCCTAAGTGTAACGAGGTGGTCTATTGTTGAGTGATGCCTTCTGAAACCTGCTTGGCCTTTAGCCCGCTTACCTTCACTTTCAAGCCATATGCTTAACTTCTTTTCCAAAATACTACCATATAACTTGGCTAAGAGAGGGCTGATCATAATTGTTCGATAATTAGAGGGGTTATTTGTATCCCCAATTTTAAAAATAGGGATAATGAGGCTCTCAGTCCAAGGTCTAGGGAACCCTTGCTTGACTGCTTGATTGAAAAGCTTGTGAATGTGGGGGATGAGGACAGGACCTCCAATTTTTAAGATTTCCGCCTGGTAACGTTCAATGTCCTTAGCTTTCCCATTAGCGAGGCGATTAACCCAAAACTTAATGTCTTCTAAAGAGAAAACTTCTTTCGTTGTGAGCAGGGTTTCCAAATTATCCATGACATTTGGAGATTCATAAAGCTTTTTAAGATAGGAATTCCAATTGTGAAGAGCAATTTTATTATTATCTTTAGTCTTCCTAGTCAGAATCTGCCTCCAAAATTTCCTAGGAGCTACCTTAGAGAGGTGTAAGAGATTCTCCTGTCTTTGATGAATGTACTGCCTCTTTTTCCTTTTAGTTAGGGCTTTATATATTTTTATCTTGTCCATTATAAGAGATCCATCAACAGCTTCCTTAATTGCTCCCCTCGCACTTTTACAATCATTGTCATACCATGGATTGGTTTTGCTATTTCTTTTATTATTTGAAACTTCAATTGAGAACTTGTTAATAGAATATTCACACATAAAAACTCAAAGGGGAAGGTTATATAATGGAAGTCGCCGTCTATTCAAATACTTGGGAGTGGGATATTGTTATAGACATTTTTGTGCCTCGCAGCATGGAGCATGAAATGTCAATAATTACAGGGATCCTCAGTCCCTAAACATGTTGTTCTTACCCCTAGAAGAACAAGGTCAGCAAACCACAGCACTTCCCATCAGTTCTCCACTTGAAAACACTCAAAAACAGGCTATTTTTGGATCATGTCAGCTGCTCCACTAAGCATCTGTGCTGGAATGCAACTGCTCCTCCTTGTACCTGCGCTGAAAGTCAAATCTAATGAAGGCTACCTGCACTGGGCGAGATTGGCCAAGTGGCACAGTCATTCTGCAAGGTGTCAATTGCCCAGGAAGCTTCCAAACTGACACTTGGTTCAAGGGATTCGCCCTGTGATGAGTAAGAGGTACTTGATCTCCATGTGTAAACAAGGATCTCCAAGTGGACTCAAGAACTGAAGTTTAACTGAAGAGGGAGAGGACACAAGGCAGCTTTATGTCAGTCTCAAGCTGACTCATCCTCTCTTCTTCTATCCTATATATAGAGCTCTTCTATGAGGTCTAAGGAGGCTGGAATTTTGTGCAAAGCAAGGAAGTGCTGTTGGTTTACAGTTAGAGCTATTGGGTGATTGCTTTTATAGAGGTGAAGAGGAGATTTCTTGCTGCTGGGGAGGTGCTGCTGGATTGGAGCCATTGATGGTTGTAACCTTCTCAGAACCCTTTTACTTCTATCAATAAAGCTTTGAATGTTCTCCTATATACGTGTATTGCATTGATGTATTGTATTTACTTGTATATCTGATTCACTCTAATCCATGCATCAGTTATGAGTACATGTTTCTTGTAGTTTCCATCTCTTGTTTGTGCAGGATCTGTGTGTAGCTGGGCCGGCAAAGGGAGCAAGGAGCTGGGAACGAGAGACAAAGAGAGAGGACAGGATCGACAAAAGCGAAAGACACCGGTTGGTCAATCTTTTCTTCCTTCTCTGTACTTTCATAAAGGAAAATATCAAAGCTTTACTTTCAGTTGTTGCTAAGGACTGTCACCCTTAGAGTAGGGATAGGGTCATCCGAGTCGGATACTTTTCCCCACAACAAACTGGCGACTCCGCTGGGGAACCCAGTATCTTGTTGGTGTTTGTAGTATCTTTGCTATTCATTTCCTGAACCAAAGAGTACCAAATCGAAAAGCTTTTGACTATATCAAAAGCGAAGTAGAGGGGCTGCTACTCTTGCTCATTTACTGAGCAGATTCATGATTTGAAGAGCTGATCTACAAAAGACTCTTGTACTCTTTGTGATAGCTTTTCATCCTCTTGATCATCCCTTAGCTTGTACTTGACCTATAGCTTTTTATTTCAGCAAAAACAGTGAATTTTTGAGCTTTTTATGACCCGGAAATCCTTGTAAACGCAACTCTCGTGTCTCAGTGCAGGCTGTCCACAGGCAGTCTGCATTCCGGCGCAGGTACTCCCTTCGGGAACTGCGCTGAGAGTCAATTTGACAGACCAGAGCCTGCGCTGATCCAGTTAGGCTATGTCCTCCTGAGGTTTCCCACTGTGTCTTAGCCCTGTTTTCACTGTTATTTTGCTGCTGATTGCTTGTCATTTGTACTTGCTGTAAACCAACTTTCCTTGACATTATTCCGCCTCAGTTGTGTGATGAAACTGTGATTGTTCTTTCAATATTTCTTGTTTCAGTTACAGTTTCCCATTGTGAAAAGCAAACCAGTATAGCTGTGGCTTCTTAGATCCTGAACTGTAAAAGTGTCTTTGTGATCTTAAGAGCTAGTTTTATTACTGTTCATGGCTGTTTGAGTTTGTTTGTTTTTCATTTTATGGTTTGAATCTATACATTTCCAGTGTCTAAACAAGTCGATCTTAAGGTGTCTTTTGATTTTGGACAAGCTTGTTTATTTTCGCTTGAAATTAGATTCAAAGTTATACAACAATTTCCTTTTTGTCTTACATCAACATTAAGGATAACGAAAAGAAATATCTGCATTGTGCATTTTGCATTTGACTGTGTGCTTGATGATTTAGGAAAATTTGCATTTTAGTGTGTGTTCTATGATCTGTGCGAAAAGTTGTGTCTTTCTTTTCCTCAGTAGATTAAGGTTTTCAAAATTGAAAGATTGAAAAGTTTTGCTTCTCATCTTAGATTGCATTTAGGAAGTTGTATATATACATCTCGTGGTGATCCTTAAAGGCAAACTGCTAAGCAAGATCAACATTAAAATAAACCCAATTTACATAACAACGCTTTGTAACATAATGCAAACATCTAGAGGTCTAGGTAGAGACGTGTTCCGGCGTCGTTAAACATAGTGACTGTCGATCTCTACGAAGGTGGGTGATTCCTCCTGAGAGTCGGTGGCACTAATACGGACTTGTGCTCCCACGTACCGTCGCGTATATTGGGAGACCCCTATAGGCATTTATCCTTTATCCTTAGGAAGCCGTGTCGGCCGCCCTACTGATCGCGATGCAGTGAACACAGCATTCACGAAGATCGACCACCCGTACCGTAAAACGTATTCTGTGGTTTCGCGAAAGGTTTGGCACACCCTCTGCCTAGATCTCCAGAGCAGTTTCTTTTGGCCTTTTTCAAACTCTATAACTGAAAAAGTCCAACCGAGCATTTGTCACTTCGGGCTCGTTAATACATCGAAGGCGACTAGAGTCATCTTTAGCTTTTTCTCGACTCTTAAAACATGAAAAAGCAAGTTTGTGTCTAAAAGCGTCGTTAATAAAATTTATTTTAAGCGGAACATAATCACCTGTTATTCCCACGTTGATCTTTCAGTCGAAAAGTATGGAGCCCACCAACCAAGGAGGCAACCTTGGCGGAAGTCCAAATCCCTTCTCCTCTTGGGGAGATGTTGGTGCGCCTCATATGGCGACATTGTCACTTCCAGGATTGACAATTGGCCTACCTGTATGGCTCTTTTCAACTAATGTAGTCCAGATCGCCACTAATCCTGAGCATTCGAATCAACAGTCAGAACAGTCTAGAACTACCCACCAGCCTTCCACTTCTTACAATACTTCCTCTGATCCTTCATCTTCGCAAGGTAGAGTTGGCAAAAGTCAGCCTCCAAAGGAGAAGAAGGAAAAGAAGAAGAGAGAAAAGAAGCAGAAGGGGCCTATGGCGAAGGCGACTGGGGGCAAGCAAAAGACAGCTGACAAAAACCCACACACTGCACCGACCGGGCCTAAATCGCCATGTGTCATTTGCAAAGGGACCCACTTCCATCGTGATTGTCCTTGTATTCCCCAGATACTAAGGGACTGGTCCCCCAGGTTGCACAATCCGGTAGCATCAACCTCTGGTAGTCATGTTGATTGCAGTCCATCAACTAGCGAGAGTGAAGGACGAAAAGGGAGACCAAGATCACCCTGTATGTTGTGTGAAGGCGATCACGCCATTCACCGATGTCCATTCTTAGATGAGGCGAAGAGAGTTTTGGAAGATCGTTCGGTATCACCGTTACGACTTCCTCCTGGATACCAAAAACTCGTGCCTAATCCCTCGATAGTTGAGAATCCAGCTGGCCCGCTCAAGTGGTCAGCTGAAGTGTCGGTCATTGAGAATGAACCAACTGAATCCAGACCAGACGAAAGTCTAAAAGTCGAAACGGCAGTTGACCCGGTTCTTCCTTCAGAGGTTTCATCGTCCAATGACTCTGTCATTGAAGACCCATCTTCAAATGACACCGTCGCCGAAGAGTCATCTTCATGCGACACCCTCACTGAAGAGAATAAGGATGACACCATCCAGGTTCTTTTCATCAGCACCGACTCTGATGAGCGTCAGGGCAATGCGCCCATTCCTTTATCGCAGGAAGGAACATCATCAGGGTCATATCCGGCCGTATATTCGGTCCCACCACCAAGCAACCTGGTTGTATCCTTTGATTGGAATCAACTAGGCAGACCCCGGTTACCAGCCAGTGTACCATTCAGAATCATTGTCCAGATCTATAGAATGATCATGGCTGGTACTATCATTGATGAAGGGGCGTCTGTGAGTATCCTTTCCTCTGTTGCTTGGAAAGCACTGGGTTCCCCGGTGCTTTTACCTGAGTTAAGAAATCTCTCAGGTTTTGATAAAGGAACCAGTCGACCATTAGGAATCCTCCCCAATGTGCCTGTCACGTTGAAAGGGAAGACCGTTAATTTGAACGTGATGGTCGTCCAAGGACCCTTGGATTATAACCTACTCCTTGGACGCGACTATATTTATTGCATGGGAGCGATAGTCTCCTCACTCTTTAGAGTAATGTGTTTTCCACACGAAGGAAGGGTGGTCAAGCTCGTAGACCAACTTTCGTTTCCGGGATCTCGCATCGCAAATAGTCAAATACCATTCCTAAATGGTCTGTTCACTCAAGATTCGCCTCCACCCCCAGTCCTCCTTCCCGATGAATGCGAGTGATTCGGAAAGAAAGATTGGAACCCAGGGGGCATGCACCCTGGTCTGCTTCGGGCAGAAGAAACCCTGGGTGTAAGGTAGAATTTCCGCAGAAGAATAGACTAGTCCGTACCCCGTCCGGCGGTGGAAGAGGGGTTGTTCTAGAATAATATTCTTTTGTCAAAGTTATGTGAGTGAGATAATCAGCTTCTCGCTCCCCTTGTCTAAATAATCAGGATACCGAGGAAGGGGACCATTTGCGGTAGCAAGTAGTAACCATCTTTGAAGACAAGCCTCACCCATTAAAACATATGTTTTGAAGGATAAGTAGGGGCAGCCTCCAAAGAAAGAGATTCTATTGCTGCAACAGGTGGTCGCCATCTTTAGTAACCTGATAATAGACATCGCCGAAGAAAGAGATTGATTTGCGGCAGCAAATAGAACCCTCTTCGGATAATAAGAAAGAGGCAAGCCTCCCTCAATAATACCAATGTTTTGTCTTTGAGTAGTGTTCTTCTCTTGTCACAAATAGCTGTTCGTTAAAAGTTGGGCCGACGGGAAGCCTGAGTACCGCATAAGACCCCCTAAAATAACGAGAAGACTAGTATCGTTAACATTAGATTGGCAAGATGACAAGTAGCTGTGAACACCCAAAGAAAAGCAGAAGTAGGGGAGAGGAGGGGCAGCCTCGAAATTCTGTCCTACGCCTGGGGGCATGCAAACTTTTGGAATGTAAGCAAGGGACGACTATTTTTTTTTTTTTAAATTTTTAGGTCCTCCCTTTAAACCTGTAGGTCTAACCCTTTAAACTCGTAGGATTAGCCGTTTCCGACCTTGCATGAAGAAAGCCTGTGGGGCAAAGGTAAAAACTTGCCAAAATTGGAGCATAGCGTCGTGAGATAAAGCTCCTTAAAAAATAGCTATCTCACAGGAGGCGTTCTTATTATGACTGGTATATCGAGCAGTTTTAGCACATAGTTCATGCTCGTTAAAAAATAAACGCAAGATCCGAGCAGTTTTAGCGCATAGTTCATGCTCGTTAAAAAATAAACATAAGTTTATGAGCAGGCTTCCCTTCAGAGTTCAAGCTCATTCAGAAAAAATGAACCGGTAAATAACCTTTTGAGATCGTAAATTCATCAGCCATAAAAGCCCTTGGTCGTGTTTGTGCACCGTCACCTCCACTGTTCATTTGGCCGATCATTCACCTCCATTTGTGTATTTACCTCTTTTGAGAAACAGCTGCGAAGAGTGATTTCACCTAGCCATCCTTGTGACACTGCCGTGATTGGAAAATTCCAACCTGTACCTGGAATCAGTTGCTATCCCTGTTTATCACTCGTTCCTCAAAAGACGAGTCTTCTTTGAGCTCTTTTCACTGACTCGTAAAATATGAAAAGTTTGCCGAGTTTTGGCCTTCCAGCTCGTTAAAACGACCGGAACGCTATCCCTCCTCTAGATTTTAATCTTTTTGGACCTGAGGGATTATTGCACAAAAAGATCGAGCGCTTGTCTTGTTCGGCTCGTTAAAAGTACCGAACACCCATCCCTTCTGTATTGTTTTATACTTTTTCGGAGTTAAGGGATTAGCTGACGAAAAAGGAATTATGGAGTTAACTTTCTGTACCTTTTCAGACTCTCTAAAAATGAAAAGGACCGAGTTATCCTTGTCGTTAGACTCGTTAAATTCATTAAATAGCGACAAACTTGTCTTTAGACGAGAACGAGTTTCCCTATCGCTAAGCTCGTTAAATCATAGCGATGGGCTTGCCCGAAGGGCAGGTTATAGAACAAGCATATGTTATCCTCCTCAAGCTTGACAAAAATAAAGAGGTACTGGTCAGAAATGACTGGGGAAAAATTGGGAGAACATCAAAGCTTAATGGTAGCAAGTCGCTCTTGAACATGACACTTTTCCTCCGTTCCACATCGGGTTGGGTTGTTTCATTCACCGGTCTCATCACCATGGTCTTCGCCAAACCATCCACATTTTGGGGTAATGCTACCGATCCATCGCATCAGTGTCGTTATATGTTCAAGAGAGGTCATTCTGAAAGTGTCAACCGTGTCCCATCCACTGCCATACATTATCCTTCATCCATTCATGATCGCCACCCTGAATCATATATCACAGTTTGTTTTCACCTCCACTAAAATCATTAGCTCCGTTCCGTGTCATTGATGTGGGATTCATTAAGGCCCTCCTTTGACGGATCGCTTCTTGTCGACTTCAGCTCATTATCCAAGAAGTGGATCTAGGAACAACCCCATCAGTACTTTGAAGCTTGCATGCCTCAATGGCAAGTTTCTCACTTCCGGCGACAGGTATACATCAATGACCTTCGACCAGAAGATTTTGCGTGGCGTTCGACGCCAAGTCCTCTATTCACGCCACGTGAATTGTACTGCAGTACCTTGAGGGTCATTATCATTATCGGTGATTCCTCTCGCGCTTGTTAACGGTTTTCATCATTGACCGGTAATCAAGCGATGTCTTTCCATGTTCGACTTCAGCGAAATTCTCACATGGATCGACTTGTACTTAGAGTGAAGATCGAACGAGTTTGAAGACCCCGGATCTAGTTTCATCCATCCGGGCTGCGATACATATTCAGGAAATATAAAAGCATTTGTCATGTACATCATTGCAGCAGATGATCATCCTACTCAAAGGATGATAATTTCAGCAGAGAATTATCAGTCTACCATCAGACGATCGTCTGTTCTATGTACCAAAATGTATTTATAAAGCTGAGCATGGGAATGCCCGCCTCAGCTAGATCATGAAAACAGAATGAAAAATAACGTATTGTATTGTATTGTATTACAGGGCGCCTCCTCAGCACTGGAATGAACTTCGGACCCTCTAGATAAAGCATTTCACCCGATAAACGGCCTCATACTTTAGGGGGCAACTGTTATAGACATTTTTGTGCCTCGCAGCATGGAGCATGAAATGTCAATAATTACAGGGATCCTCAGTCCCTAAACATGTTGTTCTTACCCCTAGAAGAACAAGGTCAGCAAACCACAGCACTTCCCATCAGTTCTCCACTTGAAAACACTCAAAAACAGGCTATTTTTGGATCATGTCAGCTGCTCCACTAAGCATCTGCGCTGGAATGCAACTGCTCCTCCTTGTACCTGTGCTGAAAGTCAAATCTAATGAAGGCTACCTGCGCTGGGCGAGATTGGCCAAGTGGCACAGTCATTCTGCAAGGTGTCAATTGCCCAGGAAGCTTCCAAACTGACACTTGGTTCAAGGGATTCGCCCTGTGATGAGTAAGAGGTACTTGATCTCCATGTGTAAACAAGGATCTCCAAGTGGACTCAAGAACTGAAGTTTAACTGAAGAGGGAGAGGACACAAGGCAGCTTTATGTCAGTCTCAAGCTGACTCATCCTCTCTTCTTCTATCCTATATATAGAGCTCTTCTATGAGGTCTAAGGAGGCTGGAATTTTGTGCAAAGCAAGGAAGTGCTGTTGGTTTACAGTTAGAGCTATTGGGTGATTGATTTTATAGAGGTGAAGAGGAGATTTCTTGCTGCTGGGGAGGTGCTGCTGGATTGGAGCCATTGATGGTTGTAACCTTCTCAGAACCCTTTTACTTCTATCAATAAAGCTTTGAATGTTCTCCTATATACGTGTATTGCATTGATGTATTGTATTTACTTGTATATCTGATTCACTCTAATCCATGCATCAGTTATGAGTACATGTTTCTTGTAGTTTCCATCTCTTGTTTGTGCAGGATCTGTGTGTAGCTGGGCCGGCAAAGGGAGCAAGGAGCTGGGAACGAGAGACAAAGAGAGAGGACAGGATCGACAAAAGCGAAAGACACCGGTTGGTCAATCTTTTCTTCCTTCTCTGTACTTTCATAAAGGAAAATATCAAAGCTTTACTTTCAGTTGTTGCTAAGGACTGTCACCCTTAGAGTAGGGATAGGGTCATCCGAGTCGGATACTTTTCCCCACAACAGATATCATTATGTAACATATGCGGATTTTCATGCCTTGAAAAAAGGAACATTAGGTGTATAGGAAATGATGATCAATTTTTTATATTAATAATCATGATATGTTAGAATTTAAATGTATGTATATATTTATGATTGCAATGTATTTTACAACTTAATAGGAAAGAGAGATGAAATCTTTTCGTATTTAATTTGGATGTCAGACCAGGAGGTAACTCTTCAAAACAATTCATTAATATTCATTCAGGTTGGTATTTATTATATACATGAGGGAGAGACTGTTCATTTCATCTCCCGGTGACTATTCATATTTTCTATTATTTATTTACATCAATTTCAGTTATTCACCCAATCCTAATTATTAGGTGTCAACATTCCCCCCCTATTGGTGAGTCCAAGCACCGTTCTGAATCTTTCAAGCTTTTCTCTTCCAAGTGCTTTGGTGAATATGTTTACAATTTGCTCATTAGTGGAACAATGGCGGAGATGAATTGTTTTGGCCTAAACATGATGACGAATCAGATGATATTTAGTATTGATGTGCTTCGTTCGATCATGGAACTTTGGGTTCTTGGCCAACTTTATTGCCCAGGTATTGTTAATCATGAGTGGAGTCGATTGTACTTGTTTTACCTGCAAATCTTCAAGAATTTTCTTAAGGCACACAATTTATTTTGTTGCCTCAGTTGCTACCACATATTCTGCCTTTGTTGTGGAATTTGCTGGAACTGATTGTTTGCGTGATCCCCAGGAGACAGCTCCTGATCCAAGACTCATAGCATAACCTCAAGTAGATACCCCAGTTTCTTTTTCTCCATCGAAGTCTGAATTAGAGTATCCAATCAAGCTGAAGTCGTCCACCTATGTATACTTGATTCCAAAGCCTTGAGTTCCCTTCAAGTACCTTAGAACTCTTTTTGCAGCAAATCAATGTCCCTCATAAGGCTTTTGCATAAATTTAGAGAGGATTCCAACAACAAATGAAATTTCTGGTCTGGTAGTAGTTAGGTAGTTGAGACTTCCTACAAGCTGTCTACACTTTGTTGCATCCTCAAATTCTTTTCCTTCAATGGATGTGAACTTTATGTTTTGTTCCATTGGAGTAGTAATAGGATTGCAATGTACTTCTTTTGAGAAATGAATATGGACTTCGGATGTTGAATTACTTCAATACCAAGATAGTAATGAACATAGCCCAAATCAGTCATTTCAAAACCTTTCTTCAATTCCTTCTTTATGGATGCAATGTAGCTTTCATTGTTCCCTGTCATCAAAAGATCATCTACATAAACCACAAGATATACAACTATTTTGCCAACTTTCTTGACAAATAAAGTTGCATCATGAAGATCATAATATTTGAAATTGAGTTTCAGAAGATGCTCAGTTAGTTTTTCATACCAGGTTTGCGGTGCTTGTTTGAGGCCATACAAGGATTTCACAAGTTTGCATACTTTATGTTCATGTCCTTTCACAACCAATCCTTCAGGTTGGGTAATAAAAACATTCTCTTTTAGATCTCCATTCAAGAAAGCAATTTTTACATCCATTTTATGGACTTTCCAACTGTTTTGAGCTGCTAGGGAAAAGAGTGTCTGGATGGTAGCCCATTTTGCTGTGGGGACAAAAGTCTCCTCATAATCGACCCCATCCTTCTATGCAAAACCTTTTTCCACAAGCCTGGCTTTGTGCTTGTCAAGTGAGCCATTAGCTTTATACTTGTTCTTGTAGATCCACTTGCAGCTAATTGGTTGGGTTCCTAATGGAGGATCAACCAGCTTCCAAGTGCCATTCTTTATCAGGTCATCATACTCCTTTTACATCGCTTCTTTCCATTCATCATGAGAAGCAACTTCTTTGAAAGAAGTTGGTTCAAAATCTGTAGACAAATTCAATTCACAATCATAAGAAACATCCATATCAACAGGTGAATCAAAGTCATCTACATCACCTCCATTTTTTCGATTTGAATTTCTAGTTCCTGTGTTTCCAACCTCATCAGGATGAACACTTCAAGTGTCTTTGTCAGCCACTTTGGGGGACCTTTCTCAGATGGTCCAGGCTGCTCTGTTGATTGAGTTGGGACTGAATCAAGATTGAGTCTCCCAATTCTATCAATCACATCACTTAAAGTATCATCCGTTGTTGGAGTTTTATGTGGGGGAGAGAGTGCTTCAAAAGAAGATTCCACAAGTTGATCTAGTTTAGGAATCCCTACTTCAAGATGTGGAATCTGATTATCAATTTCTTGAAAAGATTTTGCATTTGCGAATCTATCCAAGCGATCAAGTTGCCGCTCAACAACATTGTCAGTTTTGGATGTTTCAAGAAAGATTACATCTCTAGATACAACAAACTTTTTATTGACTTCATCATAGAGACAATATGCTTTGGAGGTGTTTGAATACCATAGGAAGATACACTTATGACTTCTTGCACCAAGTTTGTTTCTATGTACCTTTGGTATCAAGGCATAATAGGTGGAACCAAAGACCCTGAGATGCTTTACCGAAGGAATGTGCCTATACCACATCTCGTAGGGAGTCTTGTTTCTGATAGCATTAGATGGAAATCTATTCTTTATATATACAACACATAGAATTGCATCAGCCCAAAACATCAATTTTACATTTTTGAAAAACATCATGGAGCACACCATATTTAAGATTGTCCTATTTATTCTTTCAACTACATCATTCTGTTGGGGATTATAAGGCACAATTGTTCGATGTTTGATCCC
Organism: Pinus tabuliformis; assembly: GCA_031772625.1. Taxonomy (NCBI): domain Eukaryota; kingdom Viridiplantae; phylum Streptophyta; class Pinopsida; order Pinales; family Pinaceae; genus Pinus; species Pinus tabuliformis. Next base: position 1,745,698,202 of record CM062820.1, on the reverse strand, counting down.
ATTTTGGTGAAGATAGTTTTCAAATTCATTTGAAGTATATTCTTTTCCATTATCAGTGCGAATAGAGCCAATATGAGATTGTGCATCATTTTCAATCCATGTATGAAAGTTCTTGAATGTTTGAAAAGCATCAGATTTGTTGTTCAATAAATAAACCCAACACATTCTGGTGTAGTCATCAATAAATGTCATCACATATTTATTTCCATTTGCAGAAGGAACATGCATTGGACCACATAAATCTGAATGAATGAGTTCAAGTTTTCTATGTGCTCTTGAATGTGAATCATGAAAAGACTATTTGCTATGCTTTCCTAGAATGCAAGCATCACATTGCTTAAGTTTCCTAGGAATTGTAGGCAAATCAGTAACACCATTTTTCTTCAACAAGCGGAGGCTGTCATAGTGGTGAGAATTCCACGTTGTGGCCATGGAGACTTGGGCTCGTATCCCAGCAGCCACACCAAATGTTATGATTAGGTGTCAACATTGGAGTTGACATGTATCCATTTTAAAATAAAAATAAAATTCACTAAATAAAATAAAAATATAAACAATAAATTAATTCACTTTCAACCATAAATACAATATTTCAATGTCTATATTTAATAAAATAATTTTATATCAACTTAATATAGATAAAGAGGGAGTAATTGAAGTAAACAAATTCAATTATTTCTTATTATAATTCATTTAATTTTTAATATAAAATTAATATGCATCATTTAAAAACTATTTTAATATAGAATATAAATAAAATATTTCAATAAACACTAAGAGAGATCAAATCTCTTGAGATACAAACCTCTTTTAGAATCCAAAACATGAAAAAATGTTTGCATCTAAAAAAATTTAATATCTTAATACTTAATAAATATAATCTAAATTTAAAATACATTCGTATTAATTTATATAAAATACTAATATTATCATTATCCATAATACATAAATCACTGACGTTTTTCATAATTCAAATTCAAAAATTTTATTTTAATATTGGTATATTTTTGAATTTAAAGATATAATCAAAATCTTTAAAAGTTCAATTCTAAAAGCATTAAACTTACAATGCACTTGAATAATATATATATATATATATATATATATATATATATATATATATATATATATATATATATATATATATATATATATATATATATATATATATATATATATATATATATATATATATATATATATATATATATATATATGAATGATTAAAGTTGAAAAGATGCCATGCTTAAAAGTTCATGAAATTAAGTGATGCAGGAGCATCTGGTTAACAGGGCGGAGTTAGAAAGAAGGATGACATGGTTTCAGAGAAGGACAGGGGACATAGCTCGCAGAACGGACAACAAGTCTGTTTCGTTTTTATTTCTCAATTATTTTTATTATTATTTGTTGTTTTTTGGTTTCTGTTTAAAATGCCTAAAATGCTGTAACAAGTTCTAATTAGGAATAGTAATAGTAGTTAGAGTCATTAGTCACTGAACAGTAATTTACTATTGAAAAAAACAGACAAAGGGAAACAAGCTAGCCATAGAGAAATGTCAAATATGTAATAACTGTTGTAACTGATAATTGAACAACTGACAGCAGTTATCCAACTGCCTGGAAACAATGTACAAGAACGAGGAAAAGCAAGCCCATAGGGGTTCAGCAGTAAGGAGAGAAAGAGAGTAATAGAAATAAATATATTTTTCATTTCAGTGCACAAAAACAACTCTTACGTGCGTCCTCAGAAAAATAGAGACTGTACATTTCCATGCTGTGTTAATAATTCATTTTATTTCATGTACGAAATCCATTACAATTCTTGACAGACTACGAACCAGCAGAAGGACAAACAACCAAACGAGAGGTGACACCGACCAGCACCGATCACGAGTTACAGCGCCCAGACAAATACAGTTACAAGGTATGCAAACGAAACTGAAGGTGAACAAGTTTTCTTTCCGCACATATATAACATTTCATCTCAGCATAAATACCCATAATAACAGTCCATCTCAGCATACAAAACAGTGTTAACGCAGCCTTCAAACCCTACCTAGTTCATGAGCCTAGGGTTTGACAAAAGTCAGGAACACAAGCCACGACTAGGACTATACACCACAGTAGCCAACAACCGAAACCAATGACCAATACAAGAACCTAATGCAGACGAGAAACAAGAACAAGTCTACTCGGAAGATGACTAGAACAATCAGACGCCAATGCCATCGACCCAGTGAGCGGCTCCACCTGTAAAGAGACGAAAGGAGGAAGGGTTAATTTTCCAACCCTTGAAGAAAAGTCGGAACCAGAGAAACTGAGAGGGAAAAAAAACAGAGAACAAGAGTAAGTAACCATACCTAAAGGTGAGCCACGACTGCAAGCGAAACCCTCGAACAAGCAAACCCTGCTCACAGAGGAGCCGAGCCATTAGAATCTAAATAAACTGTGGTAAAGAAATCTAGCAGGGAACGAGAGCATACCTGCTAAAATAGCCGAGAGCCGAACAGGGTAGGCCGCGAAAACCATCAAACTTGGAGGCTGTCGAACCGAGAGTGAACCAGAGTGCCATTAACTCATAACGTTCAAATGACCATGGACTTTTGAGAAAAAATGACCAGACAACATCGAGGCAAACGACAACACCAGTAGAAAGCGCCAACGGCAGAGAGACAAGTATATAAACGAACAGAGACAAACTTACCGAGGTGGCACCAGACCGTCGGGCAAACAAGCCGGACCAGAAGCAACAGAACGCAGTCAAGCATTTGCTATACAGCAACCAAACAGGCCGGGACCGCATAGTGTCTCACCACAGACCATACATCAAACAGCAAGTAAAAAAATCGCAGAGACTGTAGAGCCAAACCACCGGATAACAATAATAACCCCAAGGGCGCGAACAGGGTGAAAACCCAAGCGGAAACTTACCAGGATCTCGAGGAGGACAGATGTCCAACGATAAGACCACCCCAGTACAAGCAAGTTGATTGTAAATCAAACTAAAATTAATACCAAATCAAACGTATACTGTCCGGTTCGTAGAGTGGTTACACATCAGCTAAGGTGAGGCGGGACCACGTGGGCTGGCCCCATCAAGTGGTATCAGAGCAGCGTTTTGAGGAAATAGAGGAAGATGGAAGTACAAAGACGAGGACGTGGAAGAGGTGCACGTAGAGGAGCAGATGAAGGATTGAGAGAACAACTGAGAATCCTCACAGCTCGCTTAGAAGCAGTGGAGGCGGGTAGGTGACGAGACCCAGAACTTGGGGATGACAGTGAAGATGAAGCAGCAACTGTTACAGATGGGTCAGAGGAAGAAGCCCCAGAGTTGAGGCTGTTGCGATCAGTTCTGTTAGCAAGCAGCAAGCCCAAACCGGAGATCCCTAACTATGATGGTAGTCTGTCCGTGGATGTCTTGTTGGATTGGGTGAGTGAATTAGACAAATATTTTGAGAATGAGGAAATCAGTGAGGACAAAAGAGTTAGATTTGCTGTGACCAAGTTGAAAGGACACGCTGCCCTATGGTGGGATAGTGTCCAAGCGGACAGAAGGCGAATGAACAAACTGCCGATAAGAAAATGGCCAAGGATGGTGGCAAAACTGAAGGGTAGATTTTTGCCTAAGGACTACCAGGTCGAGCTTTATCGGCGAGTGCAGAATTTAAGGCAGAAAGGTATGACTGTACAAGAATACACAGAAGAATTTTATCGTGTGAATTTACGTGCTGGTTATACGGAAGATACTCCCGAAAAAACAGCAAGGTACGTGAATGGCTTAAGAATGGAAATATTGGATGAGATTAGCATTCTCTCTCCCCGGAGTGTTGAGGAAGCCTTTCAAAGTGCTGTGAAGGCGGAGGAAAAAATCAACAGGAGACAGAACAACAGGAGAGGGAGAGGAAATGGCAGAGGACGAGGACAGTCCTATGGCAGAGGGAGAACTGCCGCGAACAGCGAGGAAGGCAGCAGTTCCAGAGCTTCAGGGGCAGCAGAGAAAGGAGAAAGCACCAGAGGAGGTCGGCCATATCAGCGAGGACGAGGAAATGGCCGCGGAAGAGGGACTAATGTCCAGTGCTACAGGTGCCATAAGTGGGGGCACAGATCCTTCGAATGCCCAAAAGTGGAGCATGCGGGCCAGAGGGGAACACTTGTTGCACAGCCTGAGGAAGCTGAAGCACAACCCCGGGAGGTGGAAAACATGGCAGAAACAGGGGAAGCTTTGATTTTAAATAAAGTACTGTTGAAACCAGCCAAGGAGGTGGCTGAACAGACCCAGTGAAAAGCACTATTCCAGACAGTTTGTAAATCACATGGAAAGTGATGTAAATTGATAATAGACAGCGGAAGTACAGACAATTTGGTTGCCACCGAAATGGTGGAAAAGCTGGGACTGAAGCGACTCAAACACCCTACACCTTACAGGGTGTCGTGCCTGCAGAAAGGCCACCAGCTATTAGTAGATGAACAGTGTGAAGTTGAATTTCGCATTGGCAAATATCATGACACGATGGTCTGTGATATTATGCCAATGGATGTGTGCCATATACAGCTGGGAAGACCGTGGCAGTATGATCAGAAAGTGACACACGATGGGAAAACAAATTGTTATAAATTTGTAAAAGATGGGATCAAACATACACTTGTACCCATCAAAGAGGAGGATGCAGTGGAACCGAGCGGAACAAAAGCACTATTAATTGGAGGAAAACAGTTTGAGAAGCAGGTTGAGGAAAATGAGGTCAATTATGCAATTGTGAGGAGGACGAAGCCGATGTTGCTGAACGCAGAAAAATCAGAACTGCCTAAAGAAATTCAGGAGCTGTTGAAAGAATTCCAAGACATTGTAGTTGATGATTTACCTGATAAATTGCCCCCCAAAAGGAGTATCAGCCATCACATTGATTTTATATCGGGAGCAAGCTTGCCAAACAAGGTAGCGTATAGGATGAGTCCGAAGGACAATGAAGAAGTTCGCAAACAAGTGCAGGAGTTGTTGGATAAGGGACTGATTAGAGAAAGTTTGAGCCCCTGTGGAGTACCAATAGTACTTGCACCTAAGAAGGGTGGAGAATGGCGAATGTGTACAGATTCGCGGGCCATTAACAAAATCACGATTCGATACAGATTTCCCTTGCCCAGAATGGACGACATGATGGACTGTCTTAGTGGGGCAGCTTATTTTACAAAAATAGATCTGAAGAGTGGTTATCATCAGATCAGAATTAGGGAAGGAGACGAATGGAAGACAACATTTAAAACCAATGAGGGACTGTACGAATGGCTGGTCATGCCATTTGGATTAAGCAACGCTCCTAGTACTTTCATGAGATTGATGAACGAGATGTTAAAGGAATTTATTGGCAAGTTCGTGATAGTTTATCTTGATGATATATTGATTTTTAGCAGAACGAAGGGAGAACACCTTCAACATGTCCGGAAGGTGTTAGAAAAGTTGCAGCAGAACAAACTGCTGATAAACTTGAAGAAATGCACTTTCCTGCAGAAGGAGCTGGTCTATTTGGGATTTGTGGTTGCAGAAAATGAACTGAAAATGGACCCAGAAAAGATTGCAGCAATTATGAATTGGCCGTCACCAACAAGCTTGTTTGAGGTACGTAGCTTTCATGGACTGGCAAGTTTTTATCGGGAATTTATTAAAAATTTCAGTGAAATCTGCGCGCCAATGTTAGAGACCATCAAAAAGGAAAGTCAACCTTTTTGCTGGACCAAGGCGGCAAAAAGCAATTTTCAGCTTTTGAAGCGGAAGATCACGGAGAGGCCAATCTTGAGACTGCCCGACTTTAATAAACTTTTCCAGGTTTGATGTGACGCAAGTGGAACAGCTATCGGCGCTGTGATCAGTCAAGAAGACAGACCAATGGTGTTCTTTAGTGAAAAACTAAATGAGAGTCGGCAGAAATATTCCTCATATGACAAGGAATTTTACGTAGTGGTCCAAGCTTTGAAACATTGGAGACACTACCTACTGGGCAATGAATTTGTTTTGTTCTCTGATAATTCGGCATTACAATATGTAATGCAGCAGCACAAGTTAAACCATAAGCACGCCAAGTGGGTAGAATATTTGCAGAGTTTTACTTTTGTGTTAAAGCACATAAGTGGGCAAGCCAACAAGGTGGCAGATGCATTGAGCAGGAGAGCCTTGCTCCTACAGGAAAGCAGCATACAGGTGATGGGATTCGAACATCTGAAGGATTTGTATCAGACGGACCCAGACTTCAAGGAAGCTTTTGAAGCCTGCCAAAATCCCGTATTGAGAAATGCAAGCCCATGGTTGGATTATAATTTCCAGGAAGGATTATTGTTCCGAGGTGGGAAGTTATGCATCCCAGACTGTTCAATGAGGGAGAATATAGTACGGGAGAAGCATAGTGGAGGATTAGCAGGACATTTCGGGATCAACAAAACTTTGGAGCAAATCGGACATTTTTACTATTGGCCTAAAATGAGCAGGGATGTACAAAGATTGGTAAACCGGTGTAAAGTCTGCCAACTGTCCAAGGGACACAGTCAGAATACTGGACTTTACACACCACTACCCGTTCCAAGCAGGCCATGGGACTCGGTCAGCATTGACTTTGTTCTCGGACTGCCTAGAACACAGCGGGGGTATGATTCGGTAATGGTGGTGGTAGACAGATTTTCAAAAATGGCTCATTTTATTCCTTGCCGGAAAACTAGTGACGCCACGTATGTGGCACACCTGTTTTTCACAGAAGTTGTTAGATTACATGGCTTACCCAAAACTATCATTTCAGACAGGGACGTAAAGTTCACAGGACACTTTTGGCGCACCCTGTGGAAAAAGTTGGGCACGCAATTGAATTTCAGCTCTGCGTATCATCCGCAGACTGATGGACAAACGGAGGTGGTGAACAGGAGCTTGGGGAATTTATTGCGGAGTTTGACTGGAGAAAATTCACGATTATGGGATCGAGCTCTTGCCCAGGCGGAATTCGCCTATAACGATTCACCCAATCGTAGCACCGGACTTAGCCCATTTCAGATTTTGTATGGCATGCATCCTCGAGGAATACATGAACTGCGAGATTTGGGAAAGCTGGAACGGAGAAGCGCAGATGGGGAAGATTTTGCAGAGGCCATGAGCGAGCTTCATGAAAAAGTCAAACTAAAGTTGTAGGACAACGTATAGAAATATAAACAGCAAGCAGACTCAAAACAACGAGAGGTGCATTTTAATGTGGGGGACGAGGTCCTTGCGCATCTGCGCCAGGAACGGTTTCCTAAAGGCACATATAACAAGTTGAAATATAAGAAAATTGGTCCATGCAAGATCCTACGGAAATTTTCAGCCAACGCTTACGAGATTCAGCTGCCACTGGACATAGGCATATCACCTATTTTTAATGTGGCGGATCTGTTCCCATATCATGCCCAGGCAGAGGATGATAGTGCGGTACAGCTAGAACGGGACACCCAGTTAGAAAGCAGTTCTTGGAAGAAACAATTATCTTCGGCCCGGACCCATGAAATTGAAGGAATCCTCAGCACCCAGGTAGCCAAGAAGACGCGTAGCAAGGAATATCTACGTTACCTCATCAAGTGGAGAGACCGTCCAATGGAGGACAGCTCGTGGCTCGACGCGGCACAGATTCAGAAGGCTGGTTATTCGGTGGAGGAGCTCATGGAACGGAGCCATGAAATTTCTTTTACCCCGGAAGCCTGATGCAGGAGCATCTGGTTAACAGGGCGGAGTTAGGAAGAAGGATGACATGGTTTCAGAGAAGGACAGGGGACATAGCTCGCAGAACGGACATCAAGTTTGTTTCGTTTTTATTTCTCAATTATTTTTATTATTATTTGTTGTTTTTTGGTTTCTGTTTAAAATGCCTAAAATGCTGTAACAAGTTCTAATTAGGAATAGTAATAGTAGTTAGAGTCATTAGTCACTGAACAGTAATTTACTATTGAAAAAAACAGACAAAGGGAAACAAGCTAGCCATAGAGAAATGTCAAATATGTAATAACTGTTGTAACTGATAATTGAACAACTGACAACAGTTATCCAACTGCCTGGAAACAATGTACAAGAACGAGGAAAAGCAAGCCCATAGGGGTTCAGCAGTAAGGAGAGAAGGAGAGTAATAGAAATAAATATATTTTTCATTTTAGTGCACAAAAATAACTCTTACGTGCGTCCTCAGAAAAATAGAGACTGTACATTTCCATGCTGTATTAATAATTCATTTTATTTCATGTACGAAATCCATTACAATTCTTGACAGACTACGAACCAGCAGAAGGACAGACGACCAAACGAGAGGTGACACCGACGAGCACCGGTCACGAGTTACAGCGCCCAGACAAATACAGTTATAAGGTATGCAAATGAAACTGAAGGTGAACAAGTTTTCTTTCCGCACATATATAACATTTCATCTCAGCATAAATACCCATAATAACAGTCCATCTCAGCATACAAAACAGTGTTAACGCAGCCTTCAAACCCTACCTAGTTCATGAGCCTAGGGTTTGACAAAAGTCAGGAACACAAGCCACGACTAGGACTATACACCACAGTAGCCAACAACCGAAACCAATGACCAATACAAGAACCTAATGCAGACGAGAAACAAGAACAAGTCTACCCGGAAGATGACCAGAACAGTCGGACGCCAATGCCATCGACCCAGTGAGCGGCTCCACCTGTAAAGAGACGAAAGGAGGAAGGGTTAATTTTCCAACCCTTGAAGAAAAGCCGGAACCAGAGAAACTGAGAGGGAAAAAAAAAACAGAGAACAAGAGTAAGTAACCATACCTGAAGGTGAGCCACGACTGCAAGAAAAACCCTCGAACAAGCAAACCCTGCTCACAGAGGAGCCGAGCCATTAGAATCTAAATAAACTGTGGTAAAGAAATCTAGCAGGGAACGAGAGCATACCTGCTGTTGGAGAGGTAAATCCCCTCTACGGATAGAGGCGATCCCTACTAGCCCAGAACGGGTCTAGCAACAATCAAACAATGCTGCTATGCATGTTCCTAATTACAATTAAACAAGAGGTAAAGAGCACCTACTTGGATTCCAGCGCTGTTGTTTGACGAAGAGATGCTGCCTTCGCTCCTTCGCTTTGGCTGGTCACAATCCTCCGCGATCCCCGCGAATAGATACCTGCACACACGAAGAGGAAACAAACGCAAGCGTGAAATCTAGTAAAAGCAACCATACATCGGTCAGAAAAGATGTAATTCACATTCAACCATTGCATGTACAAATGAGAATGGAACAATAGTAGTAGTCATCTATTATTAATCAAGACAGAGAAGAGTACAACCAAATGTTCTGACGTCGGTATCCTTCTCAGGAGGGGCCAGTCAGCAAGCGTCTCAAGCATCCACCTTTGGAAATGATTCTCCCAAGATAAGGAACTCTCTCTCACACAAGCAACACAAAACAACCTTCCCTAAGCTATCAATCACTTCCACACCTAGCACACCAAATACCTATAGTAGCAGCAATCTGAGCACTACAAGCTCTATACAATCCAAGCTATTCCAAACTAGCTGCTCATGGTAATGGTGGGAGTTTATATAGGAGAAAGAGCCTCCTAAAAAGGTGGAAGGATGAGCTTATCCTTGAGGGAAGTGGTTGCAAAGAGTCGAACAGACATGCCATAGAAGGGAGTCGATACTCACAAAGCCAACAACCAAACCTGGAGTGATCTGGAAGGCTGGTTGTTGGAACAAATTCGCCCAAACAGGATCAGCGCGGATTATAAGGAAACTGACGTGCTGACGTCGCACCTCAATAACTGGGAAAGTCATGTCAGCGCGACCCAATACAAAGGAGAGGTGCGCTGGCGCATAAAATCCGACCAGCGCGGAAAAGTGATGTGCTTCCGCGCTGGCAGCGCACTGAAAACATTAAGAGCCGCCGGTCAGCGCGGATATTTTAGAAACAGACGCGCTGATGAGGAAAACTTTGGAAAAGTGGGGTTTGGGCCAGTTCAGAAGGCATGAACTTGATTATTGTGAGTGACTGACAGGGAGACAGTGACAAATTACTGTGTAACATATGCCCCCTAAAGCATGAAGACCGAGAGAGTGGGAGGGGTGAAATGCTTTACAACGCTTTGCCGAACTGGAACACCACCAGGAAGGACCGAATATCTCTGATAATCAAGTACATGCAGTCTAGGCATGGGTGCAGCCATCCAAAAGACATGCGAAAAGGTCTGTGGAATGGACGAAGCCACCCAGCTAGAGAGACCAGAATAATAATAAGGTATGGTCGCAGCCATCCATGAAGACTCAGGTATGGGCATAGCCATCCATCAATGAGTCATGTAATGATCATCTACAAAATCGCAACCTGGACCATAACAGACAGGGATCCAGGGTCTTGCGCTCCATCCCGACCCGAACAAAGTACAAGTTCAAGCATGTGAATACATGAGTTGAAGTCGAACATGCATGAACATCGTCTGATTACCAGCCAATGATGAAAACTGTTAACAGACGCGAGAGGTACCACCAATAATGACGATGGCCCTCAAGGTACTATAGGTACAATCCGTGGCATGTGAATCAATGAGCTGGTGTCGAACACCCATGGAATCATTCGATCGGAGGTCAATGATGTAAACCTCGCGTCGAACACGAAGAACCTGCCATTAGGGCATGCAGGCTCTAAGGCACCTGAAGGGAGTCTCTAAGTCACCGTCCTGGATAATGAGCTGAAGTCGACAGGAGGTAACCTTGATCGAAGGTGGGCCATAATGTTTCCCACATCATCGACACGAGACAAAGGAAGATTAGTGTGATGAATCAGAAGTATGTGAGGCGTCAAGGGTAGGTTGTGACTCTACAGGGGTCAACTTCTCTTGAACATATCGGCGACACGATAGCGGACTTGGCAGTATTTGACATCAAATGAGCAGGGGGTATGGTGATGATGGCAACGAGCAGATGAGAGGTCAAATAGTATAACCCAAACCCACGGAGGCCAGTGAAAAACAAGATGAGATGGTCCCACCCAGACATGAAGCAGAGGAGTGCCATGTTCAAGAGCGACATACTGCCGACGCAACTATGATTACAGTTCCATTTTCCCCACCATTTCTGGCAGGTACCCCGATTATTTTTGGATGACAAGCTTGACGGGGGTAGCATATGCTTGAAAAAGTGTCATTTCGACGATACCCGATGTCATTTAAGTTTTAACGAGTCTGACAAAGGAAGAACTCGGCGCCTTTTCTTGTTTAGAGAGTCTGAAAAGACAGCAGAAAAGAAAACTCCAAGGGGGTCCTTTTTCGTAAAGTTGCGTATCTCGAGCCCGAAAAAGTATAAAACAATACTCGAAAGAACCGCCCGACCAGTATGATCGAGGAGTACTTTTCGTGAATAGTGACTTCGACCCGAAAAAGTAAAAAAGCGGTCAGAAGTACGTCGTTTTGGAACCAATAACGAGTGCGAAACGACAAACACCCGGCAATCTTTTTAAGTTAAACGGTCGAAAAAAGAGCTTTAAAGGCGACCGCCTCTCATTTTTTTAATGAGTCGAGAGGGGGACTCGGCAATCTTTTCATCTTTAAACGGTCAGAAAAGAGCTGAAAGCAGACCTCCATTTTTATTCTCTTTAACGAGTCAAAAAGGAAAAATACTCGGCAATCTTTTCACATTTTACGAGTCAGAAAAGAGCTTAAAGAAGACTCTTCCTAGAGGAACGAGTGGTATAAAGGGTAGCAACTGGTTCCGGCAATGGTGGAACTATTCAAAACATGTAATGGTTAAGAGGCTGGCTAATAAAACCACTCATCGCTGCGGTTCCTCAGGAAAGGATAAACAACCAAGTGAGAGCATATGATCGGCCTAAGAGATGGTAGCAATGGAATGAAACAACCAAGGCTCATCTAGTAGAATTCAGCGGATTAAAATGGCAATCACGAGATGTAAATTGGGTATGGGTTCATTTTTACACAAGCTTGAACCGTGGAGAACTTTGCTTGGATTCGGTTTCATGTTTACACAAGCTTGAAACGAAAAACTATGCTTGTTATAAGTTCGCATGCCCCCATCATAATAACGCAAATCAAGGTACATGCCCCCCAAGCTTCATTGCATTCAACAAAGTGGATGGAATGAAGGTTCACTCTTGAGATCGATGAAAGAATCGACTTGTATTTTACGAGATCCTAATCAAAGACTCGATCTGAACAGGGAGTTGTTTCATTTTTTAACGAGGTTGACACAGTAAAAGAACTATCCTCATACCCCTTGTTTCATTTTTTAATGAGCTTGACACAAGACAAGGAACTGTGCTCCAAACTCCTTGTTTCATTTTTTAACGAGCTTGACACAAGATCAGGAACTATGCTCCAAACTCCTTGTTTCGTTTTTTAACGAGGTCGACACAAGATCAGAACTATCCTCGGACTAAGCCTAGTTTCATGTTTTAAGGAGCTTGACACCGGAAAGGAACTATGCTCCATTCAGACCTAATTTCATTTTTTAGGGAGCTTGACATAGGAAAGTGAACTATGCTCCGCCCGAACTTCATCGTAATGAACAGGAAGTCAGGGCTTCCAAGAGTGGCGCTCCCAGTGGGAGGTCAATATCTCGGAAGTCAGGACCCAATGCCCCCAGGACACTATGCACGACGGCGGCATTGCTGGATACGGGCACGGGGTGGGTGGCCACGTAGTTGATTTGTGGCGAGGCAGATGCAACTTGTGGATGAAAGCCAGGAGGGAAAGACGAATGCGCTGGAGGGGCTTGTGGACGAACGAACGATAATTGATCGAACGTCACGATTCTCCCGTCGTGTGAAAAGCAGACCACACGGAAAAGTGAAGAAACAAGGGCTCCTATGGCATACACATAATCACGACCAAGGAGAAGACTGAAGTCTAAAGAACCTTGGGTAACTGAGATGTCTATATAGACAGTCTTGCCTCCCAAAGTAATAGGGAACTTCGGGAGGATCCCTAATGGCTGACTCGTTCCTCCGTCAAACGCGGTGAGATGCGGTGCGACAGGTACAAGCGATGGGGAACCCAAAGCTCGCCAAGTAGTAACAGGCATGAGACTAACTGATGCTCCTTCGTCTAACACAGTGCCGGGCAGCGCCTTATTGCAACCATAGGCGGTGACCCAGAAAGGCACATGGGACGGAAGGGGAGGGGCAGTCAAACGACTCCAATCAAAGGAGATGACCGAACCACTTGGTGGGGGAACCATACGGTTGCCCCCCTGCTCGGAAAGAACCGAATCTAAATTCTCCGGAGAGGTTTCAGGAGAACCTTTATCAATCTCAGGAGAATCTGAGGAGATGAGAAGAACATGCGAATTTTGCTCTTCCGAAACAGAGTGTTCGAGAGAAGGTGAACTCGAATCAACACCCTTTCCGACCAACGACGGGTCTGGGACAGGCTGGGAACAGCCAGGTTCGGGAAGAGGGGCCTGGAAAAAAGGGGAATCTGAAACGATCTCTTTGTCAACAGGGGCGCGATCTACAGCTGTAGAAAGACATTGATAACCAGCGGGAAATGGATTCGGAGGAGCAGCAAGACTTTCCAACACAGCAGAGGCTTTATCCATGAGTGGGCAAAGGTGAAGGGGATGATTGCCTTCACAAAGTCTACAAGGGACTCGAAGTTTCCCTTTGTCTTTACCATTCCCAATTGATGAGGTAGCATTGCCAAGATCGTTAGTGGACGATGAAGGGCGGGCCGGATCGTGAGACCAGACTTCTAATACCCTGGGAATGCCAGGGCAATCACGAAGCAGATGGTCCTCCCTGCATAATCGACAAGGAAACTTGACCTTCCGCCGAGGAGCAGAAGGTGACCCGACTTCAGGTATACTGGAGGGGATAGCTGGACTTGAGGGGGGGACTGTGTGTGTAGGCTCTCCCTTAGGGGACTTCTTCTTCTTGGTCTTCTTCTTCTTTTTCTTAGCCACCTGGTTATGCGAATCGAGACTTTCACCAGGCGAAGTATAAGAGGAGGACGTAGAAGTAGGCGTCAAAGGGGAGAGATCCACCTTAGGATCAACATGACGTTGTTCAGGTGGAGGGATTGATGGACTAACAGCCGATACGGTAGGGACCAAAGAGGTTGAAAACAACCACATAGGCAACCCGACAGTTAACCCTGGTAGGGACAACGTCGCCATATACGGAGCACCAACATTCCCAAGAGGAGGGAATTGTCCTGGGTTCCCATCAGAGGGGGAACCTGGGTTAGTGGATCCTGGAAAAGTTGCCATAGCAAACGAAAACGAAACCTACTCAAGCTAACGCACACAAGATCTAACCAGGTGATGTTATCGTGGCCGAATTAATTTTAAGACACAAGAACCAAACTTGACCTTTTCATGTTTCAGGAGTCGAGAAAAGGACGAAAAGATGACTCCAGTCTCCTTCGAATGTTTAATGAGCACGAAGTGACAAGACGCTCATAGGCACCTTTTCATTTAGGGAGTCCGAAACGGATCAAAAGTGACTGCTCTGGAGACTCTAGGTATAAGGTGTGCCAGACTTTTCGCAAAACCACATAATACTTTTTAGGGTACGGGTGGTCAATCTTCGTGAATGCTGTGTTCACTGCATTGCGAATCGTAAGGCGGCAGACTCGGCTTCCTATGGATCAAGGATAAAAGCCTAGTGGGGTCTCCCTATATACGCGACGGTACGTGGGAGCACAGTCCGTGTTAGACCACCATCGAGTCATAGAAGGAGGAATCACCCAACCGTAATGTGAAACAATCAGTGACTATGTTTAAAGACGCCGGAACACATCTCTAACCTAGACCTCTAGATATTTGCGTTTAGTTCCAATGCGTTTTTAGATTCATTCGGTTCATTTTATAGTTGATCTTGAAATTAAGTTTCGATTTCAGGCTCTATCGTATGTTCTCTCACAATTACCTAGATGCAAACTACATGCCAAAGAATTTCATTTTGTTCGATGAATTCTAGCTATGAGAGGGTAAAGAATTTTTGATCAAACAAAACGAATACAAGCAAACCAACAACCTAATGCAGCTAAAAGCGAGGAAAGGAAACTTTTTCTTTTGAAAATGCAAATCAACGAAATGTTCTTTTCCTTTTCAATTATTGAAAAGCAAAGCTACTAGTTTGATTTTCTTTCAATGGCACAAAGCATCTAAGTGAATTTGGAGGAACCGGAACACCAAGCAAATCACTTAATGAAAGCACACAAAGTTCCCAAAAACCCAACAAAGATTTTCAAATCAAAAGGAAAACTAAGTTCTGCACGAGCTATGTGATCTAAGCTCGGCAAGACAAGCAAGGATTGCAAGCAAAGAGGAAGCGAAAACCACTTGGAAACACAACCCAAAACACTTCAACAATCACTGAACAAGTGCATAAACAAATCTGAAGTTGGCTGGTCAAACAAGCAAACAAGATCCCTAAGGAAGGCTTGACACACACACGGCCACTAGATGCCTTAGGGCTAGAGTGCGAAATCAATGGAGAAAAGCAAACACCCGAAGGATGAGAGTTACAACCAGTCAATTAGAGACTCAACACAATCCAGCAACTGTAAAGGTGATGGCAAAAACACAAACCAAGCAGCGAAAGCAAAGAGGAAGGTATTTGCAAAATCGAAAAGATGAGCAAAACGAAACCCTGGGGAACAAGACTTCGCAAGCAAGCAGCTCAGAGTTGTTATAGCTCCAAATCTCACTCTTATGGTTTGTGATGCTGCACTTATGGCCTAGGGCAACCCCTCCTTCCAGACCTGGTCCAAAAATATAAAAAACAGTGTTTTATTCCCTATACGCGACTTTGCCCTGTGTTAAACGCGTGTACACGCGGGTATGTCATACCCAACCCGCGTGTATCTATTAAAACACTTAAAAAAATATAATTTCCTCTTTTTCGGGCGGTGATCGCGGGTTTACCTGCTGGATCACCTGTTAGTGCCCGTGGCCCAACTGTTCCCAACCAACTCCTAACTAAAAAACTACTTTGGAGAGGGTATAAAAAGACATCAAAGGGAAGGCCAAGGGGAGAGAGAAAGGAGAGCAAGATTATTATGCTGAGATTTTTTCCTTAGACCAGGTCTGAAGTCCTTGGTGCTTTCTGCACTTCCCCCATTTTGCATAGGAAACCCTTGTTTCCATGTGTATTGGTGATCATTCATCCTTGACATCATCATTGAGTAAGACTTGGAAGGAGCTCTTGTTGGAGGCTCGAGGTTGGAACGAATCCGGGAGGAAGCTTGCTTGGAGCCTGCTGAAGGTGTTCAGGTGATATCTTTCCGATATATGTACTTTATTTGCCTTTATATATAAAGAAACACGTCTTTGTTCCCGAATAATCTTTCTTTATGCTTATGAGATTCTTGTGTTGAATTCTTATGAAAGTGGTTACTTAAAGATTTTTTATAACTAACTTTATAGCATAAAGATGATTTATATATAAACTTCTATACATGTACTGTTGTGTTCTTTGATTTGTTTGTCTTGCAGGTCAAAGAAAGAAGAAGGGAACTCCAAGAAGGGTTTGCACCCTAACGGTCTTCTCGAACGTAGGACCTTAGGTATGTACCCTAAACATTAGAATTTGCTTAAAAGTAAAAATGATGGCTGTGTATGTGTGTTTCTTTGAATAAGCAATTTTCAGTCTGGTAGAGTCTTAGCCCAAAGGACCCTAGGGGTACTTTCCCTTCCACCAGAATTGGCGACTCCGCTGGGGACAACACTCTTGTTGTTCCTAGTTTGGGTAGTCCTCAAGCCAATCAAGGCTCAGTCCCTCTGTTTGTTGGTTTTGACTGTCTGATATTTTCTTGAACTCCAAGCTTTTCCAGTTTTTCAGTTTGTGTTTTTTTTATTTTTCTTGAAAGACTTCAGATACGCACTTTTTCTGGATTACAGAAGCGTATATACGCAAGTTGCACTAAGTAAACCCGCGTATACGCCGGTTTCCTTAGTTACAGTCGCGTATACACGCATTCTGCAAATAATTGCAGGCGCGTATATCACATAATTTTCAAGATTTATAATTTTTCTTTTGCTGAATGTTTGTCTGGTGGTTTGGGTCAGTTTAAAACAGTCAATTCCCAGTGATAGTTCTCTGTTTAACAGGGGGCATCTTGTTTCGAACTCTCTCTAGTTATAAGGAGTGCTAGTCTTGTTTTTCGTTGATTGCAAGCGTCATTGATTTTTGACACACAAGATTTCTGTTTAAGAATCTTGATTGCTCTGTTTCGGCAGAGTGGGAAGATTGTCTTCAAATCTTTGTGTCCATTTTGTTTTCATGACATTTGTGTTTGCTTAACGAAATCATTTTTATGACCATTTACTCCTTTGTTTCGGGAAATTTGTTTGTTACCAGTTTCTTGAAACTTGTCTTTTGATATTTTGGACTTTCATTGCTGCTTTTGATTGTCAAAAGCGTTTTCGAACACATTTTATTTTTGTTGAGTTTTCATCATTTGAAAGGTGTCAATTCACAAAAGTGTTTGGTGGCTTGTTTATCAATCATTAGTGTCAGTATTTTTGAGAGTTTTCCTTTGAAAAAGACTTTTTGGTTTGATTGAAAGAAAATCTTTTGAAAGTTTTGAGTTTTCGCTTTCTTAAACTTGCTTTTCATTTGATTTCCTTTTTGCGAAGTGAAAGTGCTTTGTTTTTATCTTAAAACTTGTTTTTATTGTTTGGACGAAATGATTGGTAACACATCATCTTCTATCTAAGCATTTTAGTGGCAAGACAAAATTTGGTGAAGCAGCAACTTTCCTTCTTTTGTTTTTAGAATAGTCTTTAAAATCTTGCATTCACATATAGTTCTTGCATTAGCATAGCTTTGCATCCTCTTTTAGGCATGCATAGTTTTGTTAGCTTTTGTGAGTGTGGAGTTTGAAAAGAAAGCAAAAAACTTTGTTTAATTTGAAGTACATCTGAACCTCATAGAAATTGCTCTTCATCGAAACGAAAAAGTGCATATGCATGCAGCTAAGTTTTATTAATTTCTTTTGCATCCATAAAACACCACAAGTTTCACCTCCATTACCTTTGACTTAAAGAACAGCCTAATAAAATCAAGCGCTTAATTAAAATCCACTAGAACTTTTTGTTTTAGTTATTACACCAACAAGTTTAGGATTTTAGGGCCTTGGATTAGGCGAGTGGAGAGTTAACTCTCCAAGGCCACACAAAACGTCAAACATAAGAGTCTGATTAAAGAGAGTAAATCCAATAGCGTTAGGAAGACCAGGAAAGCTCCGGATCTGGGAGTTAAGCACGAGGGTCTGTGAAGACAGGGAAGAGAGATACCCCCTCTCCTACTTGTCCGAACTTACCTCACGACTGTTCCGCCTGGCTTCTGCGACGATTTGGTACCCATAGTTGCCTCTCCTAGGGATCTGCATAGGTGGCTGCGGAGGGGAATCCCGTGGCACCTGAGGTCGACGTTGTATCACTCTCGACAGTACTTCCGGAGGGCACCCTTGCGAAGCTTGGGGGCTTGCACCGGCACAGGCTGTTGTTAGGAGGTCAGCGTAACTTCCTCTGATACCTTCGCTGATAGGACTGGGCCCTCATCATCCCAGACTTTCTTCGGAAGGCCCCTGACTCCGCTTTCTTGTATTTTGGTGTCTGGTCCTCACCACCCGGAGCGGAAATACTTGGAAGTTGTTTGACTGGCTGTTTCTTTAGGGACTTTATAGTGAGTGATCTTTGCTCCTTGTATATAGTTGGCTTTAGGTATTTTTGTCTAGTCACATTTGGACTTTGTGTTCTGAGTGACTGGCTTGCCACTCTACCGATCTTGAAAGGCTTTTGGTCATTCTTTCAGAAGTTGTGGAGTTGCCTCCTCAAGGGAAAAGGTTTTGATTGCTTATCCATATTCTTTGAAGGGTTATTTCTATATTCCCGCAAGGGAAGGGTCTTTGGATCAGTTAGATATGGCCAATATTCCTGTGGAAACCAACCAAGGTGCCCTCCCAAAAGGGGATCCTTGTGCTTTTCCTTTCTTTGGAAACGTTGGTACTCCCTTGATGGCCACTTTGAATATTCCTGGGTTGAATGTTGGACTACCCGTTTGGCTGTGGTCCACTCCGAATATTCCGAATGCTCTTGAAGCTTCTCAGTTGAATGCTTTATTTCAGGGGCATCACATGGGTGCTAATTGTTCATCTTCTTTCAAAGAGAAATCTGGGATTCCTTCTTCTTCCCCTTCTTGTAACAAGAAATCTAAAAAGAGGAGAAAAAGGAAGTCAAAGAAGAAGAATAATTCTATCCTTTCATCTTCAACCTCTGCGAGTCATGTTGGAGATGAGTCTTCAGCCGCTGCAAGTCATGCTGGGGGCACAAGTCTAGTCACTGCAAGTCATACTAGCACTTCATCTTCAACCTCTGCGAGTCATGTTGGAGATGAGTCTTTAGCCGCTGCGAGTCATGCTGGGGGCATGAGTCTAGTCAATGCGAGTCATACTAGCAAAGAGTCACCGACCTCTGCAAGTCATGTTCAGGACTCTCCGCAAACCACTGCTAGTCATGTTGGCGGAATGGAGGTTGATAAGAAACCTGGACGTAGAAGTTTTAAACCTAAGTTCCCTTGCAAGATATGCAAGGGAGACCATCTTACTCATTTATGCCCTGGTATTCCAGAGGTTCAAAGGATATGGTCCGAGTCTGAAAGTACTTCTACTCCTACACTTGATATGGTTTCTCATCAATCCCATCAACCATTGGTTGATAATGTGGTAGAGTCAGTGCAATCGCTGGCCGATTACACTCCTCTTTTGGGGGGTGAAGTGCCTAACAAAAGAGTCTGTTTGATCTCTAGTACAGAGTCTTCTAGTATAGGGGGCATTCCGGTTACTTTGAATGTTCCCCCTCCAAGTGCTAAGAGTGTTTCCTTTGATTGGGATAGTCTTGTTGAGCCTCGTCTTCCTTCCGTTGCACCTTTCCAAATAAAGGTCAGAGTTAATTCCGCAAATGTCTATCGATGTATGGTGGATGAAGGAGCCTCTACAAGTATTATATCCTCTTTGACTTGGAAAGCTTTGGGTTCCCCAAAGTTGTTGATAGCTCAGAGTCAGTTGTTAGCCTATGATAGAAGACCTAGTGAATCTATGGGTGTTCTTCCTCAATTGCCTATCACTTTAGGTGGGAAGACTGTCTTAATCGATATGATGGTGGTTGATAGCCCTTTAGACTTTAATATGCTACTTGGGCGTGATTATGTCTATGCTATGAATGCTGTGGTGTCTTCACTCTTTCGAGTAATGTGCTTTCCTCATAACGGGAATATTGTCACTATTGATCAGCTTGCATCTGATAATCATCACCCTAATTCGACTTTACTGCAGAATGCCCCTTGGTTTGTTCAAAGTGTTCAAGTAGACTCTACCCCGCCACGGGTCAATTATGTGGCATTGAATCCTCAATGTTCAATTGCTTCTAAGAAGGATCCTTTGACTTACTATTCTCCTTCTTGGGACTTGCTCCCAGCAGTTGACCGAGAGATTCTTCCTATAGGGACATGGGACCCTTTAATTCCCTCTTTTGATCCTTGTAGTTCTCATGATTTCTCAGATCTTGTTTTGCCTTCACAGGAGGAACTCTTTGAAGCCATGAGTTATGACTACCAAAGGAGTCCTTGGTTTGAACCCTGCAAGGGGTTTGTTCAGCAGAGCTATTATACGTAAGCCGAAAGGTTGCGTGGTTCCCTGTACCATATTGTATATATGAGGTACGCATTTTCAAGTTTCGTATTCTATAACACAAAGATCTTATATGAAGTTTATATGTGGGATGTATTAACTTCGTGTCTAGTGTTCCTATTTATGTTTACAGAACTTGGAAGATTTCTCCTTTGGAAGTTTATGGTTGGTCCGTTCTGACAGGTATTGATTCTCGAAACTGGCATATAGGTTAGGTTTTTCCGCCTGCATTGTGCACTTATCAGTTTCCTTTACCATTTTGCCTTAGGATCGACCCCACCAAGTTATGGTGCGGAACCTTCTCATTGCTTAGAAGTATCATGACTTGTGTGGTAGAGCCTACCTTATCATGGGTGCCCTAGTTAGTACCTTGTTGTCACTTGGCACTCATGCAGATTTTTTTATCCTTAGGCTCGGGAGTCCTCTGTAGTCCCGCCATGACTTGTGCGTTGAAGACTCATTCTTCTTTGCTTCTTCGTTTCGTTCTGGCCTTATACCCTAGAGGCTCCTATGTGTGTTGAGTTGTACTTCTGCATTGCATGTTGACCATTTGCACCTTTTGGCCTATAGCCGGCTTCACTTGGACTCGTGTTTAAGCCCACTTTTGACCATGACGTCTGCAAAAATCAACCTTGCATACCCTTGACCTCTGCAGCTTGACATACCCAGATCCGTGGAAGGGACATACCTCTGAGTGTCACTGACCAGTTTTTCACCTCCCTGCATTGAGCATAGGAACGTTCCTTTCCCAGGAACTAGATCATCTGTTTCACCGACACTCGTTCTTTCCACTGTACCATAGCATTCTTTTATTCTTTTTCCGGCTTATCAGAAAAAGACAAAAAAATTAAATATTCCAAAAAGAGCGGGAACAGGGACGTTATTTCCATTTATTGTTGGCAGCTAGAGTCAGTCGTGTCGCCCTTGAACAAAGCACTCAAAACAAAGTCTCCTCCGCATGGGTGGGATTTAGTTTGACTTAGGTAAGCCATAACCTTGTTATCGAGTCAGTTCTCCCCCGATTGGTTATCTCTTCCAATCATATGGAGGGTTCGTTCGTGCCTCCTGCATGACGAACTTATACAGATTCATTATATGCTGCCACATAGTCACATTGAGTCGTGCTTTTGTTCAAGGGAAGTTAGCCTGAGTCGGCCTTTCTGCGGTGTCTCTTGACTCATTTTTTCAGTCGGCCATCCCTGGTTGTCAGTGTCATGTCTATCATCACATCAGTATATTGGTCCTTCACTCGTGCCGGTTTGAGAAGGTCCCCATTGACTTCTTGCTGGCGGGTCTTGTCCTTATCGACGACGACACATTGCTCTGAGGGCAGACCTAGAGACCGCACCCTGGCCCTATTTTCATTATTGATAGGTCACCTTGTGCTCAGCATCGATCAGTATCATGGGTCTTTGACTGAGTGGTTTCCCTTGTGTTCGACATCAGCATACATTATCACACATTGGGATTCGTGCAGTACCTTGGTTTCCATTTGACCCTATTGGTGGATACCTCGCCTCTGTGTCAGCTTTCATTATTGGTTGGTTCAGAGGGTTTCTGCCGTGCGCTAGCCACATCTTATGTACGCCGGAAACGTACTTCGGTTGGGTTACTACATCTTTTTCGTCCGATTCCTTCCACATTATTGGCCTACGGGTTACACTCGCGCTAGATTGATGGAGGATGCCTTAATGCCTTCCTTCTAGCGGATCTTTCCTTATCGACTCCGACTCATTGCTCTGGGGCAAAGATCTAGAGTCCATTTGGCAGTACCTTGGGGTTTGCAGTCATTAGTGGCAGATTCCTCGCTATCGACAGTGGGAAACCATCATTGTCTCCTGATTGATAGATTCTTACAGGTGTTCGACTTCAGCTCATCTATTCACACTTGTTAGATTGTACTGGGTACCTTGACGCTCATTATCATTATCGGTGAGTAGTCTCGCGTTTGTTAACGGTATACATCAATGACCGGTAATCAAACGATTTCTCACATGGTCGACTTCAGATCATTTATTCCCATGGTGTAGAAATGTACCACGGCGGTCGGTGAAGACCTCAGGTTGTATCAGCATTCATTGGTTCACTTGACAGTTGCTCCTGTTGCTGCTAGTTGATACCACTCCACCTTATATGTTGCAGTCAGTCATAGCGACATTCTATATGCTGGCACCTGAGTTTGCAGTATAGTACCATCCTATTCCATCATGTTTAGTTGGTACCTTAGGGGATCAGTCTTTGATTTCAGTGATCCGTTGCATCTTTCAGCATCATTGACAGTTTTATATGTGATATTCAGACATGTACTTACTCATTATGATCAGATGATCCATTATGTATTTTACAGTCATTTATACTTGTATACTTAGTGGATCCGCTCGTACTTGATATGCGGACATGCTTTACTTTTCCTGAGCATGGGTATGCCCGCCTCAGACAGTGTTCCTTTCTGATCTCCTTTCGGTGGCTTGGCAGGCTGAATTCTGGTGAAGTCCTCCTCGGTTTTTCGGCAGAGTTCCTTTCCTTGTACTTACTTAATATATTTCGGCCATCATGTTCCCCTTCTGACCTCATACATTAGGGGGCATCTGTTATAGCTCCAAATCTCACTCTTATGGTTTGTGATGCTGCACTTATGGCCTAGGGCAACCCCTCCTTCCAGACCTGGTCCAAAAATATAAAAAACAGTGTTTTATTCCCTATACGCGACTTTGCCCTGTGTTAAACGCGTGTACACGCGGGTATGTCATACCCAACCCGCGTGTATCTATTAAAACACTTAAAAAAATATAATTTCCTCTTTTTCGGGCGGTGATCGCGGGTTTACCTGCTGGATCACCTGTTAGTGCCCGTGGCCCAACTGTTCCCAACCAACTCCTAACTAAAAAACTACTTTGGAGAGGGTATAAAAAGACATCAAAGGGAAGGCCAAGGGGAGAGAGAAAGGAGAGCAAGATTATTATGCTGAGATTTTTTCCTTAGACCAGGTCTGAAGTCCTTGGTGCTTTCTGCACTTCCCCCATTTTGCATAGGAAACCCTTGTTTCCATGTGTATTGGTGATCATTCATCCTTGACATCATCATTGAGTAAGACTTGGAAGGAGCTCTTGTTGGAGGCTCGAGGCTGGAACGAATCCGGGAGGAAGCTTGCTTGGAGCCTGCTGAAGGTGTTCAGGTGATATCTTTCCGATATATGTACTTTATTTGCCTTTATATATAAAGAAACACGTCTTTGTTCCCGAATAATCTTTCTTTATGCTTATGAGATTCTTGTGTTGAATTCTTATGAAAGTGGTTACTTAAAGATTTTTTATAACTAACTTTATAGCATAAAGATGATTTATATATAAACTTCTATACATGTACTGTTGTGTTCTTTGATTTGTTTGTCTTGCAGGTCAAAGAAAGAAGAAGGGAACTCCAAGAAGGGTTTGCACCCTAACGGTCTTCTCGAACGTAGGACCTTAGGTATGTACCCTAAACATTAGAATTTGCTTAAAAGTAAAAATGATGGCTGTGTATGTGTGTTTCTTTGAATAAGCAATTTTCAGTCTGGTAGAGTCTTAGCCCAAAGGACCCTAGGGGTACTTTCCCTTCAACCAAGAGTTCAAATAGTGAAAAACAAGCTACAAACCAAGTGGAGAGAAGAGGGGAAAGTTAAAGGAAAAGGTTCAGGAGGCTAATCTGGGCAAAATCAAGTTTTACAGGATCAGCGCGGGTGACCTTCAGCAACTCGGCGCTGACGGGAGAGGTCTCGTAGCAACTTTGCGACGTCAGCGCGGAAATACACGGATAAAACGTGCTGTCTCAGAAAAACGAGGTTAGCGCGACTATTAATCACACAGGCGCGATGACAGGGAGGACAAAAAAGCAGGTGTGCGACGTCAGCGCGGAAGAACACGGATAAAGCGCGCTGTCTCTGAAAACGAGGTCAGCGCGGCTATTGATGGTACAGGCGCGATGACAAGGACAACACAAAAGAAGGGATGCGACGTCAGCGCGTCTGTTTTGAATTAAAACGCGCTGAGGGTAAAAAGCCAGTAAAAACAAAACGAAAACTTCCCAAACCAAAGGTAAAGACCTTTTAACAGTTGAAACACTTCCCAGATGCACCCAGAAAGTTTACAAACAGAGAAACAATCCCAAAATCTCGACAAGAGAGAACAATCAAATTCAAACACACAAGTGGACTCAAGAGACAAAAAGGCTGCTCCCCAGCGGAGTCGCCAAATTTTTGGAGAGGTAAATCCCCTATACGGATAGAGGCGATCCCTACTAGCCCAGAACGGGTCTAGCAACAATCAAACAATGCTGCTATGCATGTTCCTAATTACAATTAAACAAGAGGTAAAGAGCACCTACTTGGATTCCAGCGCTGTTGTTTGACGAAGAGATGCTGCCTTCGCTCCTTCGCTTTGGCTGGTCACAATCCTCCGCGATCCCCGCGAATAGATACCTGCACACACGAAGAGGAAACAAATGCAAGCGTGAAATCTAGTAAAAGCAACCATACATCGGTCAGAAAAGATGTAATTCACATTCAACCATTGCATGTACAAATGAGAATGGAACAATAGTAGCAGTCATCTATTATTAATCAAGACAGAGAAGAGTACAACCAAATGTTCTGATGTCGGTATCCTTCTCAGGAGGGGCTAGTCAGCAAGCGTCTCAAGCATCCACCTTTGGAAATGATTCTCCCAAGATAAGGAACTCTCTCTCACACAAGCAACACAAAACAACCTTCCCTAAGCTATCAATCACTTCCACACCTAGCACACCAAATACCTATAGTAGCAGCAATCTGAGCACTACAAGCTCTATACAATCCAAGCTATTCCAAACTAGCTGCTCATGGTAATGGTGGGAGTTTATATAGGAGAAAGAGCCTCCTAAAAAGGTGGAAGGATGAGCTTATCCTTGAGGGAAGTGGTTGCAAAGACTCGAACAGACATGCCATAGAAGGGAGTCGATACTCACAAAGCCAACAACCAAACCTGGAGTGATCTGGAAGGCTGGCTGTTGGAACAAATTCGCCCAAACAGGATCAGCGCGGATTATAAGGAAACTGACGCGCTGACATCGCACCTCAATAACTGGGAAAGTCATGTCAGCGCGACCCAATACAAAGGAGAGGTGCACTGGCGCATAAAATCCGACCAGCGCGGAAAAGTGATGTGCTTCCGTGCTGGCAGCGCACTGAAAACATTAAGAGCCGCCGGTCAGCGCGGATATTTTAGAAACAGACGCGCTGATGAGGAAAACTTTGGAAAAGTGGGTTTTGGGCCAGTTCAGAAGGAATGAACTTGATTATTGTGAGTGACTGACAGGGAGACAGTGACAAATTACTGTGTAACACCTGCTAAAATAGCCAAGAGCCGAACAGGGTAGGCCGCGAAAACCATCAAACTTGGAGGCTGTCGAACCGAGAGTGAACCAGAGTGCCATTAACTCATAACGTTCAAATGACCATGGACTTTTGAGAAAAAACGACCAGAAAACATCGAGGCAAGCGACAACACCAGTAGAAAGCGCCAACGACAGAGAGACAAGTATATAAATGAACAGAGACAAACTTACCAAGGTGGCACCAGACCGTCGGGCAAACAAGCCGGACCAGAAGCAACAGAACGCAGTCAAGCATTTGCTATACAGCAACCAAATAGGCCGGGACCGCATAGTGTCTCACCACAGACCATACATCAAACAACAAGTAAAAAAATCGCAGAGACTGTAGAGCCAAACCACCGGATAACAATAATAACCCCAAGGGCGCGAACAGGGTGAAAACCCAAGCGGAAACTTACCAGGATCCCGAGGAGGACAGATGTCCACCGATAAGACCATCCCAGTACATGCAAGTTGATTGTAAATCAAACTAAAATTAATACCAAATCAAACGTATACTGTCCGGTTCGTAGAGTGGTTACACATCAGCTAAGGTGAGGCGGGACCACGTGGGCTGGCCCCATCATTAAGTTCATAATTAAGTTGATAATTTTATATGCAATGTTTTAACATTTTATATATATATATATATATATATATATATATATATATATATATATATATATATATAATTAAAGTTGAAAAGATGCCATGCTTAAAAGTTCATGAAATTAAGTTCATAATTTTATACTCAATGTTTTTAACATTTAATATTAAGGTAGAAACATATGCTATGCCTTAAAGTTCATGAAATTGAGTTCATCAATTTATGTCCAATACTATTTACAGAGTGCAAATAATGTTTAAGAATTTGTTAGATTTAAAATTTTTATGAAATTAAGTTTTATTATTTTGTTCCAGAGTTTGGGTTAAGAGTATGTTGTAATTTTTTTTTTATTTGATTAAGAGATTGTTTTTTTTTATATAAGGAAATAGGTTAACAATTCAAGACCCAAAAGTATTTGGCAAGAAGGAAAGCTTGCCCCTTACCAATCACCAACAGGTAATTCAAGGTACCAATAGGTAATTCTAGGTGGCATGGTTTTCCTTAAATAAGGGTGATGAGTCAACCTGCATTTGCAAATCGCATTGCCCCTACCACTAATTTGACAATTAAGTTATGATGGGTTTTTTCACTATGTAAAAAATCATTTTGTCTAATATTATTTATGTAAATAATGTTTAACACTCATGAAAATAATTCAAAAAAAATATTTAAAAAAAAATCCAATCAATTCTGAAACCTTAACCTCAAGTGTTGTAAAGTTGTAAGGGGATTATTAACCTTTTTAAGAATGCATATACAAAAAAGATATTTAGTGTTATATGTTGAAACTATGATCTTTAATTTTTATATGGACAATATGATATTTTCTTTTTGGTCATTGTTATTCTTTTAAAATTATATAACAAATGTGATGATGTAAATTGTGGTTAAGTGGTTAAATAATGTTGGACACCTAATCCTCTATGGGTTAGTGTGGAATGTGAACAACCAATAGAGTGCAAGAGACCACTTGGAATATGAATCCAAGGGTCACACCATGTACTATAAATGTAAATCATGTCAATAATATATGCAATCCCATGTTTATCTTTCATAATCTGTTTATTCCATGTGTGTGTTTTAACATGGTATTAGAGTTAGTTCATTCCTGCCCTGCTCAAATTTGAATTGCTGATTTTATGGTGTAGTGATTTTGGGTGTTTCTCTATTTCGTGCAGAATTGTCCCTTTGTCAGCTACTTCCATGCACTGTCTATAGTCTTGAAATAGCAAAAAAAAAAATAGTGATGGTCTGTTGCATTCTTTAATATTTTTTGTCTCAATCCCATAGCCATGATGTGTGGCCTTCTCCATGGGTTGTGGATTCTCCTTCTCCTTGAATAACGCTGGTATCTGTCGCATGCAGTGTTGTAAACCAATTTAAAAAAAAGAAACGGTTCCTGCTCTGTTCTCTGTCCCCCTGCGATGCATCACCAACCTTAGTCTTCGGCTGGGTTGGTATATCTTAAATTTGTAGGTTTGTCATTGCGTTTCTGATGTGTATTTTTTCTTCATTAACAGTGAAGGCTTTAACATCCTTGTCCACATTAAGTATATCGTGATTATGACTAGAAAGCACTTTTTGAAGAACTTTTTGACATTGTTGTTTTTCCCGACTGCCAATCCCTGATCATTCTGCAACTGGTATAAACTTCTGATGCTTGCCAGGGTGCTTTGGAGATTTCTCATCCATAAGCCTTTCATCGAATTTGCCAACACTAGAAGTTGCAAAGCTTGCAAAGCCTGCTGCATCACCTAAATCATATTTGCCAATTCTTCTGGATCCTTGTTTTTTTTTTCTCAGACTAAAGGGATCCTCACCAGGTTCATTAGTTGGTTTTGCTTGAATGATTGGAATGTTTTTTCATATCTAGCCCCCGAGGGTTTCAAAATCTGTGAACCAAGACCACAGTTTTGATTGATTTTTGCATAGAAATGGAGGTTTCCATATCGATGTCGTATTTAAAGGCGTTCCCGATTGTTTCATTGTGAGAAGGGTACAATATTTTTGTTATTTATCTTTTGAGATCTCTGATACCAAATCAGAATTCTCCACAATAATCTTCAGAAAAAATGTTAGCCTCTCTCATAAAACAATAATAAATCCAAAAATAAATTAATTAATTAAAAATTCCAAGTTGGGAATTTGTGCCTAACTCTCGGGTTGTTCCTCTAAGATAGGAGTTAGTTTAGGTAACTCCTATATTGGTGTGTCTCGTGAAAAATTATCTCAACCAAAGGTGTCTAAGATAGCACGCACTATCTTGAGAACACTGTCTCTCATCTATTTATTTGTAACACTATATTCAATTATTTGTGTAATGAGAGAGAAGCATGTGGCTTCAGCCTTTTTCGCTAATATTGTGTGTCTGATTTATATATTTTTCTGAGTTAATTGCTTTTTTATCATGTGGTATCAGAGCTAATGGTTTGCTCTTTGGGAGTAAGAGTGTTTGCTTTAGATTGGTTAGTGTGTGCGAGTGCGTACTTGTAAAGTGAAATGGGAATTGGAAGCCAAGGCTCATGTCACCATTTTACAGCGCTGGAATGAGGATCCGTTGTGTTGACATAAAGGCGATAGCGCAGAGCTGGCAGATGTTATTCCTGTTGTGAAGACATCTATAGGAGGCACCAGGATTGTTGGCCGTCTTTGTGCTGGGAACAAAAATGGTCTTTTGCTGCCAAATACAACTACCGACCAAGAGCTTCAACACCTGAGGAATAGTTTGCCTGATGAAGTTGTGGTGCAACGTGTTGAAGAACGACTATCTGCGCTTGGCAATTGTGTGGTGTGCAATGATCATGTTGCTCTCATTCATACCGACCTGGACAGGGAGACAGAAGAATTAATAGCAGACGTTCTGGGAGTTGAGGTTTTCAGGCAAACTATTGCGGGAAATATTCTTGTTGGGAGTATAGCTGTGCGGTTTTTAATCTGTTCAATCCATCCGAACCAAAGTTCAATATGTGAAGCCTGTAAGTAGAAGCTATCCTGTTTACTATCAGTTTATGTATTGGGTTTGTAGAATTCACCAAGTTCGAGACTAGCGACATATTGGTTGTGATACACACCCTTATATGCTTTTGGCTCCTTGCATTATTCAATGTCGTCATTTGAATACATATTAATACCAGCTAACCGATGAAGTTTTCTAGTGTTGTGAGCTTATCCCTGGCTCAAAAAGCTTCAGTAGATTGCTAGTAGGACCTGTTGGGTGAATTTCCCCTATCAATTTTAACTCAGAACTGTGGCTCGATTTTGGGCCTTTGTCCGCACCTGAACCACCCCATATTTGTGTGCATAAAGGCATCATCGTAATCCCCCATTGCTGCACAAGAAAACTAGAGAAAAACCCCCGTCCGTCCTTCTGGTCTGTCCAAAATGGCTCTCTTTTTGTCCAGCGCCCCATTCTCCGTAAACTTCTGCGAGGGTTCTTGTTGAGCCACCTTAAAGCCTTGAGCACCAACATAAGCCCACTCCAGTGTATAATCACCATCGTAAAGCCTGTGTAAATCCATTACAAAAGAGAAAACTGTGTGAAGAACCAGCGTTGCAAGGTTGAACGAATGTGGCATCAGATTTTATTAATTTCCAGCGTTCCAGTCAGCGTTAATGATTGGTGAAATTTAAAAGTGGACTTGGCCCTCACAAAATTCAAGGAATTGGTGCTGGTTTTATACCTGGGAATCTGGATGTGAATATTCTTGATGAGGTCATACAGATTTCAAGTGATGAAGCTGTTGACATGGCCAAGCAGCTAGCATTAAAGGAAGGTTTGCTGGTGGGTATATCATCAGGTGCTGGGAAGTTGATTGTTGTGAGAGCGGTATCTTTCTTCTGTACTTTTCCAATCAATCAAGTTGGAAGCTGAGAATATGGTTTTTGAACCGTGAAACTGTGAAATTAGTAGTCATCCACACTGAAACTTTGTGCCCAAATTTGTTGAAGTGGTTCCTTTACCGCTAGTTCTATCTTTTGATGGTTCTTATTGTTCCTGAAAATAATAGATCTGTCTAACGAGCGAAGGAAAGCGTGGAGTTGTTTTAATTATCCGCATAGCACCTGCAAGTAACTTTGAGTTTTATTAAAACGTTGATGGATTGATTCAAACCATGCCATTGAAGTGAATGCCCTCCAACTATTCTAGCTTTCACATCCGTCAGGTAGATAATTTTCAAAGTCAAAACATTTTAAAGCACTTTTGATGGAGTAATCTTTTTAAAGGTTTTACGCTTCGAAATTGGGCATTTCCAAAACGTGAGTTTACAACCTTTTACTTATATTTTTCTTAAGCCCTATGCACAAAAAAGGATGAGTGGTGTAATGTGAAGTGGAGTTTTTATTATGTTTGAGTTTTAAGTGGGCATGACTTAAGTGTTTTTTTGGAGAGATAAGGAGTGGATAATATTTTTTAAATTTTTGTAAGGAGGTATGCTGTTTAATGTGTAAAAATGTTTTGTTTGGAGTGCTTTGGGGAGATATAAGGAGTGACATAAGAAAGAAGATGAGTGGATAAGGTGCATTACATTTTGTAAATTTGAAGAATATTTTGTGGAGATATAAGTGTATTATTTTGTATTTGGAGTGATAAGGGAAAGTTGTTGTAATTCAAAGTATTGTTTTACTTTGAGAGGGATCGTGTCACTATCCATTCAGATTTTGAAGGCGAGTTATTTCAAAGGGTTGTCAGCTTGGCATTATCATTTCTTCAGATGTACTCAATGATTAATAAAGATATCATATTTTTTGTGGTGATTGTGTCCTAGATCCGCCTGAAATTGAATAAGGGGATCTAAGGTACACTATGTGTGTTTGATGGCGCATGTGTTTTATGGCTTCATGTTTTTGATTTTTGATTCGTGTCTAGTTTTGACACATAAATGATCTCATTTAACACACATGAAGTTCAATGCAAACAAGCACAACATAGTAACAAAATAGCATCAAGAAAGGATAATAAAGTTCAACACATGCATTTGCATCACTACAACAAATAATCAAAGATTTCAACTTCGGCATTCTACCTCAACAAACAAATTCACTCAATACAATCAAGTTCATGAATCTGCAAACTCCAGCATTTCAAAGCAAAGTCTACATCACTACATTCAAGTTAATGAATCTGTAAACTTCAACGTTTCAGTGCACAGTCTACATCAACATTGTTGAACTTGTAATCAAACTCAAATCACATTGAATTGTAAGGGTGCATTCTCGGTTGAAACCGACACCCAAGTCTTGAATTGAGTCAAATTGAATTCATTGTAGTGAATCATTGAAATCATTGTAAGCTTTTTTGGGTGCATTTTCGACAGTGTTCGACACCCTTCCTTTAAAGCACAATCAAGTGAGTCCATGAGTTTTAACTCCAAATGAAACAAACAACAAGTTCACATCTCCTGCAAGCGAGCGTGAGTATTCATTCAAGCAATTTGCCTCAAAACAGTACAAAGTTCAAACTTTCAAGCGAGCCAGAGTGAAGTTCATTACAGCAACCATCAAAGCAACCAAACAAGTTCAACTCTAACACCAATCAAGCAAGTTGAGATCGACATCAAGCGAGCGTAGCTATTCATTCAAGTGAATGTGAAGTCATCAAGTAAGGCAAGTGAGCATTCACACAAACACAATCGTCATCAAGCGAGCGTGAATTCCAGAGTTTAAGCAAGAAATTTCTACAACTCTAGCAAGTGTTCTCCACAAGTGCAATAAGCAACAAATCAAGCGAGCGTGCCATTCAAGTCCCATATCAAGCAAGCCTGTCATTCAAGTAACAAAATCAAGTGAAACAATTCAAAGCACGACATCTACGACAAGAGAGCCTGATTTCAAGTGAGCAAGTTCAGATGGCGCAACATATTCAGTTGTTAAACATTCTTCACAGTTTGATCATCTCCAGTGATGAAGACATGGTGCACATCAGCAAAGAAACTCTTGCTGATCTTTCACGGCATCTACAACAAACACATGAAACCATTGAGTTTCTTCAACTAGAGTCGCAACTACAAAGAGATGAGCTGCAACAAAAGAGTGCTTCTTCCAAGTCATTCAACCATACAGATGAAGATAAAGATGTTGATTCCAAATCACTTATCCAAACAACTTCAAGTGTTGAAGTTGTTCATGATAAAATTCAAATTTCTTCCAAACCCATCATCAAGCCCTGGGAAGAAATTCAAAATAACAAGAATCGACGCGGCTTAGGATATGTCACTGATGACACCAAATTACATATCCCAGATTATTCCAAGCCAATTAAGTTTGTGAGTGCAGGATTTCTTGAACAACACACCTCAGTAGGTTCTGAGAAAGTTGCAGACAAACAGAATTGTACGCAACCTGAAGTTGAAGTTCAACCAAAGTGTTCTCATTGTCAAAGAACTGGTCATATGGAAGATCAATGTTTTGATCTCCATCCGTGTTGCCATTGTGGCAAGCCCAATCATTCCTCAGAAAAATGTCGCAACCCACACAAATCAGCCAGATTGAAGATACATTATGAATGGATTGATCCTTGGGAATGGTCATCCACAGTCAAATGATTGTCTCAGTTCTACAACCGACTACAATCACACATAGTGCAACCAGCAGTGAACAAATGACGGTACTCTCATGCAGTTGAATGAGGGAGTACAACAGTGAAACTCTCCTACACCTAAAGGGGGGGAGTTCAAATATATTTTGGAGAAGATTGTCTCTCCTTTCAGCTGACAAAGGGGGGAAATGTCAATGAAATTGACAAGTGGTTGTCAGACTGAAATTCTCGACAACATCAGCGAAGTAGCCAGTGGGCATCTTCATCAGCCAGTGGGCATTTGTCATCAGCAGTGAGCATCAGCAAATTTGCCAGTGGGTGATCGACAGCCAAAGCAGCAGTGAGTAGCTTTCATCATAGCAAAAAAAACATTGAGTTGTTTTTCGACATCTTCAGCCAGTGGGCAATCATCATCAACAAACACGCCAGTGGGCGTTCATCAAATTGTGTCAGTGGACACCGGATGCTGTTTTCAAACAAAGGACAGTTGGATCCTTTTACGGCTTGGCATGTGATGGCATTGTCAAGAAACATTCAGAGATGAATCAGGCATGCAGCTGATTCATGTTCTCTTCAGATTTGAGTTTTTTCCAGCATCCAGTTTTGGCGGTTTTTTGAGGCAATGTTTTTGAGGATCACCATGAGAACTTGGAAGATGGTTCCTCGTTCTTATTTTGGATTTATCATTGAAGGGGGGAATGTTAGCCTCTCTCATAAAACAATAATAAATCCAAAAATAAATTAATTAATTAAAAATTCCAAGTTGGGAATTTGTGCCTAACTCTTGGGTTGTTCCTCTAAGATAGGAGTTAGTTTAGGTAACTCCTATATTGGTGTGTCTGGTGAGAAATTATCTCAACCAAAGGTGTCTAAGATAGCACGCACTATCTTGAGAACACTGTCTCTCATCTATTTATTTGTAACACTATATTCAATTATTTGTGTAATGAGAGAGAAGCATGAGGCTTCAGCCTTTTTCCGCCAATATTGTGTGTCTGATTTTTATGTGTGATTTATATATTTTTCTGAGTTAATTGCTTTTTTATCAAAACAAAATATTTGTCCCAAAAAAAAAAATGAATTTCTCAAGAATGCAAAACAACTCCAATATTTAATCTCGATTTTCAGTCCTGTGTTATTGTGGTATCGAAGATACAGAAGAAAGTTCTACTGCACAGAGGGGAGGTCAACCGGTGGAACAATGGGAGGTAAGCGGCAACACCAAGAAACGGCTTGTAGGCCTACATTATTTATTAACAAAGACCGGTGGTAGATCAGACTAGAGTAACCAGGAGTGGAGCATCAAGATCGAAGATCAATTGCATTAAAGATTCAGTTGATTCTATCATCACTATGGAGTAGTTCTAGTTGTACAGAGAAAGATCGAGCATTTGACGCAATAGGAGAAGACCAGCCTCATATTTTTATTTTGAAGGCCTCACGCAAAAGAAAGGTCTAATGCACGTGGATGATCAAGGTCTATAGATAGTGTACACTAATTTAACTGCCTTGATGTATTCAAGAATATGATTGTCAACTTGTCCCAAAGTAATCCATAATGGTTTTCCTCTTTGAAGATAAGGTGGATTTAAGTCTGAATCAAATAATCTTTGAGAGATAGAAGATGGACAAGATTATATTATTCAACAGACTGTAAATGGAGTACAACTCTCACTCTCAAACGTACAATCCCTAATATTCGAAACTAAGACCGTGTAATCATCTGAAGAAGTTGCAATCTTACAAAAATCAGTTGGACACTAGTCTATAGTAGTTACCTCTCCTCGATGTCCGAGGATTTGCTTCTAGCTTGTCTACCTGACATAGAAGACATTTTCATCACTTGATCCACTCAGTATATGAGAAGAAGCCTTTATGTTGGTGAGATATTAACAATTAATTAACTTTACTTGTGAAAATTTCCCTGCAGTAAAGATTTGTAGTTTCCTTGAAGATTCAATCTCCATAAATGATATCTTATGCAACTTTGTGAAATTCGGTGTCAAATTCTTCTTTTGTGACTTTTATTGCAATGATTTTTGTTCGGGTACCATAAATCCTAGTTGAATATTTTGAAATTTTATACAATTTACAAAAACAAAAGACGGTTCCAATACCTTCTCTTTGTGCTTTTCGCTGATGAAACTCTTGGGAGTTGACACAATTGTGTTGATTTACTCTGTTCTTACTTCATCTTTTTACTGCTTAATGCATCACACTCTAATTTAAGACAATGAATAGTTGTTTATTACATATATGCTGGTTTCATTCTTTATAGTTGCGGACATACGCTAGTTGGTTTTAGTAAAGTAGCGTATATTGTTTGGAAAGGAAAATCATAAATGTGAAAGTTAAAACACTGATTCACCCCCCTCATAGTATTTTTCCCAACAATTGGTATTGGAGTAGGTCCTTCAGAAGAAGCTTGCTCGTTTAAAGGGAGATCTCTCAAGATGAATAATCATCAAGGAGTGGGATCTATCAGGCCACCAATCTTCAACGGAAATAACATAGCATATTGGAAGATAATAACTAGAGCCTACTTTCAGTCACTTGGAGCTGATGTTTGGGAAATTGTGGAAGGAGGATACCAATATCCAACAACTGTCCCCACAGATCGAATAGAAAAGAAAGCATATGAAAACAATGCCAAAGCCATCAATGCATTATCGGGAAGTCTATCAGAATAGAAATTCGTCAAAGTCATGTAGCTCAACACAACCAAAGAAATATGGGAAAAAATCATTCAAAGCTATGAAGGAGACTCCCAGGTAAAACATGCTAAGCTCCAAACTCTCAGAATTCAATATGAAACTCTAAAGATGCATAGTGATGAAATTATTGCTAGTTATTTTTTATGAGTAGATGAGATTGTAAATTTTATGAAGAATCTGGGTGAATAAATAAAGGAGGCTACTTTAGTAGAGAAAATTTTGAGATCCCTATCTTCTAAATTTGAGTCAAAAGTATTTTCCATTGAAGAGAAGCAGGATCTCCAATCTATTACTGTTTTTCAACTTCATATAATTTTAATTGCCTTTGAAATGAGAAAAGGAGGTCCATAAGATATTAGAGAAGCCGCTTTCAAAGCCTTGACAAAGGGAAAAGAAAAGGAAGATATCAAGGAATCAGGATATATATAAGAAGAAGATGAGGTCAAATTTGTGAATAAGCTTCAACGGGGTTCTGGAAGATTCAGGGGTAAGCTTCCCTTCAAATATTTTGCCTATGGTAGAGTTGGTCATTATGTTGCTAAATGTCCTCATAAAGATAATCATGACAAAGGAAAGGAGTCTACAAAAGGTAATAGAAAAAAAATTGTTAAAAAGAGAAGTTATTATGATCATGAAGAAAGTGATGGCTTGTCTAATAGTGATGAATATGAATTTGAACAAGATATTAAACTACTCATGGCTTATGACAATGATGATTTTATGGATGCCTAAGAAGAGGAATATTTTCTTGAAGAAATCACTCAACTTAAACTCTGTTTGGAAGAAAAAAATATGGTCATAGACACTTTGACACATCAACTCACTGAAAGAGAAAAGCACAATGAAAAATTAGAATGTGAAGTAGTGGGTCTAATAAAAGAACTTGAGAAGATAAAATCTCTGAATCTTAGATTTGCTAAAGGATCAGAAATCTTAGATGAAATCATCAAATGTTAGGTCCCTAAAATACTGGTGATTACCCCATTACTATTGTAGTTTTATCCCTTGTTAATATTGTTGTGCCCCTATTGTCCCCATATTGTTATTACTGTGCCCCATAGAATTCCTCTATTGTTATTTTTGTGGCTTTATATTATTATTGTTAGGTCGGCTGGGTTATATTGTGACTCCTTAGACTCCTATATATAGAAAGGAGGTTTTGTCGTTTGAATCATTGAAGAATTGTTCATTTGTGTAATGTAAAGGAGGTTTCCCCATCGAAGAGGCTGAATTCTAAGGCATTCAACTATCTTTTCTATCTTGTGAGCTGGTTTCATAACATTTGGTATCAGAGCATTCGATTCTAGGGTTTCGCTACTCCAAATAGGTCATCGTGGAATTTTTGCTATAACTTTTCTTTTGTTATGTTTCAGAAGCTATAAAAAGAACCCATTTGAGATGAAATCGCACTAAACCTTGAGTCCAAATTTCAGAGCCTTTTGCACTATATTTGCAGAGATATGATCTGAGGAAGTTGGTATTTATGTAGACTCCTGAATTACATTCCAAACAGGTGACCTGGGGAAAATCGTCATAACTTTCTCTTTGAGCATCGGATTGAAATTTCATAAGAAGGTATAGAAAGAGGATAAACTATAGTTTCTTTTATATAATTTTCAGAGCCAAAGGTCGAAACAATGACTTGTGGCATGTCGTACAATTTCACTCTACTAAACTAGTCTATAATTAGGTCACTATGGGAGATTTGGCATAACTCTTCCCTGTAGAACCCAATTTGGATCAGACTGGTGGAATTGGAAAGAGGACATAGAGGGCTACCATAGGTCATAATTTCAAATCTGGATGGTCTGAAATTACAAAGATACATCAGATTCAATATCAAGCTCCTACAAAGTGAAAAAAGGTGTGTAGTTTCTTTTAATTTTTGCATAAGCTTGGTTTGAAAAATAAGTTTGAAGGAATTCAAAGGGTATAGTAAAGCATTATTATCAATAATTGGTGCTTAGATAAAAGAAAATGCAAACACCTAGTAAGCAACCTGAAAGCTCTAGCATGACTTATGAAGAAGAGGAAGAAATGCAACATGATATATCAAAATTACCAGACCAATTGCAACAAGTGTCACTTGCACAAAAAGGAATAGAATCTAAGATGGATGGTTTAAAGAAAGATGTAGAATCTAAGATGGATGGTTTAAAGAAAGGCATAGAAGCTAAGATGGATTGTTTAAAAAAAGGTGTAGAAGCTAAGATGAATGACGTGGAAGCTAAGATGGACGATTTGAAGATAGATTTGAAGACAGACATGGAAGATTTGAAGACAGGCATGGAAGATTTGAAGATAGATTTGAAGACAGATTTAACAAAGTTTCTACAAGAAATTCTTACTAATGGTGAAAGGGTAGTAAAGGAAACTCATGATGAGAACAAAAGAAATGTTAATCATGATTTCATAGACTCTAATGTTGGATCGAAGACCCACCATATTCCAAAAATCGATATGAGGAAGTCTGATGGCAAGGATCCCGCAACATGGATATTACAGATGGAGCAATTTTTTGATCTCAATAATGTGCAAAACACACAAAAGGTACATATTGCAACTTTATATTTGGAACCAAATTAGTTTGTATGGTATCAATGGCTTTTCTCTCGTAAACAAATTATCAGTTGGGCAATTTTTACAAAAGAATTAACAGCACATTATGAGGATACAAAAAGCAACACTTTTTTTAGCCAATTGATAAGTCTCAAACAAAAGGGTTCAATAATGGAGCACATTGAGGAGTTCCAAAAATTGAACATAAGGGTAAAAAATATTCCAGAGGAGCATAGTATTGATGTGTTCATAGGGACTTTAAAGGATAATATCCAACATGATGTTTTCTTTTGGGAACCTGATTCATTAGAGAAGGCATTCAGGTTAGCAAGAAAAATGGAAAGCAAAATTATGGAAATTATTCATCCATCTGTACCATCATCTACATACTGTGCAACTATATTTTCTCTATTGTTTAAACGATTTAGAAATGACAAACAAAGTGCAGACATGTATTTTTATGTTTTTCCTCTCTTAAGAAATAGAGAACTGTAAATCGCTTACAAGTTTCCAAGACCAGAACAGACAAGAAAGTAAACAGGCTCATAGCCAGGAGAATGTCCACATAGCGAAACAATTGAACGAAGAAAACAGAATCCGAGTATCGGTTGAACAAACCAAACGGAGGTAATTCATTACGAACTATTATACACCATTTTCTTCCTTTCTAAACGAAACAGAGACAAAGAAATATATAATTGTTGTTATATAAGAGTCCAGCGTTACATTGTTAAAGCAAATAGAATAAGAAGTGACCACGAGACAGGGTAGACCCTAGTCAAGGGTTTGACATTGTGAAACCCTCGAGCCCAACCAGAAAGTTCAACCAGAACAAATTACAAACTAGAATTGTAAACAGAGGAGTGCCTAGGTCGTGTAACGACTCAAACAAGAGACAAAAAACAGTTGCTGAGGCGTGACCCTAGAAAGCTACAAACCCTAGCTACAATTCAACAAAACTATGGTGACAGAGCCTACCCGAAAGACCCCGAAGGGTTTGCAAACCAAGTGTGGAAGCCATCCACCCCGAGGTCGAGATCTTAACCTATGCAACCAGAACAAGCTAGTGTCAATCACATCACTTATAATAGTGGAATGAGCAGATATACAATACAAGTAAGGGGAGAACATAATCTTACCTAGGAGTGTGATTGAATAAGAAACCTCGTGCTATAGAGCCACAGAACACAAGAATGACCTGAGACAAGAGGAGCGAACATTGTTAGTTTCTAAACCAGGAGAAGGCAGAGTTAAATCAAAGAAAGTCAAATTACCTGAAAGACATAGCCAAGCGAGCCATTGTGCCTGAAACCTGTGCACACGGGAACAGTAGTAAAACGATTTTAGCAGCAGAGCAGTAACAAATTAACCAACAGTAGGAAGGCACAGTTGGAAGTCTGACAAACCAAACTAGAAATCGATTCCAGGTACCAACAGACGAAATAACCCATTGTGCCAAGGAAAACGAGCAAACTAACCTCCAGAATGCATAACAGGACCATACAACTAGATATACAGTTGCCAACAACACAGGCGAGTACGTCGAACCACATTCATTCGCAGATAGAACCAGAACATAGCATTTCCATAGAAACCCTTACAGAGCTCTCACAGCAGAACGAAATGTCGAAAATGACCAAAATGCCAAAGGGTTTTGCATAATGACCAAGTGGGAAATGAGGACCGAGGCAGGAGGATAGGTCAGTTTCATATTTATGATCCTTATTAAATGATTGCAACCACCAACATAAATATCCTTTGATCATAACAATAATAAAAAGCCAAATCATCGACCAAATCTGCCTTCATCAATAGCACCAGACAAACTTGTGTTAAGTTATACGTTGGAGTGTGCTGGGTCCCATCACTTTACATGACAACACCTCCCTCATATTGGGTTGTAGTGTGCCCCTAACATAAAGAATAAAATACAATATTGTTATTATTTTAAAGATAAATTTAATAAATTTTCACTTTAAAATTTATTAAACTTTTAAGTAGACCATATTTTTAAAATTATCTTAATTTTCACATTCTCTCTCACACATTCATCTTTTTAATATATATATATATATATATATATTAGTTTGTATGGTTTTTTTTTTATAATAAATAATAATAAAATATATAATTTAGTTAGTTTTATGTTTTAGTTTTTAATTTCAACAACGTAAGATGTATCATGACTTTTAAGTAAATCATATTTTAAATCTAGTTTTACATATATATAAATTCCTTTTATACTTAATAAAAATAATAATAAAGATACATTTTAGTTAGTTTTTATGATTTCTTTGTTTAGTTTCTATGGCGAATTTGGATGGATTTATATTAGAATATTTTTTCCACTTGTTTTTCCGAGAGATATCCACATTAAAATGTTATACATACAGTAGAATATATATATATATATATATATATATATATATATATATATATATATATATATATATATATAGATATATGTCAATTCCATATTAAATTTTAAAGGAATTTCAAATCTCCCTTGTACATTGAATTATAAAGCATTTATTAAAGGAATAAGAAATCTCTTTCTATATATAACCCATATTATACTCAAGATGCATATTCAAATGTTTAATTTATAATCCATGTTAAATCTGATTGAATAAGTTACACATCCCCTTTATATTGGAAAGTGAAAATAATAGAATAATTTTAATTTAAATTACTTTATTAAATAAAATTGATATAAAATTATGTTATTTAATATGAACATTGAAAAATTGTATTTATAGATATATTTTTATTTTAAATATTACATGTCAATTAAACATATACTAAATTACATATCTTGTAATAAGTAGTGAAGGAATTACATAACTCCGTATTAAAAAGTAAATTAAATTATTTTAATTTCAATTACTTTCTCTTTCTATATAAAGTAGATGTAAAATTAAGGTGGAAATTGAAGTTTGTTTTTGTTTTTTTTTTTTTAATTAAAATTTTTATTACCTTCTGAACATCTGATTACTATCATAAGTTTTACCATCTTTGTATTTACAAGCATAGATCCCGTTTTAGTCCAGATCTACCAAGCCCCTAGAGGGATCAAACAATTTCACCGCATTCATAAGTTTTACCATCTTTATATTAATTAGCATATATCCATCTTAAATTTGGATTTAATGTGTCAAAATGTCTCAAGTTCAAACCTCTTTTTGAATGCAAAACTTGAGAAAATGTTTTGTACATGGAGAGATTTGATTAGTCTTGGCTACTCGTTAATCTGGAGATAAGATGGATCTATGTTGATTTTGATAAACACACTAAGAAGAAGTTTTAACTATAAGACGTTTTGTATTTTCACTTGAAATATATATATATATATATATATATATATATATATATATATATATATATATATATATATATATATCTATATCTATATATAACAAGTGAAAATAAAAAATTTCTTATAGTTGAAACTTTTTATTCAAAATTAGCATAGATCCTGTTATCACTTAGGTTGTCCTTAAAGCTCCTTAAAGGATACGGCCGAGGTAACCACAAACCAATCTTTGTACTGCAGGTCCTAGCCTACCTGCAATCAGAGAGGGCTCTCTCTTTATAATTTAGCTTTGTTGAAGATGATATTAGGCTAGCTAATGAGTTCAAGGGGGTTTTGTTTATGTTTGGTGGGATGGGGGATTCTTTCAAACAGAGTTGGGATGCATAGTGTGAGAAGTTCAAACCATTGGGCATGGAGTCGTGGATTAGGCTTGCTGTTGCGTTTTCTTGGTCACAAGAGGAATACAGAGCAGGATAGCTACACATAAAACAATATCAAGCTGGAATAAGGATGGAACAAAGGTCAGTGAATGAAAGGCAACTAAGTAGCTCTCATTATGCTAATAGAGGGAAGGTGAATGAACATTTATATAGGAGCAGTCAAGGATTCCTAAACAACATTCATATATGAAGGAACTAGCGTAAATATGAGCAAATCAGTATTCATATTCAGGACTATTTCAGAGGAAAACATAGATAAATCACAGAAATTGAGAACAGAATACAACTAAGTGAGCTCTGAACTATTATTTCTTTCTGCTATTTAGATAGTGAAACAATGATGGCATAAAACATATAAACTGTAAACAGAGATAAGAAACACTTATTGGGCTATGTAGAAGCGTTAGGATTCCATAGTCACTCTTCAGTCATTAAAACACAACAGTCAGTTCATCTCCCAAACATTCCAGCGATCTTTGATTATAGAGACTCTCAGAAAATACAATGCAAGTCTGGAGGAAGTTATCGACCAACCAACCCTTAAAATAGTGCAGAGGGTGGTTTAAATAGAAAATATTTACAAACATCCCTTGAACAGGTGTCAAGGGAGAAAATATCTCAAAATATCTATCAAAACAGATTCAAAAGAGATCTGTGCAATAACTGCTTCTAATGCTAAGTTGTGCTGGAAATAAATGCAATAAAATATCTAAAACAGGTGTTCATGAGGGAGCAGCCTCATCAAAATGGCTCTTTAGGGCTGCGCATGGTCCTGCAGCTTCAAAAAATGGACTGAAAGAGTGCCTTGAGCCACGCGCTGTCCTCTGTGTGATAACTGTGCTTTTAAGGAAGCAACGCTGCTCCAAAAACATAACTGGGTTCATGTGTTTGCCAATATCTGCTTTGAAAACCTTTATCTGTGTCTTCAAGTGGTCTTGCTGCCTTAAATGGCCAAAATCTGTGAGTTGGTGAGCCATTACAGCTCAATGATGCCTTGTTGAATCTGCTGGGGTCCCTTTTGCTTCATCTACCTTGGAAGATCTTCACTGACACACTCCGCCGCTTCCCTGATACTCTTTGACACGCACATGGTCCCTTCTTGACCTCCGAATGCCTTTGAACTATCCAATCACCCATTTATGGCCACTGCTCAGCCTTCTTCCGCCTTTGGAGTCGTTATCAGCCCTTGCCGATCAGCGAATGCCTCAAAAATGGTAAAAAATTGCAATCTGGATGACTAGAGGATCATTGGAGGACCGCCGATGTGAAAACCCTGCATTTAGAAGTATTTTGGGCCTGGAGCGATTTGAAAATGGCTGAGGAAAGCATCGTTCCTTTGTAATTGGGCGGGCGCGGGCACCGCATGATTAAATCTTTGAAAAAGGCCTATTTCATTAAACAGGCGGAAAAGCCTTAAAAACTGCAAAATTGATGAATTTTTGGCTCTGTCGCAACACTATTCATTTCTTTAAATCATGGCCATTGGATCCGGTGCGGGCTGATCCAACGGCCCAGATCATATCGCTATATCGCATCGGGGCGGACCAGGGGGTGGCACATAAACAATCGCCGAAACTGCGCGGACCCGATATGCTATAGGCCCTTCCTTTTATTTGGAATCGCGTCCGGCCCATCGGCGATGTCATATCGGCGGATTTTAACAAAATCAATATGCGGACCCGAAATCCCTTAAAACTGCCCTTTATAACTTTTCGGCTCCGGAATATCGGAGCTTTCCCATTTCGCTGTACAAAGGCCTCCTTTCGGACCCGATAATTTTATATGCTGCATTTTATTAATACTTCGGCTCCGGAATAAGCAATGCTATATATGGGGCCGCGACTTAATAAAGACCGTTGATCTGAGGGCCCGAATGGGCGGCTGCGATTAAATCAGCATTTTGCTATCGGCGGGGACATGGGGCAGGACTTTATATAATTGCGATTGCCGAAATGGGATATCGCCGACAAGGTCTGGGCCGTTAATCTGAGCGGGGGTGATGGACGGCTGCGATGCGATATTGTTGAAAAATGCGGGTTTTTACGTTATGACTTAAGTTTTATAAAAAACTTGAGTTTAAACGATAAAACAAAAAAAGGGAGTTGCGATAAAAAGAGTATATGCAGGATATATGGGAAAATATGATGGAGGAAGCCTCTGATAGCGATATCGCATCGGGACAAAAGGAATGGGGGCATATATATATGGGCCAGCACTGTTATTACCTCCGACAGCGATATCGCGTTGGGGGGGGGGGGGGGGGAATCCATCGGAGGAGGGTTTATATGTATAGAAGGGGGCTATAAAGCATCAAAAGGGTTTTTTGCCTTTGAAGAAAGGTAAAATGAAATCGGAGGAAGGTTGTTAATGCATCGGAAAGGG
This sequence comes from Pinus tabuliformis, assembly GCA_031772625.1. Classification (NCBI taxonomy): domain Eukaryota; kingdom Viridiplantae; phylum Streptophyta; class Pinopsida; order Pinales; family Pinaceae; genus Pinus; species Pinus tabuliformis. The sequence continues at coordinate 1,745,653,586 of CM062820.1, read as the reverse complement.
TCCGAAGCATGGTGAGAGGATGGTTTGAGGGGGGAAGTGAGGGCTCTTGCTCAGTTTCAGGTAAACTTAGCAATTCCCAAGTGTACTTATGGTTATTTTTCAACCAGGGGGAGGGGATAAGTATATAGGGGAGTTATATAGATAGTTTTAGTAGGGGAAGGGTACAGAGATAGGGAGTTACATAATAAAGTTAGTAGTTAATATGATAATGATGAGAACAGGCGCTAAGAATGATGTCTTAGGCTATCAATGGGGGAAAATGACTGATAGAAGAAGTGTGAACATTCCTTTAGTGAAGTAGATCTTCACCAAGGCAGATGATATGGAGAATGATGAAATTAAGAGGTATCAAGCAGATCTTGACCTCTTTAGGGGAAGTTAGTGAGTGATTTGGGAAATAGGGAGAAGGGGAAGTTAGACATGCATTTCTTGAAGTCCTCCAACTGAAAAATCACCTTCAACTTGTGATATGATAGATATAACACTTGACAATATGAAATGGATCACAAGCCATGATTCTGCAATCTCAAAGCTACCTACTCGGCCTATTCACCTAGCATTTTCTCTTCTTTTTGGTTTGGGTGCACTTGAACTAGCATACCCAGCTTTTTGTTCTTTTCTTCTTGCTGTCCTCCTATCTACAACTACACTTATTGCATCCAGGGGCTCAGATTAAGCTGTTGAGCACCCTTGTTTCTCTACCTATCTACAAATCTGCCAAGATTAAGCTGTTTGGACAGATGTTCATTTTCTATATTCTACAACATGAAATTGAAACCTAGGGAGGCCAAGATTAAGCTGTTTGGCCTACCTTAGCTGAAAACTCATCAAAATGGATCAACTCATCAAAAATGGAACACAACAGTGGCATTTAGACTAGAACACTCTCATGGATACTTCTCTGGCCATCTGTAGCAAATATGGAGCATTGGAGCAAGCAAAGTATGACATATTTGGCATGTAAAAATGTCGATCATGAAAGATGATTAACCTGTTGCAGCAGGAGGCTAACAGTGGCTCCACTTGGGGATGGCTTTTCCTTGTGACAAGCCAAGAACAGCAGGTCAGAATGCCTTGATCCTCTGTAGTTGCTGTTAATTGAAAATCTCTTCCGTGCTAACTGCTGAATAACTAGAACTTTAACTTCTGAATGCAGCACTCCTCCTTATCTGAAACACTATGAAAAATAAAGCATCGCCTGCTTTCTTTTGCATGCTTGATATTGCATACACTTTTGCTTGAGCACTGCCTTGTGAAATAAACATAAAAAGGGAATAAAACTGGAGCTCTTCTTTTCTTGTCTTTGAAAGCGTGCTGAAGTAAACTGAAAATCCTCCTTTCTTTTTGATACTGTTGACTTGAAGACTACAAGCTGCAAACAGTTTCTCTTTAACATAAATCACTGTGATATGACAGTGTTGCTCTGCTGTTTTGTTGAGATTACTGCAGAGACAGAGCTTAAAAATAGAGGACTTGCATTGGCTGTGTCTTCACAAACTTTGTTGCTGCTCCTCTAACAATCGGACTGTTTATACAAAATAAAAACAAAAGTGCTGATATATACAAATATCAATGTACAAAGAGATATATACAAAGCTGCGTTATGTTCAACAAAAGGGATCATGATAATGCTTCAGCATACGGCCATTTACAGGGCCTTCTTCAGCAGTGCTGCCCTCTACAGATTTGAGGAAATATGTGTTATTTCCCTGAACAACAGAAATAACAAATGGCCCTCTCCAAAGGAAATCAAATTTTGCATGTTTTCCCTTGTCTTCTCTTCGTGAGTCCCACCTTAGAACTTTGTTGCCAACACAGAAATTCTCAGCCTTAGTCCTCTTATCAAACATCCTTTTGAGCTTCTCTTGCATAATTTGAGCTCTGTCATAGACCTGCTCTCTTGTCTGCTGCAAATGAATTGTTTGGTTTATCCTCCTTTGTATATCATTTGGCTCATCTTGAATCTCTTGCAGCAGATTGATAATAGGAATGCCCAGTGATGAAGGAAATTTGGCCTCCATGCCATATACTAGCTCATAAGGGCTCATCCCAATGGATTTCTTGGTTGATAATATGTCTGCCCATAGGGCATTTGTGAGCTTTCTATGCCAGTTCTTCTTGTTTTCTTCTAAGATCTTCTTGATAATTTTGATCAGGCTCTTGTTAGATGACTCGGCTAAGCCATTACCTTGAGGGTAATAGGTTGTGGAATGGCCTAAAGTGATATGGAATTTATGGCAAAAATTGATCATCTTTTTGGATTTGAAAGCAGCGGCATTGTCAGTGATGATCTTCTCAGGGCAGCCAAATCTAGACAGGATATTGCACTCAAGGAATTGGATAATGGTGGTGTTATTGGCCTGCCTGCATGGAATGGCTTCAATCCACTTGGTGAAATAGTCGGTGGCAGTTAGAATCCACTTATGCTGTCCTGAGGAAGAGGGATGGATTTCTCCAATGAAGTCAAGACCCCATTGTTGAAAAGGATTTTCGGTTGAGATGGGCTTAAGAGGCAAGGGCAACAGCTTTCTTTTGCCCTCAAAGATTTGGCATTTGTGACATGAGATAGCAAACTTCTTTACATCTGCAAACAAAGAGGGCCAATAGAAACCAACCCTTAAAATTTTATCAGCAGTGGACTTCCAATATAGATGTCCTCCACAGTCCCCTGCATGGAATTCTTTCATGACATTATTAGTTTCATTCATGGTCAAACAATTAAGCAATATGCCTTCATGATTCTTCCAAAATAAAGCACCATCTAAGACACAAAATTTCAAAGCCTTCATTCTTAAAAATCTCTTCTTGGTCCTGGACAATCCTAGGGGAGCAAACAGGTTTAACAATACAAAGCATATATCAACATACCATGGGGATTGCAGAAAGGTGTCACTGATCTGTGGAGTTGCCAACTCCTGTTCATTGTCCAGTTGGTTGATGTCTAAGGCTTGAAAGTTTGTTTCGGACATCAGTTTGGCTAAACCTTGTCCCTTTATTAGCTTGGTTGGCTTTATTTCTATGTCATACTCAAGAATGTTAGCAATCCACTTGCCTCTTTTGCCTTCTAACCCTGCTTGGGTTAATATGTCTTTTACAACAACATGTGGGACATAAGCAATCACATGTGAATATAAAATATAAATTCTGAAGTCTTTGATTGCTTTAACAAGGGCATAGGCCTGCTTCTCCATGATTTGGTACTTCAGGGGTGCATCTCTTAAGGCTCGGCTGAAAAAAGCGATTGGCTTTTCATTTCCTTGGTCATCCTTTTGCAATAGGACAGCGGCTATGGTTTTATCAGATGCAAATGAAAATATGATAAAGTCCCTATCAAATTGAGGACTTGTGAGGACTGGGGCTTGAGTTAAGGCAACTTTGATACTTTCAAATGCTTGCTTGGTTTCAAAAGACCATTTTACCTTGGCATCCTTCTTTAACATGTTACTCAACAGTCTTATCAGCTCGGCTAGATTTGGGATAAATCTCCTTAGGAAATTGATCTTTCCTAGGAATGCTTGCAGCTCTTTTATGTTTCTTGGATATGGGATTTGGAGAATGGCCTGGATCCTTTCGGATCAATTCTAATCCCGTCTTTTGAAATGATATGTCCAAGTAATTTTCCTTCTTCAAGGCCAAATAAAGACTTCTTGGGGTTCAAGGAAATGCCATATTTCCTACATGTTAGGAACACTTGTCTCAAATGTCTTAGGTGGTCTTGGTCAGATTTGGAGAAAGGGGTAAGATCATCAAGATAGACAACCAAGAAATCATGGATTTCCTTGGCAAATGCAATGTCCATGGCCCTTTGAAAGGTGGCACCTGCGTTCTTTAGGCCGAAAGGCATTTTAACATACTTAAATGTTCCCCACGGTGTGGTAAAGGTTGTCTTATCTTGATCATCTGGGTGAACCAGTATCTGATTAAAACTTGAAAAGCCATCTAGCAAAGAGATTCTAGATGACCCCACTACTCTTTGTAGGATGTGGTCCATTTTGGGCAATGGGTAGTGGTCTTTAAGGGAGACTTGGTTTAAGTTTCTCAAATCTACACAAAGCCTAATCTCACCTATTTTCTTTATTGTGGGAACAAGATTGGATACCCATTCAGAAAATCTAATGGGTGCTATGATACCTGCTTCAAACATTCTTTTCACTTCTTTCTCAATTAAAGGGAGAAGCACAGGATTGATTCTCCTCAGTTTCTGTTTGAAGGGCTTTTGATTTGGCTTTAAGGGAATGGTATGTTGAATAATTGAGGTGTCATAGGACTTCAAGTCCTCATAACTCCAAGCAAATACATCTTGGAATTCTTTGAACAAATCAACATATTTGGGCTTTTGATCGGGTGGCAAAGATTGAGATAGTTTGATCATTTTGGGCTTCTCTGCTGTCCCAATGTTGTGTTCTTCTATGACAGTGTTTATAGGCTGCATTTTTGGCTTTTTGGGCACATCATTTGCATCAAACATGTCTTCTAGTGGAGTGAGGCCAACCGAGAGAAAATTGTCCTTTAGATCAATGATTTCGGCCTCTGTTTTGGCTATTTCCTCCAAATGCATCTGTTTCAGCTCTTCTATGTTTTCTTCATCAAAGATGGTTGGCTGTAGCAATTTTCTAGCTGTTTCAGCTGTTACAGTTTGCTGGATTTGGTTTATTGCTTGCAGTGGATCATCCATAGCATCCATATCAATGTTTAGGCCTGAAAACTCATGCTGTAAGGTAAGAAAATTGTTGATTTGAGCATCATCCTCAAACACTTGCCAATCCTTAACATTGTTAGGGATAGCAGGCCTGTGCTTTATCTCAGCAGTAAAGTGGTGATTGGGCTCAAAAGGAAGCTTGCAAGTGCTAGCAAAAGTAGCTAGGCTGTGAGCATGCATGTTATTGTTTCTAGAAATCTTAGCAAGTTTGGATTCAGTGAAGGTATCAAGTATTGCAGTGGCAGCAGTCCTATAAGCTCTTAGCCTTCTATCATTGGTAACAAAGTTGCCTTTCATTTGTTGGATTACTAGGTCTGAGTCACCTAGAATGGAAACTTTGGCAGCTCCTAAAGCTTTGAGCAGCTTAAGGCCTAAGAGGAGTGCCTCATACTCAGCCATGTTGTTGGTACATCTGAAGTTAAGTCTGTAAGCATGACCCTCTGCATGACTATTATGTGTATTGTGAATCCATATTCCTGCCCCTGCTCCTAGCTTATTAACATAACCATCAAACTCTAAATACCATGTGATTTCCTTCTTGTGGTTAATATTAAGAGTTTCAGTCATTTTAGGATTGGGAAGACCTAGGTTTTGTGCTACATGTGGTTCTTCTTGTATGCTGGTTGCACTGACTATTTTGACAGTTTCCTGGGTATGAGCAACCGTTTCTTGATTGATGCATGTTTCTTGTTCTAAAGGCAAAGGCCTCTGATTAGTTGGAGGACTTGTTTCATCATTAAACAAAATAAAAGAATCCATATCAGAATGGATTGAATAGATAGGGAAATTCTTGGGTTTTTCCTCACTACTTACCACATACTTCATCAATGTTTCTCTATACAGTCTCTTTGGTTGCCCAAAGACTGAAATAGTGGCATAGGAGAGGTCTAATTGGAGAGATCCTTGGAGTTTTGCTCCCCAAGATCTTGATAAGAGCATGCCATACTTTGGTGGTATGTCAGCAACCACCACATCCATGAGGATTGTCTTGTTTGGGTATTGGACTAAGGAAACACACAAGTCTTTGATGAGGCCTAAACATTTGACTTGACTTGAGTCAAAGGAGAATAGATCTTTGTATTGTCTTGTTACATCAAGGTTTAGCTTCTCCATTACAGCTTTGGGCATAAGGTTGTGTGAGGCACCTGAGTCAAACATTGCATTATGTAAAACTTTATCATGTATGTGCAGATTGACATAAAAGGGTAGAACAGCTCCATGTGCTGATTTGCCATCAACTTCTGGACCAAAAAGCAACTCAGGTGTATCATCTAAAACATTCACATCATCCCTATTCTCTGGCATTTGCAGTGATCTTTGGATTTGTTTCCTATACACATCATGCTTTGCAAGTTCAGATAAGCGGATGGAAATCTTAAGTTTGCTTATTTCTGCTTCTAAGTTGAATGGTTTCTCCAATGGAGTCTTTGTGTTGGCAATAGCAGATTTCCCCTTTTCAAGTGTATTTTCTGCGTTTTCCTCTTGATTATCAGTGTTATGGTGAGTGATACCTTGCGGTATTTCTATTTTGGGAAGGCTTTTAGGAGTGCTGTTCAAGTTCTCTTTTGAGGAAGAAGGTGGCAGAGGCTGATCAATAGAAGGCTGTATGTCTGTTATGTCCTCTACAGTCACTTGGTGCGGGTTTGGGACAGTTATATTAGCTGTTTTTGTTATAATAGCCTTGCCTCTAATCTGGTTGGGCTGTTTTCCCTCCTTAGGTTTAACTCTTTCGGGCACATCTATGGTTCTTGTCCTCAGCTTATACTATTTGTGGACTTCATAAACAGCTGAATCATAACCTTATTTAAAGTCAAAAGACTCACCAGACTTAGTCTGAAATTGATTTATCTCATGGTCATCTTGGTCTTCTTGGGTTAGAAAAATTTGTTGCTCATCCTTCAAATCCATTAAGTTCATGTGAGTGTCTTCTATGGGTTCATTAGAAGTGGATGCCTCTGCGTTGTTTTCTTGAAAAGGAGGCCTTATATCACAGTCTGGGCTAGATCTACCAGCGTTTGGATTTTGATTTTTCCTTAAATTCGGGTTCCTGACAGTGTTAGCTTGTTGCTCGTCCCATGATGATTTCCTCTCAACACTCTCTACTCTGTCTCCCAGCCTGTGCATGCCATTAATAATAGCATCTAGCTTTTGATCTAAGGCTGAGGGCTCTTCCTTGAAGGTGGTTCTTCTCTCAGTTCTAGCTCTGTTTCTTTTGGCAATTAAATTTGCCTCCACAGTGATAGCCACATTTTGCATGTCTGCAAGGCTGTTAGGGGCTCTTTCTTTTAATTGGTAGGCCATATCTGGGTCGAATCCATCAGGGAATTTATATAAGGCAAGGTCAGGTGGGGGCCTTAAGTTTTGTGGGATAGCATTATAAACGCTATTGAACCTTGCACAATAGTCCAAGACTGTTTCTTGTGGACCTCTTTTGATTGTATCATATTCAGCTAGTATGTGCAAGGGGTCTTTCTTTTTCTCCCATCTGTTGATAAATGACTGGTATAAGGCTTCTGGGTCTGCTATGGAATTGGCTAGGAGTGCTCTAAACCAAGTCCTGACATCACCTGACAAGCTTTGGACAAAAATCTTCATTCTCACACTATCATAGTCAATCTCATAGCTTTCAAAGTAATCCTGCATTTTCTTTGTATGCTGAAGGGCTGTGCAGGAACTTGTGCCATCAAAATATGTGATTTTAGTTTGGTAATCCTGCGGCATAGCCCCGGGATTTGCAGGTAGTTGCAGGGGTGCATATCTATTAGCCATGTTGGCAGGAATAAGTGGAACAACAGGGATAATAAGAGTAGTAGCGGTAGTATGTGTAGTGAATGGAGGTGTGGAAGGAGTGCTTTGAGAGGTGGATGAAGAACAAGGGGAACTAGGGGTTGAACGAAATAAAACTTTGACAGGGGTTGGGCCACAGCGTGGGTTAACTGCTTCAGGACTATTATTAGCAAAATCCTCTCTTCGCTCTAGCTTTCTGAGGTTCCTTGGGATTATATTGGCATTTTCAAAAGCTGCTGGGGGATTTGGGTCTGGATTTGACCTTGTATAACGTGAATTCTTTTTGGGAGCCAGCTTCTAGCTTGTTTTTTGGGGATTTTTCTAAGAATATAAGGGTTAGAAAGAAACTTTTGAAGGTCTGGTTCGTTCCCAGTGGAGCTTTCCAACTTGATTTGTGAAATTAACTGAGGATTGTCCCCAGTGGAGTCACCATTATGTTATCACTCAGGTTGTCCTTAAAGCTCCTTAAAGGATACGACCGAGGTAACCACAAACCAATCTTTGTATTGCAGGTCCTAGCCCACCTGCAATCAGAGAGGGCTCTCTCTTTATAATTTAGCTTTGTTGAAGATGATATTAGGCTAGCTAATGAGTTCAAGGGGGTTTTGTTTATGTTTGGTGGGATGGGGGATTCTTTCAAACAGAGTTGGGATGCATAGTGTGAGAAGTTCAAACCATTGGGCATGGAGTCGTGGATTAGGCTTGCTGTTGCGTTTTCTTGGTCACAAGAGGAATACAGAGCAGGATAGCTACACATAAAACAATATCAAGCTGGAATAAGGATGGAACGAAGGTCAGTGAATGAAAGGCAACTAAGTAGCTCTCATTATGCTAACAAAGGGAAGGTGAATGAACATTTATATAGGAGCAGTCAAGGATTCCTAAACAACATTCATATATGAAGGAACTAGCGTAAATATGAGCAAATCAGTATTCATATTCAGGACTATTTCAGAGGAAAACATAGATAAATCACAGAAATTGAGAATAGAATACAACTAAGTGAGCTCTGAACTATTCTTTCTTTCTGCTATTTAGATAGTGAAACAATGATGGCATAAAACATATAAACTGTAAACAGAGATAAGAAACACTTATTGGGTTATGTAGAAGCGTTAGGATTCCATAGTCACTCTTCAGTCATTAAAACACAACAGTCAGTTCATCTCCCAAACATTCCAGCAATCTTTGATTATAGAGACTCTCAGAAAATACAATGCAAGTCTGGAGGAAGTTATCGACCAACCAACCCTTAAAACAGTGCAGAGGGTGGTTTAAATAGAAAATATTTACAAACATCCCTTGAACAGGTGTCATGGGAGAAAATATCTCAAAATATCTATCAAAACATATTCAAAAGAGATCTGTGCAATAACTGCTTCTAATGCTAAGTTGTGCTGGAAATAAATGCAATAAAATATCTAAAACAGGTGTTCATGAGGGAGAAACCTCATCAAAATGGCTCTTTAGGGCTGCGCATGGTCCTGCAGCTTCAAAAAATGGACTGAAAGAGTGCCTTGAGCCACGCGCTGTCCTCTGTGTGATAACTGTGCTTTTAAGGAAGCAGCGCTGCTCCAAAAACATAACTGGGTTCATGTGTTTGCCAATATCTGCTTTGAAAACCTTTATCTGTGCCTTCAAGTGGTCTTGCTGCCTTAAATGGCCAAAATCTGTGAGTTGGTGAGCCATTACAGCTCAATGATGCCTTGCTGAATCTGCTGGGGTCCCTTTTGCTTCATCTGCCTTGGAAGATCTTCACTGACACACTCCGCCGCTTCCCTGATACTCTTTGACACGCACATGGTCCCTTCTTGACCTCTGAATGCCTTTGAACTGTCCAATCACCCATTTATGGCTGCTGCTCAGCCTTCTGCCGCCTTTGGAGTTGTTATCAGCCCTTGCCGATCAGCGAATGCCTCAAAAATGGTAAAAAATTGCAATCTGGATGACTAGAGGATCATTGGAGGACCACCGATGTGAAAACCCTGCATTTAGAAGTATTTTGGGCCTGGAGAGATTTGAAAGTCGCTGAGGAAAGGATCGTTCCTTTGTAATTGGACGGGCGCGGGCACCGCATGATTAAATCTTTGAAAAAGGCCTATTTCATTAAACAGGTGGAAAAGCCTTAAAAACTGCAAAATTGATGAATTTTTGGCTCTGCCGCAACACTATTCATTTCTTTAAATCGTGGCCGTTGGATCCGGCGTGGGCTGATCCAACGGCCCAGATCATATCGCTATATCGCATCAGGGCGGACCAGGGGGTGGCACATAAACAATCGCCGAAACTGCGCGGACCCGATATGCTATAGGCCCTTCCTTTTATTTGGAATCACGTCCGGCCCATCGGCGATGTCATATCGGCGGATTTTAACAAAATCAATATGTGGACCCGAAATCCCTTAAAACTGCCCTTTATAACTTTTCGGCTCCGGAATATCGGAGCTTTCCCATTTCGCTGTACAAAGGCCTCCTTTCGGACCCGATAATTTTATATGCTGCATTTTATTAATACTCCGGCTCCGGAATAAGCAATGCTATATATGGGGCCGCGATTAAATCAGGATTTCTCTATCGGCGGGGACATGGGGCAGGACTTTATACAATTGCGATCGCCGAAATGGGATATCGCCGACAAGATCTGGGCCGTTAATCTGAGTGGGGGTGATGGACGGCTGCGATGTGATATTGTTGAAAAATGCGGGTTTTTACGTTATGACTTAAGTTTTATAAAAAACTTGAGTTTAAACGATAAAACAAAAAAAGGGAGTTGCGATAAAAAGAGTATATGCGGGATATGGGAAAATATGATGGAGGAAGCCTCCGATAGCGATATTGCATCGGGGCAAAAGGAATGGGGGCATATATATATGGGCTAACACTGTTATTACCTTCGACAGCGATATCGTGTTGGAGGGGGGGGAAATCCATCAGAGGAGGGTTTATATGTATAGAAGGGGGCTATAAAGCATCGGAAGGGTTTTTTGCCTTTGAAGAAAGGTAAAATGAAATCGGAGGATGGTTGTTAATGCATCGGAAGGGGTCCGAAGCATGGTGAGAGGATGGTTTGAGGGGGGAAGTGAGGGCTTTGCTCAGTTTCAGGTAAACTTAGCAATTCGCAAGTGTACTTATGGTTATTTTTCAACCAGGGGGAGGGGATAAGTATATAGGGCAGTTATATAGATAGTTTTAGTAGGGGAAGGGTACAGAGATAGGGAGTTACATAATAAAGTTAGTAGTTAATATGATAATGATGAGAACAAGCGCTAAGAATGATGTCTTAGGCTATCAATGGGGGAAAATGACTGATAGAAGAAGTGTGAACATTCCTTTAGTGAGGCAGATCTTCACCAAGGCAGATGATATGGAGAATGATGAAATTAAGAGGTATCAAGCAGATCTTGACCTCTTTAGGGGAAGTTAGTGAGTGATTTAGGAAAGAGGGAGAAGGGGAAGTTAGACATGCATTTCTTGAAGTCCTCCAACTAAAAAATCACCTTCAACTTGTGATATGATAGATATAACACTTGACAATATGAAATGGATCACAAGCCATGATTCTGCAATCACAAAGCTACCTACCCAGCCTATTCACCTAGCATTTTCTCTTCTTTTTGGTTTGGGTGCACTTGAACTAGCATACCCAGCTTTTTGTTCTTTTCTTCTTGCTGTCCTCCTATCTACAACTACACTTATTGCATTCAGGGGTTCAGATTAAGCTGTTGAGCACCCTTGTTTCTCTACCTATCTACAAATCTGCCAAGATTAAGCTGTTTGGACAGATGTTCATTTTCTATATTCTACAACATGAAATTCAGACCTAGGGAGGCCAAGATTAAGCTGTTTGGCCTACCTTAGCCGAAAACTCATCAAAATGGATCAACTCATCAAAAATGGAACACAGCAGTGGCATTTAGACTAGCACACTCTCATGGATACTTCTCTGGCCATCTGTAGCAAATATGGAGCATTGGAGCAAGCAAAGTATGACATATTTGGCATGTAAAAATGTCGATCATGAAAGATGATTAACCTGCTGCAGTAGGAGGCTAACAGATCCATCTTAACTCTAGATTTAAGAAGAGCCTAGAAGAATCAAATCTCTAGAGATAAGAATTTTTTCCTTAGATTTTGCAATGAAACATTTTCTCAAATTTTGCACTCAGAAAGAGGTTTTTTCTAAAGCCTCTAGTGAAATCAATTTCTAGTTTGAAAAATGGTTGAAAGGCTAAAAATAAAAAATGAGACAATTTTATGAGATTTTAAATATTTATTATTATCAATGAAACTTTATTGTTTTTAATTATATATATCTTTGACTACTAGAGGAGCCACCATGTGAGTAGTTAGGCTCCCAACTTTCAAGAAATAGTTAGAATGTCCAAAAAAGGACAGGGACAAAAAAAAAGAGAAATCCTCCATTCACACAATGGATTATTTTTTCCCTACCACTAGAATGATCAAGAGTGGAGAATGATGTCATGTATGGAAGATGAAATAGACAAGAAATAAGATTTCCTGAGAGAAAACTATGGAAATAAAAACAATGTTGAAAACTATGGAAATAAAAGCAATGTTTCAGTGGGAGATAAAAATTGGAAAAATTGGACCTATGTAAATAAAGTATTCAACCTAGGTTTAGCAAAGTATTGCTATATTTTTTAGAGAATTAGATAAGTAATGAGGTTATTTGTTATATTATGTTGATATTATGTATGCCATTTTTTTCTTTTTAGGAAGTAGGAGGAATTGCAAGTATTTGTTAGATTAAAGTCTTTGGTTGTAACAAGAAATAACTAACTCTATAATAAATAATTATGTGGAAGTGTCTCTTTAGAGGAAGTTGTGGTTAACTAGGTGATAGTTTCAGTTATGTTTTCATGAGAATTTTTATATATGTATGTATGTATGTTAATGTAAGTAAATAGATGAACATATGGCAGGGTTAGGATGGTTGTGGATTAACATGGAGATAAGGCACTCAGGTTATTCTCCAAAAACCAGGAGTCTTGAACTCAACTCTCTATTTGTGTGTGTCTATACTTATCTCTACTCTATGTTTACAGACACACACAAATACCAATATGTATATGTAACAAGATAAGAAAATATTGATTACTAAAGTGATAAACCCTAGAAGTAATATATACAAAGGATATAAGAGAAGTGCCTGAAGAATAATAACATTAGATTGTAAAACTCTTTCCCAAACATCTACCATTTAAAAAAGAATATAATTTCATAATCTCATAACAACATTGTTCAAATTTAACTCTTTTACAAGAAAAATATACTATTCCAATTTTGATTAGAAAAATATTGTAGAGTTTTGGTATAAATATGCATTATATACAAAGACAATATTAGTTACGCTCATCAGTAGTAGAAGACTTGAATAATTAATCAAGAAAAATATTCAACCTGAAGGAACAATAAACCTAGACCCAAAATTAAATTATGATAATCAAACTATCCAAATAACTATGTTGTGCATGCACAAATATCATGGAAGGTTTGGCTAGGCGTGAGCCTATTTCCTATGTTTTTGGGTAGGACTTGTAACAAATAGTCAAGACAAAAGAAAGAAAAATATTTGAATATCTGGAACCATTAGAAGATAATACCTTAAAATAATTATTTTAAACCCATATGAAGTAGAGAAAAGGAAAACAATTAAAGAGGTGAGTGGAAATAGGAAAAATCATTTGATTCTACTAAATTTACGTATGGAATAGATATTTGAATGGCCTGAAGTCTCAACCTTGTAACCAAACCCTGGCATTCCAATCATGGAAAACTGAGAATAAACAAATAAAAATAGAAGAGTTTAAAATTCTTAGTTAGAAAACTTGGAATATATATATATATATATATATATAACTTTAATAGATCCATATGGTGCTTTGATTGAGGGAAATATTGACAGTGAAAACATGAAAAGCCCAACCCTAGAAAGACGCAGGGTAAAGATATTATCCTTAGAGGCAACTTGAGATAGATAAATTACCAATTGTTTGTTATAGAATGGAAAATAAATTAAGGACGGACGCATAGGACCTGAATTTTGCAAAGCATCTTATCATCATGAACTCCAACCTTCAAAAACGTTTCTTTTAGAAGAGACGAAAGACATTTCGGGGGTAGGGTTTTCCTAACATCCTCAAAAGAAAACAAGACTCGCAAACCCTAACTTGTGACATGTTAGAATTGTAAAGAAAATTTAGTAGGTTTCTAAAAAACGAAAATCCTTATAGATCAAATTTACAGCTCGCAAGAAATTATGACATGTTAGAATTGTAAAGAAAAATTAGTAGGTTTCTAAAAAAGAAAATCCTTATACATCAAATATGTAGCTCGCAAGAAATGAACCTCTATAACCCCCATACTAATCACAAAGATAACATGCTACTCAGTTGAAAGCTTCAAAACTGTAACTAAAGATTGACTAATGGATGAGTATGAAAATCTTGTTCACACCAAATTTTAGATAACTAAAGTGCTAGAGCTGCAAGGAAAATAGAAACCTCACTTCTAATAGGTGTTCAAAGCTTAGAAAAAAAAAACCAATTGAAAATGACAACTGAATATTCCATCGTTTGGGTATGTTTCCATTACCCTTAATAATTTTTTTAAATATATCTCCCAAGTCTCACTAAGTCTTAGGAGGGAATATGAAAATAAATAAGAGTTTCTGGTAACAATTGTATAAGGTTAAAATAAAATTGTTAGTTGATAAATACATTTGTTTCCCATGGTATGACATACTCCATATATTTAGTTATTGAACAAAACAATATATTATTAAAATTGTTGTATGAGTGTGGGGTACATTACATATGGTATCAAAGTAATTGGTTGCAACACTGTGCCCTATGAGCCTAGTCACAATTTTCCTTTTTAACAAAATAAATGCTCTATTTTACATATAGAGAGAAAAAGTAAAGAGAATAAGGCAAACACCACTGCCTACAACTAAATTACTAAATATGGTTACATATTTGAGGACATAGTTGATAAGTCTTCATGCAAACAATGAGAAGTTACTAAATGCTCTCATTGAATGGGAAAAACTTACTAAGAATCTAATAGATAGATCAAATCAAAAAATAGTGGAATCAGTAGTTGAAGAGAAAGACAAGGGAGAAACCTCTAAATGAAAGAATCCTAAAAGTGTAGACGAGAGTAGAGATGACAAATATGAAAATGTCGAGGAATGTAGTTAAGCCAAAATGCCTCTGAAACAAGGAAAGGAAACAAAAATAGAGTTTCAGGGTGAATTTAAGAATATTAGACCTACAAATTATGATGGAGAGTTAGAGGAAGCAAGAGAAGCGTGGTTATTAAATATTGACTGATATTTTCAACTTTATGATTACCCTATTAATTTGAAGGATAAATTAGCTACATATCAGCTACAGGGAAAGGCTTCCTTATGGTGGGAAGAAGTCATAACTGTACATAATTTGGAAGAAAATAGTAATAACTGGGAAGAATTTCAAATATTTTTCAAGGAAAAATACTTAATTGAAAGATATTATGATGATAAGGAAAAATAATTTCATGAATTGAAACTCGGCCAAATGATCATGGATGAACTGATGACGAAATTTTCTCATGTTTTGAGATATGTACCTTATATTCATGAAGAAAAATCCAAGATACAATGTTTCATTAGTTGCGTTCCTCTCTCCTTTATAGAGAAAATCAAATACGATAATCCAAAAATAATGGGCGAAGCCATCCGAAAGGGAAAGAATCTACTATCAACAATCTAAACAAAGGAATGAAAATGTGTAATCTTTCCCCAACAAAAAGGAGGAGATATTTTCACAGGGAGGAAAATGGTTTAAAATTGCCTCTTTTAAAAAAATTGGCAAGGGAAACCAAAGTCAGAATTTTAGCAAACAATTGATTATCTAGAAAAGGTTCATACTTAGATCGAATGTAGACATACAAAATTTGAAAAATAAAAGTTTTTATGAGAAGGAGAGGGCATAATTGAAATGTTGGAGTTGTGGTGAACCTCACCTTCTGTGTAAATTCCCTTATAATACAAAATATGTTCAAAATATACAAAATATTCAAGAGGCTTCCATAATAAATGATGTGGTCAGGAGTATTCCTAGATTAACGCAACATTGGAGGAGCACCGAGTTGAACATCAATCCATAATGGTGGATATGTAAGGTAAACTTTTAAACCAACCTATTTCTGTTTTAATAGATCCAAGTGCCAATTTGAGTTATATTAGTCCCTGTATAGTAGAAAAATGTAAATTGCATCCAAAATTTTACAATAGCTCTTTGGTTGGTCTAGTTGGCCACTCGAACAAAGAGGAAAGTTACTAATTGGGTGAAGGTTTGTCCTATTCATTTAAATGCAAGTGAAACCATTACGAACTTGAATATTTTAGCTTTGGGTTCTTATGATATATTGGTGGTGATGGATTGACTCGAGGAGTATGGAGAAATCATCAACTATTTAGATAAAATTGTTACTTGAGCCATGGACAATGGAGAGATACAAATCGTAAAAGGTATACTTGATCCAGACTTATGCATGAACACAAAAAATATAGATATACACATAAACACATAAATGCAGTAGAAATAAAAATTCATTTCATTAATATCAAAGAACTGAAATATGCTTACATACATAAACATAAATAAACTAACTCGGGCGATGGTAGCTTATCTCTGAGAAGAGATGTGGTAGCTACATACCTCTGAACTGTGTTACAATGAGGCTCAAAGGAATTTTTATTATTGAAAAATAAGGGAAAACCCTAAAAAACCAAAACCTTAACCCTAGGAGATGGGACACCAAGAGTTTGTGGGCCTCGTTGGGGTTAAATGGGCAACCAAATTATTGGGGTTGTAACTTGGTCAAATTATCTTTGTTTGGCATGTACGATACCGCATTAAAAATATCTCTTTGAGTACTATAGGATTTGTCGCAGCCCCCTACCTACAATTATGGGCCTACTACAGACCTAAAAAAAACGTCATTTAGGGGGTCAAAATTGCTCCAAAAGTTCAGGACTCGAAAAATTGTTAAATATAGTAAATGTGGCTATAAACAAGGAAACTAATGAAAATGAATTGAGTTCTTGGTGTAATAAGAAGGTGACCACCAATATCCACTTAGATCAGTCCTCCCTCCTTTGGAAGCAATGGTACCCATTGCATGTAGAGCCTCTATGAGGTGAGGAAATTTCTGTTGAACCTGGTCCCTAGTGAACCACTTGCCCTGGTGAAGGAGTTCACCTACTTTGATAACTCGATATAGCTGGATCCTCTGTTGGAAATTTTTCTTGATATGTGTGTCCATGATTCGATCAGTTGTGGTCTCTTCCATGCTATCTGGGTTTAACTTCGTTGGTGTGAGTTTTTTAGCAATGTTGGATGTGTCCAACAATGGTGGAAGGTATGACTGAAGGTCGTCGACATTGAATACTAGGTGCAAGCCAAGGAACGGTGGAATGTTGAGCTTAACAAAATTGTCCCCTACAACCTTGGTGATGGTGTATGACCCATATTGGAGTAGGCGAAGCTTGTGGTGGGTCCCAACGAGGCATTCCTTCTACAGATGTAGCCAAACTTCATCACCCACCGAGAACTTGTGTGGCACCCGATGTTGATCATGTCGCTGTTGCTAGGAAATGATATATTATAGAGCAATGGAACACATAAAATATTGCAGAAATTTAAACACAGAAAATGCATAAAGAAAGAGAGATACAAATATACGTGGTTCACCCAACTTGGGCTACATCCACGAAAAAACAACCAGTCCTTCCTTTTACATTATCGAGGAAAATGAAGAGATACAACCTATAGTAGATCCACTATAATTCTCTCTTCTTTCTCACATAATCTCCTCTCTCTATCTTGCTCAAAATACACGCATACATAACCGCAATACAATTCCATCATATATAGTGAGGGGTTTACTTCTAGGGAAAACAACCATAAATTAAACATAACTTCTACTGTCAGATCATCCTCCTAATGAACAAATCAGATTGACTACGAAATTACAACATTTTACAAGGAAATTTGACATATATTTTTAGCTTCAGTGGTGCTTCCCCCAAACCCTCGCTAGGGGGGCTCATAAAATCGTCATCACCCTCCCTTGGACCCCCCTGATGGTGATAAAATGATGGACATAATTTCTGCCCCATTATGAACTGGAGTCCAACGCGGTGATACCTATGAATAAAGAAGATAACGAGGCTCCACACCCAATGATTGCTTGTACTTACCATTGGATCTTCCATTATGTCATGGACCTACTAGTGGATGTACTAAATGCACTCAATGAAGCTGTTAGCCTAGTCAACTTCAGACTAGACATGAGTTGAATCTTCCTAAGTAGCTGCAAATGGTATGGCCACATCAATGGGACATAGTGGCTAGAATCCCAATGCCACCTAAAAGGGGTTATGGCTAGTTGAGCTCTGGAGAGCTATGTTGTAGCAGTGCTGGATGTAAAGGAGGATTTCATCCCATGTGCATGGATGCTTCAATTTGTACATGCACATAATGTGTATGATCATCCTGTTGACGACCTCTATTTGACCATCAGTTTGGGGGTAGAAAGTCATGGACTTAGTTAGCTTGGTATCCAAAATCGACCAGAGACTTGACCAAAATGTACTTAGGAACCTATTGTCCTGATATGAGATAATGGACTATGGGATCCCAAAGTGTAACAACACTCATTAAAAGAATAGCTTAGCAATGGATTTTGCTATGATAGTCTTCTTACCGGCCACCAAAATGGCCATCTTAGAGAATCTGTCAATAACCACAAAAACATAGTTGTTGCCATGCTTAGTAGAAGGAAGGACCGACATGTAATCGATGGAGATGGATTCCCAAGGTCAACTAGGAGTAGGAAGAGAAGTATATAGGACTTTCTTCTTGATCTTCAGTTTGGAAATGGCATAGGAAGTTTAAGATTTGATGTACTTCCCAACATCCTGTCAAAGGTTTGGCCAATAAAAATACTTCTGCAACACTCCCACTATTTTCTCTACCCCAAAATGTCCAGCGACCTCACTGTAGTGTGCCTCCCAAATCATCTTAGAACACCTGCTTGAGGGAACAGAGAGGTGTCCCAGGTGGCATAATAGTGCATCATGGAGGTGAGATTTTGGAACTTGCATACCTTCGAGGAGCGTCTACTATGTGTTGTCGAATTTTGGATTACTCTTGTAAAGATGCAGCCACTTTGTAGTTTCGTGCCCACAAGAGTCGAGAATAGTGGTTAGTGCCATGACTGATAGTCGGCTGAGGTAGTCTACAACATTATTGGTTCTTCCCTTCTTGTACTTAATGTTCAAATGGAACTGTTGCAATATGTGGACCATTTCTGATGGCTATCATTCTGCAACTTCCCCTATGTCTGTATGCACTATAGGGGTTAGTGGTCTGTGTGGATGACCATTTCCTTCCCCATAATGTAATTCTTTCATTGTTGGCAGGTCTGTACATTGGAATAAATCTATTTGTCATATGTGAGATACTTTCAAACTGTGTCTGAAAGTGTCTCACTGTGATATGCCACTGGATGCCCTTGCTGAGTAAGAATTGCACCAATGGTATAGTCATAGGCATCTGTCTCAATCTCAAATGGTTGTTGTAGGTCTGGTAATATGAGCACTGGGGCAAAGTAGAGGCGTTTCTTAAATTCAGAAAATGCCTTCTATAGGGATTCATACCAAAATAACTTTGGTTTCACTCCTCCCTTGGTGACTTGACTCAAAGGCTAAGTGATATGAGAGAAACCCAACACGAAACTACGGTAGAGGTTGGCAAGACCCATAAAGATGGGGGGCTCTGTTAGAGTGGTTGGGGTTGGCTAATCATAAATGACTTGTATCTTGGTTGGGTCTACATGCACACCTCGCTCAATAATGATGTACCCCATATATTGAACCTGGGTTATACCAAAAGTGCATTTCTCCAAATTGGCACACAACTTATGTTGTTTCAGGGTTTGGAGGACCTGTCGAATATGGTGGAGGTGATCTTCCCAACTCTGGCTGAAGAATGTCATCCAAATACACCACCATGAATGAGTTGGTTAAGGGTCACAAGATGTCATCCATTGGTGTCATGAAGGTTGCAGGGGCATTTGTCAACCCGAAAGACATGACCAACCATTCGAAAAGGCCCTCCTTGGATTTGAAGGAAGTCTTCCACACATAAGAGGGTTCAATTGATACTTGGTCATAAACAGAATTTAAGTCAATGTTGATGAAATATTTGGCCCCCTTGAGCTAGTCCAGAAGGTCATCAATCCTGGATTTGATACCTATTTCAGACAATGATCTTTTTCAACGCCCGATAGTCAATACATAGTCTCCACCTCCCGTCCTTCTTTTGTACCAACACGATCGAGCTACCACAGGGTGATGAACTTGGCTTGATGTGCCCTTTTTTCAACAACTCCTGAATTTACCTCTTGATTTCATAATTCTCTAGAATAGAGAATTGATACATTGGTCCATTAGGTAGCAACATGCTCGAGGTCAGATCGATGGAGTGCTTGACTTGATAGTGTAGAGGTACCCATGTGGGTGAGGTGAAGATGTCCTTGTACTCCTCCATACCCTTGTGCATTTGATTCTGTCATGTGGAGGAGCCATGTATGGAGGCCTTGGCCATAATATTCTTCTTTCCCCAAGGGCGAATCATAAGGGAAAAAAAATCTCGGTCTAGGAAATGATCTTACTACAATGCTTTGCAGTGATGAAAGAAATGGTGGTAGGCAGTACTACCTCTGGTATCCTATACAACTTATTACCTAAATTAATAATAATGATGTGATGCCTAGACTTATACATAGCATGCCACTTCCACAAGTATGGTTGGCCTTATAATACATCACAAAATTCAAGAGGAGAAAAATCACATAGTACCTCATCTATGAAGGGCTTGATGTTGTAGGGAATGTGGCACTGTTGGTTGACGCGGAGATTTCGCCCTCGGTGAAGCCACCCAATGGTGTAAGGTTGTAGGTGTGGTGTTTTCCGTAGGCCCAACCATTTCATGACCTCTACTAAAATGAGGTTCTTTTGTCTCCCATTGTCGACAATCAACTGCAGTGGAGAACCCTTCACCCACATATGTGCGTGGAAGAGCTCCTCCTCCTCCTCTGTATTGTCGGGATCATCCTTATGGATCTTGGTGGTGGAAATGGTGGTACTAGGATCCACATCAATAATCTTCTTCCCTTTATCATTCCCCTTGTCAGTTTCTGAATCAGAGTTAGAACATGCATCTAATTCAAATGCCTTCAGCTTAGCCACTAGTGACTACTTGGATGAACACTCACTCGTGTTGTAAGTGGGGCTCTTATGGAACTCACACTATTTTTCTGTGTCATTCTTTGTTTTCATGGTGTTGTTCTTTGGTTGTGGCTTCGACGGGTTGTCATGGGCCACCTCACCTTGGATTTGTCCTTTGTATGCGGTTTGGGGGCACCTTTCCCTTGCTTCAGATTCACTGAACGAAAGTACCTCTTCTTCTATTTATATTTTTTCTTGATCTTGAGAGTGTATCGATAGGTGGTGCCAAGCGAGGAGATGTCTAGGAACTCCATATTATCCTAGATGTACTTATGTAGAGAGCCACAATACTTGAGTACAAAATGCTTCTCATAATCCTTGATACCTAGATTCGTGCGAAGGGCATGGAATTATTTGTGAACTCCCACACATCTTGGTCCCTTCCCTGCTACAACATGGTTGACTTTATGTATTTATCTTCATAGCTATTGACAGGGAAATTTTGTTCCTTGATGGTGTCTCAGATAGAATTCCAAGTGGTTGTGGTTGAAAACAATGAGGGTTCCCTCTCATCCTTTAGTTCACAATAGGTTTCCCACCAATCCTTGACATGTGGGGCACCTTTGAGGAGTGAAAGAGTAATATTTTCCTGATTGGAAAAGTCATGAGATGAAATATTTCCTTCCAACATATTTAAGCATACATTTAAGGTGTCTTCATCTATCTGGACTTCAAATATGGGAATGTCAAAGTTAACTTTTACCTTGAAAGGAGTGGCTTCTCCAGGGTGGTTGCTGGATGAAGAGGTGTCTCCTGTGGGTAGCTACCAAAGGATTTGGGAAAATTTATCCATCATCGCATTCCTTTGTCACCTGAGGGCTTCCTCAAGCAATATTTTGAAAGGATCTCTTGCCCCCTCATCTTTCTTTGCGTCTGCCATGGGAAACTGTTAGGGTTTGCGAGGTTGGCCTTGCAAAGGTTCAATTCGTTCGAGCCCTAACTCCTTATACCCTAACCTTGTTGGGGACATGCAAAAAAAATTAGAGAAAGATTAGATCGATCTTATACCACTAATCCAAAATTATGAAGGAACACAACAAAATATAGACATACACATAAACACAAAGGTGCATTACAAATAAGACTTCATTCTATTAATAAATAAAAAAAACTGAAATATGCTTACATAAAAAATGGAAATAAACTAGGTTGGGTGATGGTAGCTTATCTCTAAGAAGAGATGTCATGACTAAATGCCTCTAAAATGTGTTAAAATGAGGCTCAAAGGTCTTTTTATTACTGAACAACAATTAAAAACCCTAAACGACCAAAAACCTAACCCCAACAGATGGAACACCAAGAGTTTGTGGGCCTTGTTGGGAAGCCAACTTCCTAGTGTCATAACTTGGTCATATTATCTTTGTTTGGCACGTACAATACCACCTGTGAAACATCTCTCTAATTACTATAGGATTTCTTGCATGTCTAGACTAGACCTAAACAAAAATTCTGTTTAGGGGGTCAAAACTGCTGCAGAAGTTCAAGAACCGAAAAAAGCTAAAAATAGTAAATGCTGCTATAAAAAAGGAAACTGATGAAACTGATTGGTATAAGTGGAATAAGTGGGTGGTCACAAATATCCACCTAGATCAATACCCAAAATTATTTCTCTCCCACATATATCCAACTTCCAATTGAAAAAGTGTGCTAGAAAAGGGTGTGTTTACTATTCAAGTAGAGGATCATTCGCAAGAAAAAAAATATAGAACCTTAGATGGCCTAAAGGTGATTCAAGAATAGAAATATGTGTTTCCAGATGAGATTCTCAAACTTCCACCTTAGAGAAATATTGACTTTTCTATTGAGCTAGTACTGGGGGTCACAGTGGTGTCTAAGCACCCTACAGAATGAGTGTGCT
Organism: Pinus tabuliformis; assembly: GCA_031772625.1. Lineage (NCBI taxonomy): Eukaryota > Viridiplantae > Streptophyta > Pinopsida > Pinales > Pinaceae > Pinus > Pinus tabuliformis. The sequence goes on along the minus strand of CM062820.1, from coordinate 1,745,630,880 downwards.
AGAATTAATGAATTTTAAAATTCCGCTTAAGGATTTGTTAAATAAAGGATATATTAGGCTAAGTGTTACACCATGGGGAGCACCAATTTGTTAAAATAATGATGGTACATTACGCATCTACTACAGGTAGTTGAATAAATAAACAATTAAGAATAAATATCCACTGCCTAGAATCGATGGTGTATTTGACCAAGTGAGAGGGGCCATTATTTTCTATAGAATAGAATCAAGGTCCAGATATCATCAATTAAGGATTAAATATGAAGACATTCCTAAAACAACATTCAAAACTAGATATGGACACTATGAATTTAGTGTACTTCCATTTGGACTTACGAATGCTCTAGCGACCTTTATGTGCTTGATGAATAGTGTATTTAGTCACTATTTGGATAAATTCATGTTAATTTTCATCGACTATATTTTGATTTACTCAAATACATCATAGTAACATGATAAAAACTTCAAAACAATGTTACAAATAATTCAAAAATACTAGTTGTATTCTAAGTTTAGTAAATGTAAATTTTACTAGGATAAAATACAGTACCTAGGACATGTAATTTCTAAGGATGGTATAGATATGGATCCTGAAAAAGTAAAGCCATTATTAACTAGCAAATTTGTAAGGATTTGGCATATGTTAGATTAATTATGGGTATTACAGGGTATTACATAGTTTGGTTGAGGGGTTTTCATAATTAGCTTACCCCATAACTTCCTTACAAAAGAAGGAGGTTAAATTTGAATGGACACAAAAGTTTCAAGAGAGTTTTGAGTAGCTAAAACATTGGCTCATTATTGCACATGTACTTAAAATAAATGACCTTGAAAAATATTTTATATTTTGTATTGATTCTTGTTTGGAGGGCATAGGAGGAGTACTAATGCAGGAAAATCAAGTGATAGCTTACAAATCTAGAAGATTTAAAAGACTGTGAAAATAATTATAC